>JAGPOW010001918.1:4575904-4627136 GCA_030014935.1 Caiman crocodilus | reverse complement strand
GTTGAAATCCCTGCCCTGAGGGATTCTCCAGCCGCCCCTCAGGCTGGCACAGACAGACGCTTGTGCAGGAAGGCGCCCAGGGTGGCAATTCTGCCACAGGCTGGACCCTGTTATAGGGCAAGGAATTATATGTTTAGCAAACAGAAATCTGGCCTGTCTGGTAGGCCAGTCTTCTACAACAATTTGTTTCAGTGTATCTTTTGTAGTCTGCACCATTTGCTTAGCTTGCCCATTAGCCTGTGGCCTGCAAGGCTAATGCAATGGTAACGGTTTGAATGAGGTTGCAGCTGGCAAAATCTTGGAACTCCACTGAAGAGACTGCATTGCCATTATCAGAAACAATAGTGTTGGGCGCCCCATGGGTTGCAAACAGCTGATTATAGTGGCAGTTGATATAAGAGTTGAGACAGTAATCTCTTCAAGCCATTTTGAGTATGAGTCAAGAACAATTAGGAAAGTCTTACCTTGAAAAGGGCCAGCAAAATCAACGTGGATGTGTGACCAGGGTTCCTTTGTCATTTCCCAAGGGGATACTGGTGCCTACAGTGGATTATGATGGGTTGCTTGACAAGTGCTGCACTCCCTCACAACCCTTTCTATGTCATTGTCCATACCTGGCCACCATACATAACTTTTAGCCAGTGCTTTCATCCTCATGATGCCTGGGTGTGCTGCCTGCAGTGTTGTCAGTATGATTTGTCTGCCCTTGTGGGCAGACAGCTTGTGCTGACATGATGGAAATGGCCTGAATTCTTCAGCCAATTTATTTGCAGGCCAGCCCGTCCACACCCAGTTGAGGACACAGACAAGAATAGGGAGTATTCTTGCAGTAATCCTTGCTATCCGATCAGCCTGAAGAGGGGCTTCTGGCATGGATTCCAGTATGAGAATTTTCATTGGCAGAGGAGTAGCACAATCAGGTATTTGAAGTTGTCGGTGGCTCAAGGTATCAGCATTTGCAACTGTTTTCCCAGGTTTGTACACGAGTGTATAGTCATATGTGTTTAGCATGATGTTCCAGCATTGCATACTGGGAGACAAAATAGGAGGAGCTGGTTTGTACATAGTAAAAATTCCAAGAAGGGGTTTGTGGTCCGTTCAGATTTTGAATTTGTGGCCATAAATGTAATTGTGACATTTTTTTAACTCCCACGATGATTGCCAATGCTTCTTTATCAATCTGTATGTAATTCCTTTTGGTTGAAGTCATTGTTCTTGAGTAAAAAGCAACAGGTGCGTCTGTGCCAGCAGGCAGTGTGTGACTGAGGACAGCACCAACACCAAACAGTGAGGCATCACAAGTAAGAGACGGTGGTTTCTGCTCATCATAGTGAACAAGGACACAGTCTAATGTCAGCAACTTCTTGATGTCATGGAAGGCTTTGTTGTGCTGGCAAATCCATGTGCACTGAGCTCCTTTATCCAGTAAGCAATGAAGGGGATCTGCTATGGTCTTTCAAGAACATGTGGTAAAAATTGAGAAGTCCTAAGAATGCTTGAAGATCCTGTCTGCATTTTGGTATAGGGGCATCATGTATTGCTTTTACCTTTTCTTCAACTGGGTGAATGCCAGAAGCATCAATTTGATATCCCAGAAAGTTGATTCTGGAAACTCCCAGTTGACATTTTTCTCTTTCTACTCTGATACCCGGTTTATCAAATCTCTGTAAAACTTCTCTGAGTCCCTCAGTGAGTTGCTCTCTAGACGGCCTCATAATCAACACATCACCAAAGTATGGAACAACCCTGGAAATTCCTGGTAGCATTTTTTCCATGAACTGCTAGAAAATTCCTGGAGCTACAGAAATTCCAAACTGGAGGCTCTTGACGTGGCATGCTCCCCAGTGTGTAATTATTGTTTGGGTCTCAGCAGCCCTGTCATGTACTATCAATTGCTGATAGACTTGAGTGAGGTCAAGTTTGGCAAAAACCTTTCCTCCTGCAAGAACAGACAGTAACTGATTAATGGTAGGCACTGGGTGCGAATCCTGTTTAAATTCTTTATTAAAAGTGTGCTTGTAATCTGCACAGATGCGAACATTACTGAAGTGTCACTGTTGAGTCTCCAGATGGGCTGACAGGGCCATCATCCACTGAACCCCTCACTGAGTCCAGTTCTATGGGAAGACCATGGCAGAAACAGAGTCCTCCTAAATGGTTGGCTGACTATTCTGTCTAGGGGGAAGGGGTATTGTGCCTTATTATGTTTTCCTTGCACTGTGCCTTTAAGGCCAAAGAGCTAATGTTCAGCACTGCAGGTTCTGTTGCTTTGTAGCAGTTTTGCAGCACCGGGGACTCCCTGTCCTCTGCTCTCTGCCATGTGGAGCAAGCAGCATCCTTGGTTCCTCTCCTTCCATGGGACTGGACTGGGTCAAGTCAGAGGCAGAGCAGGTATAAGATCTGCATACATGTACATATGCAACTGTTAAGATCCAACCTGGATGTGATTCCTGAGAGTTATAATAATAAATGTCTGTTATTTCAACACAGCAGTGTCCAGAGTATTGTTGCTGAACCCACAACATATCATGCCATGAGGATTTAAAACAGGAACAATTTGTGTGCCTTAGCTTGTATATACAACTGGCTCGAGGACCCCTTGCACGATAAGCCAATCTAACTCTGCATCAGTTTTCGGCTGCAGTGCAAAAGGTACATGCCGAGCCTTCATAGAGATCGGAGCTATCACAGGATCCATTTGAAACATCACAGGTGGACTTGAGTAAGTTCCTAATTCCTCAGAGAATACCTGAGGAAACTCCCTTGCAAGCCTTTCCAGACTTTCTGTGCAGATACTGTGTACACCTTGAATACTGATTCCCAATGCTGAGAACCAACTTCTCCCCAGAAGACTTTTGTGGGAGCCCTTAGTGACTATGAGGGGTAGACGCTGTCTAGTAGATTTATACTGGACGTCGACACTGCAGCTACCCAAAGAATCCACGATCTGTCCATTGTAGGCACTCAGGTGACACCCAGGTTTCACTAATTTGTGGAGAGGGTGTCGAAACAACTGGAAGAATGTGCTTTCATCTATGAGGGATACTCTCAAACCTGAGTCCACTTCCATTTTGCACTTCTTTCCATTTAGTACTACCATTGCAATCATCTCAGAAACTTGAGTTTTGACAACACCAACATTTTGAATCAAATATGGTTTTTGTACCTCACGTCCTAGGGAGGACTCTTCTGTGAGTGGTTTGAGAACAAATACATTTGCCGCAGTTTTTTTGTCTCCCAGAACTGGGCTTTGAGTGTCAAACCCTCTCTGTCATCCTTCTTCTCGCAGGCATGACAGTGCATTCGTAAACCTGCACTCCCTTTGTCTGTGTTGGCCTCCACATCTCAAACATGTCTGTGAATTAATTGACTTATGTGGTGCTGTTGTTAAGGGTATAATCTGCTGAATTTGCTGGTGATGATCTGATTCTTGATCTTTTTGGAGTAAGTGGACATTGCTGGAGATTGCCTGGCAAATTTCTCTCACGTTATGGGATGCTGCTTCAGCAGTCAAGGCTTTTTCTTGGGCAGTAGCTAAGGTCAAATTGGTTCAGAGAGCAGGTGACGTTGGATTGCTTTATCTTGAACCCCACAGATAAGATGGTCGTGAAGCAGGCCATCCAGGAGGTTAACGAACTCACAAAATTAGGCAAGGCAAAGGTGCTCAGCCAGGTAATCTGCTATGCCTTTGTTGGCCTTTTGGTCCCCTTTAAAAAAGTGAATCTCTTCAGGGTAACAGATGACCTTGGACTTTGGCTTTAAAAGAACAGTGCAAGGAAGAGACAATAAGACACAACTGGGCATGAATACGCCTTATCTTCACTTACTTTCATGAGCAGAAAAGAAGTATGAACTGAGCTGAAACTCAAGTTTATTACTTTGGTGCAGGGATTCTCAACCAGTGACTCTCAGCAAAGTCCTTTTAAGGGTGTGCAGGATGCCACTCAATATTAGCACATAATGGATGTGTCCTGATGAGTGCATACATGCGGTTTGCAGTGACTCAAAGCAGTTTCAATGAGCTTTAGTTAAAGCACCCCCATCGCCATTTTTCAGTACAGGAATGCTGATATGGGTGAGACCAGAGTCTGCTGGAGCACAGTAATTACCACTGATTAATCGAGTCTGCTCCAATCACTGTAATTACAGTGCATCAAAGCAGCCTCCCTGCACACATATAGGCACCCAGAGATTTAAAAAAGGAATCTATAGTGTCAAAACCATTCAGACCTGTTGTAATCTTTCTGAGGTTTTTTGTAACAGAAAATTGCTGAATTATTTTTCCACAGCCAACAAATGAGTGAAAGCTAAGAGCTGGCATCTTCTGAGAGGCACCTTGAGTTGAAAAGTTCAGAAACATTGCTCTAGCATGCCATGTGACTCTCTAAATAAAGCAAGAAACTGAATTCTGAAAACTTGAACTGTTGAAAAGGTCAGAAGATCAAAACTTACAGGACATAGTTCAGAGCTGATATATATAAGTGCAGTCCCACTGAAGTCAAATCCCATTTCAAATCTGGCCTGCAATTTAGCAACATACTGAAGCCAACAAGAATACTTGTTCTAAAAGTTAATGGCAGGCTGAACAACCTTGCTGAAGGGGTATTGTCTTCGACTAGGTGGGCTTCACAAGACAGAGTAATTGCACTGAAATGATGATATGTGGCTGTGCTTAAATAATGCATAGTCCTTTTAAAAGCAACAGCAGAGAGGGAAAACACACACTTCTGAAAGTAAATACCAGTTTGCTAAATTGGTTTGCACACAGGGGGTGCCTAGTCCTACAAACCTTACCTGAGTAGTCTTATTTAAAGTTATTGGCCCTACACATCTGGGTAAGAATTATTATATGAGAGAAGTCATAGAGATGAGACACATGGCTTGCCAAATCTAAAAATATAGAAGTAGCTCAGTCTTGCATATGTGAATGAAAGCTATTCCTATGGGTAATGGCTGCAGCCTCTTCTGACATTGTGTGCATTTGCAACTCCTGCTGCTTGCACAATGTGATAGAGGTGTTAGTGTATAACAGCTTCTGCTTGAACAGTTTCAAAAACCTCTTGCCTTCTTTGGAAGATGAAACTTGCCAAATCTGACCAGCTCCCCGTGTTTGCAGACTTTTTTGAACAGAACTGTAGTTAGAGATAGCTCTGCTCCCATGTGGATAATGTGACAGTCTGTACAAGTTCAAAGCTCATCATTTCTTTTGGGGAAGGAAATATTCCATTTGTGCTAGATTGCGCTGTGCACATCTCAGGAGAATGTTCTGGCATACAGCAATGTAACTATTACATAAGGAAATGGTTTGTTTAAATATAGAATAATTTACATGGTATCACTTCATACAACCAATAACTGACAGGTCATGACCAGGACTGGGAAAGCGTTTGCTCTAATAGTTGTTTCTTACAAATATGTCTTGTTTCCACTGTTCAAAGAAGCAAAGCAACATAAAATTCTCAAATGCCTCCTAGCTAGAGAGAGTGAATGCTCATTAGGCAATAAGCCAAAGCTCATTAGGCAATAAGCCCAAATTTTGCCTTAAAAATCCTTATTCCATTTTAATTAAAATGTATAAATGGTGAAAAAATTAGCTACTCCATCAAAGAAATATAAAATGGATTATTTGGTTTCCTGCCATGTAAATCGCACATGGAACAGATTTTGGTTTGTCTGCTAGGTGCCTTAAGTGGGCAAAATAGAATAACACCTTTATATTGCAAGAGCTCGTGACAGATTTTAAAAGGAGCTTGCAGCAATCTCTTTTGTGTATGAGAGTTTAATAGTAAAATATATTCCATAAAAGCCAATTCAAAAGGCAGATGCATTTAAAATACAATGCAAACAATGCTCCAGATTTATCAGATGCCTGGATGATTAGAGTCATATTAGTGAATACCTACAAAACTTTAATAGAAACACAGGGAAAATCTGCCAAGATGACAAAATTTCTGCTTTCACGTCTGGAAAAAGCCTCTTTTCTATCATTTGCAGTTTGTTTTTTTTTGTCATCTGTTTAAAAAAAAAAAAGAAAAAAAGAAAGCCCAATTTTGTCATCTTGTGGAAAATTATACCAGAACTTTGTCTCACTAGGGAAATTTTGGAGCTGGCATTAGCGAGTTAAGAAACCCCAATCTAAGTAGTGGTCAATCTGGCACTGAAAATTATGTTAATTTACTGATCCTATATTAGAATGATTCTGGATTTTTTTCCAGACTTCTCCTATCTAAAAGAAAGCTTGCAAATTTAGAGAGTATTAGTTAATAAGCTTTGATCACAATGAATTTGTGTTGGCATACTTTTGTTCACAGAGAAGCTTCTACTTAATTAGAAATGCTTTATTTCCCTGAAAAATATGACATGTATAGTATTGTTTCAAAGCACACATTCCATGGTGATCCAGTGGGTTCAGTCTGTAGTTGGTTCTGATCTCCCTAACTTAGCAGGGTGCTAAGACACAATAGGTGCTTGTAGATGTGCTGTGAGGCTGCTCTGATGCACTATAATTACAGCAGGTCAGAGTAAACTCAATTGATTGAGTCTGCTGTTGTGTGATAATTACTGCACTCCAGTAGCCTCCTGCATCTTGTGTATCAGCATCCCCAGACTTCAAAATAATAGCAGGGATGCTTAAACTAAAGCTTATTAAAGGAGTTTTGGTTCAAGCACCCTGATTAGTTCAAGCACCGTGATTTTGAAGTACAGGGACGCAGATATGCGAGAGTCTATGGCACGTTAGTTAGAGTGGCGCTTGGAGCTGATCTAATAAAGCAGCCCACCCCCAGAGCACATGTAAAAGTGTCCAATAGGTCAAATCCTCTTTGACCTTTAAGTACCTCAGGGTTGTCTGATTCTACCCTGTTCAAATTCCTGGAAAACATTTAACACACAAAGTAAATGGCTCCTTGTCTATGCTGCTTTTGTGTCTTAAGTCTCAATGCTAAGGGGGTGATGTATGGCAAAATATTTATTTGGGGGTGGGATTTAAGCAGGATAGCATAAGGTTACTCTTCAGTACCTAGTAACTGAAATGGTATCTGCCTCAATATGTCTGGCACAGCTTCAGTCGTGAACACGTACAGAGCAAAATCATAGACCTTATGCCTTTACCAGTGCATTATTACAGATTTATTCAATTTACCTCATTTTTAAAAGAGCTACTCTTTATGTGGTTGTGGCACTCTAGTCATACAAAGCTGTTTAATTACACTAAGCTTTACATGGCTCTAACCCAGTGGTGTGGTACAGTGATTGAATTCATGTTTGCCACATGGGCGATCCTGGTTTCATTCCCAGATGCAACATAGCTACAGCCATTGAGACACCGAATGTCTCGGCTCAGTTTGGCCTTTGGATTCTGTCTAGCAGCAATATTGGAACTAAATCCTGACAGGACTGAAGAGTACAGTTTATTCATCACATCATTGGTTTGAAATTCACCGAATGAGTATTCCTTAATGCTCATTTGCCATATCTGAAGTTTAAAATTAAAAGTTTTTTTATAGATATCTGAGAAGAAAGCTAAGTAATCTTCCCTCTCCCTGCTCATTCACTTTAAGATAGCTGAATGGAGTTTTTTCTAAGTAGTAATTTTATAAGCTTCCAGGTTCATTTTTAGGTTCAATTTTCATAAAAAAGGGAACATTTTATTAAAGTTGTAGAGGAATTAAAATAGTGGATTTTAATGGCAATATTACAATTTTATATATTCTGTATTGAAGTGCCACCCAAAATGGTGCATAAACACATACAGTGCTATAATCTTGGTCTTGAACAGCTCAAAATGTTGAGTTTGATCCTTAAGTATAGATTATTAGCAAATGGGGGGAGAAAAATGTAGGTAGTTTGTCCTCCTTTTACCACAAAATTCATAATATACCTAGCCCTTATCAGAGTTGCACCTAGCCCTCTCCTATCAGAGTTGCTGCAGTAGGGAAATAGGTATGGGAGAAGTGGTAGAACTGATGTGGAAAGATCCAATTCATGTTCCCCTGTGGTTTTCTATGGAATAATATTGCTTCCTGAGAGTGAATGGAAAAATAGGGTATCTTCACCTTACCCAAAAATATCTAATTTGTCACTGTGGGGTTTATGTATACAGAGATGTGCAGTATGTCTAATTCAGTTTGTAGCATCTCTCTTACAACTAGAACTACTAGGTGGGAACTGTAAAGTTATAGATCCCAGTGGAGATGAGCACAGATTGCTGTAAAAGTATGCTTTCCTCCCACTCAGGTTCTTGTAAGGAGGGATGTAGGCCTCCATTCCCTCCCTACAAGTTTTAAATTGGAAGATTTTGTCTTAGGCAGTCTCCACTTCCTCATGTCCACTCCTAAATGTGATTTCTCTAGCTGTTTTTTTTAATTTGTCTATGTGTTTTTACTGCCTGAGTATCATCAGATAATTTTCAGGCTCAAAATAAAGGGAAGAGCAGCCTGTGTTCACAGTCAGTAATGGAGGGGAGTGTTCTGAATACCAAGGAATGAATAATGTATCTCAGCAGGTGCATGGGACAGAAGTAGGTACTGCTCCACCCACTATCCTCTTATACAGTGTGACCATACTCTCAATTCTCTCTTCTTAGTGATTAAAATAGCAAGCAGAGCTATCTGGCCTTGCACTTTTGTGCTTAATCTAAATTACAGCTTGCTTCTGCTTGACTCTGCTGGAAGGGGTACTTATATTTATATCCTACTGAATCCAGCGAACCTACTCTGGGCCAGCCATAGTTTGGCATGGAGGAGTACAGCACAAAGGATCATAGGAAAGCAGGGCTAGGAAGGACCTCACAAGGTTACCCAATACAGCCCCCAGATCAAGGCAGGTTCTTCCCTAAGTCATCCCAACCAAATGTCTGTCTAATCTGCTCTTGAAAACTTCCAAGGATTGAGATTCCACAACTTCTCTGGAAATTCTGCTCCAATGCTTGACAATCCTCATTGTCAGGAAGTTTCTCTTAATCTCCATCCTAAATTTCCCCTGCTGCAGCTTGGGGCCATTGCTCCTAGTCCTGTCTCTTATGGCCACAGAATAAAGCCCATCACCATCCTTGCTATACTCACTCTGCAGATATTATCAAGTACCCCACTAGCCTTCTCTTTTCTAGACTAAATAATTCTAGCTTTTTCAGCCTTTCCTCATAGGTCTTGGCTCCCAGGCACCTGATCATGTTTGTTGTTCTGCATGAAACGCTTTCCAATCTGTCCACATTCTTCTTGAAGTGTGAATCCCAAAATTAGTCGCAGTACATCAGGTGATGCCTCACCAGACCTGAATAGAGTGCTTTGATTCTCAAGTGACACTCTTGCTAATAGAACCCAGGGCGCTGTTGGCTTTTTTTGCAACAAGAGCACACTGCTGACTTATATTCAGTTTATGGTCCACCATAATACCCAGCCCTTCTCTGCAATACTGCAGCCTAGCCACTCATTCCCTAGTCTGTATTTGTGCATGTGGTTATTCCATCCCAAATGGAGGGCTTGGAACTTGTCCTTCTTGAATCTCATCTGATTAATTGTGTGCCATTTTTCCAGTCTATCCAGGTCCTTCTGGAGCCTAGCCCTACTTTCCAGACTGTCCACTATTCCCCCCACAACTTGGTGTCATCTGCAAATTTGCTAAATGTGCAGTCAGTCCCATCATGCAAATCATTAATGAAGATATTAAACAATACTGGACCCAGGATAGAAATCTGGGGAGTTCCACTTGATGCCTTCTCCCAAGTAGACATTGGGCCATTGAAGACTACTTGCTGATTATGATGATTAAATCAGGTGTTTATCCACTTTACAGTACTTCTGTCTACCTTGTATTGCTTTAGCTTGTTAATAAGAATGCCATGGGAGACGGTCTGAAAAGCCGTGCTGAAGTCAAGGTATATTCCTGTCCCCTCATCCACAGAGCTTGTCACCTTATCATGGAAGGAAATCAGCTTGGTCATACATGACTTGTTCTTGATGAATCCATGCTTGCTGTTCCCAGTCACTTTGTTCTTCTCTAGGTGCTTCACAATAGATTCCTTGAGAACTTGCTCCATGATCTTTCTCAGCATTGAGCTCAAGTTGACTGGTCTGTAGTTCCCTAGATCTTTCCTCTTCCCTTTCTTACTCGCATCATTATATGGTGATTTCCAGAGGTACAAAGAAGTTAGACTCCCAACTACAACTGGAAACCAATGACTTATAAGCCTAATTCCAATTTCTGCCCTTGAAAATCTCCCTAAAAGGTAGTGTCTGTTTTTGGTGAGGGAAGTGGCTGTGCTTTGCATTATTTAGCAAGTTTTAGTGTTTGATTTTATAAACTGTGCCTTGAGGAAAGGGAATGAAAGGGGCTGGGGTACAACCATAATCCTTCCTGTATAGGGAGAAAGAGGAGAGTAGTTTCATTTACAGGGAGTTTATGCTAAATATAAAAAAACTGGAGGCTTGACTTTCCCCCAGGGGTCCACAGAAAAGCAAGTTCAGATTGTTGTGGTTGTGTCCCTCTGCTTCCCACATACTGTGCAGAATGGAGGGTGACAGCTTGGTAGGCAAATTGGAGACAGATCATCTCATTTTCACTGGCCCACCAATACACCCAGCAGAAATGTGTTTTCTGCCTGGGGCCTGTGTTACTTGTGCAGAGTGCTCCTGTCTAGTGTTGTAAAATCCTGCTTCCTGGGAGTTTAGGAGCTTGTGCAGTGATGGGAATTCTCAAAAGTTCAGCTCCCACAGAGAACCACAGGACCAGAGTTAGATCTCACTGCTACCTCCACTCTTGCCTCCAGGTCAGTGCAGGCCTCAGGGGAATTCAAGGTTTGTGGGCAGATAGCAAATGAATGTTAAACTCTTCAGTGTGTGTATCCACACAAATCAAATGTCAAACAAACCACTAACTGATTCAGACAAAGATATGACCTTATAGGGAGGATCAAATATGCGTATGCTATTCCTTTGTGTGAGCAAATCTGGAAATGAGTGGAAAGTTCAGACTAGGAAATGCAATATGCTTATTATATTTTATTGGCAAAGAGCTTATGCTTGACACTGTAGTAGGGCTGTTTCCTAAACCTCAGTTGCAAGGACCTTGGTAGAGCTGCAATTATAAATGAGCAGGATGACTATCTTCTGCTTCCTTTGAAGCTGGGGCCACACACACATCTGCACACACAATTACTTTGTGTGAATGTGATGAAAGCAAACTAAATTTAGACTCCTGCATCTTGCCAATAAGCCTAACAGTAACCTAATTTTCTAGGAATGAGGCAAGATCTGTGTTTGTGGCTCTGGAAGGAAAAGGATAAAAATTTTCAGAAATTCCTTAATCCTATTTGCCCAGTCAGAGAGGCAGATCTCCAGTGGCTGTTTCATACAGTTGTACTCTCCTGGTCTGAAAAGAGTGTGATGTCTGAGCCACATGCAGTTCATATTCTGAATATCTTGCACACTGCTCAAAGCCAGTCTACAGAATGAAAAAAAAATGTTAGAATTATATGCAAAGGAAATCCAAATAATGAGTAAATGTGAGGAAAACTGTTCTTTGTTCACAGACACAGGAGTCTGGTATAATGTATTCTGTGACACTGAAGTTTTCAGCATTTACTTTTGTCCTAGTTTCTCCTCCTATTCTTTGTAAGTCTTGTCTGTTTAGATATGGACTCTTTAGGGAATTGAATGTCTCTTACTGTGTGTACAAATCGTTCCTTAAACTGTGGATCCCTGATCCAAGTCATGGCCTCCACATGTTATATTATCATTTGATCCTTTGTGTTATAAGCTTTCTACTTGATCATGAATGTTTATCATTGCAAGTTAAAGAAAGTTTCTAATCTGCATTAATTTCCTTGAGCATACCAGGGAAGTTAAATATAGTCTTGTTTAAAAAACCAGAAGATACTACATAGGCATACAAATCAGGCTGGGTTTCAAAGCACAGTAAACATGAAGCAACCAGTGGTAAAATCAGAATGAAGAAAAACTGCATCCTAATCACATTTCAGCACATGCATATTTCATAAGAACATCTTATGCAAAGTAAATATGGTATAAAAGATTGGTGCATGGTATTGAGTTATAAATTTTCTAATCTATTTATCTTCATCACAAACTAGGCTTTCACAGCACAGAGCAATGCAAATGTGACACCCATTTTCTTGGTTCTTACAGACGATAGCCTAACAAGACTGTGTTTCACAGTTTGGGCATTGTTTTTCCTTGCCATTATCTGCAGAGAAAAACTGATTATTTACTGTTCAGGTCCCTCAGAGCTCAGGTGGCACCCAGCCAGCAAGCAGCCCAACTGGTGGGGAGGGAGCTGCTGCCTGAGCTCTGAGGGGCCCAATTCCGTTTGGAGCTCAGGCAGCACCAGGCCTGTCAGCAGCCTGGGCAGGGATAGAGCAGGGGGTTCAGCTCAGGAGAAAAAAGGATCGGTCACCTTGGAGCTCAAGCAGCGAGCTAGTCTGACTGGTGGCGGAAGACACCGCAGTCACTGGGCACGCCAGGGTGGTGGCACTCACTCTTCCCAATGTCCCTAGTCTCGCCCCTCCCTAGTGTCCCCACTGAACCTGACAGGGGCCGCTGCATCCTGGGATGCTAGAGGACTTCAAATTGGGCAGAAAAGCTGTGGAGAAAAGCTGCCACACCTTAATGGAACAGGACCAAAATTAGGCAGATTGAAGACAAATCTGCCCTGGAGTGCCAAAACTTCAAACGAAAAATGAGTGTCTTAGGTCACTTAGACGGTATTACTGTGTAGACAATTAAGATCTCCAGAAGCCACCTAAAATTACCATGTAACAAGATCCTTAAACACAATTCAACTGGCTTAAAGTTGTACCATTCCAGGGCAGATCTATCTCTGATCTCTGATCTGCGGTACCCAACTCATGTTCCATTAATGTGTGGCTACTCCCCATAGGATGAGCCACCCAAGTTGCAGGCCTCCAGCATCCCAGGATGCAGCATCCCATCCTTAGTCAGGGTGAGTCCCCCACCCTTCTGTTCCATGTGGACAGACTTTCTATCCCCTGAAATCCACGCTCTCTGTGTGTGTGTGTGTGTGTGCGCGCGCACGCGCAGGGGGGGCGTTTCTAGCACCAAGCCAACTCTCCCCCATGCCCAGGGGTGCAACCCTGTGCAAACAGTTTGCAGAGCACATGTCAGTTAGCCTGGTTGCAGGGCTCGCAACAATGTGAAGATTTTGGTTTGCGGCTGGAAGGGTAAGGGCCATACTTCTGGTGGGTTGGCAAAGGTGAGCCATGGCATCTTCATTTACTGCTACTGGTAGGTGATGCACATCAGTCTGAGGGGTCTCCCTTTAAAAAAATTTTTGAGAGGAAAGAGAATGGATTGATCTTATTGCTATGTGTTTTGTGGGGAAACATCTCCTGTTTCTGCTACACACAAGCTAAGAATTATGTCCTAGGAGGCTTTTCTCCCAGGTAACACATTAGTGGTAAAGTACATTCTGATATTTCAGCTGTGCCTAGCCAATGGGAACTTCTGTGAAGAGTCTCTCAGCATTTAGTCTTTGTCATTTGCTTTCTGTTTGAACTCGTTTTAAAAAACAGCTGTGAGAGTTTAGCTGTTTTTTTATTTAGAGAGACAAGAATTAAGATGTTCTTCTTTACAAATATTTATTTTGTAGCTTGATAGATATGGAACTCCCCAAGACTATTGTTATGTACACTAGTTCAGGAATAGCAGCATGTAAGATTTTTGAAGAAAAAATCATGTAAAAAGCAGCACGTAAGAATTGTTTTCAGAGCATAATATATATATTCTCGTATACCACATCCCTCAAATAAGACGCACACTTTTTTGGAAGACAGAATGTAGAATAAAAGATTTTCCTATGGTCTAGAGCTGAGTTTTTTTCCATGGAGAGTTTGTTTTACAAAATAGTTATCAGCCTCTTTTTCAGCCAGGAAGCTGAGTGTGGCTATGCAAGGGTTAATGCTGGACTTGGTTCCATTCTGCTCATCTTGCTGAGAAAGAGACTGGCAAACATTTTGCAATACAGCTCCTAGATACTTCTATTCAAGGGGTAAAAAATAAAAAAGCTTTCCTGCTTATGACATGCACACCAGTTTGGGAGAGCTGAATTTTAGGGGATACATGTAGTATACATGTAAATATAGTAATTCCCCCACACCCTGTGTGATTTCAGTCATTTTAGAATTATTTTTGAATGGGTAAATTTTATAAAAGATAACCATACAGGAAAATAATGTAAGTATGTTAAACCAGATTTCTGGGACTATCTGTGGCATACCTTCAATAATTGTTCCTCTTTTAGTGACTGACCCATTAGAATATAAGGCATGACTACTGCTGCTTGCTAATGGAGCTATGTGTCTATTGTATGATGTGGTGATTAAGGTCAACTAAGAAATGATGCAAGGGATAAAATATTACACATTCACAGTAGACTCGTGGTTTATACCACTTGTTGTCCATTCTGGAAATATGCCACGATACACAATTTGATTTCAGATTTCGAACAGCAGATCAAAGCATAATCTGCGTCTATGGAAAACTGCAGCCAAATACATTTTAAAAAACCTAACTACATTCTGAGCTATTCCTAGAGACTCCCCAAGCCGGAAAAGAAGTTAATAACTTGTGAACAACGATTTCTGTGGTATGGGGCAAATCTCTGCTAGTCTTCACCAGTCTGTTTCTTCTTGCACTGCATTTCTGTTGACATGCCTCTCCATCCCATTTTTAAAATGTCTTTGCAAAATTGATCAGCCATTCATACATTACAGTCTTAAATAGGATGTGATGAGAAATGAGGCAAGTGTAGAATGGGATAGGTCATAGGGCTGTGCAAAGCTTTGGGTGGTGATTCGATTCAGAAGAGATTCAGCCCAATTTGGTGGCTAAGTCTCCAAATCTGAACCTATCAGGGGACCAATTAAAAGTTCCAAATCGATTCAAAGCTCTCAAAATCTTTGGAAAAAATTCGGAGAGATTTGATGATTTGGACGGTCCCCAGAGGCTGCAGCGGGGAGCTGCAGCCAGACTTGGAGCTAGTAAGTAGGGGTGGGGGGACCCCTGCCAGCCCCATCCCCTGCCCGCTCTCTCAGCACCCCCACCACCTTCCCCCACCCCTTACCACTCCTCCAGCCGCTTTCCCATGGCTGCCCTGCCCACCCCAGCTCCTGTCCTTTAAGAAAAAAAAATGAGAAAAACCCTCAGACTAACTGCTCCTGCTGTGGCCTCAGGGCTTTGGGGGACTCGTGCAGATCCCCCCCATGTGGTGGGGGGCAGTGGGAATTGCCCTCCACCAGGCAGGAACAGGTGAGTCTGGGGGTTTCTCAGGTTTTTTCCTTAAAGGGCCAGATCTGGGATGGGCAGGGCAGCCATGGGGAGGACTGGAACAGCAGGGAGGGGTGGGGGGGCTTGTGCAGAGGCCCCTGCACAGCGTGGGAGCAGCGGGGATTGCCCCCCCACCTGGTAGCACCCAGTGAGTCGGGGCCTTTTTTTTCCAACTGCTGAGAGCTGGGGCAGGTGGGGCAGCCATTGCCAGGCTGGGAGAGGGGCAAGGGATGGGCCTGGCTGATTCTGGACAAATCGGATTTGGCCAAATCAATTCAGGACAGTGATTCGAATCACCAAATCGAATCACTGTCCCCAAATCCGAAGCAAATACTAGCCACTTCACACAGACCTAATAGGTTAGATGACCCAATTTATTTTTTTTACTTACTTGAAAGATCCAATGGTGTAGCATTCTGGAAGTATTTCTGGCCCCTGTATGTGCATCCAAATCAGTATGCACGTGCATTTCCCCGGGGACAAATAGCAGCGGCACATAGTTGTGCCACTGCTTCTTGTCCCTGGGGAATGCCCATTAGGGCTCTGCAAAATGTCGCCAGCTGTTTTGTTTTGACACTGTTTTGATTCATTTTGAGCAAAACAGTGAAATAAAAACAAAACAAATGGGTTCAAAACAGCCTTGAAATGAAATGAGGGCAGTCAAAATGTTTTGAAACTTTCAAAACATTTCAAATTTCAAAGCAGGTGGTGGGAGATGGGGGAGAACCAGGGCTGTGATCTGGCTGGGGAAGGGAACTCAGCTCAGCTGAATTCCCCTCCCCAGCGCTGTGATGAGGCTGGGGAAGGGAGCTGAGCTGGGCTGAGTTCCTTCTCCAGCCCCATCACGAAGCTGGGGAGGGGAACTCTGCCTGGCTCAATTCCCTTCCCCAGCCTGGTCGAAAATCAAAACAGCAAAACTGTTTTGATGAAACATGGAACAGTGTTTTCAAAACTTGAAATGAAATGCTGTTCCTTCGAAACATCAAAGCGGATGTTGAAGTTGAACACTCCTGTTTCTCACAGTCCTAATGCCCCCATGCACAAATTCTGGTGCATGGCAGGATGCCGGCGCCAGCACCTGAGCTGGCCCCAGCAGCCTTACCTGGAATCTTGGGGGCTTCCTGGGGCTTCAGCAGTGGTGCACGAAGCTTGGCCAGTGCAGGGGCACTGGGATCTCCTGGTGTCAAAAAATCCAGCGTGCTGCAAATTAGCAATCCAGTGAATGCCTGCAAGTATGGTACATGTGGTCTGCAGTGCTGCAGATGGGTCTGCAGTGCTGCATACTGTACGTACGTGTTTGTCTAAATGTGCCCTGTGGTATCTGTCCTTGTTTATGAAGGAGCTCTTCTTTATATGAGCAGTATGGTAGATTTTTTATTTCAAGTTTACATGTCGCATTTCAGAGGAAGGGAGGGAGAGAATCAAGCTGTGTTCATAAGTCTGCAAAATTTTAGGTCTTCTATATTAGGTATTTCTGTTTACTGATATCTGCTTTTTGCTTTACCAAAGGAAGTCCAAGCTCATTAGGTTGCTGTCTGAAATGGAAGGAACTCTGCCACCATTCATTGATTAATAGAGGAAGAGATTAAATGAAATAAATCTCATTTACATGGATGACCTATATGCAGGAGAGGTGGGAACATTTCATTAATTTATTTTAATTCTGGTTGATAGGAAATGTTGTTATCCTTATTGCAGACAACCAGGCTGTACTCACTGTGCCCTCAGTAGATGCAGACAGAAGTAACTCTTGAAATGTTTTCAAGTAAAACACAATTGGAAATGTTTTAAAAAGGAAACATCCTAGCCATGAGACACAGGTATAGCCTGTGTGACATTCCCCAGATGCAACGTTTGAAAATGCTACAGCCTCCTCTAGCACCAGTCAGGGACTCCACTCCCACCTCCTCCCATCCTCTGTAACAAGCAGGAGGGAGCAGGGGTTTCTTACCACAGGAATCCTAGTTTATAAGACCCAAATACCACAGATCTCTCCTCTCCACCTTTCAGCCAAAAAGAAAGCTAGAAGGTATTGGGCCTGGGGCCCAGCTCTTGTAACAGCTGGGATCATAGCTGTTGGCAGAGGTCTGGCAGGGGCATGGTGAGGGGGTTAACTCAGCTCTGGCTCCAGTAGGAGTAATTCCAAGTTGGAGTCCTGGAGGGTACTGTTCATTGGGGTTCCTGCGTAGCAGACCAGTTTATGATCCTGGGGTATAGGAGGCTTGGTAAGAACAGGAAATCTGACCCAGGAAGAAGAGAAGAGGGACTGAGATGGAACAACTAGTAACATTTCTGAATGCAGCTGAGTATGAGACTGCTCTACTTTTTCATTACATTGGCTGGTCTGTTCAAAAGGAAGGGGAAACCCTCTTTACAAGAAGGAGAGCCTAACCAAAGAACTGAGAAGGCATCAAGAAGAATTATACAGTGCTCTGTGCACAGATATCCTGAGCTAGCTCTGAAACTGGAAGCATGTTAGCATACTTCTACCTGGGCTAATTAGCTCTTCTGAGAAAAATGATTTAGTAACTGGGCATAGCACTGTATGACTATGGTTATTCTGGTTCTGCCTGGCATTATCTCCTGCCCTGTAGACCTAAATTTGGAGCCATTCAGTCACATACAAATTCAGGAAAAAGTAAAAGACTTAACTTCTAGATTTCTCAGATTATACCATGTATTCTACTATGTGTTCTACTGTGCAGAAGATACCATCTAATCTCTGGATAGGCAGATGATTGATTTTAAATTCTGATTGGGGATGTATGCGATTTGCTTTCTGTTTCTCTGCATGCCAGTTTGTTTTCTTTTGTACAATTCATGTCATGTTATCAGAGCACGTACAAAATAAAAAATGATCAAATATCTGGCACAGGTCAAATAATGTTTTGTTTTTGTTTTAGCATTTTCCACTGCTGCAGAAGTGATGTTTTTTGGTATTTTAAAAAAAAATTAATAAAACTGATGCTGTTCTCCTGATTCTGTGTGTTGTATAATGAGAAACTGAAATAGGAATAGCTAGTTTTGAATTAGGGGTTGTTATCTGGTGAGGTAGGATCTAGGCTAAGGGTTGAATAGTTCAGGGGAAGTATTGTACTGGAAATGGTAACTTTAAGGGTATGTACAGACATTCAGGGAGGTAGATCAAGGGGGAGGTTACATAGAGGTTAAAATGGCCACCTGTTCAAAGGTAAGTTAGGATGGAGGGGTAGTGGGAGGGTTTGGAGAGATTGTGGGGGCAAGCAGCAAGCTCCAGGAGGAGGGATCAGAGGGGCAAGCAGGATCTGCGGAGGACATCTCTGCTCAAGGACTAGGGGCTATTTTTAGCCCCTCAACCTCCTCCAAACAAGCAAGCCTCCCTAGTGAACCAACCCTCCCCATGCCACCCACCTACCCCTCACCCCATCCCAACTTTTCTCAGCTGCCAGCGCTGGCAAACTCTGGCAAAAGCTGCACTAGAAGCAGGTTGCTGGATGGGGTGTTTGGTGGGCTCAGGGGGAGTGGGGTAGGTAAAGTGCAGCCCTGAGACTGGGGCCAACAGCTGGGCTTTCCCAGCCCTGGGGTTACGCTGGGAAACTGTACGGAAGTTCAGTTAGATCAGTCTCACTGGACCTAAATTAGACAACCTCTGAGGTACATTTAACATAGATTGGTTAGCTTTTTTTAGACTGATCTATACTTCCTGAACTTCTGTACAGTTTGCAGTGAGATTCACCCACCTAGAGATCTAAGGGCATTTTTACGTGTCCCCAGTGCAGCTCCCGGTGCTTTTAATGAACAAGCTGCTCTAACTAAAAGCTCCTATGTGTCATGTACATCAGTAGCGCAGTACGTCCCCACACTGAGAAAATGGCAGTGGGGCACTTTGAACTAAAGCACATCAAATGTGTTTTATTTCAAAGTGCACTACTGCCATGTTCTCAGCACAGAGGCGAGTTGTGCTGCTGAGTTGAGCACAGACTGGGATATGTTTATTGGACAATTTGCAGTAATTCCATGAATCTTGCCGGAAAGTAAATCCCCAGAATAAGTAAATAAATGCTGAGGAAATTCCAAACTCTACAAATTACTATCATAACTACCTGAATTGAGTACAAAAATCAGAACAGATTACAGTGGTTTAGAATGAGACTAATACACAGTGGGCAATTTTAAATGTACTCTGGGGGTGAAAGGACACTTTAATTAGAGTGGCTTCAGGAGTCACTGTAATAAAACTGCTGGAGCTTCTCATGTATCAGTGTCCCTGCATTTCAAATGACGTTGGGGGTGCTTGAACTAAAGCTTGTTTAATGAGCTTCAGTTCAAGCACCCCCACTGAAATTTTGAAGCATGGGGATGCTGATCCATGAGATGTAGAGGCTGGCTGGAGTGTGGTAATTACCATGGTCCAGCAGATTTGAGTTATCAGGTCTGCTCCAGTGCATTGTAATTGCAGCACATCGGAGCACCCTCTTCTCTCATTTATAGGTACCCAATGAAAATTAAAAGGCAGGATCCTTAATATAAGTATGTCCTGGTTATTTTTAAAGAAACAGGGTTTTCTGTGGGAAAGCAATATGGCTGAATGAATCGATGATCATTCATTCATCTTACTTCTCAAGTCAGATGGATAACATCTGGAATTGCTCAGGGCTGTTTATGAATGGGTTCCCAAATTCAAATCAATACACTGTTCCTGTATGAAAGAAATCCATTTTGAGATGTGCTAAAAATCAATGTCATTACAAAATCATTATGTTAATTTGACAGTTTGAGTTAAAATTTGTTTGCTTTTGAACTTGTAAACTGAAAACTTAGATTTTTCTTTTAAATCTATATTAATGAATTATGCACAAATTCTTACATATGACAGCTTGTCAAAAACTTCTGTTTGCCTGTTTCCTTTGGTTTTTATGTGAGCAGCATGATAGATCTTTTATTTTAAGTTTACATATTGCATTTCAGAGGAAAGGGGAGAGAATCAAGCTGTGTTAAGAGGTCTGTAAAATTGTAGATCTTCTGTATAAGGTATTTCTATTTACTGGACTAAAAAGAAAGAATGAGTTTATCTCCAAATAGGCAGATTTGTTATCAAGATTTTCAAATATAAACAGATAAGTTTTAGGTGCCTTAATTGTGAGGTTTTAACTGAAGATATTTGAAAAGGATCTGATTTTTCAGAAAGTTATAATCATCCATGCTGTCTTTTCTTAAGAAAGGGAATAATTACTACTCTCTGACTCCTTTCATGAGCTTACAGATTTGATACCCCTAAACTGAGGCATCCAAACCTCTGGTTGCTTTCAAAGTATCAATGTTGCATTATTTAAAAAATAAAATGTCATTGTTCTTATCTGGCATATTAGGTGATTTTTTCCTCTGATCAAAAACACATTAAAATTGACTGAAAAAATCACAAATACTTCAGCGGGCATTGTGTCAATGTCATTAGACTCGATCATATTCCTACTGAAATCAATAGCAAAATTCCTCTCAACTTGAGTAGTGGTCAGTGAGAGACTTAAACAGCCTTATTTCTTTGCTAAGTACCTATTTCTTATGAAATCTTTGTTCATTTTTTGAATGATCATGTAAATCTGTGAAACTGGACTGAAAAGTCATATGATAAATGATATCATATGTCACATACTAGAATTTCTTTACTGATTGGAAATGCAGATTTTGCCATTAAAAATTTAAACTTACTGTGGAGTTAACATCAGAGATACTTTAGCTATTTGCTATTTAAAGCAGTATGGCAAACCGTTTTTGTCTGACAGTCTGGAATTAAGTAGTAATTTAAAAATTTAGAATTTAAGTAGTAAAAAAAACCCAAAAGAAGGTGGTAGGGTGGCCCTTATCATGTATCACCTTCTCCAGAGTAACTGTTTCATGTGTCCACTTGTATCAACGGTAAGAGGACGGTGAAAGACTAGGTACAGATGTTACATTTATCACATAATAAGCACACAGAAAACTATCTACAGTCATAACCAAACAGATGTTTGTGGCACATATAGTACTTTAAAAATGAGATATCTCACTCTAGATTAGTCCTGGATGGATGTGGTATCAGACTAAAGCAATATAGTTTAGAGCTCTTTATCAATCATCTGTACCACATCCTGCCATGAGTCAAGGTAGGTTGTATGCCTCTGGCATCCCAGGGGCCCCTCACTAGGTGGCTTACTAGCCTTGGCCAGTGCTCTGGGCAACCACCAGCCCAGTTCTGACCCTGTGCTATCAGAGAGAGGAGACAGAAAAGGCTCTATTTCTTCCCTGTGCAGCTGGGGGGCAGAGGGGGTCTGAGAAAATGGAGCCTCCCTGCCATGTGGGTCACACCAGCTCTTGCTGGGTCAGGTCTTGAGTCAGGGGCTGGGCTGCATCAGTCTGGCAGAGTGTTTCTGTTCCCCCAGCTGTAGCCAGGAGTTGCAGCTTGGGGTTGTGCTACTTTTCACTGCATTGGGAACTGGGGATGGGGAGTAGGGGAAGAAAAAGAGCCTCGCTGCCATGTGGGCCTGGCCTGGCTCTCCCCAGAACCAAGCCAGCAAGCATGGGGTCGGGGAACCACAAGGCATGATGGCTGTCTTCCTGCCTCCAGTTCCTTGCATGGCAAAAAGCAATACATCTTTTGAGTTGCGGTTCCTGGCTGCAGCTGAGGAAATGCAGCCCCCTGCTGTGTGGGACCCAGCCTGCTTCCCCCCCATGACTTGAGCCAGCAAGTTGGGGCAGGGTGGGGGGGCAGGGCTGGGGAGAAGGGCTGCTCTGGCCTCCTGGGAGGTGTGCAGGAGCACTCCTAGCCCGCTGGCCTCACCTAGTATAGGCCGCTTCCATACCCCCACCCTCCAAAGGCAAACCTCCCATGTTTGCTCCCATGCTAATATAGGGCATTTTGAGTATAGCATGAGATTTAAAGTGCTTCCTTCTCAGACTTCTTGAATGTCTGTTTGTACTTAGTCATGATAACTAAGTCCTGCCTCTATCACAGGTAAGCTGCCCAAGTTCAGCTTTTATTTATCAAAGAATAGGAGCAGACAGATGAAACAGGTACCATGGAATATCTGATGCATAATAAGTCCCACTATTTTAACTCTGTGTAGTTTGTCTGGCTCCTTGTGTGTGCACTGACTTCTAACAAGTATGCCTTTAAATAATTTTAAATGCTTCTGACGCAAGGCCCAACTACAAAACTGATAAGCAGTTTTCTGGGTAGTCTAAATTAATGATAATGCAAGATCCTCAGGAAAGGCAATTAAAAAAAATTAATGGAGGTGCGGACCAGAAAGGGGAGATGAATTAGTTTTCACTCTTGAGTTTTTGGAAGAAATTAAATATTATCTTCTGACAAGTATTCAGGTTGTAGCCATATTGGTCTAGTAGGAAAAGCAATCAGGACTTGTGGTAGAGGTAGTATCTTTTATTAGACCAGCTAGATTTTTGCAAAAACAATTCTTTAAAGAATTTTTTCTGCAAAAATCTAATTGGTCTAATAAAAAGATCTTCTGACAAGTACATATATACCTTACTTTGGACAATACTGAACATGAGTCAAAATGCACATTTTATACAATTTCAGAAAAATTCAAGGAGTCTTTTACATTAGCAAGCAAACAAGCAAATGGCATTCCTTTTGGTGCTTGCAGTGGGTTTTGACTTGATAGCCAGAATTTCCTATCTAGAACACAGCTTCTGTAATTCAAAGTACTACAGCCTCAATTATCTCATAAGCTAATATTCAGTTGCCTGAAGTGATTCATTGCAAAACTGCAACAATGCTCAGAGTTTGCTCTTTCTTTATATTGCATTAATATGAGAAGATAATGTAGTTATATAATGTCCACTGTCCAGTTTGTGAGAACTCAGTAAATGTCATTGCAATTTATCAGCATGACTGTTTTACTGAACTTACAGATCCAAGTGATCTTAACTTTTCCTAAATGGCCTAATCTAAAACCTGTTGGAATCTTTGAAAATGGCTATTGATTATAATTGGTTTTGGATGATGGCTATATGAACTGTTATGTCATTCAACTCACATGACTGCCATATACAGAATCATAAAATGCAAACAAACAATACAGTAAAAAAAATTTCCTATGTGGAAATGAAAATGCTTATAGACCTTGTACAATAAACTCTTTTTAAAAAAGTAATAACTTCTTTATTTTAACATATACATAAGTGATTAATCTTCAGGGCTAATTGCTTAGTTATTTTTTTTTTGCCACACAAACCCTAAAGTAATATAAAAGAGTAATTTCTTTGAAAAAAGTTTCCTTTAACTAAAAAAAAGACTAAATCACTTTTCTACATTTAAGTACACAATTGTAAGACTGAGCTCTTGCTAAGAGTCCTCAAATCCATTTTCTTCCCTGAGAAATAAGGGTGCTTGATTTTATTGGAGTGTATCAGAATTAGAATCATTAATATTCCACCCATAACCAAGCTATGTAGGACAAGTTCTTTCCAAAATAGCATTTATTCTGTGCAAAATAATTAACATTAATAATGAAAACTGAGGAGCCCTGTAAACCAAGAAGAAAAGGTGACATTCACGAATCAGTTAAAGAAAAAGTATGAAGATGGGGAGTCATGCATTAGAGATGAAAGGATAGTGGGCTATATTTTGCTACTTCTTATACCCACGTAATTCAGAGGAATTCATAGGTGTATTGCTAACAGTCTTTTTTTCTATCATTATTTTTTACCCTCTTGTAAAAAGGAAGCTGAAATGGAAGCTGAAATGGATGTGTTTGTCTTTTTTAGAAAAATACAAATTCCAATCGTGCCAATAATCCCTGAGCAGCAGCACGTCTGCTGATGTTAATTCAACCCTAGAAATAGTGCGTAGTTAACTTCTGCTTCAGAATAATAATCAGAAACAGAACATGTTGTGCTCTCAGGAGCAAGAGCAGTGGAAGTTGCTGAACTCCTTCAATAACTCCTTTCTGTTTAGGGCAAAATTTTACCTTCCTGCAGGAACTGCAAAGTATCAGCCATATGTTCAACTCAGCAGCAGTACCCTACTGTCTCAGAACAAAATGGTATGACTGAATAACAATTTGCAGCTTCCTGCTTTCAGGCTAGAAAAATTGTAAACCCCTGACTAGGGCCTGCTGCTGCCTATGAGATTGGAGAAGGATAGGAAGGACAAAGTCTTGGAAGGAAAGCTGTAAAGATGTATATATGTTAAAAGCAGGACATCTATGAGAAGAGTCTGGAGAGACAGCTAGAAATTAAAAATGAACACACGGAGTTTAGGACAGAGAGATAGTAAATAGAGATCACAGTACAATAAATCAAAATGGAGGTGGTCACATAGCAAAAGGAGGAGCAAAGGAAAAAGAGCAGAACCAAGGATGGGCAAAATATGGTCTGCAGGCCAGATCTAGCCCACCAACAGGTTTTATCTAGAGTGCTGCAAGTCCCTCAGCCCTGCCCAGTGCCGGCATAGAAGGCAGCCCAAGCATGCTGCAGGGCAGAGGCGGTGCAGTGGCCAGCCTCCGCTTCCCAGCAGCTCTGGCAGTGGCAGTTCCTTCCAGCTGCCACTGCCATTGTCCTCCTGGCCGTGGCCCCACTGCCTGGGCATCCCAGCCCATCCGCCTTCCACCCACTGTCATGGGTGCTGGATGGAGCAGGTGGGTGGGTTGAGTCTCCATGGAGACTGAGCCAGGACCCCCATGGACAGGGCGCACTCCGCAGGGCAGATGAGGTGGGGCTGGAGCCAGGACCAGGACTGGGATTGGGTTAGTGGGAAGGTGACCAACCCGTGCTCTGTCACAGCCCTACAATCTCGGCCCCAGCTCTGGCCACCCACCCTCCTGCCTGCCCTAGCTTAGCTGCAGCCCAGTTCTGAAGCAGTTATGTTTCTGAACAGATCTTCATGCTCTTTTGTCAGCTCTGTTGTTCATTTAAGAAAATGCCAACTGATAAGTGTTGCAGACCAGACCAGACCAGATCAGCTCTCTGAGAGCAAGTAAATGGGTAGTGTACTTGGCAGATGGCAAGATACCAATATTAAACACAGAGAATGAAGCTTTTGTGTAGCTATGAATTGTAGTCGCTATATAGAGAAGGCCTTGAAGTAACTTAGTGATGACTCACTTCTTTGCAATTATGCCTGAATCCTGCTTTCCAGGATAAGAAAAGAAATCACTGAAATAATAAATTAGATTACTTTTAAAAACATGGATTGATTCAGATAAAATTCTTCTCCATGAGCAGAAGGTTTAATAGCATCAGTACTTTGTTTTTGAAAAAGTGTATCATAGATGAAATCTAATGGTCAGGATGTTATAAGACACTTTGAAGATGAACCCATTTAAATTCACATTCCTTTTCATTTAAACTCATTAGTGTCTAAACTATTATCTGGAATATTCATTGTTTCTTTTAGTCTGATTAAATTGACTAATGCAGTAGATGGTATTGAGTCCGATATTCTTTTTTAGTACTTTTTGCATTACGAGTTGATATTCCTATACACTATTACTCATAATGAATATTTATTGTCAGCTATATGTTATTTCACAGGAAAAATAAGCTCCCTTTTAAACTGCATGAGACTGTTGGCTGTCATAATAATGGATAGTCTGGTAGCAAACACTGCATATGTTTTAACAAGTCTGTATTCTGTAAAATGGATGGATCAGATTGTGAACTATAGCAACCCACCTTTACTCTCGATTTGGTTTTGTTGTTGGTCTAAGCACACCAGTCCTTCTGTGTTGTGCAACAGGAGATTGAAGGTGGTTCTAAATTATGCCAAGAGCAACTATCTGCCTTACTCTGCAAACAGTATCCTCTAAGGTTTGGCAGGACTCTAAAGCCATGTCTTAGTTTCTCCAATCAAACACAAGGAGAAAGATAAAAGGCATTAGAACACCTGAGCTGGCTCTTCCACCGCAGGATTAGCCTTACATTGTTGTGGTCTGTACTGGACCAGTTAAAAGAGATTCATGGAATATTCACATGACTGTGAGAACCGAATTAAAGATTATATATGTACTGATTTTGGAAATGTTTTTTGTCATAATAGAAAACCTCATGAGCCTCTACAAATGAATACTAATCCATGCTTATCTCTTGGCTGTGCTGTTAGCTTGCATTTTCCTTAGCATTCAATAATTACATTAAGTATAATAAATTGTAAGAAAATTAGTATGGAATTTAGCGACAATTAATTTCCTCATATATGAGGCTCCAACATAATTATAATGCATGATACTAAGGGTCTGATTGTCTTACTTTCCCCAGAAGTAAGATCAAAATCATAGCCATTGCAACTGTAGAATTTAGTCTATAGGGCTAAATTCTATTAAACTGGTATAAATCTGGACTAGCACCATTCATTTCAGTGGATTTACAACAGTTTAATTGTTATAACTTTGTTTCTCTGTCTCTTACTTATTTTGAGTAGTGCCTTGGAGTGAGAATCCATTATAAGCAAAAGTGACAGGATGTAATTCTTATTAAACAGATTTGTTACTTTTATTTCGTCTGTATTTGGTCAGTAGGAACAATATTATAAACCCACTTATACTGAATAGTTATTCCCAGCAACATTCTGACTTCCTCATCACTAATTAACAATTAAAATGTTAGCGCATTATTAAAGGAAAACTACCCTTTAAATATCATATATGAAAAGCACTTTCTGCACTCGGCATGTAGAAATGCTAAGCTGATAACAATAGTCTACAGTGAATGGTGATGTGGAAGAGAGCCATCTAAGGGTGAAGCTATACTTAGACCATACTAAGGGCACTTAAAAGGCAAACATCTGCATGTTAAAGCTTGTTAACTCATGCTTAGTGCCTTCCAGGCATCTCGATATGTTTTTCTACTTCAGGTGAGGGGTAACTCTTGGCCATGCTACCTACCTTGTACTAGGATAACGTCAATCTGCTTCAAAGAGATAAAATGAGCAATCTGTAGTCCTTCGGCATCCCAAGATGCATTGCTCCCAGCCACCCCCATTCGCCAAGCAGGAATAGAGTGCAGATGTCACTTCACCTAAAGCAGGATTGTCAGAGATATGGCTCATGCAGTTGTGTCAGCTGGCCTGCAGGGCTCCTAGTGAAGAGAAACTTTGGCATATTGTGTCTTTTAACTTGGAAATAAAGTAAAACGGCAGTGAGAAAATAGGTTTCTCCTTTTCTACTTACCATATGATTGGTCCAAATAGCTTGATACTGATATTGATAGAAGCTGTTCAGACAGCCTATCAATATGACTATGAAGGCTATTTTAACAGCTTCCAAAACTGGGAGAGAGAATTACGGATTTAACAGAGAATGAATGAAAGTTCACAAAAAAAGTTCACTGTAGGCAACCAATTCCAGAACAAGCTCTCATATTGAGTAAGGCCCTGAGAAGTATATATCATGTGGAGTTTCTAGATATGAGAGAAGAGGAACACTTCTAGCCCAATGGAGTTCTTTTATTAAAGAGTAAATTCAATTTGATATGTCTGAGAATTTTTTTCAAATATAGATGAAGAGCCCATATGAGGATTTGGTATTGATTATGCTGCAAAGCATTTCATAATTTTCAGTGAAGTAAGAATATGAGCTCATTCTTGGTACACCCTTCTGTGAGGGACCACTCTGCTTTATTGTGATATTTCTGCTCACTATGTTCCCACTGTTGTCATAATTTTATATGACTTGGGTTACCGGCTTAGCCTATGCACAGAGAAGAATTTAAGTGCTAAGGCTGGCAACAGGAGAGATGAAATGGGCTTTTAGCATCATCAGCCTTGAATACCAAGTTGGGATATCAGCATAAGTGAGATGACTAACACCCCGGAGACGAGGAGGGGAGATAAATATGACAAAAGTGAGAGCAGGTAGTATAAAAGAAGTCTGGCAGGTCTGAGTCCAGAAAAGTCTGGGGAATTGAAAGAAGACGGAGTTTGGGAGCTAGAAACAGAAACAATTATGTGTTTTGGGGGCTGATCAGGACTGTAGGCTGGTTTGGGGACAGAGGGAGTACTTAACCCCTTTGGAGGGGATTAAGATCCTCTGGCAGGCATTTGCCCCAGTAAATGCCTTTACTGAAGAAACTGTCTGCTGTTCTACTAGGAACAGTGGGTTGCACTGGGTCACCCCAGGGGGGTGAAGTCCCTCTATCAGGAGTGGAAATAGATGCCAGCTCCTTCGGCTCCAAGCCTCAGAGAACCAGGGAGGGTGGGGGACCACAATGCCGGTGTCTTGGATTGAGAAGGAGTTCAGGCTTCCCTCTTGCTTTAGCAGCCAAGCCTGGGTGGGCCTCAAAGAGGACTCTCCATAGGTACTGTCTTATTTTTTCCCAGGGAGGGCCTAACATAATACCCCACTCCCCTCGCCAGGGGCATGTCCGGAGCCAAGCCAAGCCCATAGGAGGGTGAGGGCAGATCTGAGATGCACACTGCAAGCTCAGGGCTCCCTGCTCCTCAAGCTTCTGCCCTCCCCCTGGGATCCTTGCATCTACTGCACCACTAGTGCGAGGCACCCCGCCATGTCACAGCTCCTACTGCTGCCAGGTGGGCAGGGGGTGCCTTGCCCTAGTGGTGCAGCCAGCGCAGGACTCCTGTGGAGAGGGCAGCAGGGCAGGGAGCCCCAGTACTGCAGTATGCAGCCCACATCCACCCTCACCCCATGCACAGATCTGGGGGGCACATGTCCCTCCATGTCCCCCTCTCCAGGAGTGTACACAGCAGCAGGGAGCCAGGACCCTCCCTCACCCCCTATGTAATGGTGAGTGCTGTTAAAGAATTACACCTTCTTTATAAAAGGAAATCTTGTTTATAATCTTCATGAATGACTCTAGCAGTGTTTTGCAGACAACACTTTACAACAACAAGCACTCTATCAGCTCTCCAGCAGCCTCCACCAGTTCTGAATCACAAAACAAACTATGCTCCTAAAGAGACAGTGTACTATTCCCAGGTCTGGATGAGCTGCCTGTGGCTCAGTCTCACTCCCAGCCCCAGGCCCCATGAACCACCCTGACTGGGAAGTGCCCCCAGCCCAGCTCCACTCCCTCCCTCTCCATGGGGGCCCCAATCTGCACCCTCTCCCTGCAGTTACCTGCAGGCAACTGGGGGAGCTGCTCTGCACCACTGCATGAGGCTGTATTTCTGGCCATGTGCATGTGTCCACATGCACACATGCATGTGGCACCCCCTGTGTCCTGCTCTCCATAGCCCGTTGCAGGCTGGAACTCTGCCAGCCTGCAAGGGGGAGCCTGCTGTTTCCTGTGTTTTTACATGGTAAACAGAAAACCTGGATCTCTGCACAGTACTGGGAACCCAGGACAAATGCTGTCCCAGAGTCATGCAGCCTGGGACCGAGACTTGATGTTGCCATTTCAGGATTGTCCTGCCCAATTAGGGATGGGTGGTTACCATATCCTCTTCCCAAGTGGGGCCAGGGCCTTCATGCCCTCACATACTTGGCACCTCTGGTACTCTCAGAGACAAAGCTCCAAAGGTCCCTTACCCTCCTTGGTTCTCCATGATCCTGATGCAAGGCAGTAACATTCAGTTCTGTTTCTGAGCTGGGGACTTTATCTCTTCTTGGGGTATCATGACACCTTTTGATTCTGACAGTGCACAAAAATTTACTCAAGTTCCACTAAACATTTCCATGAAGTTTATTGAACAATTTAACCTAATCATAATGAAACAAAAGTAAATCCTTAATAAGCCAGTGTGGCAGGGCACTGCTTGTGCCTGCCACTTTACGGGCCTGGAGCTGGCAGCTGCCAGGTGCCGGATGAGGGCAGCCACTTTGAACCGAGGGCTGCCCATATAAACAGGGCAGTTCTGCTGCTGTGGACCAGGCAACAATATTTCCTGGCTGGAGGGCTGCTGGTATCATCTGGAGGTAAGGGAGGAACTGTAGGGGATGGTAAGGAGGCTCCTAGTCCTGGCCATGACCTAAAATTGCACCCTGCTTGGGAGTATGGGGCCTGGTGGGACTCCCAGTGGCATGGGAGCCCCCAGGAAATGCCAGGACAATTGCCACCCTGGTGAAAGGTGGCTCAGGGTGCCTTAACCCCTAACCCCCACAACCAGGTGGGTTACCCCTTGTTTACACGCCCTGGAGGGTGGACCCCCAGAGAGAGAGAGAAAAGGCCATAGACTCACGCTTATCTGAACTTCCCCTGACTGGTCAATGCTGGGGCCAGGACCAGAAGGGTCGAGGGGCTGAGGGCCCACTGCGAGGAACACCCAAGAGCTGAGGGCCTGCGGCTCCAACTAGCCTGGAGGTGGGCCAGGGCTAGAGAGCCAAAGGCCCCGGGGGGAAGGGGAAGTAGTTCAGGGAGCTCTGCAGCCTCGTATGAAGGTGGATGAGACTGCCTGAGGAGAGGAATCCAGGCAGGATTCAGTTGGAAGGATTCTGGGGCTCAGTGTGGGGGCCAGTGATGATGGTAACATCAAGATGTCATCTGCGAGGCTTGGGCTGCGGTGTAGGGAAGGAATAGATCCACAGATAGCACCCCCTGGCATCGGAGCAGGAAATGGGCAGCCTCCCGCTTAATTACATCATTAATTAATTCCAACACGCATGGCAGATGAGAAGGAGGGTGGTTAGCCCAGAAACAGATGGGCAGGCCACACTGAGGTCGGCCCCCTGTACAGCCAGGTTCAAGTAGCAGTCACTACTGTGGTGATGGGTGCCATCTAACAGTCTGAATGGAACAAAATCAAATAAAGAAAATAACATGGTCCATTACAGCCAGTGGCATGTCTATCCACATGTTTTAAATGCTTGTGTTTTGTAATTTAAAATATAGCCTATAAACCACAAATGTTCCTCAGAGATGTGCTAGGTGACTCTTCCTACTGTTGTGTCTGACAGTTGAGAAGGAGGGAGTCAGCCTAGCTAGGCCTAAATACAGTTGCCACAGGTGGGTACAGGATTTTTTTTTTTTTTTTTTACAAATAGTTTTCATATTCCCAAAACAATGCTTTGGGAAATGTAATGTTTATTGGGGGGGAAATTACTCTCTGATTTAGTTACAATGAAGTTGTAGAGACACACATAAGAATTAGGCACCAGGAAGAGTAACCTATGTAGCTGCATATAGGAGGGAAAGTGATCCTGGTTATTTCTCTCAAGCTGTGGTCCACACTATAAAAATGACAACACCTGATCAAGAGTACGAGCTCAGCTTCACCACATCATCATGCAGAGATTTGCATAACTTTAACTTTCAGCAAAATTTGAAAATTTCAAAGGCACTTTATTGGTTTTCATTCATGAACCTTCACATCCTCGTCAAGGCTTCTAAATCTGAGAGAACCTGAGCTGTGTGGCAAGTGGATCCCCTCTCTCCTCCCCGGTTTCAATGAAGGCTTTATGATGAATTTGCCAGATTACTGCAAGGTAATGTACACAGGCATTTGGGGTGGGGGATTTTTGTTTTAGTTTTGGAGTTATTTTCCTCTGTTCATTTCCTTATTGTCAAAGCTGAATACAGGGAAAAATGCAGGAGACTTGAATTAGTGAGGAGCAAAGCTATAAACCAAAATTGTTGACCCATCTCAAACTTATAGTTTTTCTATAGTTGACCATGCTGTTGTAATTTGTGCATTGTCAACCTGTGTGAATGTTCAGCAGTACACCTCAAAATTACTTGTTTAACTTAATGGTGAATGGTAACCAGGCTGAATCTTGGACACATTTTTCTTTCCACATGGTAGGTTCTCTCAGAGCATGAAGTTACCTATCATGCACTGAAAACATACGATTTTTAAGTCATTTTTAAGATGGTTATTCCTTTGTGTTCATTGTCCTGACACAGGCATGTCCAACTTCTAAATGGCTAGTGATCAAAAGTCCTGGGCTCCCTGGGTCACATGACATATAGATACCCCTCGCCCCCACTGTAACTTCACTATGCACCTTCTCTCCACCTTTATTAAGAAGCAGATTCAGGCTCCTTTTTCTTTTATACACAGAAGGGACAAAGCTAAGGGATCTACTTCTTTGTGGTACTTCATATCTTCCCCAATGTAAGGCCACAAAAGTACTGGTACAGGTTATTTCATGCAATCCTCTACGAAAGTAACCACAGTGGAGCAGCTCTGGAGTCTCTTGATGGCCTAAAGGTGGGTATTCTCCCTGCCACAGCTACACAAGCTGGAGGCTGCCATCTGAGTTCTTACCTAAGTTTTCATTCTGAAACGGTCAGTTTAGACAATGCCTTGAAACACTGCACCAGAAAACAACAAGAGCTGAGCAATGTAAGTGCCCTTCTACACATGCAGGTAAAAGCATGATAGGATCTAAGGTGTGATCCACATAATTGTGCCTCCTGCTAGGCTACACATCTGTGCTGATAAGAAGCAAATTCCTGCAGCTGGGATCCCCTTCAGCTTGAGGGGGCTCCAAGCAGTGGGGGCACATAATTCACTTCCATGTCTGGGAGATCATAGCTGCCACAGTCTCTCAATTGTGGGGGCACACACCTGTGGTTGGGACCCAGCGTCCTATTGCTGCTGACACTGTAGGGGCTGAGTGTCCTCTCAGCTGCGTGACTCCCAGCTCTGGCTGAGCATGGTCAAGCCCTGCAGCTGGGTGCCCAGTTAGCTGATGGGGCTCTCAGCTACAGAGGATACCTTGCTACACAGGCAAATTAAAGCTCAATTGCAACCAGCTATTGAGTACACATTTTTAGGTCTTTCTAGCTGATTGGACCTTTTTTATAGCATGATGGGTACTTTGCATGTGTAGCTGATCTGTTTAATTGAGACATTTACCAGTTAATTGTGCAATAGCTATCATATGCAGAGGGGGCCTAAGTCACTATAATGAATGACTACTACAAATTCTGTAACTAGATTCTTTTTCTCTCTCTCTCTTTAAAAAAAAAAAAAGGAAAAAAAAACTTTGGCTAAAGACACTGAGTTACAGTTGCATGAAGGGGATAAATCCCACATGTCTGGCATGTTATGCTAATGAATGGCAAGCATTGCTGAAATGTCAGGATTCTTTGAAGTCTGAATCAAGGTTCCTGGGAAATGTGCATAATGCACATCAAGTCCTTCCTTTCATCTTTTACTTTAAGTTCTAAACTTTCACCATTGATTACTGCTCCAGCAGCCGCTGAAGACTGCATTTTCTTCCACTTTACCCTTCTCATATGCCCCCAAATGTTGTTTGTGTAGTATTTATCTGGACTACCTGCTCTCTGCTTGTTTTTGGTTTTTTTTTTTTTCCTTTTAGACACTTGACAATGAAAAAATTACTTTCCATTGATAGAAGTAAAAAACTGTAAACTCTATTCTATTCCCCCCTTCTCCCCTCTCCTGCCTTTTATATACTCTCCTTTTTTATTAATGGGGTCTTTTTTGCTATGATTACGTCTTGGTGATACTCAACAGGGTTTCTCTTCTTTTTTTTTTTAACTTCATTTGCCCCCTGTTTAGACGAATGGGATGAATTCTCCACAATGTGCTAAGGTTATTCTTTAAATCCAATTACAAAACTGAGCTCTACTTCCCCTGACCCGGAAACTATAAGTGTTCCCCAGGCTGGAACATCACTTTAGAAACAATGCACAAGATCTACTACTAGTTAGTTAAGTGGACTGCTTAATTACTTCTTTTAAATTATTTTAATTAAGGCTTTCAATAGACAGCATGTGTAGTAATACCATGGAGTCATTTAGATAAGAATTGTAATTATACTAAACTATTTAGGAAATCTTCCTTGAGCTCAACTAATACTACAATCCCTCTGACAATATAGCATCTTAATAATACTTAGACATGAATCAAAGATATTTTTCAATAAGCTTGAAATATTCAGTCATTAAATGATAAGGTACTGCAATAAGCTTGAAATTTTATCCTCTTAGCTCAAGTATGCTTTTTATGAAACCTAATTATTTGGATTTTTTATAACCACCTGGTGGTCTTTAATCCTATTTATCCCTGTTAATAAGTTAGTGTTGCCATCATTAGTTCATAGTTTTCTCCATGGCTCTTTAATTAATAAATAAACAAATGCACTGATTAAGGAGTAAAATGTGTTTCTGTATGGGCATTTCAGTTGTGGCACCTTCATAAAGTATTTTATTAATAGTAAGAGAAGGTAGTACCTCATCACCAAAACATGCTTCCCAAAGATGGGCAACACCCTGAAATCTTTGCTCAAAGGAATAACTCATCTCCATTTCCTTCAACAGGATTACTCTTACCCCCAAGAGTAAGAATTGTCTCTTGAATCCAAGGTTACAGGATCAGGCCACAAATATAGTAACTTGTCTTTCTAGACCTGTATGTCATTCATGATGTTGTGTTCTGTATTGTACCACTTTATTGTGCCTGGTTTTAGAATATGATAATTTGCCTTACCTGAAATGGTGTCTCTTCAGTTACCTCTGAAATGGTAGACTCCAGAAGACAAAGAAAGATACCTTCACTTATGGGCAGGTTTCACCCCTTGTAAGACCTAGGCCAAGAACAGACGTTCAAAAAGCCCAAGGAGGAACTGATGTAACCTGTGTGAGTTTCTGCAAGTGCTGTATGTTAGGGCGGTAGCATACAGAACACCTTAGCCCTTTGGTGAGGGGGCATGCAGGATGCCTGTACTGGTGAAAGTCAGCAGGTTGGCAATGCTTCTGCTGCTGGAAACTGCTGAGCACGGCTGAGTGTCCGGGCTGCCCCTGATGGGCTGTTGGGCATGGGCAAGGATGCTCCTATCCTCCTACCCTGCCTGCTCCACACTCCAGGACTCTGGGACCCTTCAGTTGCAGGTCAAAAAAGCCTTGCAGCATCCCAGGTGCCTAGGGCTCAGGTACCTGCAGGCAGTGGCCAAGCCACAGAGCTCACAGGGTTGGATCTGTGCAGGCCTGGTCTTGGGTCAGGGTGGCAGGGGGCAGAACACACCAGAAAGAAGCTGCATTGGCTTCTGCTTGGGGAAGGGGGCTGGGAGAAGGGGGGGGTCAGTGCTGGGGTCTAGGTGGCAGGGTGCCTGGCTCTAGTCACTGAGATGTGCTATGCAGGAAGCAAGGTTAGGCTTTGTGAGGCAATGCCTATGCATGGGGTTCCTTGGCTGGATGCATGCCCAGGGTCGGGCTCTGTGTCTGAGCACATGGAAATTGGGTTCCCTACCTGGGTATGTGGCCAGGGTCACGCTCCGTCGGGCTGTGCCAAAGTATAAGGGTTCTTCTGATGTCAGTGTCAGGTGTGTGTTTACATCGTGAGGTACTTTATGATGGGGTATGGGGATGTGGGTGTCCAGGTCCCAGGGCTCTTGCAGGGGACACAGATAGGTCCCTTCCAAGCCCTTCTACTACCTACCTGCAACTGACAGATGCCCAGAGGTAGGTCTAGGGAGCGGGTCTGTGCTGGCTCAGCTGTGGGAAAGCTCAGGGCCAGGGCCTGCTAGGTGCTCAGCCAAAGAAACAAAACATGGGCCAAGTGCTAGTGCACCTTCCTGAGATGAGGGCTGAAAAGGAGGCTGGGATGCCAGAGAACAGTGATATAATGCAATTGATAGGGAATCTGGTACAGAAGTACAATTCAGTGGTCTAATCTAAAGCAATTAGATTTGAGTGCACATTGAACCAGGTCTATCTTAAACCAGGTACCACCATTTTAAATTGCAACCCCTATGTGCCTATTCAGTGCCTATGTGCACTGAATTTGTATACAGTTATGGGTTTAGATCAGTTTCTGATCACTCCAATTGTTTATATGCAATGTCTGTACAGGGCCCTAGTCATGTTCCAAGAAATACAGTGTGTTCAGCAGAAGGAAATATGAAGAAATAACGAATGATAGAAAAAGGGAAAGAAAGGAAACAGAATGAAGAAGTGACGAGAGATGAGAAGAAAAAAAGGACAAAAAGAGATGAAGATAAAAAAGGAAAACAGCAAGTATAAATATAAATCAGGAGTACTGTCTAAAGCTAGAGTACTTGAGAAAAATTGTGTCACAGTTTTGACCTAGACAGATGAAAGTTTCTCAGTGCAGAAACACACAGCTAAAACTAGTAAAGCACTGTTTTAGAATTTCTAATATCAGTTTGGAAAGTGATTACATTTATTATGTGTATTGAAAAAGCCCAGCCCTTTGCCTGTCATTAATAACATAATTGTAGAATCATAGAAAATTGTGGTTGGAAGGGACCTCAGCGGGTCATCTAGTCCAACCCTTCTGCCAAAGCAGGGCTGGCCCCAACTAGATCATTCCAGCCAAGACTTTGTTGAGCTGGGCCTCAAAAACCTCCAAGGATGGAGGCTCCACCACTTTTGTAGGATAACCCATTTCAGTGTTTTACAATCCTCCTGGAGAGAGAGTTTTTCCTTATATCCAACCTAAACTTCCTTGCTGTAACTTGAGACCATTGTTCCTTGTTATGTCATCTGTCACTACTGAGAACAGTCTAGTGCCATCCTTTTTGGAACCACCCTTTAGGTAGTTGAAGGCTGCTATAAAATCCCCTCTCAATCGTCTCTTCTTCAGACTAAATAAGCCCAGTTCCTTCAGCTTCTCCTCAGAAGTCATGGGCCCTATCCTCTTAACCATTGTTGTTGCCCTCCACTGGATTCTCTCCAACTTGCCCACCTACTTTCTATAGTGTGGGGTCCAACACTGGACAAGCAGTACTCCAGATGTGGCCTCATCAGTGCAGAATAGAGGGGAATAACTATTTCCATTGATCTGCTGGGAACGCTCCTATCAGTGCAGCCTAGTATGCTGTTAGCCTTTTTGGAAACAAGGGCATATGTTGATTTTTCATATCCAGCTTACTGTCCATTGTAACCTACAGATCCTCTTCTGCAAAGCTGCTGCTTGGACAGTTGGCCCCAAGCCTACAGCGGTGTGTGGACTTCTTCCATCCTAAGTGAAGGACTTTGAACTTCTCCTGATTGAACATCATGAGTTTTTTGGTCCAGTCCTCCAATTTGTCTAGGTCACTTTGAATCCTAGCCCTACCCTCCAGTATATCTATTGCGTCCCCCAGCTTGGTGCTATCCACAAACTTGCTTAGAGTGCACTCCATCCCATCTTCCAGATCTAGATCTCAAGTTGTTGATCATTACCCATTGAGCCTGATGATCCAGCCTGTTTTCTATTCACCTTACAGTCCATTCATCCAACTTGTACTTTCTCAGCTGGCTTGCAAGAGTGCAATAGAAAGAGATTAAAAGAAAACAAATATTTTCTTAAGACTCCAGTTGTCAGATTGCCTATTGGTTCTACTGGAAATCTGATTCCCCCTTTTGATTGTATGTTTTGTAATATATAGTGCTCATTTTATAATTTGGCTTTGTAACAGGTATGCACTTTGAATTTTAGACCATAGATCATTAGTTAACTCTCAGCTAGCTATCCTGGAGACTAGCAAGTTCGTTTATGAGCATGTACAGAAAAAAGACACGGTAGCAGGGAGGAAAAAACTTGCTGTGATTTCTGTCTGGAGAGAAGCACAATTGATTGTCTCTTTTTTGTGTTGAAAACGTTGGTGAGAAGGAGAAGGTTCCCCATGAAGACCCAAGAAGGGCAGGAGAATGGCAATACTTATCTCCAAGTACAGAACTGACAGCAATGGAGCAGTGAGTAGAGCTGCCAAAGAAATCTATCAACACCTGCTCCATGTGGGCCAGTGCACTGAGGGTGACATCACTCCCCTCTGACCTGGTACAAGCAGAAAAGGAGTTGGTGAGCTGCACTGAGGAGAGAAGCAGAACCCTACTGAGGAAAAATCCCACAAAGCTCCCAAGCCAAAGAGGAGCAGTGCTGTCTCCACAGCCTGGAAACCCAGAGGAGTCTCCAGCCAGCCTCCAACCGCAACCACATAGGGAGAGACGTTGCATGGACTTATATACCAGGACTCCAGGGACAGTGCATGTGAGTCAGGCAGCCTTTGGGGACCCAGGCATGACAAAGCCCCTGCCATTTTGTTTTCTTTAAAAGTTAATTGCCATTTTTGCTGAAGACTATTTGGTTTATAATGGGGCAGACTTAAAGACCCCACAACAAAAGAAATGCTCAAAAATTGATTTAGTGGGTGTCACAGCGAGGTCCTGCAGGAGGGCTGTGATCTCCTCAAGGCCCCCTTCCTGTGCCAAGTTGGCCCAAGGACACCCTCAAATTCTCGTCCACCATGTCTTTGATGTTCCAATATATTAGGGAGGCTGCCTTATGTCTTCTTGGACATGGTCTGCTGTAACCTCTGGCCCCGAGGACTCCTGGACCCTTCACGGATCTTGTCCTGCAAACAGGTGCTTTGGGGCACCCTAGCCTTATGGGCTATGTGTGGCTCCAACCACCCCTTTCACCAAGTCACAAGCCTCGCAGCTGGAATAGACATTGTTCGGTCTCTCTCTGTCTCTACTCCCTTTCTGGCACTCGAGCTCTCGGCAGCCCTGTCTCTCTCTCTTTCCATACCCCCTTCTCCAGGGCCTTCTCAAGCGCCGCCTCCTTCTCTGGGGCTCACCACGCCCACACTGGGGCTTCTCAACTGCCCCTCTCTGGAGCTGGGGTCTATGTACTTCGAATGCTGTGCCCTCACTGGCATGGGGGTTCCCACTCTATTGTGAGTCCCCTATGAGGCCTCCTCCAACCCCTAATAGCCTCACCCAAACCACCAGTGATAAACAACAACACAAATGCAAGCCCTTCGGCTATAACTTAAACTGAAGCTGCTTGGCCATAACAACATTCAATCCTACCAGGGATCCTTTCTCTCTCCTCAGTATTAGATGCAGTTCCTTCCTCAGGCCTCTCCTTTGTAACATGGCTGAGAGCTTCTTCCTCCTGGGGGCACTAGGGGAAACAAGGTCTCCCCCCAAACCCTTCTGGTCCCCCCTAATGAGATGGTCACAAGGTCCCCCCTCAGCCTTCTCTTGTGAAGGCTGAACAGGTTCAGGTCCCATAGCCTCTCATTGTAGGGTCTACCCTGCTGTCCCCAGATCATGCGGGTAGCCTTCCTCTGGACCCTCTAAATGTTGTCCACATCCCTCTTGAAGTGGGGTGCCGAGAACTGGATACAGTACTCCAGCTGTGGCCTGACCAGTGTTACGTAGAGGGGGAGGATCACCTCCTTGGCCTACTTGAGATGCACCTGTGGATGCACAACAGGATCCGGTTAACCCTGCCAACCGTGACCTCGTATTGTTGGCCCATGTTCATCTTGGAGTCAGTGACGACTCCAAGATCCCTTTCTGTCTCCATGCTCTCAAGAAGGGAATTTCCCATCTTATAAGTGTGCTGCTGGTTACTGCTGCCCAAGTATAGCACCCTGCACTTGTCCGTATTGAAATGCATCTTGTTTCTGTTAGCCCACCCTTGCAACCTATCCAGGTCTTTCTGCAGTCTTTTCCTCCCTACTAGTGTGCCCACCTCACTCCAAATTTTGGTATCATCAGCAAATTTGAACAGGTTGCTTTTCACCTCATCGTCCAAATCACTGATAAAAAATTGAACAGTGCAGGCCCAAGGACCAAGCCCTGGGGGACTCCACTGCCCACTTTCCCCCAAGTTGAATATGACTCATCCACCACCACCTTCTGAGTATGACCCTTGAGACAATTAGCCGTCCATCTGGCCAGGTAGGCATCGATGCCACAGTTACCTACTTTTTTAATGAGGATGGGGTGGGAGACAGTGTCAGAGGCCTTGCTGAAGTCCAGAAAGACTACATCCATGGCAACACCTGCATCCAATGCTTTTGTGACCTGATCGTAAAAGGCAATCAGGTTGGTCTGACATGTCTTCCAATCATCTGGCACCTGGCCCGAGCACCACGAGCGCTCATAAAGCTGTGCCAAGGGCCCAGCAATAACCCCTGCTATCTTTCTCAACACCCTGGGATGGAGAGCATCTGGACCTGCTGACTTGAACACATCCAGCCCCTCCAGAAGCACTCTAACCCAGTCCTCCTCAACCTTAGGTCTTGAGGTGTTCCCCTCAAGTCCATCTTGAAACATGGTGGAAGAGTCCCCATCCCTGCACAAGAAAACGGAGGTGAAGAATTTGTTAAAGATGTCTGCCTTCTCCTGTATTGTAACCACCAGATTACCCAGCGCATCTTGCAGGGGCCCCACATTTCCCAGCACCTTCTTCATCCTTCCTATATATTTGAAAAAGGATTTTTTATTATCTTTGATCTGGAAAGGTCATCCTAGCTCTATATCCGCTTTAGCTTTCCTAACAGCCCCACTACAGGCCCAAGCAGTGGAGGTATACTCTTCTTTGGAGATATCCCCCGCTTCCACTGGGTTTATGCTGCCTTTTTGGCAACCAGGCATTCCCGGACTTCCTCGGTGAGCCAGGGAGGCTTCTGAGCACTCTTGCCTCCCTTGCTTCTTGTTGGGATTGTTATCCCTTGGGACCCAAATATCGTCTTCTTAAGGAATGACCACTCACCTTGGGCCAGAAGCTGAAGCAAGAGACCCTGAGGCTAAACTCTTATTTTGGTAGGGGAACCTGTTCCAGTACTCACTGGGCCATAGGAACCAGCTATGGGAAAGGCTTAGTTTAATTTTAAGGAAAGGATGTGGTCTGCAGGATTCCTGGCTTTGTGAGGATGGGGGGAGGGGGAATACATTAAAACTGAGCATATTTGTCTTCAGATCCTCAGTGCATTTGTTGAGGATGGGTGCTTATATTTACTGTGTCCTAAGGGTTAAGTAAAAAGCACTGAAACTCTACTTATAATTTAAAGTACAAGTTAATTAAGAAAGAAACAAACAGGAGACCTGGCCTCGAGTCAGCTTTTTATGTTAATTACATTCATTATGTTTTGTTTCTGCTTCAATCAAAAAAGCTGTTGTGTTCGATACAGAAATATACTTTGAGTAGACAGACAACTGATGCATCTGCTTTGTAAAATCATAAATGGATGAATCTACATGGATTTGACTACTGAATTAGAAATATTTAGCTATCCCACCTTGGCCATAAAATATATATGAGGAAAGAAAGCTAATTCAGAAATATCATATACTTGTTTATACAGGTAGGACATTTTATGCTTAATGTCTACCTTAAAGTTGATGTTATTTTAAGATAAAATAAGTAAGCTTCAACAGTTTCTAGCATGAAAACTGATCTGTGGGAGACTGGATTGTTCAAAGGGTTTTAGATGGGTAGGGTGCTTTTCACCAGATCAAAACATTGCCTAGGTTAGTACTGCCTGACGATCATCATTGCTCTCTTCTGATTACCTATATAGAATAGGTATTCAATAGGTATTCAGTACAGTGGCATCCAGTACCTTATCAGATCATGACTACATATGTCATTCCATAGTTTTGAGCAAACAAACAATATTCTCTTTTTTGTTACAGTTTCTCAATTTTTAAATCAGCCAAATTTACAGGTTTTGTGTTTCTCATAAATGATCCTATCTAATACACTTTGAATAAAATAGGCCTCCTGAGAGAAATTCTGATAATCATGTATAATTATAGTAATTTAAAGGATACATTACTATGTTTATGAAGTTATTACAGGATTGAAATACATATACTAAAATTTTGTGTCTTGTAATATATTTATGGATAGGTAGAAAAACCCCTTCCTTCAGTTTCTTTCTTCTCAAGAACTCGAGTTATACTCCATCAAATAGTCTCACATCTACACAGGCCTATCAACATCTACGCAACTATCAACATTTGATAGTTTAATGCTTTTTAAAATAATACCAGATTTTCTGACATATCAAATAAATATTCTTTGGCATTTATAAAATAATAAAATTCTGTTTACTCAAAATAAGGCTCCTAGCAAAATAAATTTAAAATAAATACACCGCTTACATATATTTTTAATAAACAATGTGGTCATCTGAATATGTTTTATTCTTTACATGTCATAATCTAGGATGACTTAATCTACTGGATAAGTCTGAATGAAACAGTAGATATGAATAAGTAACAAATCTGTGTAATTCTTTCAAAAGAAAGTGAGAATTTACTAGGGATTTGACATAGATGAAATCTATGATGACTGAATAAACACAAGATAAAAAGTGGGTGATTGCAATCAACTAAAATTGATATTGTCAAAATATTTTTCTTTATATAGTCTATTGCTACCTTCCATATTTATGACATGATTGACTGGAAATCAATCTGTAGGATACTGGATGGCTCAAGGGACTTTTAAACTGTTATCGTTCTTTTTAATCCTCTTTACCTCTGAGTCAGAATTGGCCCAAGATTGGTACAGCCTGATAGTAATCATTGATCTCTTCCACTGGAAGGTCAGAGATTTAAATACTTTTGGAGGCTGTCTTATAGGTGGTCCTTCCACCTAGTGGTAGAGAACCATTGCCTGCCAATGTGTAAGAGTTAATAGCACCACGAAGGAGTTTTCTCACCAGAACTATCACTTTGTGTATTATAGTGCTCTTTTAACAGTAAGCACTGGTTTTGCTAAATTTGGTAGGCCAGTTAAGCATGATAGTTTGAGTATAATAGTTGGATTTCAAGTGCCTGTTCTTTGATGGCCTGAATCCTGAAATCTTGAAAATCCTTTGGGGTACCTTCTCAGTCAGTATTAATTAACTCTCAAATTATAATTTGCTCTGATTACCTGGTATGTCCAGAACAGTGTATGAACACTATTGCGTGGAATTTCAATTTCTCTGCTATTATAGGAGAAAGCTTGTCTGTAGTGCTAGGGACAGAAATTACACATAAACTGGTATAAGTGATCAGAAACTGGTTCAATCTGCAACACAACAGAAGTTCAATACACATAAATCACTTTCAAAATGGCCAAAACTAGCTGAAGATGAACCTGGATGGACATAGTATCAGACTTAGCTGACTTAGATTAAATTGGTTAATTGAACTTCTGTCCCAGATCCCCTCCAGATTCAAGTTAACTCACAGTCCCCCCTGCATCCCAGGATACTTTGCACCTCCCCTGCACATCCCTTTTGCAGGGAGAGCAGGCTAGCCTTGGCCCATGCTGTCTGGTCCAGCACAGAAAGGAGGCTTGCTCTAGCACCCTTCCCCCACAGTTCTGGCCAGGGCCACTGCAGCCATGTGGCTGCATTTCCAGAATCAGAAGTGAATGTCTTTTATCAGTTCCATAAACTAACCTGTAAAGACTGAATCAATTCAGCCTATGGCTTTGTGACTTTGTGTACCTAGCCTACAAGAAGCCAGAAATGAATCCAAAACATTTAGAGTTTCAGAGGTTAAAATGAGGCTGTTGACTTAACAGAAAATAAAATAAAAAAATCCAAAAACCCAAAGCCTCCTCTTCCCCCCAAAACAGAAGCAGTGCATACTGCAGAGCCCAGGTGTAATAGGCTCCTTAAGTAAGGAGAACCTTTACTTCTTAAAACTGGTCTGTGTTTATGGTGTTAAATCTCCAAACCTTATTATAATTTAAAACTTGATGTTAAATCCATGAGCCTCAATAACAAGGGATGTGAACAGACACACAACAAAATATGATGAAAGGAATACTAACAGAAGAAAATAGCTTATTAAAAAATGAATTTCCTGAAATCAGACAACTTCAGAACCTTAATATAACATGAAGATTCAACTTCTCAGATGTGCTGTAGGTGTGGTATGGCAGACAAACATATTCAAAAAGAATTAGAAATAGATGAAGTAAATGTTAGAATGTCAATTAGACCCCTTCAGATTGTCATTGCTCAATTTTTTTGAGAATTTGTATTGCTGTCTGCCTGAAGAGTTATAGTATGTTTTATAACTGAAAACAGCCAGATATTCTTCTCGTACAAATTGATTTCAGTGGAGGTTCACTGATTTACATGAGCTTAGAACCTGGCTTGTACATTCTATGTAACAAAAAAGAGCATTTCACTTTATTTATAAAAATAAGAAAAGAGTTTCTTGTGCATATTTCCTATAAAGCTAGTAATGCATTATTTAAATGTTAAAATGTAACTGGGAGAGACAAATATGGGTGCAGGAGGTAGAAAAAAGAGCCATGTTAAGTTTATGAATGTGATCTTAAACTTTTATATATGTCTAACACACTTATGCACAGAGCTTTTTGAAAATGTTTATTATACAAAATGATTCAAGAAAGAAACCAAACTATCCATGTATGGTTGAGAAGTAATGCAGCATGGAATCTGTTGACTTTGTACCTGATTAATCAGGTGAACACCAGGTTTCTGTAAACTATGAATAAGGCTGCTTATTAAAACACTTTCATTTTCACAGGAAATTAATTATTGATATGGAAAATATACATAATTTACATAAACCAGTCACAAATGTCCTTCCACAAAAATATGATATTGGTCAAATGCATCCTAGGTGCAATTCCATTGGCTCTGAGTGTTACATTGTAAACTGTGTTCCTGAATTGAAAGGATAAGCTTTCTGAAGATAGTTTCCAAAAGTCTGTTTTTATGCCTTTGTTCTGCCCTAGAACACCTCCAACTCCACTGACTTCAAATGGAATTATATCAGATTGCTTGAAAATGTCCATGGTTTGCATTGCAACCAAATTTGTAATCAAGCAGCATTATGTGCTTCATGCACAGATTCAAGTAATTTGGAACTAAGAGTATGATTTCTTTCAAAAGTACTTGTACTAACCTTACTCAGCTCTCACCAAAACTAACAACAAGCCCTATTTGTTTCAAAAGAACAGAGCTCCACTGGCCTTAAGTACTTTTGACAACATGGGGTAGAATTTTCAAGTCTGTAATTTGAGTTCTTTATAATAATACACACAGATGAAATCTCCTGGGATTAGCCAAAATTAATTGACAGCTAGATTATTCTGGCATTGAAGTGCAGAATGGCTACCACATCAAAGGAGCCAGCCCCATGGCACTTCTTTATGTACTTGAATTCCATGTATTAATATTCACAGAATAAAAACTATATTTAATAGCACTGAGCAAAACATTTAAATAAAAAGAACACTCACTGATACCAACATCCAGAAGAAGTAAACCTATTGCTTCATGCTCTTGATATGACCATGACCAAAAAAATAAATAAATCAGTTTATATCACTTACAAGCCTAGGTCTTGATCCTACAAAGCCCTAAAATGTTATTCCAGGTCTAAAAGTGGGATGCTATAGAAAAGGAAATACTTTAGTATGGTATCCAATTAAAAGCTTGTTGAATCTTTCACTGAAACAGGCTGATTAGTTTAGCCTGATTCACATGCATATATTATTTCAGCTAATCCTATTTGATTAGGACAGCAGAATTACTGTGCTAAATACAAGCAAATACATTCTTTGTTTTTCAAAAATAAATAAAAGAGATTCAGAGGTATAATTACTTAATGCACTGGGATGTTGAATGTGAACTTCTCCATATTGATAATGGTTGCATGTGAAATGGTTGCCTCTCCCTGTAAAAATGTGAGTAACAAGATTTCAATAGGACTTGACTTCTGTGGCTGCCCATTTTGTAAAGGCAAAAAGATTGATTGTAACTTCGGACTCTCTCTGTCATGTTGATTGTCTGGAGTATCCTGATGGGGCTGTGCAGCCCCATTGTGATGTTTGGTGACAGAATTTGTGTTGCTTTCAAATTTGAGTAGTGGTTCAATAGACTTTCAGGTGCCCTAAATCTGGAATAAATGACTTGGTTGTAACTCTGTGCCCCATATTACCCATTTCTGAGGTTCTGAACTTCCAAGTCAAGCATTTGTTGTGGTACCTACTTTGTACTCCCTGCTTCTTTCCCAACCAGAATTTTGCCAGGAACCTAGTATGAGGGTCTGTCTCCCATTACAGAAACAGACTTTGTTACTGTAGCTCAGTTGTATCTGCCTGCTAGCCCAGCCCTCTCTATTGCTGGTGTCCCACAAGTGCGTATAATTGTTTATCTTCCATCTGCTGCATGCCTGCTGCTAGCACAGCTAATAAGTCCCAATAAGATTTGCTTCTGTAAATTCTAGTGGAAGCAGCAGGAACATCCCCCTGGGATGTATCTGGTATCTTGTAGGTAGGCAAACAGTGAAATATAAGCTAGTGCAGGAGCTCTGGAAATACAGAGGATGCAGACTCAGAGGCATGTTCCTTAATTCTTCTTGAACAGAATAGGAATCCCGGTTTTGTTTGTTAGTTTGTTTTTGGGGGTTTTTTGTTTGTTTGTTTTGGGTTTTTTTTTGTGGAAGACTAAGTACCAATCTAAAGTAAAGCAGGTGTAGTGATGGTTCCACTCTGTTTTGGAGTAGCAGACTTGGGGTTGTACATCACAGGCAAGTTATCTAACTGACTGAGCTACTGGACAAAATGGGATGGGGCACCTCAAGTATCACCAACCCCTACATTTGTATTTTGTGTGGGTTTGATGTAGTCTGAACATGTCTGGTGAATTAGGCCCAACAAGTGAGAATGACAGGGACACCCATGTCAGTGATTCTCAACTAGGGTACCAAGGTACTTTGTGTTGCCAGGGATCATCTCAGGGGTGCCACAGGTTGGCACACAATGTCAGCACTGTTAGGTTTGCAAACATGATTCACAAGATAAACCTAGGGTTTTCAAATAAGAATCCATAGTTGTGGTCTTTGAGTTCTTTGCAACAGAAAATCTTCTCTAATGTATTCTGTAGAAAAAAAAAGAGTAAAAACTAAAAGTTGGCATTTTTGAAAGGGTGCCTTGAGTCTAAAAAGGATGAGACCCACTCACCCATGCTGTGCATCCCACCAGAGCTATCAGGGCTATCAGCCCAGTGCTATTAGGACTTAGATGGTTGTTCACACGTGCAGTAACAGAAATGTAGATACTTGTAGGGCTTTTCTAGTGGACCTTTAAGTGTTAAGAGATGTAAGTACCTATAGGCTTAAATGAATGCCAGTAGTACCTCATTGTTGAACACTGGTGAAATAAGGTGCCCACGTCACTTGTGAATCTAGTCCGCTCTGCTTAATGTACAGTTCCTTTTTCTTCTCTCAATTCATGCATTTTTTTTTACCTGGGGAACCCTCAAACTGCAAATTCCTCACCTCACATAGGCCATGTCCTCAGAAAATAACCCTGAGTAGGGCATCAGCCACTTCTGAGGCTCTGTGTGAAATCTTCAGAGCATTTTGGTGCTAAACTCTTAGATGCCTCTAATTAGAATGTGTAAATTGAGATTCTCAAAGACAAATTGTTTTTCTAGCTTTGGGTGTTCTAACTTTGGGTGTTCTCCCACCCCAAGAGAACAGCAAAGGGCACATCACAGATTCTGGATTAGCCCTATTTAGTTTTTAGCTCCTGTTGCAGTGCTTACAAATGTCACAGGTCCTCATCAAGAGAGTTGTAAGAATTGTACATAACACTACAAATGCAAGGATAGATTACCTCTGCAAATGTAATGCCCATCTCTGGCCTTAGGTTCCTTCTACACATGACGGTAAAAGCACAATGGGAGCTAATGCATAATTGTTACAGGGCCCCTCCCCCATTACTGAATGGGAGAGGGAGCCAAGTGTCAGCCTCCTGAACAGACTGATAATGGCAGAGGGCTCTTCAATAAGGGTCCAGGCAGTGATTGACAGGCATGGGGCAGAAGTAGAGGGTCAGGTGACCCAGAGAGGAGGCACATAAGCCCAGAGCCTGAGCCAGAGATGAGCAGTCTGGCCTTGCAAGCTGGAGGAAACAAAGCTTCAGAGAGGACATGGACCAGACTGCCCAAGGAGGAAGAACTCCAGACTGCAGGAGAAAAGCCCCTGTACCATTGAACATCTTGAGTCTGTGTTGCAGTGCTGCCATGGTGTGGGATTAACCATGAGTGGGGAGCCTTTGTTTTTTGGGAGCAGATGCTCGTGTTTTGCACTTTATTTAAATATCAGAGGGCTTGGTATGACTGATAGAGTTGAATCAGAGGCACCCAGCATAAAGCCCTTCTTGGGTCTGGGACCTTGGTACGTTACATAGGGGCAGAAGTCCAAGGACTTTATAAAGAGTGCTTCCATTGTTGGAGGACTGTGATACCAGACAGCAAAGACTGGGAGTGTGAGCCCCTGCAAGGGGTAAGGCCAGGAACCAAGGGGCCCAGGGCCCTGGTACCATGGACCTCAAACAGAAAAATAAGCTAGAAAAATAAGTGGGCCAAGACCCGGGGGCCTCAGCCAAGGGCCTACTACACAAAACCCCGCTTTGCCCTCTATGGGCAGGCTTCTTGTCAAATCATAACATTAAGGCATGGCAGGAAGATAATACACTGGGACCCTGAAAGGCCAAACCGGGCAATGAGGTAGAAGCTAGGCAGTGGCCAGGAAGAGGTGACTTTGCCACTCCGGGGCCAGGCACATTACAGTAATCCACACAATTGCACCTCTTTCTGTGTCACATATGCATGGCAGGAGGCGTGATTGTGAGTTCATGCATTAGATCCCATGGTGCCTTATTGCTGGTGTAGTGAAAGCCCAATCCCCGGCTGAGGGAGCTCCCAGCCGTTGGGGAACACCATGCTCCCCATGCCTGTGAGACCATAGCAGGTGCTATCTGTCAGCCATGTGGGGGGTCCGTGCACCCCACGGCTAAGAGATCATAGCAGCTGTGATCTCCCAACTGTGTGGGGGCTCCATGGAAGCAGTGATTTCCTAGCCTTGGGGGTTTCATGCACCCCCTGGCACCTGGAGATCATGGCAGCAGCAATCTCCCAGCCCCAAGGGTTTCATGCACCCCCAGGGTTGGGAGATCACAGCCATGCCCTGTGGCTGCTGGCACCCAGCTGAGTCCCGGCACATACACAGTGGAGATTCAACGTCTCTGGGTCCTGGCAGCTGCAGAGTACTGTGAGAACTTAGAGCCTACAGCTGTTGGAGCTGAAAGTCCTGTCAGCTGTGGGACTCCCAGCCCTAGCTAGGCATGGAGCACCCCAGCAGCTGGGAGCCTGATTAGCTGATGGAGCTCCCAGCCTCAACTCCCTGATACATGTGCAAATTAAAGCTCAATAGTAACTAGCTAGAACATTAGTACACATTTTCAAGGTTTCATTTGATAGGCAGCTGGAACTTTTTGTGGTGTGATAATTACTTTATGTATGTACCTGGTCTCAAGGCAATTGCATAATTAACTAGTTAATTATGCAGTAGCTGTAAGATGTTGAGCGGGGTTTTAGACACCCAACTCCAGGAAAAGGGTACAAGGCTAAGGTTTCTGAGTGGAGAACCATCAATTCCATCTTGGCTCCCCTGCTTCTCTTGCTACACCCCCACTTCTCTTCTTGGCATTTTTCTGCATAGTTACAGAACTGTGTACTTGCACCAGTAGTGACTGCCCTTTCTCTCCTTGCTTTGAGTTTGCCATCTGTAGGTTTAGTCTCTGTCCTGGTGAGGGGTACAGAAGCTCCCTGATGAGGTGATCAGCTACTGAAAATCCCATGTGCAGGCACTTTGTTATCCTGATGTGCACTACAGGCAGCATAGAGCTTCCTAACTCAAAGCTGAAAACAAGGGAGCAGGCTACCCAAGTGGTGCACAAATCACTTTAAAACTCTATAAAAACATTAAAGAATTTGCATGACCTGTGATATGAGTATGAAAGCTCAGCTGTGTAGTTGCACATGAATAATGTTACATAAGTGTTTTGTCTTGATTCATATCAAATAGGGAAAATAGGAGAATAGAGCCTATTGTTGCTTATCCCGAGTAGTGTCATTAAAGTAATTGAATGCATGTGGATCTAAGGTGAACAAATGTTAGCCCAATGGGTCTGCATAGTTTTGTGCTCAGACTGCACACTTTTAAATGCTCCCTTATTCATTAACATTCATTTGCACTATGCAAAAAACTTTTTAAGGGCTCTTTCCCTTTTATTAACAAAATATAAAAGGGAAATTTGAGGGAAAACTATTAGTAGTTATGAAAATCAGGAGTAATAAATCCCACTTTTACTGGTGCTAAAAAATGATATACTAAGACAACAATGTTGGGTAATCTGACATATTATCTGGTAAATAATATATTAAAATATATTAAAATACAGTTTTTCTATTATTTGAGCTGGGTAATAGGTAGGTGTTTGTGCTAATGCACATAAGATATTGATGTTCTTTCTTTAAAATGGACTAAACAGCAGATATAATAAACTAGACTTCCAAGTTGTTTCACTGGCTTCTATTGTGTGATTTGTATACTACTAAGCACAGTGAAGTCCTTGTCCTGGTAGCTGTGGTAATATGTATTGATGTTGATAAGAAATGTATGCTTTCTTGACTCCATGTGCTGTGGTTTTAAGAGCTGTTTGAAGAAAAATCAGTAAACTCCTTCTGATGAAACTCAAATGTCTCATGGAAATGTATGAGGGAAAAAAAAACAACTAAACAAGGTGTAAAACTGGGCATAATATTGCTGTGTGTCAGCTTCTCCATAGTAACTGCCCACTAGTGGAAGTTATACTATAGCAGAAGTGGCCAGATTGCAGCATGCATGCCACTTCTGGAACAGGCAGAGTTTGCGTGTGGCACCCAAGAGATCAGTGAGGGAGTACTGAACGGATAGTAGCAGAATAGTATTGGGAGCATAAAGTATTGCAACAGAGGATAATGAGTTTAGGGCAGGGGGCAGAAAGCAGAACAATAGGTCTAGTGGGAGAAAGGGATCAGAATGTCATTTGGGAAGAGTGCAAGGGTTAGCTTGTGACAAACCTGCCCAAAAGTTTGGTATCTTGGACTTCTTTCACTAAGGAGTAAGACTATGTCTATGCTGTTTCCCTGCCAAGCTGTGGACTACCACTAGGTTTAGTTTTGCCACAAATCTAAGAGCATACTGGGATTACTGTCAGAAGTGTTTTATGGAAGTCGTGGGAAGGGATTCTTCCACTATATTCGGCACTAGTGAGTCCTCGCCTGTGCCCAGTCTTGGGAACTACACTACAGCAAAGAATTTTTTAATTCTGATTGCATTTGCTGTCCGGCGCAGTGTAGCTAGGGCCCATGCTGTGACTAGGGTCCCTGACTTCAAAAGGGCCAATTTCAGGGAGCTCAGGAGGCTAGTCGATGAGGCACTGAGGGACTGTAGGGTTGAGGACATGGGCGTTC
>JAGPOW010001918.1:4559123-4575804 GCA_030014935.1 Caiman crocodilus | reverse complement strand
CCAGCACTTGTTTCCTGCCATTGGCAGGGGGTCAGACTAGATGGCCTGCTCTAGGCCCCTTCTGACCCTAGTTACTATGAAACTATGAAACTATAAAATTGGAAAGAGTCCAGAAGAGAGCAGCAAATATTATTAGTGGTCTAAAAGATGTCACATATGAAGAAAGGCTGGAAGAAATGTGAATATTTTAGTTTAGAAAAAAGAAGACTGAGGGGTTAATTTGATAAATGTCTTCAAATAGATAAAGAGGACAATGAATGATCTTTGGGTCCTAGGACACAAGGCAGGAAATAATGAGACTAAACTGCAACAAAGAAAACTTTGGTTAAATAATACAAAGAATTTCCTAACTCTGAGGGTGGTTAAGCACTGGAACAGATTACCTAGAGTTGTGCTAGAACGTTTCATTGTAAATTCTGAGGTGCAAGTAAGGCAAACTTTTGTCTGAGATTAGTTTAGACAGGCATCATTTTGAGCAGCAAGTTAGACTAGAGCAGTGTTTCTCAACCTGTGGGTCATGACCCAAAATTATATATACAAGATTATATGAAAGGGTTGCAGACAATCTGTAGAAATGGATGAATAAACTTTAAAAATGAATTCTCTTTTAAAAGAGAAAAATGTGGGAAATCATGACTTTTCCCTTGCAGGCTGGCAGAGTTCCAGCCTGCGAGGGGCTGGTTGGGGCCCCCCAGGCCCTACACCTACCACCCCCTTCCCTACATACCCACCCCCTGCCCCACACACTGGGGGACTGGGGCTTGGGGCATGGGGCAGTGGGTCAGAAATGAGAGGTACTGGGTCAGGACTGCCCATCGATGTTTACAAATGGGTCCTGGTACAAAAAAGGTTGAGAACCACTGCACTAGATGACCTCTTGAGATGATCATATTTATGATTCATATCTATGATTCCAGTCATATGAGTATCAGGGGTTTGACTGTGATTAAAGTACATCTTAATTTCTGTCTTATATTTCTTCCTTCAATATCACATCAAGGTGTGGAGAATATCAATATTTGTGGAAGACTTTAAGAAAATAAGGTACTAAGTAGCTGTAAAGCATCTTGTTATTACTGACACATTTTTTTCAAACCAGAATGTCTGCAGGCAAGCTCCTAAATTCATATTCTGGCATCTAAAAAGTGCCCCGATTTTCAAAAGTGCTGCTTTCAATGAGCTTGTGGAGGTACTGCGTACCTTTGAAACAAAAACCACTTTGTTTTGCCAGACAAAACTGTGAGTCTTATATTTTAACAACCTACTCGTAGTCTTGTCCAGTTTTGAAAATGTTGGTGGTCCTTCATATTTTTTATGAAATATAAGACTCACAGTTTTATGACTCTTAAAATATACAACATGCTAATTATTTTATGGCTAACATTTGAAATGATCTCATTAATTTAAGTGAAGATTTGTTTTGTCTATTTGGGGCTGACTTGGTCATGTTCATGACAAATGGTTTTGCCATTTAGATACAGTTGAATTAACAAGACTAAAATATGGGGAACTTCCCCAGCCAAGTACTACAGTACTGTTAACTAAGAATTTGATAAAAAGTTTTGTAGCTAATTCATATGGAACTGACAAGTAAATGTTAAAATCTCTTAATGAGAAAACTGTATTGTTAAATATGGCATTTTCCTTAGCTAACTAAGAAATCTGTAAATTAATTGACCGTCTTATCCTTGACCTGCTTACTTTCCATATCTCCTTGAAAAGAAATGTTAGTTAGCAAGCTTCTTCAAGACTGGGAAGATGTCAGTTCTGCTATTAGGTGAAGAATTTAGGAGAATAGAGCGTGAAAAGAAATTGGAGAAAGCTAAGTTTGTGCCGTAGATTAATCTGGGGGGACATGGTCCTTTAAGAATGTCTGCCATTCAGGTAGCTGAGAGAATAAAGTTGAAAATTAATTATTAGACTTATTGCAAAAGAGATTGCTTGCCAGCTGAGCAGGTTTAAAGATATTTAGCTTCACTGATGAGACAATTCATTTTTAGAGAATGAGAGAGTGCCTCACAACCTGGTATATTTTTTAAAACAGAAGCTACTTTAGTCCCTTGGGATAAATTATCTTTTCAATTACTTCTCACATTCAAATATTTTTGGTGCAACATGTGCTTAAGCTAGTTAGTGGCCAATTTTTACATTGCAAAGGAGTGGCCAGTGGGCACCTTACTCCTTTGGACATCTTTGAAAATGTCAGTCTTCTAAACTCTCAGGAATAGGGTAGATAAGAATTGTTTTGTTTTGTTTTTTAATGACAAGCAATAAACATGTTTTGGAAAAAAATATTCAAGAAGTTCTCTAGTTTTTCAAAAGGCTATAGCTATGAATAGGGTAGGAATTGCCTGTACAAAAGAATATCATACAGTCTTGATTTAAAACTCACTAAAATCAATAGGAATCTCAATAGCATAGGGAGCACTTTCAGCACCCAGGGCATGGAGGGGAGGGAATTATGGCGAATACTAGAGAGCACTGGGGGTACGGGGCAGAAGTGGAGTGTTACTTGATGGGGCTCTCCTCAAGCAGCAGCTGTTTGTGTGGGCTCATGCTGCTACCTATGCAGAGAAACAGGTAGCAGCACAGGCTACCTGGTGGTCCCTTCTGGAGTCCTGGTTCTCTTCCCTCAAAGACCCCCAGGCACAGGGCTGTACCTTCCATGATAGATCCTCCCAGAAAGGGAGTAAAGGAGTCTCATTTCATCCTCACTCCTCAGATGCACAGCTGGGTGCAGGGCTGCACCTTCTTGGCTCCTAGGACCAGGCAGAGGCAACACAGAGCTGTACCTACCATGGCAAAGAGTCTGCAGAGGAACCATGCTAACATCCTCTTTAAGTCAGGGCCGGTGCATCCCTCGCCAGACCCTAGTTGCAGTACTGGGAGTCCTTCCACAGATGCCTGTGGGTGTTTCAGGTCCCTGGTACCTGTTTATGTATAACTATGGTCCAGATTCATTCCTGATGTTTTTCTGTTGACTTTATTGGAAATACAGCAGGAATAATCTGACTCCATATACTGATGATTAATTTGTCAATACACCATTTGTTAATGATTTACTCTCTCTTGATTAGATGTAACTAACCCTGAGAATGCTGACAGCAGTTTAAAAAGCAAATAAATTAGTTATTTGCTTATGATGACAAATATAGTATTCCAGTCAGGATAGAAATAAAAGGGAAGTATATAATAGGACAACCGTGTTTTTCATTGACTGAGTATAAAAATTTAATGAAAATAAAAATACTTAAAGCAATGGAGAGGAGGAAGTATAATATTCTTGTAATAAATTGCTGCAAAATAACTGTTGCCAAACCACAAGGCTACTTTTCAATTAAAGAAAATGTACATTTCTTATTGGCTTCCATGGGATGAAGAATAGGCTTTGAAAACTAAACTGTTTGTCAGCTGCAACTTTTACAATATCTACTTGAATCCAAGACAAGGGTTTTTTTCCCCCATACAACATGAAAGGGAAAGTCCTTTGTCTTGGATTGAAGTCCAAGCAGGGAGCGGGCAGCGGCTGTGGCTCTGACTTCAGCCCTGAGTTCAGGTTCAGAGTTAGAACCGCAGCTGTTGCCCCCCACCATCTGCTCCCCATGCCCTCTGTTGCTGCCACTCGTGTCCTGCTGCCTCTACCCCTCTTGCATGGCTGTCCAGGTACCAGAGATTTGTATTCTGCTGTCTACACTCCGTGCCCTGGGCCAGTGTCCAACCCCAGCTGCAGCTGCAAGAGGAAAGTAAGTGGTAGTGGGGGCAGCAGCAGGGCAGGCAGTGAGAGGGCCAGGTGCTGGCAGGTGGGAGGGGGCCAAGTGGTGAGTGCAAAGGGGTGCAGATGCTAGGCAACATGAGCATGGGGGCAAGTGGCAGCAGGGGCAGGTAGAATGGGGCACAGGCACCATGAAGTGCAGGCACAGGGCATATAGACTCTGAGAGAGGTCTGAAAGAGCGTGGACCAAGTGATAGGAGGGACAGACAGCAAGAAGCAAGGGGCAAGGGTCAGGCCACTTGACTTGTGCCCCCACCTCCCCGCTGCTGCCTGTACCACTGCATTGGTTGTGGGGGATGACTTTCACATGACTTTCCAGTAATTAGATAATTGACATGAAAAATTATAACTAATTAATATATTTTCCGTGTCTAGAATCTAGTTATCCAGGCGGAGATGGTGGGGAGAGTCATTTTAAATTTGCTGCTGCTGGGCAGGCAGGAGGCACCTTGCCGGGGCAGTGTGGGGTTCCCAGCAGTGGCAGCAAGCTTCCCTGCCTGGCCTAACTTTACCCTGCCATAGCAGGTCCCACCCACTGGGATGTGTGGGCCCCAGGGGGAGGGCAGCAGGCAGGGAGCCCAACCCCGCAGCGGGCAGACTGCACCCTCCATGGGTTCCACTCTCTGTGGGGGAGGGCAACCTGGACTCTGGCTCTGCTGCACTGCAGCAACCCGTCTCCTGCAGGCAACACCCAGGGCTCAGGAGCTGCTGTGGGGGCCAGGGGGCTATGGACCCAGGCCCGTGGCCCCATAGCTCTGGCAGCTGGGGACCCATCTGGCAGGGCTGGGAGGGCAGGGGACTGTGGGTGGGGAGTAGCATCTTGGACCTGCATCCTGACGAGTGAAGGAGGCAGGGGGAGTTCTGATTTTTCATGATAAAAAACCCCAAATCAGTTACCAAAATGTATAGGTATTTTGGATGTATTTATTATACTGATTGAGGCAGTTTAAGGCTTCCAAATTGCTTTAAAATTGTAAATATATCAATAAAATATTGTGTTCAATTGATACCTATATTTATAGTGGAGTTTCATTTTAACCACAGATTTGGGACGGGGGGTAATCAGAGAATTTGCAATTTTTAATAGAGAAAACCAGGATCCGTAGTGATGATTCACTTTGCTGTTACTCTACGGCATTCAGATGGGAGTTACACACATTGACTGGGGATCTGCATTGGAAGTTTATTTGTTTTGAGGGTTGTATTTGCTTTGCATATTTTGTTTAGATTATTCTCCTGAGAGTCAGTTTCTTAAATTATTCAATGTTTTTTTTAAAAAAAAAATTAGACTGAGATCTTTGCCATGGGACTGTGACTGTGCCTCATGAAACCATAGCTTCATTCGAATTATGTTTTTAAAGGTTGAGCATGCAATTTTGTCATCTGCAGTTCAACATAAAGGAGCACATGTAGGAAGAACCTTTTTAAAATAACATCTCCTTAAGTGCTCAAAAATAAAAGAACCCAGAAAAATTACAAAACATTTTTGCACACGCCAAAGAATGAAGTGCTGCTTTTTTTCAAATAATGAGTGGGAGTTTGAGTGCGTAGTAAGTAGTGACATTGACAGTAGTGTTTCAACCTGTTAATCATTGTAACATGCTAACAAGTTTTAACAAGATACATACAGTTTCTGAATGAGAGATGGGAAAAGTGAGATGTGTTGACCCTTCACTGTTCGTTTGCATCCAAAAGCAGAAAAATATATTTTTCAGGTGGTTTGACCCTGCTGGCCCTTCGTTCTTCCCGCTTCATTGCAGTGTTGAGTCACTGATTATGATAGCAATGCTTTCTTTTGACTAATTAGCAGAAAATGTTAGATGCTAGTTTAGCTAGGGTAATGACGTGACAAGTAGATTAAGAACAGGATGAAAGCTTTCATACTAAGATAAAAGGAAACTGAAAAACTCCAAAAGGCTTTGAGTCAATATAAGTAAGACCACAGCCACTCCCATAGTCAGTAGGATTTTGTGATGATCTCATATGACAGATCCAATCTGTTAGTTGATATTGTTCCTGTAAGGTTTCAGGACTCTTGCATAGCTAGTTCAGGACAGGGTCTGCCCCATGTGAGGCAAGAACTGGATGGGCTGGACTTTGCAGCTGCATCTGGATTGGTTGCCTTGGGGGACTGGCTGTTGGGAGCTGTTCTAGGGTACATGAAACAGCTCTTGGCAGTGGGATTTAGACTCACTAAACTTCTGTCTCCCAGTACGCGGATGGATTTTCCATTTCTGTTTCTTCAGAAACTTGGCTGGTCTACTTGTTCCTGTTACTCCTGAGGCTATGCTGACTTTGGCCCTCTTCCTGGCTATGTGTTGTGGACTGCCCACCTTCTGGTCAGTACAGTTATCCATGGCTCTTGGTTTATTTCTTATAGCTCAACTCTGACTGGTTGCTGGGTGAGCCATGTTCAGTCTCTTCACTGTTCCTAGCTTGTAAGCTATTATTGTAGGTGTGTTTGAATACCATTTCAAAAAAGAAAAATTAAAGGCAGCTGCACACAGACAGATAAAAGTGGGAGAAATCTTGAGGTCAATTGCATCTGAAAACTGAATAGCAACTAATTTTAATTACATAAAGATGGGCAAGGGTGTCAGTTGAAAAAATTAAGTGATTATCTAACAGTATTTTCTTTTTAGAGAAAGCATATACCTGAAAACATAAGGAAGGCAGACAAAAAAAAATACTAGTCTTCTGACTTTCATTTTAAAAGTCTATGGGACTTGTGCTCCTAAATTAGAGACTTCTGAAAATACACCCCTATAGACTACCTTAAAAATACAGCAATGTCCTTGAAGCCTTCTGTGTATGTTTGCATACTTCAATTCAGAATGCCACTTAATTGGGGCATGCATAATTGGGAAATTTCACTTAATGGGAACATTTCCCATTGATTCAAAAGAAACCTAGTTATGCTTAATAGCCACACACACTCTTTTAAAAGGCAGCTATTCTACTTACTGGTGATGCTTGGATCATTTTTATGATCTCTTGCTGTCTCTAACTGTATTCCCTCCTTTGCAGATACATACAGAAAGTGTTTTAATTGTTTTATTGAAATTATTTCCTGCTGTTACTTTCCTTATTCTATGAAATGGTGCCATAAATTTGTTGGGACTCCACATAAGGGCCCCTGGCATTAAGCATGCAGCAAACTCAGTATAGTATCAAGTTGCCCCTGCAGCTCAGCTGAATAGCAGCACTACCCTATGCTAAATGTTCTATGTCCTACTAACCAGAAATTCTTCAAACAGAGATGAAGATAACTCATAGGAGCATCCTGATTAAGAGGAATCTATTGTGTAGCTAAAGTAACTTGCAGTTTGTTTGTTTGCTGTACGCAGCTATGTCCTATTGAGCCAATGGCTCCGGGCTTCATGAATACTGTATTGCATTTATCCTAAACTTCAGTCAACTTAGTCTCAGGTTCATAAATATTTTATTAACATTTTTTCTCCCTCCAGACTTCCATATTACATTGCAAAGAAACTAGAGAAATGAAAAACATTATTTTTATTGTGTTCCAAGCCTAACTGAAAACAGGAAATTCCAAATATCTCACAAGAGAATCTGTTTTCATAATAAGTCTAGCAATATTTTTTTGGCCTTTTTATATTAGTATAGCTTATAGGTTACTTTAGATTAATACCAGAACGATTAGCCAATTATGTGAAAAGTTGGAGACTTACTTGAAAGACTTCTTATTCAGGCACTCTCTGTTTGAAGTTAATGAAAATTTGCCTCGAGAAGTGACCCAAATTGGAGATCCTGGCTTTCCACACACCCTCCCCTCTCTCTCTCTCTCTAAATAAATAAATAAATAAATAAACGTGTGTGTGTGTGTGTCTATAGAGAGAGTGTGTGTGTGTATATGTGTGTGTATATATGTATCTATAGAGAGAGAGTGTGTGCATGTGTGTGTGTATGTGTATGTATTTGTTCTGGTAGTTCCTGTTAGATTCTAAACAACCAAAGGCTGAAAGTAATTTTTATAGGTTTTCCATGACAGCAATCTTCAGGTGTGATTATCTTTTTAGTTATAGCAAAACAAATAGAGGACCTGCAATTGGATCTGGTCTCCTGGTTAGAAATATTGTCAAGAAATTGGAAAGTGTATTATCTCATTATGAAAACAATATAGATTGATCGATCACAGCCCTTTGCATAATGCAATCCACAGAACTTCTCCTAGTCATTCTCTTAGTAAGCCCAAAACAGACATTATCATATTCCTTAGCAATGTAGCATAGTCAGAAAGAGGAGAAGGATCCATCCCCATCTCAAATGATCTCAAATCCTCTTTTGCTAATATTTTATATGAAGCTTCTGGAAATGGCTTAAAATATAACTATTTTGTTGGAAAGGCTAAAGGAAGTGTCTAGGAAAATTGGCTGTGCCATGAAATCCATACTCTATTTTTTTAATCTATTTACTTATTTATGTTTATATTGTCTTATATTTTGACTAAAGATTGCAGTATTGAAAAACTTTTTTTTTTACTTGCAGTCAATATGACGATACTTTAGCAATAGAAATAACTAGCTGCATACCAGATCATGGGGGAATCAGGTCAGGGTTGGGTTCATAAAATGTCCCTAAAGAGCATAACTACTTTTCAAATTAAAGCCATTAATATTTTTAACTAAACAAAGAGTACTCCTTTCCCCTTACATTAAATAAACTCTAGTTCTGATTAAGGTTGGCCATAATAGTAACTGTCATAAAATTAGTAGGCCAAACTAGATTTGAAATAAGTGCCAGAAAATGTAATAACAGGGGTTTTTCATTTAAGATGTAGACTGAGTATCTGTAAATTTGAGTCAGGCTACCAGAACATCCTTCTGTCTTGTCAGCCATCTCAGAATACACTACCTGCAACAATGTATTAACCTTAACTTTGCTTATTCTAGTATATTAATCACTTTTATTTTTCATAAAAATATATGGGTAATTACTTATTTGAAACTTTCTACTTTGCTTCTGATCAAATTTCTTCAATATTTTTGGCAAATGTAACCTTATTAAAAATCAAAAGGGGAGGCTATTACACAAAAACTTACCAATTATAACTAACTGTCCATTCCTAGCCTCAAAGTAAGTTGTTACCTATGAAAGCCATGCCTTGCTTAACCAATTAGTCTCTTAGGTGCCATTTTAACCTACCTTTTGCCTATCTAACTGCTTGTAAAGGTTATTAGTTTTAAGGAAATGTTTATTGTTGAAGGTGTATACATCGTCAGTAAAAGCCTGACTTCATTAATCTCTGACCTGCCAAAATATCTGAGTCTCAGTAAAATAATTTCTTAAGTTTAGAGCTAGAACGCGTATGTCATAAAAGCAAGCAAGGTATCCAAACAACAAGAATAGTCCTTCTGTTTAAAACTTTAAAAAATGCAAGGCCATCATATTTTACTACATGTATACTGACCATCTGACTGGTTCTTTTAGGAAATTCACATTGTTTGAACGGAAGCCTTCATTAATTTCCATTCTGAGCCAGTGTGTCAGCTTTGTAACATCTTTATTTGAACAGATGTGTTTGAAACATGTTTGATGTTAGTTGCACAATGATCATTGGTACTTGTTTATACTCACTTGGACCATACATAGACTAGATACAAATATTACACCGATTGTGTGGTAAGTGTGCAGAAAGCACTCTATAGCCATAACTGAACAGATGTTCGTGGCTCATAAACTGCTTTAAACATGGCAGATTGTGCTCTAAGTTAATGCTCAATGGACATGGCATCTGACCAAGGGGATTAAAGCACTTTTTTGAACATCTGTACAACATTGCATCAGACATTAAAGTAGGTCTCATTCTGCCAGCATCCTAGGCGGCTTTGCACAGGCTCAGGCAGAGCTTATCTGCTCTGCCTGAATGTGGCGCTGGTTCCACCCCCTGGGCTGTCACTGACCTGACTCACTGACAGCCTCTGATCCCAGCCCTCTGGCCAGCTCTGAGCCTCAGCCTGCAGGAAGGGGAGAGGGAGCTCTTTGTCACCGCAGCCCCCTGGGTGTTGGGGCTTGCTGCAGCCTGGCTGGGAAGCTGTGGAGAGAGAGTTCAGGATCTTTGTCCGTGCAGCCACCCCGGTCCTTGGGTACACAGTAGCCTGGCCAATGGGGCTTCAGGAAAAGGGTCCAGAGTCTGTCTCTCCACAGTTGCCCTGGCCCCAGGGCATGCTGAAGCCTGGCTGGGGCAACTGTGAGGAAGCCTGGCTGGTGCAACTGTGTGGGGTCTGTGTCCCTGCAACCACCCTGGCCCATCGACACCCACATCCCAGGGATGTGCCCCTCCCACCCCATCAAGAATCACCTCACAGCCATGATGCAGAGCTCAGGAAATGAGCACAGGCCTGCAGGAGCTGGGCCCTGGCACGCACACAGCCTCCCAGGCAACCACAGGGCCTTGCATGCAAGCTCTGCTCCATGGAACTGGGACCTAGCACCTGTAAATCCCCTCAGGCAGCCCCAGGGCCAGGCATCCTTCCACCTGGACTCCAGTATGCCCTCCCTGGAGCACGAGGTGGTATGGGTGGCTCCCCTCTGCTGAGTCAGGGTGACAGGAGACAGAGCATTAGCATTGGGCCTGCATGGAGATGACCCTATAGCCTCCACAGCTCAGAAGCTGCTGACAGGTACATGGGCCATGGTCATTTGGTGTGCTGCATAGTTCATGGCCATCTGGTTTGCTGCAAGCCACAGGGTCCCAGAGTAAACAGGATAGAGGGCAGGGAATTGAGCATCCAAGCTGGGACAAGCAAGTGGTTGCCCTTAGAACCTGCAGAACCAGGTCTGGTGTACTTAGTTCCTTGTGTGGGACAGGTCTGTGTGGCTCAGTAGAAATTTCTATGCTGGGGTTGTCAGACTCGCACAGTGACTGCTGCAAAGCCCTGGGAAGTTCAATGGTGTGGCTATGGCCTGAACAGCAGAGGCCCAGTCACTCCGGAGCAGGTGCTACACCTAGTTGAACTGAGAGGGAGAGGCACATGCTGGGACCAGTACTTTCTAGCCTTTCTGCCACTCTTCCATTCACCCCCTCATAGCCAAAACCTCACCCACTTACAGAAACCAACCCCATAGGCACTGCTGCAGAGCATGGACAACCCTGCCCCATCTTCTACCATCAGCCAAACCCAGGCACACAACTGGAAGCACAGGGAGATGTGGGCTTTCATCACCATCTGGGGTAAGGAAGAGACCCAGTGGCAGCTCCAGAAAGTCACCACAACAGGCATATCTTCAAAGCATTGCCCAGCAGATGCAGGTATGGGGGTGTGCCAAGACCAAGGTGCTGAGGAGTCAGTATCACTGCACAGTTGATGCCAACAAGAGATCAGGGAGCCAGAGGCAGACCATGCCCTTTTACAAGGAGTTGTCCCACTTCCTCACCAAGAACAGGGCCTTTAACACCCTGCACACCTATGGCACCCCTGGAGACTAGAAGGAGTTGCTGGCAGGGATCCCTCCAGAAGATGGCAAGACATGGAGAGGCTACAGGACAATAAGACAACAGGGTGCCCAGAAGCTGGTACCCAAGTGCTACAGGGCAAGAGCACAGCTTCAGGAGCTGGCCCCTGAGGAGGCTAGCAAATTGCTGCTGTAGCCTGTAGGAACTTAGTACCTGTACTTGGAAGTATGCTCTCTGAACATCTTCTCACCCATGGCCAACAGCATGGATCACAGCATATAGGAGAGAAGAAAAGCTCTGACCCCATGGCCATTGGAACCCAGGACCTGGAATCTGGACGTGTGCCCTCCATTTTGTAGAAATCTCCTCACCCCAGACCTAAACCCTGCAGACTGTGCCTGAATTTGCAGACCCAAGGACACCATTCCCCAGACAGGACCTGTGGCTATTGCAGACCCACTCCTCCAGCACCTCGCTGCCTTCTCCTAGGGGGCAGAGTGTGTACCAGCACCTCTCTGCTACTACCAGAAGAGTGGCTTCTATACAAGCACAGCCCACATGATCCATGAGTAAGGAAACCATCCCTGAATAAGAAAACTCTGAGTAAGGGAACCATGCAGCCAGGGATGGTATGATTCACGCCCACATCACACAACTAAGATGGAGATCCAGGCATGAGAGGAAACAGGGAACCTCTAAGGGAAAGGGGGCTGGGAAAGGAAAAGGAAGCAGTGGGAACCATTGACCCTACAGGCCACCCCAGTAGTCTCAGCCTTTTTTCAGGCCATTATGGCTGAAAAGCCAGAAAGGGGTTGAGTGGAGGGGGCTATTAGGGGAATAGTGGGACATGGGGGGACGGTGATTCCCCCTGCCCTGTTCATAGCACATTGCCTGCTCTTAGCGTATTGCCCCATGCCTCTGAATTCTGCAAAGGTTTCTGTCTCAGCATTTAGCAGACCTCATCCCCTTGCTTTCCCCTACAAGCCCCTACCTCCCTTCCATCCCCAAGCACAGCCAAGGCACCAGGTTCTTCCCCACTGTGCTCTCAGACAGCTGCCCATGTCCTATTCAATGGGAACAGGAATCTAGTTAATTGACACCTCAATGCTCTATCTGTCAGGGCCATGCTGAGAAGCGGGGAGCAGCCAGCTTTACTGCAGGTGGCCTGAGCACTCGTGTGGAACCTCCCCCCTCCCTTCAAGCAGGCATAGAAAGGCACTAAAGGCATTTATTGAGCTGAACTTTCTAGGCAAACTCTAAAGAGTGGGTGCACAGTGCCCCATTCTGTTTGGCATTGCTACAGGCCTGGTTGGCAGAGAGTACCCTGAAGTCAGGGACAAGCGATAACATGCAGCTATGTATGAGAAACCCCTATAGTCATAGCACAGCAGGAATGGGAAAAACTCCCTTACAAAAGTCTCTCCAGTCCTCCTTCCCCTCCCCTCTTTCCCCACTCGTTCCCTATCAGTTCCAAGACAGGGACAGACATGACGGCAGTACTCCTGCATGGGAGCTGTTATCACAGCAACTTCACTTTTGCTGCCAGGGCTGCTTGTACACACCACGAGGGGTTAATTCAGTTTAGTCTGCCTTAAATTGAAACAGTGGGTTTTTAAAAACACAACTTCAATTTAGGGAGAATTAAACTGAATGAACCTGTGGTGTGTACACAAAGTGGGGGGAGAGGGGCAACCCTTACCTGCCTCTTCAGCAGCGGGGGGGCGGGGGAGTGGTGAGCTACCAGCAGGTCAAGCAGTCCCTGAGCTGTGTAGGGGCAGGAGAGGCTGGCAGGTAGCACAAGGGCACTTTTCATCCTCCCCTCCAATACAATCAATGCATAAAGTCCATGGGTCCCAGATGACTCCCAGTCTCACCGCGCAGACAGACACAGTACTGACGAACACCCTCTCCTGCCTCAAACTGGGTGACTTAACACCTGCAGAGTGCATGAGAGAGGTGTGTAGGAAGTGCCAGTGAAGTAAGGATGAGATGTTACATGCTCTGGTCACAGCCTCTGAGCTCAGGACACACACTGTGGACCCCTGGCACCAGGAACTGTGGGACTGATATGAGGAATGACTCAAGATGTGGAGAGGGGAAATGGTCAGACTGGGGGATGTTTACACCTGGACTGTTACTGTCCAGTATGGGCTGTCGAGGCCCAGGAACAGGCTGCCGAGGCACTTGGATGGGGGATCCAGGTGGCCACCTGCTGTTTGGAGGAGGCAGTCTGTGCCCATGCAGAGCTGAGAGTTGCAGCACCAATATAGGGAGTTTACACATGGAGTCCTGTACCTCATGGGGTTTGCCTATGAAACCCCTGACTGGTGCTAGCGCCCCCTCCCGTGAAGAGCTTGTAGACCTACCAGGCAAGAGTGCTGGGAGAGGCTGCTACCCAGACCCCCATGGCATGGTGAGCCCCACTCCAGGGACTTTTCTCTGGGGTAACAGAAACATGGTTCCCACAGGGGGAAACCTGGATGATAGATGAAGGGGAACACTACACCGTGCCCTAACTGGGAGATGCTAGGGGGTGAAGGGGCACTGGAACAGATGTGGCACATGGGAGCCATTGACCCATGGTCCAAGGAGGCAGAAAGGCATCTTGTTAGTCTTGCTCTAGAGAGCAGCAGTGGGTGAGGAGAGTGGGACCAGGCTTCCCAAGACCCAATAGCAGGGTCATCAGACACCACACCATTTCCAGGACCAGCTCACTATCTCCAACCACTGGCAGTTGCCCTGTGTGTAGGCCCCACATGTGATTCCAGGCCAGTTCCCAAGAGGTGCAAGAGCACTCAGAAGGCAGGGAGAACACAGCCCAGCAGTCTGCTGGGCCAGGCTTTCACTGGGACACCATCTGGCACCATAGCACACTGGCTGCAGCTCATCCACCCATCAACCCTGAGGTCCAAGGGCGAACTCGTCAGCTCCCTGGGGCTCCGGTCCTGCTTTGGTGGGGATAGGCAGCCCCTGGACTCAGTCTGGCTGTGTAACATGGACCCCAGGCATGGGAGTTGATCTAGGGTCCTTGAAGGGTGACATTGGGCCCCAGAGGTGGAGCCCAAAGGTCCCAGTGGGGAGAACCAGGAGTCCACAGCACCTGCTGTGGCAATGTCTCCTGACCTGCAGCTTCCTCTGCCCCCCAACACAGCAGCTGCCTCCCACCCCAGTTCTCTCTCAGACAAACAGTGGTCCAGGATCACACAGCTGTCCAACTCCTACACAGAAAAGTCCCACCTTTTCACTCCTGACCCTTACAAGTAGGGTGCCATGTCAAAAGCCCCTATATCCTGTGCCTACCTTCCATGGGTTTGTGTTTGTTAAATTTAGGCGCTGCAGCGTTCCCCTCACCCAATCCCCTTCTACCTTCCTTTTCCCTTTCAAAGCACCTTTCTATCCAGGTTCTTTTAGCCCTTTCTCAAAATCACTCCTCCACCCCCTCCAAAGGTTTGTTAGTTTGTGTTAATTGAGAAAAGCGATCAAATTCTGCCATGGCCAATATTCAACACGTTGTCTTTATTAAACACACAAAAAGTTTGGCAGCTTTAGCAGTTTAATAGGGCATGAGGCATGCCTCTTCCTCATGCTGAAGGCCCCTCTACCCCAATGTTTGCCCCTGGGGGAGAGTTGGGGATGAAGAGGGGAGGGACAATTGTGCCTGGGTAGCCTGGGTTGTGGGCAGCGCTATCCAGGATGCAGGGCCAGACAAGCCCTGGGCAGGAAAACCATATCCTAGTGCCAGGTTGGGGGCACTCAAAGCCCTCCAGCCTTGCTCATGTGGGGAGGGCTCCCTGTCCACACACGTGAGAAAGTAGTTGGCCAGGGCTTTGTGGATCCATACAGCCTTGTGTTGTGTGGGACCCAGGCCACCAGCACTGGTGGCAGCTTGCCCTCGCCTTAAGCACTGTGTGACTTGTGCTTATATTGCCAGGCCCAATCACAGTCCAAGCCTCCTTGGCTCAGGCTTCACAGAAGACCTCCCTGCCAGTTGAGGACTTATGTTCAGTTTGAAAGCGTTCTACCTTATAACACTTTAAGTAAAGCACAAAAGTTTGAACACTTTTGCCACAGGCTTTTTGACCATCTGTACTTAGCCATAAATACATGAATGGATTTTTCAGGACTTGAGCAGGGTAAGATATAACCACATTTGGGCTTCTTAGTTCACTTAGGCACCAGTCTTGTCCTTGTTGTCCATAAGGAACACTGTGAAACTCCAATTTGGCATTAAACTCCTAATTAGGAAAGTATTTAATCCCAAATTTAACTGTATGTATGAACTTCCTAACAGGTAGCATGGAATCTGGCCCTGAGATGTTACAGCTGCTTCTCACATTGCACTTGGGGAAGTATGCTGGTTTTTATTTTAAAGTGAAATGAAAAGCCACAAATAATCTTAAGTAAATATATCATTAGTAAAGCTATGATTTTCTTCCAGGAATCAGGATAGCCACAAGATTTGAGTAAGCTCTGTGAAACCTTACAAATAAGTATAAAAATGCATCTAGTTCAAAAGGTTTGTATTTCATGTAAAAATACATGCCGTGTTCCATAGTAATATCAAATCAAATCAGTTGGTTTCTCCCTTGATATGATTTTTGCTTAGCCTTATCAACAGGCAGCAGGCATCTGTAGCAGGGTAGCTTGGCCAGTAAGCACTGGGCAAGGAAGCAGGTAAGTGCTGTTAAGGTGAAAATGAGGCAAAATGGTTTCAGCAAGTGTCAGCAATGTAGGAAATGAAATTGCTAAGCAGAGAGTTAAAAGGGGATATTTCACAAAAGTGGTAGGATGTTTGGCACAGCACATAATGTTCCCACAGATTTCAGGTGAAAAGCAAGCGCTGACAAACACCCTAAGAGTTCCTTGCACAGAGGGAATATGCAAGCACTGAATCTGAAATAGGAAAGACAAGAAGAGTGAACAAGCTATTTTCTGTAAAGACAGGTGAACACAGGCATTGGAGGATAGAAATTTACTGGCATTCAGGTTTTTTGTACCACCAATTATCCTAGACACCTCTACTGTGAAAATCCATGAAAATCTCTAAAACAATTGGAATCCTATTTATTCAGATAAATTGAGAAGCATGTTCTTATCAGAGCTTTTGGAATGTCATTTTCATAGATTACCTGAAATAAGACTATACCCCAAACAATCTTTCAATAATTATTACGGAGCAGAGAATAGGTGTTGATGTAAAGAAAGGGGGACAGATCAGCTGCGGGGGCAGATCTCCAGGTACACCCCAACCCACCCTATCCCAACTCCATTTACCTAACTCCCTGCAACCTCTCCTTGCCCATTGCATTCCTGGCCCATTTTGCTAATGGTCTCAGGGGCAGTAATGTGAACATCCTCACCAGTGTAAGGAATACTCTTGAAAATCTTTGTCTAAACACGATAAGGGGAAGAGACTGTTATGTAAAGAATGGCCATCTGTGATGATAAGGAGGCGGCATTGGTAACTGGGTGAGAGAGAGACTTGAAGGAAT
>JAGPOW010001918.1:4490753-4559023 GCA_030014935.1 Caiman crocodilus | reverse complement strand
GAGAAAGTATGCTAATGAAACATACATGTATGTAAATGAGGTACATGGCTTAAACACAGGTATAGAGACATGCTCAGTAGAGAACTTCTTGCATCACTCCCTTGTAACCAATTACTGAACGGCACGCTTGTGAAACCTTGTAAACTTCTGTACAAAAATACTCTAGAAATGATATTTAGGGTGCTTGCTTGTTTGAATTATTCTGCTTGCACCATTTGTTGCTAGCAATAAACTTTTTTTTAGAAGAATACTGGAAAAAGTCTGGTTTTGTTAGTGACAATGCTATATCTATGACAAAACTGTGGGGATGAAGTCTCAAAAGTATGGGTTTAAAATGCAGTTCATGTAGTTTGAACAGCACATTTTCTGAAATCAGTTTTGTGATATATGGGTCAACATGTTTTCAAACATCAATTAAAATTAACTTGCTATTGCAGAGAAATAGGCCTTTTCTGCATATCTTGCTTGCAAGGTACAGTTGCTTCAATGGTAAAAAGGGTAAGTGCCTGAACTACCACCTCCACTGATAATCAAAAGGTAAAACATCTGGTCTGAAGTGGTTCGGTTTCAAGCCAGCCACCTTGGCTAAGTACAGACAGTAAGCCTGAAGCTGAATTGATTAGTCTTTGCAGGTTAGTCTAAGCTGCATAGATAGACTGAAGCAATAAGCAAATGAACACACATTTACTTTTGATTCAGAAAATGCAGCCACATGCCTGCAGTGGCTTAAGCCAGAAGCTGGGGTGTGCTAGAGCACACCTGCCAGCCACTGTCAAAGGGAAAGGAAGACAGGAACCCTCAAAGACTTTTCTCCCCTCCCTACTGGAGCAGAGGGGGCATGGCCAGGCCCCAGCCTGTGCTCTGCCTTAGTGGGGGGAGGTAGTGACATTGAATGCCTAAAAGCTTGAACAAGAATAGTTCTTTTCTCTGAAAAACTATAAACTGAAGAACTATAAACACAGCATGGCCAGTGTGTTTGCTTATTCTTCCTGCTGCCCCTGAGGTCTCTGGGATTTGCAGTCCACAATTACAGCAGCAGGACTCTTCAGGGTTTGTTATCACTTCCTCTCCCTGATTCTCGATGCCTCTGAGGTTTGTAGTCCACAGAGGCAGAAAGCACTAAGTAATCGAGCAGGGAAGGGCAGCTCTGTACTTGGGTGAAGGTGAGTTTAACTCCCCTCTCTGGCCCCAGACACCAGCCAGGGTTTGCCTGTGGGGGCAGGGAGCTAGCCAGTGACTCAGCCCTCCCTGCTCTGGCTAGGGAGCAGAGGGGCTGGAGCAGACAGCACAGCCCAGCCCAGCTCAGGGCTGTAAAGCCCCCTGGGGTGCTGGAGACTCTTATTTCACTTGAACCAGGAAGGGAACAGGAGTTTCATAAACTTCTTCCAGGCAGGTTTTTGAAATACAAGCAAATATCCCAGTTTTTGCTCTTCCTCTGCTTTTCCTAGCACTTCCAACTTTGATGCTTAGGCCTGGAGGCAGCAGGGGAAGGTGATTGGCTGGCAGGAATAACGTGCTCCATACACAGGATTGAAAGTGAAAGGCACCACCATGGTCTGGAGGGTGGGGTACAGTGGGTCAGGAGTGAGGCTCAGGGTGCGGTTTTGGCTTAGGAGTGAGGGGCAGAGACAGGGCACCATGTTCCCTGCCCTCCCCCTCCCCCACATGCTCATATACCCCTTCGACCTCCTCCTGCCTCACAGGTATCCTTTTTTTTGTAACTGGAAATATGGTAACCCTATACAACATGCAGTTTCAGAATGAAGAATAACTTTAATTGCAAATATGCACAGCTGGGGGGTTTTCTGGCTTTTTTTTCAGTAATCAATTATTTTACTTGTATATGTTAGGACTGAGAGTACTAACATTACTCACTTTATTATTTAAAACCTCCTATGCATGTTGGTGTACATAAAGCTACGTTCAGTAATCTTTACATGAATATGGGGGTCGGTGGGGAAGTTCTTACCCCAGTCTCCTGCCAGTGTGCAGTTTCTTTGTCTTCAGTGAAGAATGTTGCTGCTGCCATTGTTTTGGGAGTGGTTCAGCGCAGCAATTAGAATGGTCGTGCTTAGCTATTATTCTGAGAGCCTGAAAAATTGTTCCTGAGGAATGAAAGCAAGAGAAAAAAGATTTTTGGCTTTCCGAGTTTGTTTCTGCAAAAGCTGAACAGAATTCCTTGAGGCTAAAGGAAGGGGGCACTGGTGTCCTTGAGGGTATTCCCTCTTTTGAATATCAATGGCCTACCGCAAGAAAGGTATGTTAAAACTTCCCAAAGGAAAGGTTGCAAGAATTCTTTATGAAGGTAAGTGCTGGGCGTTCTAAATTTGGGGGTTCCTTCCAGCTTGCCTCCTAAAATATTGGGTTTACAGCTACATACAACAGCAGAATGCAGCTCTGCCTTCCTTTCAACCTAAGTAGAACCAAAGGCGGCTGACTACAGAAGCAGCTGTGGTGCTTTTCTTCAAAGATAGCCCTATGCCCGAGAGGTGCTAGTGTCATCTGTTCCCTTTGAAGTCCATGGAAATAAGGAAAGCTGTGTACTTGGTATCTTGCAAGAGGATGTTTGCAAATGTTTTAAGGAAGTATTTTAAGTAGTGAAAAAGTGAGATCTGCTTTGAAAAAAATCTGTAACTGAAAGATATAAAATAATCTGCAAAGAGAATGTTTGATCTCTCCTCCTCTCCTTTTCTCCTCCCCCTGCTCCCCCACCCACCCAGTGAGGGAAGTTCAAAAAAGTCCAACCACTTCTTACAAGTCTGCAGTGCTGCTTCTTTCCAATGCTTCAGACATCAGGAATACACTTTCTCTTTGATAAAGAACATACCTTTAATTAAATCTTTAGCCTTGTCATTGGGTTCTTTTTCTCCTGCAAGAGGAAAAATTGTCATTTACTTTCAGCAATTCATTTGCTGCTTTTCTCACCCTTTCTAGTATAAGCCCAGCCATCCTTTACCTCAACTGAGTTAATAGACCTTCTTACAGTCAATCAAAATTAATTAGAAGCTTTTTCGTTATAAAACACCTTCCACCAGCTCTTTACAAATGCATGCACAAAGGTTTATTTGTCCTTTCACAAAGGTGTTATAGGATGCCACTATTTTAATATACATAATTCAGGAGGCACATGCTCCACCATGTCTCCCTGGGGGTGCATGCAGTGGTGGGAGCTTCCCTCCTCCTCACCCCTCAGCATACCGTGGACAAGCTGCCCATGGCTCCATCCTGTGCCCTGCCCTAGTCCCACTCCCTCTCTCACTGGGGGGGCCTCAATCTTCACCCCCATGTCCCTTCCCCCCCATAGATTTAGTGGCCAGATGCTGCTCTCCACACTGCCAGGCTGCATTCCTGGCCACATGCATGCTGCAGCTGTGCGCATGCATGTGGCATTTACTGGTGACATTATTGGCTATACCAGCCAAAAAAAAGCTGATGGTTGATAATTTCAATTTTCCTTTCATCGATGCTGATCCAATATGGACCAATATATTGATGCAACTCTATTCATTGATTCATCTAATTATAAATATTCCATTATAGAATGTTTAAAATAAAACCAACGAAAATTATCAAATCTCCTATTCTGCTTTTCCATTTTTATCTTAAAATAAAGTGCTCCCTTATCACAGCCAAGATATAGAAATGCCAAATCCTCCATAGATAGCATTTAGTTCCTAAAATGTTCAGTTTTTAATATTGTCCCTTGCTTTCAAAGCCAATCATTTTTATAGCTGTTGCCAATCCAGGGGTTTAATTTCCTGCTGTACTAATTCAGCAGGACTAATAGCTCCCTAATAAGTAATGGGAGAAAAGAAGGTCAAAGGAAAAACATGAAAGGAGAAGTAAAGGACCAAGAAGAACCTCATCAGACACCACAGGGCCATGTAATAGCAATCAAATGAGCAAAGTGGGTATTATAAATGACTGTTGTGGTTGTTAATTTTATTACTAGTGGAGAAAGTGCCGATCATAAAGTTGGTTTACCTGCTGTTTTCAGACAGGGTTAAAGCTGGGTCACTCAAAGGCAGATGGCTTTATCTGTTGTTTATTTTCTTTTAGTCTCTAAGATGCCACCATGTTGCCCTGCCTTTTTGCAAAAGTAGTAATTGATCCTTCCCATATGCATTGATCTTCCAATTAACTCTGTTTGCTGTGTTATATTTTGCCTTCTTTGCTCTGTCATAATGTGGTGCTAATGCTCAGAGCCTGTTAGGTTGCTCAGCACGTCTTGGGACAGGAGGTACACACATAAACCTATTCAACGGATCAGAAATTGGTTTAAACCTGTAACAGAACAGAAGTTCAGTGCATATAAACCACTTTCAAAATGACCAAAACTGGTTCAAGATCAACCTGGCTGAATGTGGTATCAGGCTTAACTAATTTAGTTCTAACCTGTTTATGGGACTTCTATCCCAGATCCCTTCCTGGTTTAAGTTAATTGGCAGTTCCCCTGCATCCCAGGATGCTTTGCAGTCCTGGACTGGGTTGTGCTGTCTACTCTAGCAAAGCAGGATTGGCCCCACCCCCCTCCTCCCTGCTCTGGCTGGCTGAGAACTGGGTGGGGATGGGAAGCCCTGCTCTGGAGTGCAGCCAGGGTCTGCAGGCTTCTCCATCTCACTCCTCAAGAGGCAGGAGTAGGGGGTGTGGCCAGATGCCAGTAGCCCCAACAAGGGTGGGCTAATCCCCACTCCTTCCCCCCTCTAGCACAGGACAACAGCTGGGGTCTGCCTGGCAGGGGTGCAGTAGCCACTGCCAGGTTTCCCTACCCCTCCACTCCCGCTCACTGCTTGAGCAGCAGGAGTGGGAGGCATGGCCAGATGCTAGTAGCCTGAGACCAGGGGGAGGCTAATCCCCCCTCCCTCCCCTCCCACTAGCATGATACCCCAGCCAGAGTCTGCTTGTCAGGGGCACAGCAGCTCCTACTAGACCTGCCTATTAAACCTGCCTCCCTTCCCCACTTTGCCTCAGCATGCTAGCCAGGGGCTGGGGGCTGACCATGCTCCCTGCCACTTGAGTGGAGAGTGGGGGAAAGCCTGGTAAGGGCTGCTACTGCCCCTCCCCCAGCACATTCTGGCTGGGGATCATGCAGGCCAGGATGGGGGTTTAAACCCCTCCCCGATCATACTCAGTGGCCTGCCAAAGCCTGGCAATGTCCCTCCCCACTCAACCCAGCTTTCCTCCAGTCTTCTGGCCACTGCTGAATGGAAGAGAGGGCTTGCTCTAGCACTCCCCTCCCACCCCCAGCTTCTAGCCTGAGACACTGCAGGCATGTGGCTGTATTTCCAGAATCAAAAGTGAATGTCTACTAGGTTAGACTAAACTTCAAAGATTTAATTGATTCAGGTTCAGAGGTACTTAATCAAAGTGACATACATTTTTAACCTCATATGCTTTGTTCATCAGTACCTAAATTAGGAACATTATTACTGTACACCCTTCCTCCCAGAAAGGGTGGCTAGATATCCTATTTTTGCCAGGACAGCCTCATTTGAAACCTGTTCTGGGCATTTTATCATTTTGGTCAAATGAACTCTTTTGTCCCATTTTCAGAAGGATGCCTAGGTCTGGTGTTTAAAACAAGTCTGCACTGACAAAACCAGGATGGTTTCATCCTCCGCTTGCCACTCCTTCACACAAACATGCACTTTGGCATGCTCAGTTGAGACTAAAACTCAAAGACAGCTGTGTGCGCCAGGGAGCAGAGTGTCCTGTTTTGAAATTGGGGAAATATGGTCACCCTACCCATAAAGCACAGTAACTCTGTTTAGTGATTTGCTATGTACTTACTGGTACAGCTGTATGAAATGCTCAATACAATTTAAAATATTCATAAAGTGTCATGTTTATAACAAGAGATCAGTCACTGGAGGAAGGTATATGTAGATTCATAGAAAAGTAGGGCTGGACAGCACCTCCTTATGTTTCCTATTCCAACCCTCCTGCCTGAGGCAGGATCATCCCTATCCAAACTATCCTATACCAATCCATTTGCCAACCTCTTAGCAAAACTACACAGTCAATCCTTACACAGTACAAGATATAACAACCTTACATGCCACAAGCAAAGCAGAGGAACACAGTAGCCAATGCCCTGCTGCTGCAAAAGTGGTTAAAATATGCTCAAGAGATCCTAGGAAGAGGGCCACACCACAGAGGAAGGCAAAAACTCCCACAGTCTCCACCAAGCTGACCATGGGGCAAAATTCTCTCTAATATGGTGAGAAATATGGTGATCAGCTGACCCTGAGCAGAGAGTCAAGACCCTCCAATCAGGAACGCCCAAGTTTTTGTCTCAGCAGGAACATAGGCACACACCTGTCAAAATCCTCAGCTTTGGCTACAGGGAACACACCCCCAGACATGTGATGGGAAGCAGGTAGTGAGAAATTCCCTCCCAGCTCTGTGCAGCAACTGGCAAAACCCAGAAGCATGGGAAATATCTACACTAGAACACAGGCATAGCTGTGCCTAGAACATCCCTAACCAGTGGCTATCCAACCTCTTCTTGAACACCTCCTGTGATGGACCGTCCACAAGTTTCCTAGGCAGGCAGTCTTTTCCACTGCCTCACAGTTTTAACAGTAAAGACGTTTTTCATGATATCGAATCCAAACTTAATTTGCTACAACTTCAAGCCATTGATCTGTATGCAGTGAGAGAAAAGGTGTTTTCTTTATGTCAGTCCTTCAAGTATCTGAAGATTTCTATCATGTCTCCTTTTAAGTGCCTTTTCCGTAAGCTGAATATTCCTGGCTCCTCCAGCCTCTCCTCAGATGACTTCCCATCCAAACCCTTTATCATTTCTGTCACCCATTTCTAGACCTTCTCTCACTTCTCCACATCCTTTTGAAAATGTTGAGCCCAAAACTCCACATACGCAGCCTAGATGAAGCCTAACCAGTGCTGAGTAGAGAGACACTATTGCCTCCTGTGTCTTGCACCTAATACTTCTATTCATGCACCCCAAAACTGCATTCACCTTTTGTGCAGCTGCATCGCATTGAAGACTCTTACTGAATCTCTGATCTACCAAGATTCCCAGATCCTTCTCCATAGTGCTGCCTTCCAACCAGGTGTCACCAGGTTATGTTTTTTATTATTCTTCCTGTGGTGTAGCACCTTGCCTTTGTCAGCACTGAACTTCATCCTGTTAGCTCCAGCCCAGCTTTACAATCTGTTGAGATCTTCTGAATTGCACTTACATCCTCCAAAGTGTTCACAGTTCTTACTAGTTACTTCCTGTAGGTTGTCAGCAAACTGGCTCAAGAAGTTCTCAATCACAGCATGCAAATCATTAATAGTTACCGAGCTAGTTGTCAGTCCACTAGATATCAATTTTGTCCAGCCCACATTTCCCCAAATTTTTAATTAAGTTATGCGAAGCCTTGTCAAAAGCTTTGCTGAAGTCCAGATACATTATCCACTGCATTGCCTTCATCCATCCAAGTAATTGCTTTGTCAAAGAAGATCAAGTTTGTTTGACAAGATTCATTCTTAGTAAATCCATGCTGGATGCTTGTGATCAATCTCTCCTCCTCCAGATGCTTGCAGATTGACTTCCTAAGAACATGCTCTAATAACTTCTTGGGTTCTGAAGTGAGGCTAACCAGTCTGTAGTTCCTGGGGCCTCCTTTCTGCTCTTTTAAAAGAGGGGCATTGCACTGGTCCTTTTCCATTCCTCTGGTACGTCATCTGTCTCCTATGACTTCATGACTATTGTTGCCACGGGCTCTGAGATCTCTTCTGCAAGTTCCTTCAGTACCCTGGGATGAAGTCAATCACAACTTCTCTGGTCTTTCTTTTCTGGCCAAGATAGTTCTAGAACCTCTTCTTGTTGTTTTAATTTCCTTCACCAGGTGCAGCTCCTTCTTTATCTTTGCCTTCCTGATTTGTCCCTGCAGGTTCTTGCTGGAAAGCTTCCTTGGTGACTGACACATTTTTCCATTGCCTGTATGCCTTCATTTTGGAGTTAAGGAATCCTAGAAACCCCTTGTGCAGCCATATTTGTCTTTTGCCATTCTAGCGCTTTTGGCATGTTGAAGCACGGCCTTACCTGCCAGTGTCTCCTTTACCACTGATTGAACCACTGGCTGCCTGATGGGAGTAGCGCTGTGTATTGCTTTGACCCAAGGACTCAACCATTCCATGCCAGCAACCTCCCAAACTCTTACCTGTCATACTGTCTGGAGTTCAGGTTGTCCTTTGCCCCATTCTTGGTCAGAAGCTGTACCCATTGCTGTCTTTCTGCTTATTGGAGAAACATGAGCCCAAATCACTATCATTCTCCTCAGATTACTTCTAGTCCCTGCTGTTCTCCTCCATTTTGCCATGGTCTTTCCCCAGATTGCTCATTTCACTATTACCTCCCCCCAGTATTGATCTTACTATACTGGCATTTTCTGAGGGTGCAAATACCCGTGACTTCTGTGTAGTGGGTATTTGCGCTACCTAAATTTAGCCATACCTACCTCGCAGCCGTCTTGCCAACCTGACAAAGCTGCTGGCAGCTTCTTCTATGACATTCACTTTTGTAGTGTGGGGAAGGTGGGTGGCAAAGAAAATTCATTTCACAATTCCACTGGGCATCTGTCACACAAGTAAGATGTTTGTCAGACCACTAACAGTATGAGTTCTGAGCCTATAGCAGTTTCACATCGCTACTGATTGACACGAATAAGTACACCCCAGTGATTCAGTATAAAGTGATGCCAGAATCAGTTCCAATGTTTTAGTTCCTATCTGATCATTTTTCATTGGAGAAAGTGGGACAGTGTACTGCAGCATGTGCCAGTGCCACAGGAAGGATAAACAGTAACAGCCTCAAATTGGCATATGTTAATGGAGGGTGTCTACAATCTGTGATCGAAGCAGAATGATAGAAGAGCAGGAGATCTGTGCTCTCAAACAGTGAAACAAAATTTTCCTTGCATGGTGTCATCATAGGTTACAACTCAGATATATATGTAACATATACACACACCTGTGCTGTGTATGGCAAGGTGTGTGCCTTTGTTTGTTGTGCAGTGTGTGTGTATTTCCTGTACTTATCTTTTTTTTCCTTTTTCCCCTTTTCTCCTCTGGCCTTTTGCTTTAAGGAGCAAACATGTTGTTCTGGCCACATATTCTGCACATGGAACGCTGATGTCTTGCATCTGGGTAAAATATGCAAAATTGCCTGGCCTGATTGGCCATGGGGAGCAAAGTCTCCTCCAGGCAGACTGAGTAAGAGAGAGGTTGGAGTGTGGCACTCCCTGTTTGGACAAGGCTTGGGTATGTCACATCAGGTATATGAAAACGACTCAACTAAGGCTGTCTCTCTTTTTCTCCTGGGGCTGCTAAGAGCAGCAAAGCTGAATTGGGAGTCAGAGAAACTGCTCCCCATGGTGGTGGTCTCCCCCCTCTTTGCTGGAGAGGTGACCTAAAGCTATGTGAAGGGAAAGCCTCAAGTACAGGGAGAGAAAGTCAGTCTCAGAATCTGAGACCCCTATTCCCTCCATCTTCTTTCCCCCCTTTTATTCTCCTGAGTTTTGAGTGGGATAATACCATGGGGGTATTAATCCCTGCAATGAACTGAACAGAAATGGACTCCTGGTGATCTTGCTGGCAGTTTTGGCCAGTCTTAAGGCCTTGCATGGGATAATACCATGGGAGTATTAATCCCTGGAGCAGAATGACCAGGAATGGAGTCCTGGAAGTTACTGCCTACATAGGCCTGGCCCCGTTCTGTTTTGTAATTGTTATCTCAGCATAGTGGTATAGGTGAGAATGAATGTCCAGGCCACAGCCACATAGGCTTGAGCCCTTTTTGCTTGAAATTCATATGGATGGCAGAAAAACTGTTGTGTCTCAGCCTGGCTATACGCCTGAACCCCAGCTGTATGTTTGGCTGGTAGATTTGGGCCAAAGTAGAGTCTGGCGTAGTTTAGGCCAGGGTGAGATCGGGTACTTTTTGTTGTTGATTCAGGGCTCATTGTGGTAGAGGCCTGACCCCTTCTCTGAGTTCTTTTGGAGTTTTCTGCCCCAGCAGAGGTGAAATTGGGACAAGGAATTTTGGGGTGGGGCATGCTGACAAAAGCCACAGTTTGCCCCTCAAAGACACCATGCAGAAGGGGAGGTCAGTGCTCTACCACTTCTCCAGTGGGGCTCCTTGTAATGCAGAAGAACCCACACTCTTGAGCAGCTCGCCATGGTGCAGCAAACCCAAGGAGCAGTTCATAAGACTCTTCAGTACAGGCCCCACTCTTGTTACAGAGAGAAGGTTGCTCCGGGATATACCGGGCAAAGAGTGTCGGGTAGCGGGCACGTGAAGAGAGGGCTAGCAGACTAGGTCATGGGCAGTGACCTGGTTGATAAGCTGAGGGGCAGCGAGGCCACAGACCCCGCTAAGGAGTTTTACAGGGGCAGGGCATGTTCCCTATTAGGCTCAATGAGCCATAGTTAAGTTTGAAGGAGTTTTGTTTCTTTTGTGTTACCCCGGGTCAGAAGGGGCTGAGGCATATCAATAGGGAGAGTGAGCGAAGGGTGAGCTCGTTAGCGGCATGCCTGAAGGAGTATGCAAGCACCAACAGGAATACCCAAGATCCGCCAGGAAGGGTAAGGGCAAGGTGTAGGGGAGGAGGAGCCTCACAGAAGACACCTACAACGCAGGTAGCTAAAGAAAGTAATCACACTACATGAAGCCCCACCCACTGAAAGATCAAAGTCATGGCAGACGAGAAAGGGGTGGGCTGCAGCGTGTGAAGAGACCACCCGAAGGCTACCTGTGATGGCAAGCCGGATATCAGCAAACCCTCAGAGCAGGAAAGCCCAAGGTAAGATGTTTGAGGCCCAGCGATTACAGGTTGTTTGAAATCAGGCCAGTGATAAGATTTTCATGTATAATATATTGCTTCTCTGAGATCATTTGTTAATGAGAAATTCTGCACCATAGAAAAAGAGTATATTTAAATAATGCAGAAACACACTTTCCCTATCTTTGGAGTTTTGTACACACTAAACTGTACACTGACTTTCATATTGTGAGTGATGTATATATAAGCATTATTACATACACATATATATACACCCATCAACTTTTATGTTACAGAACTAGGTTTATAAATGTGGGTTACTGCTCACCTTGGCTAGGGACAGACATTACACACGTTCAGTGATCAGAAACTGGTTTAAGCCTGTAATAGAACAGAAGTTCAGAGCACATAAACCAGTTTCAAAATGGCTGAAACTGGTTTAAGATAAACCTCATTGAATGTAGTATCAGTCTTAACTTATTTGGGTCAAACCAGTTTATGCAGTGTCTGTCCTAGATCCTTTCCTGGTTTAAGTTAAACCAGAATCCCCCTGTATTACAGATGCTTTGCAGCCCGAGGCCGGGCTGGGCTAGGCTGGGCTGGGTTGGGCTGGGCTCTCTCCAGTCCAGAGAGCAGGGCTGGCCCCACTGCTCTGCTCCTTAGCCAGAGCACTGGCAGAGCCTGCAGACACAGCAGGGTCTGCCTGGCTCACCACTTGTTGCTGAAGCAGGGATTCCTTCCTCCCTTCCCCTTCCTTCCCTCCCTCCCTCCCTCCCATTTCCTATAGCATGGATCCCAGCCCCATGGATCCTACCTGGTATGTAGTATGCTAGCTAATGATAACAGGTACCTGTGTGTGTGCATCTCCAATTTCACTGACACAGGACAAAGGCAGACAGGACAGTGTCAGCTCAGGGCTTTTTGGAGGTAATTAACAGATCAGCTGGTAATGTCCCTCATTCCTTCCTTGCAAGAAGCTGTTTAAGAAGAGCTTCAACTAGTGAGAGAGAGGTTTTTGTTTTCTTGATGGGCTGCTAAATGCTGTGTTATCAGCTCCCTGCTGGCTCCCTAGCCTGTCAGGTTTGTTGCAGACAGTATGGACAAGCAGGGAGAGGGAGACTGAAAAGCACAGTATCATCAACAGATGCATGCACTCCACCCCCCTCCCAAGCGTGCTAGCTGGAGGCTGGACTCCTGCCCCTTGAACAGTGAGTGGGCAAAGGTCTGGGACTGTGCAGGCAGGTGGGGGTCTACACCCCTCCCTAAGAGCATCCTGCTGGGGCCTGGCCACCCCCCACCCTCGGCTCAGCACTGTGGAAGGGAAGCTGTAAAGCCCCCTGGCTTCTAGCCTGAGCCACTGCAGGCATGTGCCTGCATTTCCTCAGTCCAGGGGGAATGTCTGTACACTTGCAAAGACTAACTTGCAAAGATTGAATCGATTCAGGGTCAGGCCTTTTGAATGTCTGCCCTTAGCCCTTATGGTTAAATTAAGCCCAATAAGGTTGAGAGCTCTGAAAGACACGTGCACCCTGGATTGCCCATGTTTTTCTTTCTAATTCTTGCTATATTTCTGCAATTTGATGGGTAAAGAGAGAGAGAGAGAGCAAAAGAGAGAGAGAGAGAGAAAGAAAACAATCTGAAACTTGGCTGCTCATATTCTGCATTCTGGTCATGAATTATGCGGGTATCTGACAATTTATAGGTTTTGCAGAGCATTGCAGTGTCTATTACCAATGAGTATGGAGAGCTTGATCTTTCACACAGCATTAATTTTTTTTACAAGAATGAGCTTTCATTACTGGAAATTTAACCCACAAACTTAACATGAGTTAAATCTTTGGTTTTAGTGCAAACAATCCCTCAGTTCATTCTAAACCTATGTCTGATGCTTCATCTTGTGTAACCAATATCTACCCAATGCAGAGCAGCTGACAAATGAGTAATACATCATAGGCAGATTGAAATCTATGAACTACCAAACAGCACCGCCCAGTGTGACACATTTATTAGGAAAGGAATAAAACATTCAGCATTTGAGAGGTTAAATAATATAGAGGAAAATGAGATAAGTAATATATGTCTTAGGCAACCTACAGAAAGAATCATCTTGCCCTTAGATATTATACAAACACAAAGTGCATCCAGTGAGGGTTTGCCAGAAATTAACTATGCTTTCTGCTTCCTACTGAGGATATGGACAGATAAAGAAATTATATGAAGTTAAACAGAGTGGGGATTTGCTGGGGTTTAAGTTGAATGCTATAACTGTTCAATGTATCAGTTCCATTCTGTAGCAAGTTTAAGTTAAACTGCAGTGACTGAGCAGTTGTTTCAAATGATAGGTTTAGTTGTTAAGTTTAGTTAGGCCTGGTTTAGTTTCCACTTACCACAGAGTAGAGCAGACACACCAGTTACAGCAGATGGGTTTAATGCCCAGCAAATCGCCTCATCTTTTTTACTTGGTAGAATTTATTTTGCCTCTCTATACCCAATACCATGAACAAGACTGGGGCACCATGGTGGCAAGTGGGGACAGACCACAGCTGCCATCATTGGTGTCAGTGGTGGAAACGCAGGGTGAATGGTGAGTGGGGACTGCCCACAGATGCTGCTGGATGCATTGGCATCAAGGGAGTAGCGGGGGGCAGGTGCAAGCAGTGGCTGCTTGCAGAAGCCAGTGACGGCTTCTGCAGTGGCCAGTCTAAGGGGCTTCCCCATATCACCCCATTATACGTAGCCTATGCCCAATAAGATTTTTCAAAGGGTTTTTCTTTTACTGTCATTGCATGATTATATCAACAGTCCATTGCAGGTGACAACCTACTGATCCAGTCAGCATGTGGCTTCTCTGTTTATGTTTCTCCTAGAAGCTGAACAGTACTCTTTTCGTGCCTCTCCCTTTAGGGTTAGGGACAGAAATTATATATAAACTGGTACAAGTGATTGGAAACCAGTTCAAATCTGTAAGGCAACAGAAGTTCTGTGTATATACACTGCTGTCAAAATGGCTGAAACTAGTTTAAGATAAACCTGAATGAATGTACAGTAAAAGCCTCATTAACCGGCACTTCATTAACCAACATGTTCTATTAACTGGCATGCCAGTTGATGCTGGTCAGTATGGCAAAAGGGAGACCAGAAGTCAGACTTCCGGTTGTATTGAATCCCACAGCCTGGGGGAAAGCAGCCTGTGCAGAGCTCCCCCTCCCTTTCCCCTGGCACACTGACACCAGGATAGGGGTGGGAGGGGCAGCACAGTTAATGTGAGATGTGGATGCACTGGATATGGCGGGAGGGGTGTCTTTGCCCAAACAAGCAAAGATGCCTCAGATAACTGACGCATTTGGTTATCTGGCACCCCCATTTCCCATGGGTGCTGGATAATGGAGCTTTTGCTGCCGTATCAAACGTCACTTATTTAGGTTAAATCAGTTTATTGAACTTCTGTCCCAGATCCCCTCCAGATTCAAGTTAACTCACAGTCCCCCAGCATCCCAGGATGCTTTGCACCTCCCTTGCATCCCCCCTTCACCCACCACCCTTGCAGGGTGGATAAGCTATCCTTGGCCCAAGTTGTCTGCTCTAGCTGAGCAGGAAGGCATGTTCTAGTACCCCCCCGCCTCTCCCCTCCCACTTATGGCCTAAGTCACTGCAGGCATGTTGCTGCATTTCTGGAATCAAAAATGAATGTCTATTCACTTGCATAGCAGTTCAATCTTTGCAGCTTAGACTAACCTGAGATTTTTTAATCGATTCAGCCTTGGGTTTTTTGACTCTTTACTTAGCCTAGAACCTTTTTTTGAGATAAATGATAGAGAATGACCATATTCCCTGTGTTGACCCTACTCCATATTCCTTGGAGGCTTTTAGAGTTTTAAGCAGGTCACACAAGCTTCCATAGGGCTCCTGCTCTCTGATTAATGCTGGTTTCATTTAGAGATGAGAAAGAAGATGTGGGTGATATGAGGACAAGCATATTATTGCTTAACAACTGTGTAAGGAAACCAGGATGTATGGCTGGGGCTCTACAATGGAGTGAGAGTGAGTACAGGTTTAGGGAATTAAACCATGTTTCTTATTCCAACAAAGTTACATCTTTTGCACTGGAAGAAAGAAGCTTTCTGTGTGTCTTTATCAGAAGCTGGCTCAATTTGAACTGGCTTACATTTTAGATAAAATTAATGGCAAAGTTAATCTCTTAAGTATTTTAGTTTTGTAAAGGTATGCAACTTCATGAAGCTGTTGTAGTTTTCAGTTAAACTTGTCACAAAGATTGGCAAGGTATAGATCAGGTCATTTAATATACTGAATGGCAAGTGAAGGAGAATTTACTTATAAATTGCTTGTACTTGATAAGAAAGGAGATTAAAAAATCTGAGAGAGATTTTTTTCCTTTAAAAACTATAATAATCATTTCTTTCCAAATAAGCAGGGGAAACTGCTTTTACCAAAGGGTTCAACACTTACAGAGAGTATGAAGGCTTCATATGAAGAAATAAGAGAGCGGTCTTTACATCAGTGAAAACATGTGCATAAGAGATCATCCAGTAACTGAAATTTTGAAACAGGAGTTTTCATAAACATTGCATTTGATTTCTAAGCTAGACCCAAAGCAGCTGGCATAGCAGTCAGACCTATTGTAAATGCAAGTAAAACATTTCATGATGCAAGAAGTAACAAAGAAACATTTCCCAATGGGAAAAAAAAATCTAAGGGTTTTTGAAATAGTCTCTAAAGAACATCAAGTTCCCTTCATAGAAATGTGGCAAGGGAGAACAATTCATGCATCCAGTGAAAGAATGTGCAGGGAATACAAGAATGAAGGAAGTTGAGAGCTAGGGCTGCGCAAAGCTTCGGGTGCTGATTCAATTCAGAGGAGTTTTGGCCTGATTCAGTGGCAAAACCTCTAAATCTGAATTGAATCAGGAGACCAATTAAAAGTTCCAAATCAATTTGAAGCTCTCCAAATTGATTCAGAAAAGAGTCAGAGAGCTTTGGAGATTTGGGCAGTTCCCGTTCCCTGGCACAGGGAGCTGGACCTGGACTCCATGCTGGTAAGTAGGGGGCAGAAGAGGGGGGGGTCCCATCCCCTGCCTGCTCTCCCAGCCGCCTGAGTGCCCCTGACCCCCTCTCACTGTTCCCATGGCTGCCCCACATGCCCCTAGCTCCCAGCTGTTAAAAAAAACCCCCATACTTACCAACTGCTCCAGTGGCCTCAGGGCTTCTGGAGGCTCATAACAGAGCCCCACCAAATAGTGTGGGGCAGTAGGGGGTGGCAGGGATCACCCCCCCACCTACAGCAGCTGGTAAGTGCAGGGCTTTTTCTTTTTTTTTAAAGAGCTGGAAACTGGGACTACGAGAGCAGGTGGGGGATGGGGGCTTGTGACAGAGTCCCCCACGCAGCGTGGGGCAGTGGGAGGTAGTGGGGATTGCCCCCTGTACCTGGCAGCAGCTGGTGAGTGCTGGACTTTTTTTCCCAAAGATCTGGGAGCTGTGGCCGGGTGAGGCAGCCATCGATGGGGCTGGGAGAGTAGACAGGGGATGGGGCCAATTTGGAGGTTTGGTGGTGGCTGAATCTCTGAACCAGTTTTGGATGAATCAATTCAGGACAGTAATTCGAATCACTAAATTGAATCACTGTCCCCTGAATCAGCCAAATCCGAATCCAAAGCAAATACTAGCTGCTTTGCATAGGCCTATTGAGAGCACAGCTACTGAAACCAAAAAATAATGATCCAAAAACAGTTGATGTGTGTTTCTTCTCCTGTTGCCTGACAGTATTCATGACAAGGTTTGGATTATTTATATCACCATTAATAGTACTGCTGTTAATTTTTGTTGGCTTGAGGCAGGGACAGCAGTAGTTTGTAAGCTTACTTTCAAGGGAAAGAGCCCAACCTTCAGCTGAAGCAGCACATGTTCAAAGTCAGTAGTCCTGTAGGACAAGGAAATCACATGGGTCAGTTCCAATCCTGCTCTACTCTGAAGCCAAGTCATAGGACATGTCTGATGTAGCTTCAGACTTGAAAAGTAAGTGGCCTGTTAATCCACTCTGAAGCTTTCTGATCCTTGAGCTGCTCTTGAGGAGCAATTTATAGTAGCTTTGAAATTGTTCCCAATTGCAGTAGTCCTTAAAGGGCTAACTGGGGACCCACTGGAGGCGATCCCATGTCTTCCACTTAACACCCTACCATGCTGAATACATCATCAGCTGTTAAGCTGTATGCCCATTGTTTTATACTGAAAAACCAGCACAAGGGAGGTGGAATGGGGATCAGGATTAGGCTGGTGATATAGGTTTTAAGTGAAATCAATTTAGAACATTGATCAAGAATTTTCATGTATATCTACAATAACCCTACACAACAGGACAGTAAAGCTAAGGAACCCCTCCCCCCTCCCACCCTGAACATGTATTTTTTTTTTAATAGAAGGAGTATTGTTGGTCAGAGCAGAGAGGCAGAGCTGTGCAAAATGATTGCATTACTCTTTCCTGCCTGCAAGATGCTGGTCTGTTTCCGATGCTGGCAATTTGTCACTTTGATCAGCATCATATTTACAAAATATAAGACAGTTACACCCACCAGAAGATGTTCACATTGCAGGGTTGCCTGTACTTAGTCAAGTGCATTGTGTATTTGATGCCATTCACATTGGATTTTCTGTGAAAGAGAAGTTTATGTTCCTCAGCATAAGACTGAGCTATCACAAAGGCAGTGCGTAACTTTCTAACTTGCAGTGCTGATTGTTATACATTTGCGACAACATTTTGCTAATAAGTAAATATACACACACACATGTGTACATGCACACACACACACACACAAGCATGCATGCATACAGCCAGAGTAAGACTAAAAAAAAATTTTTGAAAGCCCAAATACACCTCTGCTTCACCTTTTTATAAAGGCTTCTGCAGCTTCCCCCTTTCCATGCTCTGAGTACAGAAAATGTAAAAATAAAAAGCAGCTCTCTGCAGCTTGTGATGTAGCCATAGAGCAGGCCTGGGTATTAAGGGATGACATTTATGGCTGACATCAGATCTGAGTATTTGCATTGGATTTTCGTGTCAGCGTTGGAGGTGGGGCTTAGCAAAGACACTGTTTTGTGCTTGTGATCTAGCTAAGAGGCAGCTCTGAGAAGATACTCATTTCCCTCTTTTCTGTTATCCTGCTTGGATCTGACTCCTCCCTCCTGCAGCTCTGAACAGCGCAGTCTGAATCAAAGAGCCTCTCATTCTCTACTATGTTTCTCCGTGAGCCAGTAGGACTTGAACATGTCGGTCTTCATTTCAGTGGAGCTCTCAAGTAAAAGTACATTGTCTGACATCTGTCAAAAGTGAATGGCTTTTTTTTCTTATCCTCAAGAGCAAAACTTAGCCAACCTTTTCTATTTGGACGGATTATAAAGCAGCAGACCAACCCCCCCCTCCCATATCTCTTTTAAGGAGGATTTGCTTTTTTGTGCCTTTTGGTACATATATTAATGTTTCCTTTGACGGAGCCAGATTTGTGAGCATGAGTTGCTCTGGACAGCGAGAGAAGACACAGCTGAATGTATCCTGATCAGGTGCCAAAAGGGAGAGTCTTTGAGAACAAAGAAGAAACTTGTGATGAGGAGCTAACAGTTAAGGTACATCTGATGAAAACTTGTGAAGTCTGTGAGGAAACCCAATAAAATCCTTAAGGACAATGTCGGTAGCAACTAATAATTTATCGCTAAATGGGACAAACTTTGCTCCTGAAAATCATGGCATTCTGGATAAATCCAATGGACAAACAACTTTGAATATTTTTCTTTTTTCCTTGACTTTTATAATTACATTCACTGCTGTTATAGGCAGTGTTTATTCACTAGTTACCCTGCTGAAAATGCAAAACAAAACCACTGTTTCAGTGATTGTGACTTCCCTGTCTGTGGATGATTTGATAAGTGTTGTGCCAGTGACTCTCTTTATGCTCATGCAGTGGTCCAGCAAGGCACTCCCTACATCTCTGTGCACCACCTCAGCTCTGCTGTATTTATTTCAGGGCATTTCTAGCAATCTGAAAGGCTCTCTTATAGTTTCATACAACTTCTACACAATCAACAAAGCGGTGAGGATAAGTCCGGGAACCTCCAAACGGCCAGTGAGCGTGATATGGGCCATTCTCATGATTTGGATCGTCAGTTTGCTGATATGTATTTTGCCTCTCTGTGGTTGGGGCACCTATGCACCCACCTCCTGGGGTTGCTTCACTGACTGCACCAGTTCCTATGTCTTGTTTTTATTTATTGTCTATGCTCTGTGCTTCTGCCTCCTTACTGTGCTTTCTGTCCCTCTAACTTACCAGCTGTTGTGTTCAGATGAACAACAGCATCTTTATGTTGATTACCAGGAAATATCCCGAGGCTATCTAACGCCTGGTACACCCCCCATCTGTAGTACCACTCCATCCCTTTCTCCAGAGGACCCTGTGGATAAAACCTTAAAGCATTTCCGAGATGCCTGTCCAAGCTCAGAGACAGCATTGAGAAAAAGCGCAGCTGAGAGCAGTGGACTTGAGCCCCATTGCACAAACAGTACATGGAGCAGGAGCTTCACTGTGGGGTTTGCTCAGAAACGCTTTTCACTCATCCTTGCTTTGACAAAAGTCATTCTTTGGCTTCCGATGATGGTAAAATGTCAAACTTTTTATTACTTTCAATCATTTCTTTCAAATAGGATGTGAGTTTGTGTGCTATTCATTAAAACAGAAATGCATGCTACTTATCCAGCAGCTATTAATTGTATCCACAAAAGTCATTACAAATTGATTTGTGCTTCAGTAAATCTATGTATCTTGCTTTTACTAGGACTGAGATAGCCAAATAATAATCTATTTTTACACCCAGGTTCTTCCACTGAGGCTAATGCAGCTACATAGAGCCAACCAAATGTAGGGGTGAATGAAGTTCAATAGTTTGTGGTCTAAACACTCTTTCACGAGTATTAGTTTGACTTTGAGATCTGTGGTAGATTAGATAAGGTAGATTCTCCCCAATCCTCAGAGTTGTGAGTCACACCCTTTGCCAGTTGTTTCTGGATAAGAAACTGCAGCTTGTCTGCTGAGTGATGAAGACTGTACATCTTTGTAATTATTCCAGCATTATTTTGATTTGTTTTGGTATATGAATGGTGCAATATGTGAAAAAGATCTGGCTTATGAATGTTGTTTAGTGTTATCTTCATCTCTTAAGTCTGTATGGAATAAGCATCTTCACCTCTTTCCATTGATACACAGAATTATAAAGCATTTGAAGTCCAGTTTTGCGTGTCCTGAGAATAAGGGATGGTCTGTACCTTATAGGCGTGGCTCAGCGGTTTCTCTTGAATTGCTCAATGTCTGAACTGCTGCTTGAGCAGTACTCAGGCATCAATATTTATTGTCTCACTTGCAGCACAAGGTATTTTGAGGAATACAGAAAAGGGAGAGAGATTGTGGGAGAACCTTTGGTTAACATCTCTTGAAAGCAAAAGTCCAAAAGCTTAGCACAAAATCGATTCAAACAACCTGTGACTTTTATTTTTGTCATATTAACAATGAGATGTTTTAGTTATTCCTGAAGATATTACATGATTGGAGCCATTTATTTCTTAATACTCTGCCTTTCAGATACAAATCGTTGTCCAGCACATTGTTGATTTTCAAAGCCTTTCCTTTGAAACATTCAGTTTTCTACTGACTTTGCTAGCTGCCACGGTCACCCCAGTGTTTGTTTTATCAGAACGCTGGATCCACCTGCCCTGTGGTTGCATCATTAACTGCAAGAGGAATGTATATGCTGTCTCTTCAGAAGAAAGCAAAAGTAAGTATGGGAAACAGGAAGAGAAGCTATTTCAAGTAATATGCTATATGGGAACACACTATTAAGAAATTTTGTACTAGTTTAGGAAGTAACTTGTTGGCACTAATATGCAATTCTCCTTTATACCTTTCATAGAAAGCTCTAAAGGGTCTTCATAAATATTCATAAGCCTTTCAAAGCCCCATGAGATGAGTGGACAGTATTATTATTATTATGATTTATACTCTGGGGAAATGAGGCGCAGAAAGGTTAAGTGACTTGTCCAAGATCATACAGCAAATCATTAGCAGAGTGTCTAGTAAAATCTAGGATTCCAACACCCAGCTCCCTCACCTTCACTTCTAGACACCTCTCCCTCTCTAAAACAGCGTCCCTGCTGAAGTTTGACATGACTTAGTAAAATTCATGGTCCACGCTAAACACATTTAAAGCCAGACAAAAAACACTTCTCAATTTAGAATAACCTCACGCCCCTGAATGACTAGAATCCTGTCAATGAGAGAATACATTAACTGCACATCTGCTGTGCAGTTACTGAGCAGCCTTGGGTGTTGACATGAATTCACAACCAGAGCCATGGGCAAGCAGCAAGAGGGTGTAAACAACCATAACATCTCTAGTGTTTGTTAAAGCTAGGGCCTTAGAACACACTTTACCACAAATATTTGTTCACATAATTAAGGAATTCACCCAGTCCATGTGTCATATTTTGAGCATGTTGGCCTCCCATAAATAACTTGCCTGGACCCTCTAAAATGCTAAGACCAGCCCTGCTGGGCCTCCATGTATTGTGTCCATCTCCCTGTCTATCCATGCTGCAAAGGCTGCTTAGGGCACTGTTCTGACACTGCTAGCAATTGCCCATCTCGGCTGTCCCAGATGCAGATTCTGTGTCTTCTAACATCTCTGCCATGGTCTAAGCTTATGGCATATAAAATCAATTTATGGTATTCTATGTTTTCCATGATGTTACATACCTGGGAACTCGGTTATTGCTCACACATTTCCACTTAGTTACTGGTCATGCTCACCATTTCCCCCCTGCATGTCTCAACTTACAGAGGCCATGTAGAGCTAGAAATTCATGGTTTTTCCATCTACCAGCATTTGGATGATAGGCTATATCATTAGATTTCTCTATATGGGTTATACCACTGGATATACATTTGACCCTACATGCTTATAAAATATACGAAACCCCCCCTCCAGCCACTTTCCCTTCCCAAGCCACTTACTTGGCCCTCCTTCTGGCTGCTAGTGCAAATATGATTATAAGTAACAATTTTTAGAGCAGATTAACATGTAGGAACACAAATTGGAATTGATTTGAGTCAGTTTGTGGTTAGCAAATTGCTTTTCATGATGTCTTACCTATACCCAAAGCTTAAGCCACATTTTAGTCAGACATTATCTGGTAGTAAAAAAATAAATCTGCAAGCAGAAATTGTATAAGCTTTTAAAACATCATTGTTCTTTTGATAGACTTCAAACAAGATGAGGAAATTTTAGCTATGGTTATGATACATCTCTGGGTGCTCTTAATACCAGAAGCAACTTTAGTTTTGTGAAAAGTGATGTTGTCAGAATCTCCTGATTTTTAGGTATAAATCTCAGTGGTCATAATTACCTATGTAGTACCTTCAGTTTCTAATATACCCATTAAAAAATAGGACAGAACATCAAATTAAGGAGGTCTAAATGAGAAAATAGATTTTCTACTGTTTTTTTCTGAGGAAAGGGATTATTATTAAATGATGTTCCATAAGCACTCAAATCTCTTTGGGTTCCTGCAGATGTGTGGGGAGGCTACTCAAATGCATTGTAATTACAGTGAATTGGAGCAGACTATTAACTGAGTTGATTAATCGAGTTTGCTGGAGCATGCTAATTAGCGACCTCCAACAGCCTCTGCGTCTCAGGTACCAGCATCTCCATGCTTCAAAATGGCGGTGGGGGCACTTTAAAGCTAATCCAATGAGCTTTAGTTAAAGTGCCCCCACTGCCATTTTGAAGCACAGGGATGCTGATATACAAGACAATGCAGGTACTTTAATTAGGGCGGCTCTCAGAGATACTCTAATTAAAGCGCTCCCCCCCAACCCCAGAGCATATGTAAAAATGCCCTTTCTTTAATTATAGTGCACTTACATTAATCATGCACACAAGCAATGTTTTACATTCAATAATTATAAAGGTTACAAGAAAAAAATTACCAGAGGAAATTAAATACATCTGTACCTATTAAGCCTTTGTTAATATATAATAAATATTCTATATTAACAATAACCATAAGCAAGTCAAAAAGGGAGCAGCAGTTCCTGTCAGATGTATTATTGAAAATAACAGTAACAGAGGAAAATATCAGTTCTCTTGCATTTCATTTAGGATTCTGTGTTGCAATTATATTTATATATAATACTGTTTTTCTTTTTTATATTAGAATTTCAATAGCAAGAGCTACTTGTCTGATTCTTTTGCTAGGCCTGAGTCTGCTGTTGCCTATGACCTGCTTCAAAGGAAATTCAAATCAATGGAAAATCTCCTTTTGAAAATTAGAACCATACATACTATTGATGGTCCGTCCTCATCCACTGTTTAATTTGATATGGATTTGTTGACCTGTTGTGGTTCAGTGGCAGAATCCTTGTCTGCTTTGTCAGGTTTGATTCCTGGACATGCACATAACTACAGCCATCGAGGCACCAAATGTCTGAACTCAGTCTGGCCTTTGGATTCTCAATGGTCTAAAGAAGGAAGGAGCAGACTCCACTCCTCCATACTGCTAGGTGTGTATGTCAAAGGTCTGGGTGATCATACACCATGACCCAAGATGATTGGCAGTTTCCTACTACTAAAAATTGTTGACTTCAGTGGATTATTTCCTGGTTCATATTAGAATACTTAACAAGAAAAAGGCCCATTATCTTCAGAAAAACATTCTTTGCTTCCTGTCTTTAATTCTCTTTGCACATGATACTTCCTTCAAACCTAGAATGATTTGTATGCCAACGCTTGGCCTTTTAACCCATTTCACAAAGAGAGTAGCTGAGGATTTTTATGAAAACAGTTTACTCGAGATAGTGTTGCCCAGAGTCTAGCATAATATTTAGAAAGAAAAACATATGACAGATGGTAAAGCAACAATTATATAATAAACTAAACAGAAACTCTTTGTTTTTAGATGTTTATGCTAGAGGCCATTCTCAGTTTTTAATAGAATGATTGAGTTTGTGATTTCACCCCTAGTTAAACATGAACTTTTAAAAATAAAAACTATAATGAATACAAATAAATGCTTTAGAAATGATTTCTAGTACTTTTCTTTTAAAGTGGTTTAATATAGGTTTGATAAAGAGATGTCTTAATGACCTGTATAGGAGACCTGCCATTGATTACTGTATCCTATAGTAGGGAAAAAAAATTAAGGATATTTGTTTGGGAAGGACAAGAGAACTCTTTCTTAATACTTAAACACTGCATTGATGAAACATAGTTATCCAGGGTATTGGTATTGGAGAATATATACTCCAATACTGAAGACCATATAATTGATATATGAAGTCTCTTGTTCAACTACACTATTATTTTCTAATGTAGAATTGTATTTGTTTTGTCTCAACATCAAAATAGAAAAAATATTCCTTCTCAAAAGCATATTTTTATAAGTTTTAACAAAGGCTGGTACTTCATCTATCCAGGCTTCAGAGAATTTCTCAGTATCCACAACTGAAATAAGAAATGGATAAAAGATATAGCAAATAAACTATAATTTGGCCTTTACTTCTTCTATGGATTTTATTACACTTTGAAACTCCTGCTCTTTAGAAAATGATGGGTAAAACTATTCCTTATTTATGGCCATTCAAAAAAGTTGAACACACAGTTTGCTCTTAGAAAGAAGTGGTATATCTAATGGTACAAATGGAAAAATGCTATGATTCTGCCATTTCTCAACAATTCCTACTTTTAAGGAGAGAGAAATGCTGTTATTTTTCCTGATTTCTAGTTACAGATGAAAATAAGTCTATTTTAATACATTTTATAATATTTCTTCTTCCTTCTCCCTTCTGTTTAATATTTTAAGTATGGAAAATTTTTCCTTTCTGTTTAGCAAAAAGGAGAGGTTTTGAATTCAATCTGTCATTCCACCAAGGTTATGGAATCTACAAGATTTCCAATGAAAACCACCAGCACCATGATGATGATGATGATGATAAATCTATATCATATCACAACTTGATGAACTATGACAGTGAAAATACAAAAGAATCTCAAAAAGAGAGCAGCAGAATTCTTAATTCCACCAATACTGAGTTCAGCACCATACCCTTGGAGGACAGCTCCTTGCTTAAAGATACCAATAAAGGCAAAAAACTGGACACTACAGAGAGCAAGCAAGATCTTGGGAAAGACAAAAATATGGACCATCTCCTTTCTGACAAACTAGGAACATTTAAAAGAGAAGAAGTCAGAAATTTTGAGAAATCCATGTTTTTGGAAGGACAAGAGAGAAGGCTGTCTCATGAGGAAAGTCGTAAACCAGAACTCTCCGATTGGGAATGGTGCAGAAGCAAGTCTGAAAGGACTCCACGCCAGGTAAAGCATGTTATTCAGTTTTTAAATTTCTTTAATTCCTTTGAAATACATTTTTAATTTTGCTTGAAAAAAATGTTGTTGGCCCTATTAATAATGCTTTTTTTTTTTTGCGGTAGAAAATACAGGTTCCAACAGACAGTCACACCAAACATGTTAATGTATATATTCAGGCACCTTTTTCTACACTCTTTCCCCTTACTATACTGCTAGAATTGTTTCTCATGTGCACCACTATTTATAGATTTTAAATTTGCACATGCATTTTAATAGGATAATTGTAATAAAAGTTAAAGAGGAAATATTTTTAATTTTACTCTAATTAATAGGCATCTCCTGTGTCAATGAATCTACATGTTAACTACATGTGAAATTTTTTAATGCTTAAATTTTAGACAGTCTAGGGCATGAAAAATGCACATAAAAACAATAGATGGTTGAAAAGATTCATGCAAAAATACAGGCACAGTTATAGAGATTCAGTCAAGGCCGTATGAAAAATTGCCATATAATTTCAAAATGGTTATCATAAAGAACTGTTGTCTTAGCTAATACACTTTTGATTTATTAGTTTCTAAAGGAAAACATTTTGAAAACTTTAGTATGTTAATACAGTTCTGAAATCCAGCTAACAGTATTGAGAGATTTTGTACATGTACTCCTTCTCCTGAGATTATTCTGTCTGTAAGCATTGGTCATAGGGGACTCATATGAAGACCTTGCTTCATTTTGGTCCAGTAGAGTAAGAGAACAAAAATAGCACTCTTTCATTCCTGACTTGCTACCTATAGTTATTAGGAACAGCACAGAGAAGAGAATACCCACTGTCCAGCCCCCGCCCTTTCATGGTACAAAGGAGTAGGTGGAGTGTTGGCTTTCTTTTCTTTGCCATGACAACCAGAGATGCTGAGCAAGTGGCCCGAGTGGCAGAAAACTATACCTGAAAAAAGTTCTGACCCTTTTTCCTATCCTGGTCAGGTAATAGGGGAAACAGGAACTGAATTGTGATATTGGAACCACTTGTCCCGAATCAGGCAGACTGAAATTGCAGATTATCCTATAGCATGAATTTAAGATGAACATGCAAATGAAAAGCAACATATCTTTTGGATGATGTACTATACATTTATTTATTCAGTGAAATGCAGTTGACTGGATTTCAATCTTGGTATCTGTATTCCTGTTGATATTAACTGGGAAGATGATGCATCTTAATATGAACATTCCTTTATGTGCTATGTTAAGTAGACTGCTACTGGGAGCAAGAAGGGTCCAGGAACTAAGTTAGTTTACTTTGTACTTCATATGAAGATCCTCTGATATGTAGTGATTGAGGTCTTAGATTTTCTGCCTCCTAAAATTTTGGGATCATGAACAAAAGGCCAAGTATTGGCTTCAGGCAGAATGTAAAACTCAATAACTGCAGCTATAGGGGAAACTGAAGTGAGCAATGTTTGCATCTCAATCTTCTCTTTGCCAGAACTGCTGAGTTTACACTTCAGGATTTCTTCAGTTACTGAGTTCTGAGAAAGCTTTCCATCATGGATTTGAGTGAAAAGTATTAAGATGTGTAATAGTATTGCAAAGCATTATGATCGAAACCTCTATTTCTTAGTCAATTACGATTCAAACAATGTATTTCTTGGATTGTTCATGCATCTGACACAAGTAATCTATGAAGACACTTTTGGGTTGCCTGAGATAATTCAAATAATGATATTTTAGTGCATTAATATTTACCCATTTTCAGCTCAAATCATTAGAGAATATTTGAGGGGAATATTGCCTGTTCTGCTTTGTGTCTGATACAGTCGCATTTTTAAGTACTTCTGTAAATTGGCTCTGGGGCTACCTGAAATGTCATCTTTGCCTACTCACTTGCAGATGTCATCAGGTTCCTTGTTTAAGTCCAAATGAAACCATAATTTGCTATAAAGGGTATGAACTGAAAATGAGACATCCAAGAGAAAAGAGGAAATAGGGACAAAAGTATAAAAGATATCAAATTCATCCAAGGAATCTTGTCTGCCTCATACAAAGGATAAAACATCTTTTTCTTCATTATTGACTTAATATTTAATGTTTCATTTTGTTTTTATCAGGATCTTGTATGTTAAATAACAAAATTTATGATCTTACCTCTGATTATTTTTGACAGTTTCTTAGCCATAGGGAAAACACTATTTAATTAATAAATGCTCCTAAAGCTTTATAGGAGTTGTGACACTGGGGAAAAACATGACTCACGGTCTTTGGATGAACAAACAAAAATATGCATAATTGTAAAGATTGAAATGCTCAAGAAAAATGGTTAAAAGTGAAAAAGTTGCTATTGCAACAGTGACAAACTGAGCCAGGATAGTTGTTATACTCCCCCTGCCCTCTAGTGGTCACACAAATAAAGTTTCAGTTACCTCTCAAAGTGATCCAAATGGACTTAATCTAAATCAGTGGAAAGCACTGTGTGCCCTATCAAACATATTTGCAGGAGGTGTGACAGAGTGATTCTGGCCCACAGCCAGAATTGGAGAAAAAAAGCTAATAAGGTTCCTCAGAAACAGAGAATCATTTTAGAAAATGTTAATACTTAGAAAATGTAAGTATATCCCAAGAGGAAAACAAAGCTGCTTATCTTGGGAGTTGACAGCTGGGCCTGATTAAGGATATATAAATCATGATTGGGCCAGTTCTAGACATGGAAAAAATATAAATGTGTTATATTTTTCCATGTCTAGAATCTAATTATTGGAAGGTTGCTTTAAATTTGACCCATGCAAAGCGGTGGTAGGGGACAAGGGACCCTCATCTCATGCCCCCTATGACTGTGCCTGCTCCCCCTATCATCTGTCATCCCAAATTCCCCTCCACCCCTTGCACCACCCTGCTGATTGCTTTCTGGGCAGCAGCTCTAGCTCTGGGGCAATCAGCGGTGGCCCTGGCTTGCCTTGGCCTGGCCTAGCTAGGAAGAAGCAACAGAAGCAGCTCTGGGCCTGGTTGAATCAGGACCAGAGTGGCTGGAGCTGAAACTAAGCAGTGGGGAACTGGCAGCCAGGAGAGAAGGCTGTGTGGTCTCCCCCACATTTCCCTGCAGACAACACACCATGGGTCAGCCCATGCAGCCCTCATCCCCGCCCCACCCCTGCTTCATGAGGTATCCCAACCGGGGGCAAGCATTGGCCCTGGGCCAGTCCTCAAATCTGAGCAGTGAGGCTTTTTTTCCCCACTTGATGACTGGGAAAAAGAACCTTGTCTTGGATTCAAGTAAATACCATATCTAAATAATGCAAATAATCAGTTTTGCATAAACTGAGCCAGAACTGAATAAAAGAGACTGTTTCTAGATGGTGGAATTACTAGCCATTTAAAAAAAGTGTTTATTCATTTTTGGAACGCAGTGATGAACACTTTTTGTTCTATACAAAATGAAACTGTCCCCACATATACCGCGTATAATCTAATAGACAGAGTCAGGTTATGCTTTTGTGGGTTTATTGCTGTTTTATAGTAGCCTCCAGTAATTTTTATTTCAACAAAGTTCTCCTTGAAGGCTGTCCTTTCAAACTGCTATACCTGTGACTTCTACCTACAGCTGGTACCAGCCTCTGCCAGTGAAGCAGCTGGCAATGATTACATGTGGCTAGCTTTATTTGCCCTGGGGATGGTGTTTGTCACTTTTTGGACAGACCTCATCACCCCTTGCCATTGCCTGGAATCACAATTTGTGCTTTTTTTGACATTTTCCAAATTATAGCACAGTGTAAAGCTGTCAGGCATTAATGGTCTTAAGGTCTAAAGTTCAAGATCTTTAGTTACAAGATTTCTTTGTGTCTGACATTCACCTCTAGCTTCCAGACCCTCACAAAGCTCATGTCTTGCTCTCTGTTAGCTGTGTGGGCTTTTGGCATGCACTGCACTGATCATTGACAAGGCTAAGAAAATCTAGACTTATCTTTCAGTGAAATTGAACCTTGGGTCATCTACAGGTACTGCTTATTGGAGCAACTGGCTCCCGTAGCTGCTTATACATATGATCTTTTTTTATTTTTTATAAGTGTTGTAAGATTTTTCTAATTAGAGCAGCAATAGATAATGTACAGAAATAAATGTTCCTGCAGTGGCAGGGGGAATGAGTGTTCCTGTATACTTTTAGCAAATAAAAAGTATATATATTTCACTTCTTGTAAAGAAGTTGCAATTCTTCTGTAGGACTTACAGAGTACATCCCTGCATGCAGGGGACATGCACTTCCAGTGGCAAAAAAAGTAGAAGCACAAATTTCTGCTGCTACATTTTGCACTTGTGCTTTGATGTGGGGCAAATTTCCCCAGTTTGGTCCAACTGCTCTTTCCCCACTCCTCCTGGCCCAGCATGCTGGAGAAACCAGGGCACAACTAAAAGAGTAGAGATGCTTCAGCCAGCAACCAGAGCATCTCCCCAGAGGACCAAGCCTCCATATCTGCTGCCGCACACTTCTGTCATGTGTGCCATGCCACATTTTTCTCACCTTTTTTTTTGCTACTGGGATTTCTCAGCAGCAAAATTTGCAGCACAGAGCACATTTTAACATTCTGGGCATGTGATTTGTGATGCTACAAACCATGCATGCCTGTGCATCTGGATGCTGCTAAAGGGCATGTCCCTATAAGCGGGAACACAGCATTGGCACAATGTGTGCTGCTGCTACTTATCCCCACGCAATGCCCATGTCTAATGCACTCTGGGGTAAGGGAGGCTGGGGTAGGAGACGTTGGGGTGAGGGGCGGGGGGAGCTGGGGCCAGCAACTGTGCTGGTCCCAGCAGCCTTACCTGGGGTATTTCTGGCCTCCAGGAGCTGTAGCTATGGTGATCCTGTAGCAGGGAGCCTGGCTGGCAGCCAGAACACAGCTTGGGCTGGTCAGGGTTGCACCACCTTGCTTTTTTGGGGCATGGGTTGTTTTGAACCTGGGATCTTGTGGGTTAAAAAAAATCCTTCCTGCAAATTTGTAGCCTGAAGTGTAGTGTGTGGCACTGCAGACTGGTCTGTGTTGCTGCATACCACACACCAATGCTCATCTGGACATGCCCATAGAGTGCATTGCATGAAAGACCACTTTAGGAGGTCGAGATGATGAAGTTAAAACATTTTGGTGGCTATAGGAATTCAAGATTCATCCTGAACACTGCTACTTCTCTGTGACCAGTTGGAATCAGAGCTCCACTTTCCCAGATGCTGTGCAAATACCTAGGAAAATGGCCCCATTCCTGCCTAAGAGTTAATAATCTAAACCTGATCTTTGAGTAGTTGTAAGGAGTTGAACAGGTTTCTAAATAGCCCAAATAACAAATAGTAGATTCACCTTCAATCAGAGGGATAGCTATACCCTTTACTTCATGTTTAAGCCACATCCCACAACTCATTGTCATTGCTTTCATTACACAAATGAAGCCTCTGGCACCTTTCTTTTAGTTGTGCCTCTATCTTTACCTATTGCTTTGTAGTTGAATTGTAGTATAGTTGTAGCAATGCTGGTTTTGCAATAGCTTTTATTGGACCAACTACTGGTATATACAACAGTAACTGTGTTGTCCAAATGAGCAAAAGCAGAACTGGGGATCATCAACTTTTTGGGAGGCTCATTTATCTATGATTTGTCATTAGTCCTCCAATAAGTTACACACCTGTTGACTAAAGAGAAGTTACAGGGGGAAAAAAGAAAAACTCTGGTGTTCCAAAACAAGCAACCTGAAGGTTGGCTCAGCAGGAAAAGAACAGGTCTACCAGAACCCAGTCTCCTCCAACATGCTGCAGTCCACAGGCAAGTCAAGAGCATCCTGTGACCAGCAGCAGCAAAGGTAACACAGTAATCTAATCCTAGCGCATATATTTCATTCACCAGAAGCAGAAGGTAGCTCTTGATGCCACCACTGCTGGTTCCACCACTGGCAAAGGTCAAGGAAATTAGTTGATATCACAAAGGTACTATGATAAGAACCTAGATAGATCCTCTCCAAGTTGTTTGGCCAAAACCTTGTCAACAGGCTAATATGATGGGAGATGGGGGTTTCCACACAAAAATAATTATCCATTTGAGCATCATCACTATCAAGTATGCGCTTTTTAAAAATCACCTTGATGGTGGATATAAAAATGTTAAATATTTGATCTATTATGTGCTAATTTGTTTTAAAAATCAAATGGATATTTAAAAAGGTCAAGGAAAGTTCAATGAATACTAATTGGAAAAGTATTTTATCATAGGTGTGTAACTTCATTAAATAATTGATGAAAAAATTACAAGTAGTACTCTGGATATAAACTGCCTGATATGTACTAAGAGTGATTTTAAGACCACAGGAGAATTTTTAATTCAGAATATCAAGTAAAATTTGCTGAAGTACCTAAGTTCCAGTTTCAAAAGTATACCTAAGTCTCCTAATATTTTCTTTTAAATACTGCCATATTTCTATTGGATGTGATTCTGTTCTCTCTAAACCTGCAGAAGTTCTGTTGAACTTTAAGGGTTATCTAAATCAGAAGCTCTTTGTAGCTTAATAGTAACATTAAAAAACCTGAATAAAGTGGACTAAATGCAGAGTGGGAGCTAAATATCTCTAATTGAGCAACTCTGTACATTGACAACAACTTTGTCAGTATTTGAACCCATACATTTATATAAATGATATTTTTGTTCAGTGTTAATTTGGAAATGGAAAAAAACATGTTAATGAAGTCTTCAGGAATGAGTGCAAATTTAGTATATTTCATTGAAGATGAAACCTTTTTTCAGGAGGTGTATTGCAACTGGTATTCACACTGTGTGTTGATGCTAGGGGAAAGCATGGTTTGACATGGTGCTTCCTGACTGAGTGGAAAGTCTTGAATTTCACCATTTAATCAATGTATGCCCTCACAAGCAAGTTCTGTTATCAGCGGATTGGTGACAAGAACTTGCAGCAATCAATTCTGTGCTATTGCTTCCCATCCTATCAAGGCATACTGTGCACCATTTTCAAGATCTTGATAAAAGGTGAGAAAAGCAACATGGGGAGAAGGAACATGTTAAATTATGTGCCCAAACATGATTTAGAGCAAGAAAGCTATAAGCCTGCTCTGAAAATGGCATCTCTTAGGAGCGAGCAAAAAGTGCTATTTAACCACAGCAGAGAAATTAAGCATGTACTTTTCTGATCTGACTGACCTCCTTTTTCAGTCTACTGTTTCAAGGGAACCATTAACTAATTTATCTCTTCTGTTCTTCACCTAACCAGCTGCTGTCAGCCAGTTCTTATGATTACATAACTTTATCTGTTCAGCTTTTCGGTAGCACAGAACGAGATGGTTATTACAAAGGAAGAGGGTATGAAGTGTTCTGTTTTCATTCCCAGAAATAATACATATGTATAAGATTTTCTCTACCTCTTATTTAGAAAAAAAAAGCCTACCAATTTCCTGTAATGATGGTCCAAAACACATAGCTCTAACTCTATGCTAATCTTTATTTTTCCTATCATTACCAATAATCTGGTATTTTGTGGCCATTTACAGTTTTATAGGGGTTTCCATTACTGTACCAGATTGAAGTCTTGTGTACAGTACTCCAGTCAAATGTAAGTCTAGTTCTTGGACCACATTCATGTCTAATGGAACTTTCTTGTGTTTACTGAATTACATCAAAGATGAATTTGACATTCGTTTTCCCTGCTCCTTTGCAGCTTTACAATGCGGAAACTCCACTGATTTCTGTTTGTCAAAGCTGTTACCAGAGTACTTTTTCTATGTTGTTTCTATGGTGCAAGGATTAGTTACAGAAAGACAGAAAGTAATTATTATCCTTTGAACATTACTTTTACAGACTATGTAATCAAAATAATAGTATTACTAAAACAATAGGCTGAATTCTAACAATCCTTTTTACTGAATGTGCAGGATATTAGCTCTTTAGGCCTTGTATGTGACATTTTCTATAAGTAGCCACTACTCAAACAGTTGCACAGAGACAAAGCAATCACTGGATTACAGGGCAGAGCTCTATTTCTGCTTTTAGAGCTTTACCCACTTGCTGTATCGAAGGGAAAAGTCTAAAAGAGCAAAAAGTGTGTTTGACAGAGGAGTAGGAAAATTACTTTTCTCACTTCTTAGCCACCTGGAACAGATAGGTAATATAATATGCTCTCATTTTATGTCAGAGCCATTCTTGCTTTTTAAGGGGTATTGCTCAAGTGTATGTGGACAATTAACTTTGCAATTTATATAATTTACTAAGAATATGTGTTATTTTAAATTTAATAATGAAGGCTTAGATTTTTTCCATAGTTGGCAATGGGATGTTGATGCACCATTTTCTATGAGATGGGGGTCTTTCGAAATCTCAGCTGAAATGTGCTTTCTTTGAGGGATACACCTTTAGAACAGTATTCAGAAATGTTCATTTACATGTTTGGTGAGACCACGTCTCTGCACATGTCTGTTTGCACAAATGCTGGGGAAAGGCTGTTTTTCCTACACACACTTGTATAAATGGGACTTCTGATTATTCATTTTTGTTGATCGCTCATAATTCATTTTCTCTTTTTAAAGAAAGTTTCAATTGACCTGTCAGGAAACAGAAACAATACCATGTCCAAAGCCTAGTGCCGATCATCCTTAAGGTAGCCATCACTCTGACAAGTCCCCTTTGAAGTGAGACATTGCATAGCAGCTTGTGGAGCCCTCAGCTTTCACTCTCTCCCTTATCTTTCATGCCAGCAGGCAAGGCGCCCCATTAGAACTGAGTGGCATGATGCTCAGGGGATGTAATTAGGTTATTCGTTTTGAAAACTAGCTCTTCAGAGCAGAATCTTTTCTGTCGGTTGCTGCCATACCAGAAAATAGTAATGCAATACTTACTGGCAACTTTTTTGCCAAATCAGCACAATGCACTAGACAGCATAATCACCAGTTCCTTGAGGGGTAGACAGGAAAGGATATAAAATTAGATCTAGTTCCTGGCTCAGGCTCAGAGAACCACAGGCTGTAGGTGGATTTATCTGAAGGTACCTGTCTAGAGAACTTAATCTTAAATTCTATTAAAAATCATTTTGCCATTAGATTGCTGTGGTGTAAAATGGGATGATTTCTTGGCATACATTAACCCTTCTTCTGGTTTGTTTTAATTTTTACATTTGTTAAAAGCCAGATTTTGGATATGATCAGTCCAGTTTAGGAACACCCCACTCTCAATAGTTCATTGTCATGCATAGAACAAAAGAACCATTAAGGTAAATTAAAGGATCAGAATTTACCTTTCTAAATGCACCTGATTCTGTAGATTGTGGCTCACTGCAGCTAAAGAAAAATTACAAGATATACACATGATGAGAAATATTGCTAAGACAGTTTTTGAGAATATTCATATTTTGGAACACTAGTTCATGTTGATTCTGTCTTTGGATTGGCATGTCCTCCTACATGTCATTTCTTACCTATTTACATCCTGCCAACTCTCTTCTTTTCTTCCCTCGCTCTTCAGATTTCCTCCTACTCTGTCATGAATACTTTTTTTAATCATCCTCGCTCCTTTATCACCTTTCTGTAGATATGCCTGATCTAGTCCTGTAGCTGTAAATGTATATGTTTCTGCCAATCATAAATAACTCCATTGGTGTTGTTACTCCACTTCCATAACCCTTTCTTGATACAAAGCAGGTATCAAGGGCTCCACCAATAAGATGGAGTAGAGACAAAATGAACACATGGAGTGTTGTACTGTATATTAAGCACCGTGTTTACAAGATGAAAGTATTCTCCAAGGGGATATTCTCTGCAATGGATCTTAGTTGTGTTTCTCCCATTAACTTTAATGGAAGTCAGAAGGTAAATCTATACCATGTGCATTAAAATGCACTTCTGGATTTATCTGGTAAAATCATCCTGTACAATTCCTTCCAACTCTTTTCCAGCAGTATGTGTGTTCAGAACTTATGTTCATGGTTATTTTAGTCTCTTCCACTACAAATCCTTCTGAAACAGGACAGATGTTTTTCATGACCTCCATATATCATTTCATCCATTGCCAAATCTGTAGATGTTGGAAGGGTTTTGTCTTCCACAAAGATTTCTGTAATGCTCCTTAGAATTGGTTTGGATAAATGGTGGCAAGAATCAAGAGTTCTGAGTTTTATAACATATTCTACAGGTCATTTTTACATGTAGCACACTCTATAGCCATAAGACTACCTATGCTCCATCAGCTGATTGAAGATCGCTTCAGACTGGACATAAGGAAAAACTTCTTTATTACATGTTGAGAGCCAAGGGTTTGGAGCAGGCTTCCCCCAGGGATGGTACAGTCACCCACCCTGCCGATCTTCAAAAAGCATCTTGATGCCCACCTTGCTGGGGTCATCTGACCCCAGCAGTCTTTCCTGCCCAAGTGCAGCGGGGCTGGATCTGTAAGGTCCCTTCCTGCCCCTAGCATCTATGAAATTATAAAGTCAAGCCATGGCCTAAAGAGGCTTTCCATCTACATAACCGATAGGAAAAGTTTGTTGAGCTGGAAGCCAAGAGTTTTGCACTCACCTCAATATTATTTCAAGCACAACTAGAAAGAGTATTTGGATTCCTAATATGATAGAACTAGTATTTTTCTCAATTCAGCGTCACTGTGGCTAAAAATTAACACATCGAACTTACAGCCTACATTTCTGATGTGTAGTCACCGCTGCAACTACTAAAGCCCTTCCACAAATAAAAGCCAGAATTCCTGATCTCTCTGGTCATATGTGTTGGAAATGTTTTTCAGTATTTTTTTAAAGCTAGCTTATCCAATTCACATAGAAAGACAACATCCTTAAGTGAGTTCTGTAGCTAAACATTATTATCTTTCAGTTATAGCACAGGTGTTCCGCAGTTCAGTCCTCTTATCATGTTTTCTGTCGTACAGTTTTGAAGGATGAGAATTATAGTCTTCGTGACCTTGTTCTGAATGCATGTGAGAGGAGAGAGAGACTGAAAAATAAATAGTGCTAAAAGCAAAGCCATCTCCAGTGCACAGATCCATTACCTCGGGAATTATGGCTTGGGATAGTATAAGGGAGTTGGAAGGCTCAGAATAGCTCTTAGCAACTCAAACTTTTTCAGAATGAATAGTAACTATTTTACTGAAACGAGTGACTACTGAGTCAGACCAAAACATCCAAGGTCCAAACTAAAAATCTCAGTCAGGAAGATTCCTCCCCTCCCTCTTTATATTTCATCGGTTTGCCTAGGTGAAGGATGCTGTCCAAAGCTTTCATGAAGAGAATTATTGCTGTTTATTTTATGTTTGATTAGATTTTTGGTGGAAATGCTAGTATTACTTTTAGACATATTATATGGGTGATCTGAATCATTTGGAGAAGAGGATATATAAAAGTAAGCAGAGTCTCCAGTGGATTCTACTTTCATTTCAGTGTTGTGAATCAAAACTAACTACTGATATGGTTGCTTCATTACCAAATAGGTTGGAGAGAAGAATGAGACTGCCTGTTCTTCATACACATACACCCTAAAGAAGAATAGGAAGAGAAATGTTCAACATAAAACAGGCTTAGAAAAATTATTTTTGTCATTTGTTAACTCTTTTCCAGATGCATTTATGAGAAATATCTTTAGCACTTTATGTAATGGTAGGTTTTCTCCTCTCTTCTGTAGAATAGTGTGTTGAACAGTGAGTACCAGTATAACTAGGTATTACTTTTGCCTCTAGCTAAGTACCCTTAGGCAACAGAAACCTATCAGAATTTAATATAATATAGGTTTTACTGGTTTTTCTCATGACTTGATATCTTGTCTGCTAGATGCCTCAAGGAAATTCTTTTAAGAGGCTCTTATCTCTAGAACCATCTATGTGCACTGCAAATAGAAGGGACAAAAGAATTTGTCATTGATTTCACTTAGATAGAGTCACTGTTATATCAACTCACCTGCTTACAGTTGGAGATGGTTTGTTTTTAGTCATGGGAATAAATCCAGGATCAGGTACTAAGCTATGTTATTTGTCTTACCTTCATATGTGCATCCCATCCCCAAAAGACTAACAGTAAGGGAAGTAGTAAATGTCAGTCCCAACAGATATGCCTAGGATATAAATAAACAAGGAGACTGAAGTATCTTGAACAAAATCAAGCCCACTCTGGCCAAATGAGCCCTAAAACACACCTGTGCTACCCTGAATGTGAAATTCCCATTCAATCCTGCTAACATGCTTCAAATCAAGAAATATGCTAGTGAAACCATCCAGGTATCTTTCTGCTGTCACTCTCAAGAGCTTGATTTCCAGCATGCTTGAGAGCAACTGCTGAAGCAACCATGAGCAGCCTCACCAGCTTTCTTGGTCTGTGCTAAGCTTTGGTCCATGAATCAATTCAGCCTGACTCAGTGGCTGAATCTCCAAATCTAAATCGAATCAGAGGACCCTTTAATCTCTCCATATTGAATCAGAATCCTCCGAATCCATTCAGAAAGATTTGGAGATTAGGACATAGACATAGCTTTAAATGTTTTTTCTACATACCTCTAGGTAGCAGGTGGCTTGTGAATGCTGTGATGCTGGGGTGGATGGAGTGTCCCACAGAAACATGGGGGGCTCCCCAGTGTGCTCGGCAGCAGACCCAGAAGTGGATCAGAAGCACTTTGGGTCCACTTCCGGGTCCACCAGTGACCATGTGGGGGGCCCCCTATGCTCCTCTGGCTTAGTGACTGGTGCCTCCTGGGTCTGGGGGGGGGGCACCAGGGGTCCCCCTGTGGTTGATCACTGAGTTGGGGAGGCGGGGGGGTATGGCTCAGCATGTTTCCTAGCAGACCTGGAAGTAGACCGGAAGTACTTCTGGTCCACTTCTGGGTTTCCCACCAAGCATGTGGAGGCCCCTCCCTACACTCCTGTGGGATGCCCCGTGCACCCCAGCACTGCAGCAATCATGAGTTGTGTCTGGTACCTAGAGGCATGTAGAAAAAACTTTTAAAGCTGTGTCTACATCCAGATCACTGATTCTCTGAGTCAGCATCGAATCTTCACATTCGGATTCAACTAAATTGAATCAGGGACAGTGATCTGAATCAACTAATCAAATCACTATCCCTCATTTGGTCCGAATCAGAATCGAATAGGGCCTGCTTTGCACATCCTTACAGCTTACGTCTAGGTATGGAGCACGCATGCAGAAGCAGGTATACAAAGTGTTCCCAGCAATATCTTAACCAGAGCATGCTGTCCTAATGGATATAAAAACCCTCACTGACCTACCGTAAAACTGGCATGTGAAATGAAAGAATGATATAACTTCTTCCAAAGCCAAGGGGTGCATCTGTACATGCTTTTAATGTGAAGCAATAAACTCCAGTGTGATAAACACTATAGAACTGTAACATGTTCTACATGTTTATCGCACTGGAGTTTATTGCTTCTGGGTGCGCCATTTGAATGTACACCTGGAACCACAGCATGTTGAGCTGGGTCGGACCAGTCCCAGCTGGCAGGGAGCCCCAGGAGTCAGCCTGCCAGCCTGGGGATGCTCCTGCCCACCTCAACGTGCTGTGGAGGGGCTGGCTGGGCATGACAGTGCTTCAGTGCGGGGCTAACTGGGAGGCAGCCCCTGCATTTAAGGACCCTCATGCCCCAGCCAGCCATGTCAGCATCTACATGTGTGCTGCTGTGGAGTAAGTACAAGTACTATCTTGCTGCAGGGTTAATGAGTTTACTCCAGCCTAACTGCCCTGCATGTGTAGATGTGAGATGTTTACTTCTAGCTAATTAGCCAACTCCACAGTAAATGTCATGTGTCAAGGTGCCCAAGTACTCTGTCTGTGATCTTTATTCCAAAACAATTAACTGCTGCTTGGACTTAGCCTCACAATAGGTTGTGCCTAGCAGAAACGTAAGCAGAAGGCTTATACATTAGTTAAAGCCTCTTTCCCATTCTGCTCACATCAGATTGCAGTACACATATCAAATAAACCTCACAGAATCTGGTTAATTTGATCTACTTAAACAGCAGAGGATTATGCCAAATGGATGAAAAGGACAAGTCCTATTTTTGTAGCCGCTATGCAACTAGGAGTAATATTTTCCACAAATCCAGTGCCAATAGCTCATCTTCCACTACAGGAGCACCACGTGGGCCAGGACCCCATGTTTCTGGGAAGGAGGTTGAGAGAAAGATGTTGCTGAGGCAGACTCCCCACTACCACACACACCCAAGCCACCTTCCTCATCCACTGTCTAATGCTGTTGACTCATTTCATCCATCCTGTATCCTACAAGAAAGTAGTCTTTTGCTGTTAGGGAAAATTACAGATAGCTCTAAAGATCAAGCAGAAAAGGTCATCTGTTCATGGGTCAAACCTTGATGATTCATGATTAAAGGCCATTATGGTTATGTTATATAACACTTCTTTAAGAAAAATAAACTAATTGTGTACAAAAATATCTGTGTTAAAAGAAAGTTATTTAACTTGCAAAGTCAGGCCATGAAAAATTAGATAGCTTTGCAGTTCTCCATGCAACTTTAATTTTGACCTTCTGTACATAAACATCATGATACTGTTCTCAGTTCCATGATTGCACTTTTTTCCAATGGAACCTGTGTTTGATTCACTGTACAGAATGAAATGCAGTAATGAACTAACAAAGACATGGCCTTTACTACATTTTAAGTACTCAATTTTGTTACTTAAATGTTATCCTAATATAGGCTGTTGCATGCAATTTTTATTTTGCTACAATGCCCCTAATTTCTGTGTGAAAAGAAAGTCATTGCCTCCATGCACAGGGTTAAAATTGATGTACTTATTTCAGTTCTGCACACAGCTGATTTATACACATTCTACCAGAAAGTATAAATGATTTATTATGAGTTACCATAAATCCCTGGAACTATATTATGAAAGCAGCTGCCCAAGGTAAGTGAGAAGTGATCAATAGGTTTTTAATTGCTCATCTAAAAACAACATGAATATAGATGAAAATGGACACCCTTGTGTTTCCAGTTATTTTCCACAATTATAAAGCAGGTGTCCAGAGCGAAAGGGAATGTCAGGTCAAAACCAAACATGACACCAAATCCTGGTGGGTAACTCTGTTTTTATTCAGTGGATATGCATCACATAAGATCAGCTCTTCAGCTAGCAGAATGCCTATTTAAATGTAATATATTTGAGATATAGAAATCTTTGGCCATATAACTGAATTGGTTATTTATAATACTAGTGGTTTATAATAATGTTAACATAAAATAGTACAGCATATATAAAGGTCAACAGGCATTATAATATAAAGAAATTAAGATCCATCCTCTTTAAAAATGTAGAGAAGGAAAAACCATGTGGTCATCTGAATGATATTGAGATGGCAGTCATTTTATCTTGTTTAGTCAAGGAAATGAAAAAAAAATAGAGTTTTATAGAATTCTTTCTTCTTTTCCTTCCTTTAAATCTCCACTTACACAAGCAATGCCTAAATATAAGGCAGAATTAACTCAATCTATTATTGTGAAATTTTAAAATAAAGTGTAGACCTGCAGAATGAATCCTGTAGATACCAAAGTGGGTTAAATGAATTGTAAGAGTCTAAAAATACCTGAGTCACCTGGGCCTTAAGGTTTTAAGTGCAAAGGTGCCTTGAATCTGACCTAACTCCTGCACAACTGTTCCGCAGCTACGTTTGTCAAACTTTCGCATGGCTGGTGGTTTACAGGCTATGACAGGGGTGTTTTTATTCTTGACTGATCTCTGGCTTCTAAAGTGGACACTGGCTGATGGGGCCGGTTAGAGCAAGCCAAAGGGTGATCTTTTCTTACAGTAGATACCAGATTGGGACTGAGTGGCACCAGGTTAGCGGACACACTGAACTTCAGAAAGCACTCTGAACTCACAACTGCCTCCCTCTTATCTGCTTTCCCCCGCTTCCTTCCCTCCCCCCAGTGTTGCATAGGACTGGCTGCTGAGCTGAGCTCTTATACTTCCCTTCCAGACAACACAATACAAAAGCCAAGGTAGAAAAACATACATTTTTTCCCTTTTCATTTTGGATAGTGTCTCTTGTTCTTTTTAATTAATGTACTCCAAATATAGATCAGACATATTGGTTAGGGCAAGTGCAATCACTGGTTTCCAAGTCCCTTGGGGTGACCTCATCTATTTCTGTCACTACCACAGCAACTCTAAATTTACTGCAGTCAGCTTCTCAAAGGGGAGATTTATGCAGTAATTAATTTTACTGTTGTTAATTTTTTATTTTTAGGAGATTGGAAGACTAAAGTCTTTATATTAAAATAAACAGAAAATATATTGTCTGTGAAAAGTCAGCATGAACGCCTCATTGGAGATATTCTAAAAATAAAAACTGTTCAGCCCTAGTCTACATTCCTTAGAAGAGATTAGGAGGTGCAGACCCAATATAGACTTACCCATTTTTTATATTATTTCTGTCTGGTGGGACAATGCTGTCCAATGGAAAGGGTACAAGACTAGGACTCAGGAAAATTGTTTCTATTTCCAGTGCAACCAGTGATGTGTTGGGTGATTAGCCAAATCACTTCTTTTTTCTGGGTTTGTTTCCTTATCTGTAAAATGCGGTTAATGAGATTGACTTCCAACTTCCCTTGAAAAGTATATGGAAATTTCTGCAGGAAAAGCATTATGTAGATATTATTATTATGGAGTAGACTTTGGGTTTTAACACTAAATTGATTAAGGCCAGAATCTCAGCCCTTCACTTTGTTTGTTTCACTAATTTTCTGTTGCAAAAACAGACGAGGTCTGTTTATATCTCAGGAGTGGTAAATGTATATGGGAGAAAGTCCTGGAGCTCTCTATCTGCAAGGTAGAGGCTAAATAGCAGGAGTAGGAAACAAATGGATCCTAGTAGGTTTCTGGAGTTATAAACAGGACCAAGACAACAGAGCTGGTGGAAAGCTGAAAGACAGAGCTGAGTGGCTAGGCCAAGGATGAGATAGACATCTTAAACAGTTAATGCTTTTAATGGATTTTAAATTTGTTTGGAACATGTCTAGTTGGCCATTCCTTAAAAAGAAGTGAAGGAACCCTAAATTAGTGTTTTGTTTTTTTTTCCTTTAAAGCCTGGCTGCATTTTTTGTTTTGTTGGGAGGGAGAGAGGGAGTAAAAGAAAGTTATAGGATTGTGTTTTGAATACCTTGTGACATTTTCTAGTGTCCCAAAGTCACTTGCTGTTGGTTATATGTGAATATTCTGTGTTGTTTTAACTGGAGCCTGCAAGCTAATTCCAGACTCTATTCTGCTTCATGGGACTTTGTAGAGGGAGAGGAAGTGATTGTAGAAAATAAACCCCAGTGGCTGTCTAGACCTGGAAGTGGGATATCAACAAACAAAGTGAGTCACAAGAAATGTTGTGTGCACAGCCTGTGTAGAGGAGACTATTGTAACTTTGGCTAAAATCAGTAGAGTTACTACTCATTTATATCTTTGTAACATATTTTATTTGACTTCCAAGTAGAATAAGACTGAGGCACTTCTACAGTCTTTTTCTAAAATCATCTAAATCTGATTACAGAAGTTCTAGCAGGGCTATATATTCATACCCAAGCTAATGAATAAGCACTACTTTGGTACAGCAGATTCCCACATACTAGGATTTAACTTCATAGTTCAAGTGCTCCTACCTTCTTCTGCAAATACCAGAAACAATGAATTGACAAATTGTCATGATTTCTGATCTTCCAGTTGTACTGTATAACACTGCCCTTTTTCCAGACATATTTAAAATTGAGTGAGCAAGTATTTACCAGGTAGGCTGCTCTCTAAATCTCCTGTTATCTGTGGACTTGCAAGGATCCTTTGAATGAAAACGGTACTGTAAACCAAGGGTGTCAAATAGAGGTGGGCCATCTGGCCTATGGAGCTTCTTTTCATGGCTGCCAGAGTTGAATCAGAGATGAATTATCTGGACCATGGATCTTAGCAGAGACAGGTCACCCAGCGCATGGAGTTTCTCACTATAGCCACCAGAACCACTATGGTACAGCTAGAACCCATGTGGTTCTGGTAGCTGTAACCATGTGGTTAATGCTGCCACCACCAAGCCCCCTTTTTAGCACCACTGGATTTATGCCAATAGTAATTCCAACTTCTGAAAGCAAAATATAGCCCAACACCTTTTCCCTACCACAGGATTTGTGGTTTTTGATCACCGTTGGCAATGAAAATCAGCAGCAGTCAGCAGTGGGAAAGGAAGAGTATTTAATGATTGTGACAGGGCGTATAGCTCACCAGTATGACACTCCTACTCTGGCCTATAAATAAGTATACAAAGAGATGCCATGGAATTTCATCCTTAATTCCAAATAACATTGCTTTTATATTTGTATACCGTCTATCATCTTACATGAAGTTTCTACCTTCATGATTCTGGAGAAAAGCTTGATAATGTCAACCTAAAGGTTTAAAAACCAGAACGGAAATAAAAAGAATATATTTTTTTTCAGATTTTTAAGGAGAATTCAGAACTTTTAAGGGGCATAACTTGTGATTTTTTAGTTGCTGGTGCTCATAATATTGCTGTGGTCATTTTTGTCTTTGTAATCAAACTGGGGCAGAAGTTACATGAACCATCTCTCAAGTACTGTGTTTTGTTACAGAACATTTTCTACTCTCAGAAAAAAGTCAGATGCTAACAGGTATTTCACTAAAGAGCAGACTCTGCTTTGTTCTCAGGAGATAAATTCATAATCAAAGAAGACATTCAGAAAATGAAGCTGCTTCATATTTTCTTGTGCCACCATGTAGTTCCACTTAACAAAATAAAATCTCTAAAGCTTCCCATTAAGTTAAGCATGGACTTATCCTTTCTTGAATCAAGGTCTAAATGACTCCACTGACTGCAAAGTAGCAGAGAATCATGGTCCGCTGGGTTACATTTTCTTAAGTGTGAATGGGATAAAACCTACATTGAGGATAGAATGCTAAAATGCACATAGAAATGTTTTCTTGCTAAATTGAGGCATAAAATGTCACCTTTGGGCATGTTTAAAGGTACAGGCTTCTTCTAGCAATATTTTAATTGTATAGGCTTCTTTGAGCAAAATAAACACTTCACCTCCATCTGAAACACTTCTAAGCAAAGTAGTTTTCAAGTAAAAAATAAATGTCATGAAAAGGGAATTCAAAATTATAATGAGATATAATTAAGGAGTACAGTATTCAAAACTTTTCTATAGGGCTTAGTTCTGTGAATTACTGAGCAGCTCCTACAGAATCCAATATGAGTTTAACCCTCATCTGTTCTCATGAAACTGTAACCATTATTGTTCTCATGGGGTAACTTGTTATCCCGCAATTTGACACTTGGTCTCATGGGGTAACTTGTTACGCCACCTGCATGAACAAAATGGAACCAGTGACAACAGTATAAATGTACCAAAAACTATTTATTAAACATACAGATTGTTTTAAAGAGTATTTATGGTGATTTGAACCCAAAATATTATTTAACTGAAACTATGAACAAAATTTAAACTTTTTTTAAGTTTCAGAATGTTAATGAACAATTTGCTAAGTCTTCAATTCACAGTTTTCAAACTAACAATTACTTCCAAAAACATTTGCTAACTATTTTAACTAAATATTTAATTCCTCACAAAACAGCAGTGATGTACTGTGGTGCACACAAGCAAATTGCTTACCATCTTCATTCCGGATTTTGTGATCATGTGTCCTTGGACAAAAAGCACAATGTCCCTCATGCTTGCAGAAGGTTCTACTGGGGTGCATTGTAGCAATTTGTAATTTAGGGCAGTCATAGCAGACTTGGCGGACTTAGACAGATTACATGTATCCATCATTCTTTGTTTTATTTGTCCATTGATCAACTGTTCTCCAAGCTCCTGGAAAAAAAAGTGCTGTCTTCTTACATGTGATCTTTGTTTCCAGTGTGCATTGTGACATAGCCAAATGATAAGGTAGGCAATGGCAGCCACATCCAGCATATTGAAAAATAGTATCATTGGCCACGTGTTGATTTTCCATCTGAAAGTGGTCATATGGACTAAGTGCTCAAGGTTATCCACCCCATCCTTGTTTTTATTGTAGTCATGGATGATGTCTGGCTTTCTTTACTCTCCACCCACTGGCAGGTCATGGTGCATGTTTGACAGCAACAGTACAGTTTTGGACTTCATTGGAACATAGGAAACTAGGGTGAGTTCCCCATCAAAAGCAAAAATGGATGAAAAAGTTTCCCTTTTTTGTTTTGCTTGCATTTCATTTGGGATATCGGCCTTGTTTTTCCCAGTCATACCCGCATATAGGTGAAGTCCTGTTGTAGCAGTTTTTCTGCCACTTGTGAAGAATTTGTCACCCAAAATATTCCTTTCCATCTTGTACCAGGGCTGAACCAGTTTTTGAATGACCTGGGTATTAAGTTTCTGGTTGCTTGCCCAGGTGGATGTCTCCAAACAGGGGGAACGATGTTGCGGAATCACAGCACCACCAAATTTTCAAGCCATATTTGGCAGGCTTGCTGTGCCTGTACTTTCTGAAGGGACAGCAACACCTGAACACAATGAGCTACTCATCAACCGTCAGGTGTATTCCTGCAATATACCATTTCCTGATCTGCTCCACAAATTGTGTCCAAATATCTCTGAAGGCAGCAAGCTTGTCTACAGCTCTCCTTTCCTCATGTCAGTTTGTTGTCAAATCTCAGGTAGGTGGTGATTTGACAGAATTGTTTTAAACTCATAGTGACATGGAAGCAAGGATGCCCGGTGTCCCACAACTCCCACAACTCCTCCAGTGCCTCATGACCACTGTGGTATAGAGCACTCAGCAGTGGGAGGCCAGTGTAAGCTTTCAGCTTTGTTTCATTCAACTTTTTAAACTCTTTTCTGTTTTCAGGATGGCTATCATTCCACGCCCTGAATCTTCTTTCTGCCTCTCTGTTTGTTTCTCTTCTGATAACAGTCAGGATATCTTGTGAGAGAAACAGGTGGAATGTTTCCACCATTGTGTCTTTATTACTTTCTATTGTTAACCCAGATCTTTTTTGGACTGTGTCCTTAGCTGTTCTCTGATGATGTATTAGCTGTGGACTTTTTCCCCCACACTCTGCCATTTCTTCCTCTAAACCATCTGCAATGTCACCATCTGCAATGTTTTCTGGGGGCTGTGGCTGTGCTCCATGTCCTGCAGTAGCTCTCCTTGGTCTTCCACAGCAGCCCTGGGCTGGTTCTCTTTCCTTTCCTACTGGAAGTGTTGGCATCATTTCTGCTTGTGGCACCAACTCCTCCTCATCTGAGGTGGATGAAGCTTCCATAGACACATGGTCTTTTTGCTCTGAACAATCTCCCATGTTTGGAATAAAGTCAGCATCCTCACTGCCTTGGGATAAGATTTTGTCAGTAGATGTGTTGCTGTCATCCCTAGTTACCTGTGCAAGACAGGCTTCAGCGCTGAATATGTACTGCCTTCTCATCCTGGACTGCAGAAAAAAAGAAAAAAAATTGATTATTGCTGAATGCATATAAATAACAATCAAAGACAAGCCTATCCACCAATGCTGTCACAGAAGCAATTCCACCCTGCGCTATGGCAGCACAGGTAGCATCCTCTCCTCCTGGGTACAAAAACCAGACCAGCATCTACCCTTTGCAGGCAAGCCAAATGTGGGTCAATGCTATTTGGAAACCACACAGGCAGGGGCTTACTGAGAGCAAGTAAAAGGAGCGTGGGGGAGTTCAAGCCCTTACTGTTGAAGGGGACTCCATAGTGTTTGCTGTATTGCAGTATGATATTGTTCTGTTTCTTCTCTGCTGTCCCTTTGCTCCTTGTCTTCACTTCCAACAAAGGCAGGGCAAACTAGCTCGTATGTTATGAAGGGGTAAGTGAGGCAGAGTTATGTCATGAGAAAAGAGAACAGAAGTGGATTTGGGCGTGACATGGGGGGTTGGCAAGGAGCAGGGTGTTTTGATGACCTTGCAGCAAGCAAACCAAGTGGTTAGCAAAAGGGATTACCACATCTTCGAAAGCAGAGTGGGGGATGGCCATTCATTAGTTACCATAGATACCTGAAGTGGACATGAATGAGGTGCGAATGAAAGCTGATCTTTCAGATGCATCCACCCAAAGTGGCCAAATAGGTCTAGACATGCCGTTTATACAGAAATTGCATTGAGGCAACAAGTTACCTCAATGCATTAACATAGGTTTGGGGTAAGTTGTTACCCGATCTGGAAAAACATGCTCACGCTGGAGGTAACATGTTACCCTGCACAGTTTTTCATCCACAGCAAGCAAACCATTCAAGTAAGCTAGCTGTTCTTTGGCAATATTGTGCATTGTGATGCCAGTGACAATGTCCTAAAAAGATTTTTTTTTTAGAATAAATTAACTTTAAGATACTGCACAAAATATGTGTCTGGGGTAGGAAATTACCCCATGGGAATTTATGAAGGTTAAGGTGAACAATATCTCCTTTGAAAGTGCTTGGTACTTTTTAGGATGAGACCCTATTATGAAAAGTGATAAAACTGATTTTTTTAAGCTGTATTTCCAAGTTAAAGCCATTGTATTAGTATGCATGAGTGCATAAACAGTTCTTGACAAACAGGGTAGAGTGTGGGGAGAGTCTGGGTCTGTTTTGTTTCTGTCAGGTTCCAAAGAATGATTCTAAACGCTTATTGCTCTTAATGAGTCATATTCTTCAGATTCGACTCTAGCAAAACTTCTAGTACGTTCTATCGGTAGAGATACTATAGAGAAGGCTCTATAAGTGGCTTGGCTGTGAATAAAAAAAAAAAAAAAAAGACCCTCAGCCAACTGGGAATTAATTATTGGTAGACCACAGTGCATGCCTCTGCCAGGGCCTAATGGACAGCTGGGTTGGAGCAAGGTTAGCACTCTGAGGGTGCATCTACATGGGCAATTAATGCTCCTAAATTTACTGCACAGTAACTGCAGGCATGTTAAACTGCTCCCGGGAGCAAGTCTACATGTGCACCTGGGTTGTGGGCCTAATGAGGGTTGTTCCTGTCCTGCTTTGCCCCCTTAAAGCACTAGGGGGAGCTCCAGGTTTCCTGGGTGCCAGCTCCAGGCTGGCAGGGGGCACTGGAGGCAGCCCCAAGCTGGTAGGAGGTTCTGGGGGCAGGCCTAGGCTCCTGGGGACTACGGGGAGCTGTCCCAGCTCCAGGGCAGCTCCCAGCTACACGGCTGGCCCTGAGCTCTGCATGGCTAGGAGCTTTAAGATAGCATTTGTGGCCCCCCTGCTGCCTGGGCTGGCTGGGAACAATTTGCTACTGGTCAGGGTCTACACATGCACTTTGGTGTATTAGTTTAAGGTCCCATTTTCTAGTACCTGTTGGTACTAGCAAACAGTGCTTTAAATTAATCTACTGTGCAGTAATTGCTGCACATGTCTAGACAGTAATGCTTTACTACACATTAGATTAGCCTAATGCACAGTAAAGCTCATGTTTTGGTTCACCCACTATCAGCTAAGACCTTCCCTATTTGGGGGAAATTCTAAACGGGTGAATTAGAATCAGATTCTACTTGAGCATCACAAAGCGAACAGAAGAGGAGATAATTTAGCCTCTATTGGTTTGATTTAGAAATGCTGCACAGACGTGTGCATCGTGGACTATTTTCTATTCTCTGTAAAACGTGATAGGCTACAGTGTATGACTTAATGTAATAATAAAAGGATTTGCTCTATTAGTTATGCAGAAATTCCTTTGTTCAGAATGCCACAATAATATGTGAAGTATGAATATATCTGTGTTTTGTTTCATTTTTGCTTGTTAAAAAAATTAATGTACTGGCACATGTAGTCCTCTTATGAAAACTGTGTCCTAGATTCTAACAGACAAAATAGCTTATAGCTATTCCAGACAGGACTTTGAACAGTGAAAATGTTCTGTGGTGAGGCAGAATGGAAATAAACACTCTTTACAAATAGTATAAGAGGTAGGGAAAGGGCGCAAACCTGCGTACACATTCAGTGTGCAAGGAACTCATCTTAAAGTAAGTGCACACAGAGTGTACATAGCTTTGGATCCAAAATCTTTCATTTTTAGTAAATACTAAAATAATTTCATATGAAGTGTTTTTTGCATGGCATGCAGGAGGCAGATATTTAATATTTAAACATTTTTAAAAATTAACAAGCTGCTGTTTGTTAGATACGAGTACTAACAGCTCAATAGAAAATGAATCTGCATGATTTCAGATGAATTATGAATACTGCTAGTCCAACTATTTATCTTTAATTTTATCTTGAAACTTAATATTGTTAATTGTCTTTCTGGTAAATGGATCCGGTCTGGACTCCATTCTGCAATGTTCATAAAACATTACAGAAGCTCAGCTGGACACAGATTAATGTTGACCTGAAACAAAAGGGGGTGACTGGGATCAGAAAACTGAAATTAATTGATTTAGAGACTATCAAAATGTTGTATTTTAATTGAAGACCTTGACTTTACCAAACTTAAATGTTTCAGAATCGTAGAAAAGTTTGAAGCTTTTGACTTTTTCTCAAGAGAGAAACAAATACTAAAATATCAGAATTTCCTGTGGGGCAGAAATACTGGGCTTTTTCCCCCTTCAGTCAGTCTTACCCAAGAGTTGGACTAAAGCAGATGAATAAATATGTATATACAAAAGCACATACATAATATGAGTCTATAAAAGGGTATAAGTAACTAAAATTGATTTGTTCTTGAAACATACTGTATTATTTACAACTACTGTGTTTTTGGGTCTGTGTACTGGGTCCTCTACCTCATTACTGAGCAGCGAAATGCAGAACCTCTAATAATAACCTACTTTGAACATAAACTGGACTTCAAAATGCAGAGGGAGCTGCTGCCAGGCTCCACATTTCTGGGGATGCCACTTTCAGGCACCAGAATCCTGCGAGAGTAGTTACCCAAACCCTGTTACTGAGAGTGGCACCAGACACCAGAGCTAAAAGAGCTGCAGTCTCCAGGGTGTAAATAGGGGGCTGCAGGAGCTAGGATGATGAACAACTGAATGGCTGCAGCAGAATAAAGTAGCAGGCCTGCTAATTAGATACCATAGAAAATCACGGGCACTTTTACATGTGCTCTGTGGGGAGAAGGGGGGCGTGCTTTAATTACAGTGGCTGCTAGAGCCACTCTAATTAAAGTGCTGCAATATCTCATGTATCAGCCTCCCCACACTTCAAAATGGCACCAGGGGTGCTTGAATTAAAGCTCGTTGAATGAGCTTTAGTCCAAGTGCCCCTGCTGCCATTTTGAAGCACATGAATGCTGATACACAGACATGGAGGCTGGCTGGAGCTGGCTGGAGACTCAATTAATCAAATCTGCTCCAACGTGTTGTAATTACAGCATGTCGGAGCAGCCTCACAGCATGTTTGTAGGCACCCTATGTGCCCAGTTAAGGGAATCCCAGGTCAGATAACCAAAAAGGGGAGAGGCAAAGGAACCCTTAAGCCAGGCTCTGGGGTTGGAGCTTGAAACTGGGTTCTGCTTGGCTTGAAACAGACCCTGCTAGCCATGAGAAGGAGCTCCACAGGATCCGGAGGACAAGAACCTACTGATTGTGAAGGGAAGGAAGCCTTGTAGATCCTGAAGCAAAGGGAATATTTGAAGATAATGGTCTTCCAATATGTGCAGGATATTATAAAGAGTATAGAGATGGGCTTTTCTCTGTGGCCATAGGGGACAGGACTAGGACCAGTGGCCTCAAGCTGCAGTAGGGAAAGTTTAGGTTGGAGATTAGGAGGAATTTCCTGACTATAAGGATGGTCCAGTATTGGCACCTCTTGCAGTAACAAGGAACAAGGTCACAAACTGACAGAAAGCAGATTTAAGCTAAATATTAGGAAAAACTTCTTCACAGTAAGGGTAGCCAAAATTTGAAATGGGCTTTCAAGGGAGGTGGTGTTCTCCCCTACCCTAGGGGTCTTTAAGAGAAGGCTGGATAGGCATCTGGCTGGGGTCATCTGACCCCAGCGCTCTTTCCTGTCTAGGCAGGGGGATGGATTCAATGATCTATCGAGGTCCCTTCTGACCTGAGCATCTATGTATCTACGTAATTAGTTGGCTGGGATGGTTTAGTTAGCAATGATTCTGACTTGATCAGGGGGCTGGACTAGACGACCATGTACGTTCCCTTCCAGCCCTACTTTCCTGTGATCCTATGAATTCTGAAGGGGATTGCTTAGCAGTTAAGTGACTGAGGTTTCACATTGTTTGTTATTGTTGAAAAGATTCCTTGAAGCATGGGTGTGACAGTGGGGATGACTACAGGCCACAGTTAGTGCCAGGGAGGAACAGAGCATTTGACAGAGGACTGTCAGATGTCCAGAGGCTGTGACAGAAGTTTACCAAAAGCCCAAGGATTGAGATAGTTGGGCTCTGACTCTCACCCTCCTAAGAGACTGAACCGATGAATGAGGCAGTGCAGCAAACTTGAATAAATTGGGGCGCGAGCCAGCCCAGTGAAGTGATCCACAGAGCGAAATACTTCCAGAAGTCCTTCTGGTGAATTAAGGCAACCTCTCAAATTAATAAGCCGTTCCAAAAAAGATGTGGGAGGTGAGACAGTGAGCCAGCATCTCAGGGTGTCAGAGAGGGAGGCAAGGTTAGTAAACCTATAAGAGTACTGTGGCCACTTTCTCAGGTGTGATGGTCACATACATTGATGAACTGGGTGAGAAGTGGCTCAAACCCTAAGGTGCCATGGTGATGAAATGGTTGATGCAACTTCTGGGAAGCCCCACACAAAGCGTGCGCTGGCCGCACTCTGAGGCTCACTCTGCACATGGTGCACAGGGCCAGCAAGAGGCACACACTGCATGGGGTGCCCCGTCAGACCAGCCCTGTGCGCTGGATCCTGGACTGGTTCAGATTGGCTCTCACACTGTCCATGACCTAGATGGATCATAGGGCTTTATGAGCCAGATATGGCCTATGGGCCATATCTTTGACAGCTCTCCTTTAAATAGTAAAGCTGACATAATAGGTATCTTTACAAGAACAAAATAAGTGAAAGCCCACCACCATGCAGCCAAAAAAGAATAACAAAGCACACATTATTGTTAATGCTTTGTATAGAAACTAAACCATGTGGTTTTTTTAAAGATAATTGAGCTGAACAGAAAATATACAGGTATTCTCCCATTTACTCTAGTTGCCATTTAGACTAACTCTACTGACTTTTATGGGTTTGTCCTGATTTAGCTGGATGCAAATGAGACCTGAATCTTTCTTTCAGAAGAAATAAAGCTGTTCCAAGCCCGTTCATTTTAGAGTAAATCTAATACACGAGTTCCATTTCTTAACTCAGCTATTCTACTTATGCATGAGATGTGCCAGCCAAGCAAACCAGCCAAGATAAAAGATGGGAATCCAGGAAAGTCTTTAACCTCTAGCTCATATTGTTCAGAACATCAGTTAGTAACGAGTCTACATGACTGAGGTGCCAGACCTTCTTTGCATTGCTGGGAGGGCTGTTGCCCTGGAGCTGGTTCAGGTGTTTTATCCTTTCAGGTACTTGATTCAGAAGCATTTAAAGAAGGTTGGTTGCACAGAGGGCCTTTCATCATCTCTGACTGCAACCCTGTGGACTTTGGAGTTCTCCTTTATGGCATTGTCACTTATAAGCATCACTGTAAGGTACTCAACTCACAGAATCCACCTGTAAGCTCCCCGGGTGTAGAACACAGCTGCACTGCATCATTGTGGTCAGCCAGAACGAACATTTAAGAGTAGTGACTTAAATCTATGCTCCCTTTACCTCCTTGTGCTATTCCACGAGTTCGATTTATTTAAAAACTTAGAATAGTCTGTGATTTAGTTAGCAAACATCAAAATATTATATAGGGCTTGTTAGCTATACTTAGTATTTGATTTCATTTGGGTTTTTTTTATGTTGTAGTATTTTACATTGGTGGCCAGTGAGTTTGTTTAACTAGTATTTGTTTAATGAGATGCGTAGGTAGTAGATTTTTTTGTTATGTCAGTAGCAATTTATGAGAAACAATTAGTTTAGGCTTTAAATTTTTTCATTGACCATGGCAAAACAGTCCGATTCAGATTATTTACTGCCCCCAAAACATCACTATATTACAATATATTGGTTGTCACTTTGTCTTGTTACCTGACTGCATGAACTTGATAGTAAATAGGCCCATATCACTGAAGAGGCACATAGATAAGGTATATTATTTCAGTTTTTCCTACTGGAGAAATTATACTGCCCACCAAATGTAGGAAAAAAATATAAACCTAGTGTGTATGTTTTGCTGCTAAAATGGAGGTTGTTTTCTTAATTAAAAAGAAAGTCAGACTACCTAGAAAGAACAGTGATATGTATGGTACAAGTAATTATTCAGAGATATCTTCCAGCTTCTAGATATTATAGATTTATAAAATTGGATATCTCAAGGTAGAATCTAGCCTTGCATTCAATAGGTGCTCAAATAATTAGTCCTTATTCAAATTTTGTTTTCCTGCACCTCAGATGTCTTTCTATATAACCTGCACTATGAACCAGAGGAACTACTGCAGAGATGCAGACAGTATAACTGACTCTTATAATGGAAATTTCCAGTATAACCAATTTAGATCCTGCACAACACAAAGCATCTAGATCTGGGGTTGAAAATTAAGCCTCACATCTTTTATCAGTTACTTAGAAACAAATTGTGAACAACTTCATTGTTTCTTCCACAACCTCTATTGTAGTTCAGGACATTCTCTCTCTTTGTTCAATGAGAATTCAGTTTTACACAACAGATAAGTATTACCTTTCATGCACCTAGCTACAGAACCAAGGGCCAGACCCCTAACCTTGAGGTCATGACCCCATTTGGGGTCACAACAATAAAAAATGGGGTCACATTGGCCGTGTCGACCAATTATGATGAAAACAACATTAAAAAGAGGGAAACGACAGGTTCCCTTTGCAGGCTGGCAGAGTTCCAGGGCTGCAGGGAGAGGCTGCTGCATACCCTACTGGGAAGGAAGGCCTGGGGGGGCATGTGTCCTTCAGATTTGTGTGCAGGAGGCACAATTGCACACCGGTGCTGCTGCTGCTGCCAGACAGACAGGGAGCACCTCGCCATGGCAACACAGTCAGCATAGGGCTCCTGGCAGCAGCACTGAGCCTCCCCACCTCTCTCTCCCCTTCTACACTGGGTCCCATCTGCTGGGCCGCAAAGGCCCCCAAGGGGGAGGCAGTATGATGGGGAACCTCGAGCCTGCCGCAAGCAGCGCTGCCCACCCTCCTCTCCCACACCCCCCACAGGCTCCACTCCAGATGTGCTGCCCAGGGATTGATCTTGTCTGCATCATTCTGGTCTTGCAAAAAATTTCCAATGTTTAAATGGAGTCATACTGAGAAAAAGGTTGGGGAGTAATGATCCAAAGTAAAATATAAATGTATTTTAGATGCCTAAGTCCAAAACTGTCATTTGAAAAATCTTCCAGTCATTTGCTGCCTATCCCTGGAAGCACCTAAATTTGCTGAGAACTCTCCTCCCTTTCCCCCTCACCCCCTGCCATTTGACTTTAATGTTCCCCAGGCTCCTGCATATGTGCAGTTCTGCTTCTGAAGAAGTCTGCAAAATGTCCAGCTTCATATATATCTGTCAAGTTTTCCCACCTAGGTCCCCTAAGGAACTCAACCTGATTATTGTTCTCAAACCCAAACCAACAGGGTCAGGTTTAAATAACATGACCCAAAAAGAAAGTGGTGTCAGTATGTCATTAATACTATATTAGCCAAAACAGTTGGCTGGGAAAAGGGAGGCCTGGTTTAATTCTCTTATCTTGATGTTCACACTTGCAGTGCCCAGGAGAGTGACCAGGCAATCAGAGCATAGACTATTCTGGGTGAGGTCCTGCAACCTTTACCCCTTTTATAGAAACTGTACCATTGTGCAGCAAAGAACTCAATATTAATTGGGCTAGAGAGAGACAACACAAGCAGGAAAAGCGATTAGGACAGTCACCTAGGAAGTGGGAGTCTTGGTTCCCAGTTCATGTATTTTATCCAATGACTGTTTAATCCAAAATTTACAAAGAGTCTTTGAGCAGAGATGGGAACCCACATGGCTGACAAGCCTACTAACTGACAGCCTAGTGGCTAGGGGGCAGTAAGAAGTCAGAGGACCTAGGTTTGACGCTCTTTGAGCTGTAAAGGGAACTTAACACAAGTTTCCTAGTTCCATGGAAAGATCTCCAACTACTGGGGGTTGTGCTGTAGTCACTAAACTATGTCACAGAGTAGGTGGAGAGTCACATTACTGCCGCTTCCTTCTCTGCTCAAGATATTTTTGGTTAAAACTGAACCCTTTTTTTGAATAACAAGTTGTGACTATCTTCAAGCACAGACTTGCTGTGGAGTGCAAGTGGACAATGTTGCATAATGCCAAGGGAAGGGTGGGCTATCAGGCATCCTTCTGTTGACAGTGTTTTCTCGTTGTGGCTAGCTCTATGAGAGCGCTCCATTCAACGTGCTGGCAGTTTTGGCTCCTGTTCTGCAGTGTGGTCTGCGTACGGAGCCCAGGTGCCCACCACGAGGTTCTGACTTCCACTCCCAGAGGGCAGGGTGCTGGAAAGTTGAAGTTATATTAATTATCATTGGATCTAGTCTCAACTAGATCCAAAGAAAAATGAAACCACAGAAAAATAAGCTGTTTGTGACATTGAGTGTACATTGATGGTATGCTTTTGATATCCATTTTCCTCTGATAAATCTATTAAGACTATTATGACTTGTATTCCTTTCTTAGCAAGGCAAACCCCAACAGCTAATATTTTTCAGACTAGGTGCTTTGTCCAAGCACCAGGATAGGCCTGAGTCTGATAACCATCTCTTGTACAATGGGACTCAATTTTCTTTTTGAGACAGTCTCTTTGTATCTGTGGTGAGGTCTTGTAGCACTTAGTTAATGGCATGGCAGTCCTGTAAAATTTGGGTTTCAATCTTCAAGGTTTCATCACAAGATCTTTTCTTAATAGTAAGTAACTGACCTTCCTCATCCTCAAAAAAGCAATTTGCCAGTTGTTTTCGGTAGGAAATATGTTATTGTTATTAGTTCTTTCTTTATTTTTTTGCATGAAAGGAGGCACCCTTTCAATTCCTGAGTAATGCCAGAGTGCATCCCTGCCTCAGTATTTGAGCTACAAATTGTCTTAACTCTCTTCCCTCCCCACCCCTTTTTTCAAATCATGAACTGTCTCTCATTTTCTCACTGCTCTTATATTTTCCCTCATCCTTTTTTCTTTTCTCTTTGTTTCAAGCTCCATTTTGCTTGAGTCTCCTTTTCCTTCCCATATCCTCTTCCTCAGACATGCCAGAAAAGGGCAGGCTACTGCACTGGAAGGGTGAACAGAGTTCTGAAATGTGGGTTGGCGGGCTGCTTACTGAGCCCTCAGCCTTGTACATAGCATCACTCTGATGTTACAGCCACGGGGAAAATATGAAGGGAAGCAGGGTCACTTATGAATTGCTGCAGGAGTTGTTAGCTGTAGAGGTGATGGTAGCACACTCAGGATGCAATGCACATTGCTTCTCACTAGCACACTGCTGACCAGCTAGATTGCTTCTGGTACTCATAGGACACATCTACACATTGCCATATGGTGCCGTTGCTATGACGCCATGCTTTAGCACTTCTTTTTGGAAGTATTAAAGCATGGCACAGTATGGGTGGTGACTGCACTGTGTGCACGGCACAAGGGTAGATTTCTCCGCTATGTCGCTATAGCAGCATGCTATACACGGACAGCATGCCTCTATGGCAACTTAGCTGGTGATTGCGTGTAGACATATGTGATCATTATGTTGCCATAGCGTGCTGTATGGCAATGCAGCACATCATTACATTGCCATAGAGTGACCTGTACATGCGCCCATGTTAACTTGTTTAAGGCTAATTTAGGTAGCTCTACAGCAGGGGCAGGCAACTCTCATCACATGTGCCAGTGTGTGGCATGCAGAGACATTTTGTGTGGCGTGCATGCCTTGGAGTAGACAGCGGGGAAGCAGCGAGGGCTACGCTGCTGTAACGAGGATCAGGCGCCTCACAGCTCTCCTGCCCTCTGCCCCCAGCATGCCAACATCTTACAAGTCAAAGTTGTGACCATTGTTTGGCACTCTGCCCAAAAACATTGCTGACCCCTGCTCTACAGGATGCTTCTGTCTGCAGTGCAGACCTATCCCTACTGTTTTTGGAGGTGAGGATTTGGGTTCTATGGCATTTTCAAATCATCATGGTCTGCAAATCCTTTTCAAATGTTATAAAATCTCTTTGTTATCATGCATATAACTGAATTATAATCACTCTAATGAGTGAGATCTTGCTTTTTGTATTAAAATGTGTCATAGAGGCTTGCTATCTGTAAAACACCTATTTTAACAATTTTTTCCTTTAAAAAAACAAACAAACATTGATTTAAATGCCAGGCTTCTAAAGTGATCCTATGGAGAGCGTACTGTAATGAAGGCAATCTAAAAAGCTATGCTTAATTTGCTTATTTATAATGGATTCAGGCTTCACAAAAGAACAGTAAATAATGGTAATTTTATTTCTTTCCAGCGTTCAGGTGGGGCCTTAGCTATTCCTTTATGTGCATTTCAAGGAACTGTATCTCTTCAGGCCCCCACAGGAAAAACTCTCTCTTTATCTACATACGAGGTAAGCACTGAAGGGCAAAAAATAACACCCACATCGAAGAAAATTGAAGTGTATCGATCAAAGAGCGTTGGTCATGAGCCAAACCCTGAGGATTCTCCTACTACATTTGCTGACACAAGTGTCAAAATTCATTTAGAGGTTCTTGAAATTTGTGACAATGAAGAAGCCATGGATACTGTGTCTATCATCAGTAACATCAGCCAGTCCTCTGCTCAAGTCAGGTCTCCATCCTTGCGCTATTCACGGAAAGAAAATAGGTTTGTTTCTTGTGATTTAGGGGAAACAGCCTCCTACTCACTCTTTATACCTTCAAACAATCCTGACAGTGATATTAACATATCAATTCCAGACACTGTTGAAGCTCACAGGCAAAACAGTAAAAAGCAGCATATGGAGAGAGATGGTTATCAGGAAGAAATACAAATGTTAAATAAAGCATATAGAAAAAGGGAAGAAGATGGCAACAACAACTAGGAGGCATTAATCTGGCAAAACTGATGCTGCTTCTCTGAATCAACTTATTCTGTCAAACACAACAATAACTGTTTTTTTCCTGTAACATGTAACTTGTTTTTGTTTGCTTATATCATCAGTAAATGTTTTAATGATGTATAGATGGAAAAACAGTAAATACTTAAGTGCTTTTATAGCATTTACTAGAGAATTTCAACACTGATAACAGGTTATTTTTTTAAGTTACTGTAATTTTTAAGACCTTTTCTATATAGATGTGTAGAAAGCACTTTGTTTACTGGTTGGCACTAGGCAACCTATGTATGGAACCCTACAATAATGAAATGATTAAATCATTCCCATCTAAGTAACAGACCTTTACATGTTTTGTCCTTTGGTTGCAATTCTGCTATGCCATACCTGAAATATTTACTAGAAAAATGTAGCAAAAACCAGAGGCCAATCCATGTATTTGGCTACATACAGGATTTTAAAATGTCTGAGGGCACTTTTGCACATGCTCTGGGGCTGGTGGGGAGGGAGAAGGTGGGGAAGGGTGGGCATAGCACTTTAATTAGAAGGGCTCTAAGAGCCGCTGTAATTAAAGTGCTGCTGCATCTCATGAATTGGTGTACCTGTGCTTAAAAATGGTGGCGGGGGTGCTTGAAATAAAGCTTGTTAGATGAGCTTTAGATAAAGCACCCTTGCTGCCATTTGGAAGTGCTAGGACGCTGATGCAAGAAACACAGGAGGATCAATTAATCGCTGGAATTCCAGCATGTCAGAGGAGCCTCCACGCTCATGTACAGGTGTCCTAAGTGCTTTAAGTTTTCACTACTTTGTACACAAATCATACATTGGACCTAAGTAACTGACAGTCATACCAATCTGGCTAGCTGAAATATAAGCATGCACATTCTGTAAGTAGATAACATGCATTTCACCAAAGTTCCAGTGGTTTAATATGGCTTTTTACAAGTGTGACAATTATTTGGTTTATTTATCCCAGATAATCTAAGGACCCCCCCATCCTAGTCCCTCACGAACAAAGACATGTTCCAACTTTATGCAATGTATCCATACTTGATCCCTACAATGGTCACACTGGAAATTTTGAAAAGATCCAAAACACCAATTCTAATTTACTTAAAATGCAATTGTCTGTATCGTCAAAGGTTATCATGGCCAGACTAAGCCTTATACAAGTACTAGTAAAGGAACTGAAGGTATTTTATACTTCTCCTTAGTAGAGGGCATCGCGGACTCATAAGGTCCATGACACAACCTTGAGTCACAGTTGCAGTATTTCTGAATATTGTTTATAATCTTTTATCTGTGGAGCTCTTCTTCCAAGCATTTGTCAGTCAGACATTTGAGTTAAATAGGGGTGAAAATCTAGTGGTTCAAAATGTTTTAAACAGTTTGAATACAAATCCAATTCCCTTTCAATTAGTCAGGTTACATTTCCATGCTAATATAGGATAGCTTAAACTCATCTATATTTGCAGTCAGCTACAGTTTTCCAAAGAAAAATCAAGAGAAGGCCTGATTTTCTGATCAAACTAGGGGGAGAAGGAAATAAGCAGAAACTTTATTGGGGTATTCAGTAGAAATCACAAGCCCATTTTTTCCAGTTAAACTGCAAGATGGAGGGGTGAATGCAAAGTACCTGGTTCCCCTCTCTTTTAAAGCATCATAAATCAGGACTTACTTGATTGTAACACTTTGGTGCAGATAATTCCCAAGACTCAATATTGCTGAAATGAAGATGGATCACTCCATGCTTGGAGTTGTGGTCTTCATATATTGTTATATTATAGAAAAAATAACAGTGATTTTCAGACACATTGTAAAGTTCTGTGGGTTCTAGAAACACTCTAGATGCTCATACATTTCAGACTTATCTAGAAACTATGTTATAAAGAAACTCAACCCTCTATTTCATAAAAAGTATTCAATTTTCTTCTGTTTTGAAGCACAAAACAGACACCCTGCCACCTTTGAAATTATTCTTCCCTTTGCTTTCTACAGAAAATGAGTAGGGCCACATACTGATATCGTAAGTACTTCTCAGTTTTATTTCAGTTGCCAGGTTTGTATTTATCTTGCTATTGCAAGTCTGGGGGCTCCACAAGGAAATGTAGCAGTCTTTAAACCTAGAATGGTTTGCACAGAAAACAGTAAGGTAGTTGTCTTTCTCATTGTGTTTCACAGTACAGGGAAACTGCTAAGTAAACAAAAGCAAGTGCTTGCCCTGGAGCAGCAATGTGTTGTCTATGGGCCAAATGGTGCAACACACAAGACACTGGTAACTGAGCTGTGACTGAAAAACTGTACAAATGAAGTCCTCCTAAAATGTTTCCTTTCTTCTCGCTATGACACGGCTGTATATTCTAGTGCTGTGCACTGGATGCTTTGTGATTAGATGGACATAGGTCAGTGTTTTTATTTATTTGACAAGTTACCACGATCCTAGGCAGCATTCACATTGAGGCAACACATCTATAGGTGGCCTGGGCTGAAGGGGCAATGTTTTTATTCCAGAGAATCAGAAAGTATTATTCCAACACCGAGGAGTTGTTTTATTCATTATTGGTTTGCTTGCTTGTCTCCCGAAGAGGGACTGGAATTGTGTTTAGAATATGAATAGATGGTGTGTAGAATTCTGGTGGGCATGTTTAGGCAAGGTTAAAATTTAGATGAATTAAAATGTAACATAAATGTCACCTTCAACTTGACCTAATTGTAAAGTACTGTTTTGCTGGTGTATAATAAAAAATACATTTTCTTTAATTATGTCTGTAAATTTGCTAATGTACTAAATGCCTAATTATTTTATGGCTTGCTTTAAAATGGTTGATACAATTAAACATTTAAGCAGTATGAAACTCCAGTCTTAATTATTCAACAGACATGAGCTACCTGCACATTGCATTAGAGACCTTGACTCATTCTCTCCTGCTTCCAGTATTAATATGTGCTGTAAACTGTTCTCACATAACATTTTTAAAAATCTAGTTTTTAAAAATGCTTTCACAATAATTAGTGAAAACATTTTTATTCCTTTCCCTTTGCTGGCTTTTTTTCTCTGGATGACCTTTATATATGTCAACAACAGCTTGACATTTGAGGGCAGAGAGATGGTTGTCAAAGTGACCTTTTGAAGGTGACTTCAAAGAGAAGAGCTCCATCTGCGTACAGGAATCCCAGAGGCAGGAGCAGAAAAAAAATCATCAGGAAAAAATGAACTATGTCTAGCACCTGAGAGCATACTGGACTGATATGAATTGAGTACTGAATAATACAAAGCATGTAATAGCAGAAGCTGTGAAACAGACTCAGGCCAATCTAGAAAACAGGGCTAGATTCTTCTAGTGACACCAATGTAAGCTGGAAGTAATTCTAAATAAATAGGACTACAGTTAAGGTAAACCTGGCATACAGGAGTTCAGAATCAGGTCCTGTATGCCCTATTGCAAAGGAATATGATATTTCTTTATAAAATAAGTACACTTAAAATACTAAAATCAATACTGTAATATTGATGTAATTAAAAAAGTTCATATAATTTTAAAATAGTAATGATTTCCTGTAAATTAATGATTAAGTGCTACTTTTAAATTGTTTTATCTTTATAGGTTTTAAGTTAGCACTATAATGATATCAAAAAGCGAGTGTTTAAATATTATGTTTCCTTCTCATAATCCTGCTTTTTAGGATCAAACAAAATGTCTCTCTGTGGTTACAACACTGATGTACATCTCCTATACTTCTCACAAAATAGTCTAACAAGGTCTTTGTACATGTATAATTCTCACTCACAGACAGGCCCACTGACTTTGTCATCACTATTTGTATGAACAGAGATTATTCACTAGAGCAAGAATTATGGAAGTGGGTCCTTTCTTAACATGCTGCTTCATTTTCACAGCACGTGAGCTAGTATCTTCATTGTACTACAGAGATGAATCTTAAATTCTGCCTTTTCACATTATAATAGTTTAATATTTTTCATTAAAATGCCACTTTATTTGATGGAATTCTCTCTCTCCCTTTAAACTGCTGAAAGGAGTGCATTATCCTTCATCTGCTCTTTTAGGATGGGCTACTACACAAAGAAACTACTCTGTATGAGTTCATTATTTTACATCAAGATAATGTACTGCTGACTTGGACACAAAATGAATATGAACAGCAACCAAAAGAAAAGGAGCTTGAAAAAAAGCATGATAGTTTTCAACTTACTGAGATTACACCAAGAAATATATTCCATCCATATTAGAAAATGATACTTATGTGAATAGCAGCACATTTATTAGCATTTTTGGCTCTTAAGTATGTTTAACCACACTGACATATTTGCATATATTTGTTTGACTTGATTTTTAAACTCTGCATTTTTTTGTATTTTTGTCCTACTGTAGGAAAACGACTGAATTGTACTTGTTTTCTTCATGCAGACAGAAACTTCCAGATGAGCTGATATTCCATTGACTTTAAGCATGTACATTGCTGAAGTATCTTGGTCACCTGAACTAATTTGACTGCCTGTTCTCCCGATTCATAAGAAATAAGGACCCAGTTGTTGCAACTTCCAGGGACACTTTCTTCAGTCCCACTGCTGTAAGTTCAACATTGGGAGTGTATAAGCATTCAAATCAACAGGTGGAAATTAAAACACTTCAGACAAAGCAGATGAAAGCCGTACCAGTTCTAGGTTGTAGAAGAATGCATCTGTCTGACTGCCTGCTCAACAGACTGAATGCACAGCAGAGGGCACAGCCAAGGTGCCCCAGAGCATGCACTAGAGCCCGTTTTGCAGACTCCGCTGTCTACCTGGAGACAGGTGACAGTGGGGAAGGAGCCTGTCAGGGCTGACTGGCTGTGATCCAAGGGGACCACACTCTACTCCTCATAACACCCACTCCCTCCCAGCCTCTCAGCTGTTAGCTTACTGGCTGAATGTTTTGAAACTGGGACTTTGGCCTCAGAAGCTGGGGTGAGGGTTGCCCATAGTGTTCCTGGGTCTTTGGCTGTGGGAAGCCATGGCTTCTGCAAGAGCTCAGGTCTCTCAAGACCTGCTAGGGGGAATATCTCCCTTGTGCAGCACTTCTAGCCTAGGTCTGTTTGCCTGCATGTGGGGCTTCAGGTGTAGGGCTCTCAAGTGCCAGGCTCTCCCCTTCCCCACCCACAGCACTTCAGAGCTGGACCCAGAACTCACCCAAAGGACAGCAAGAGTGCTTGTACCAATTAAGAAATTGTACAAGCATTTGTTAAACAGTCTAATCGCTATTGGTTCAGAGTTAGATTTCATTAGATGAGGTCTAACTTTAAACTGGGTGAGCCATCTTTAAAGCAGATTAAGAGCTGTTAATGCTTACATACCTAGAGTTTCTACTGGAGTAAACTTAATTCTGACCATCTAAACCAGCGGTGGGCAAAATATGGCCCGCAGGCTGGATCTGGCCCATGAGGCCATTCTATCTGGGCTTTGGGGCCCCTTAAATTTTTTTGAAAATTAAAATTTATTTACCCTTGGTTCCTATCAAAAATTACATGAACAAGGGGCGCTAAGACCCAGGGGAAGCCCAGCATGCTCCTGGAACAGCTTGGCCTGTGTGGCCTCACACCCCCTGCCAGAAGCCCTAACACAGTCTTCTGGCCTGGGACCATGTAGCTGCTCTGGCATGGAAAGTTCAGGTAACTGGGGAGGGAAGGGAAGGGGCAGGGAAGGAACTGGTGTGGAGCATGGGGAAAAGCTGCCCCTTGCCTGCCCTGTGGCCCATGCTCCCTGCTGCAGCCACTTGCAGCCTGTGCAAGGCTGTCCTAAGCATGCACAGCCAGCCCCATGCGGGCTGCGAGCGGCTGCAGTGCGGGTGATGGCCACAGGGCAGGTAAGGGGCTGCTTTTCCCCCACACTCAGCACCAGCTTGTAACCTGGCCCTGTACTGCAGCCTCTTGCAGCCCACATAGAGCTGTCTATGCCTGCTCAGGACAGCCCTGTGTGGGCTGCGAGCAGCTGCAGCAGGGAGCACGGGCCACAGGGCAGGTGAGGGGCTGCTTTCCTCATGCTCAGCACCAGCTCCTTCCCTGCCAGCAAGCAGGGGGTTGGGGCTACATGCTGCCTCCCGCCTGTACTGCAGAGCTGGCAGGAGTGAGCAGGTTCATGGGGCCCGCAACAGTATGTCCTGGGGCCAGCACCAGGGGAGTCCAGAGCAGGGTGGCAGGGATACAGGGTCCCGGCCGGCAGGACTCTATGGAGCTGGGCCAGCTCCCCCCTCTCCCTGCTGGTGCAGCCCAGCCTGGCTCCAAAGACCCCTGCCAGCCTACACCCCATTCTGGGCCCCATCGGTGCTGGCCCTGGGACATTGGTCCCAAGACATTGGGACATTGGTTACAAGATAGTGACCAGGGGGTCGGGCACCTGTCAAGGGGCAGGGCTACCCATGCAGCCTTTGACAGCTTGCCAAAACTAGACAAGCGGCCCTCTACCCGAAATAATTGCCCGCCCCTGATCTAAACATAATGCGTGTAGGCATTCACTGGTACTATTAGGGACTTTAAGGAGTTAACTCTTTCCTACCATCTAGCTCAGCCAACACCAGTAACATTGCCCTGATAATACTAGAGTTGAATTTAACACAAACGTATTGTGCATTGCAACCATCTCAGTATCACCCCCAAAATAATTTAGTATTTGATCTATAGATGAAAATATGGCCAGTAAATAGATGGAAAATCTCTTAGAGTAATTTGCAAAATGTGATGACATTTACATTTGGGATACGACAGTGTGAAATTACTTCTGGCACATTATCAGCTTTAGAAAAAATATTTTAGTGCTTTACATTATTTACCCTGGCATCATTTTTCTGCTATTCAGCATAAACAAAATGGCTATAGGTGCAATAGCCTTGTGATACCACATAGAAGAACATGTAAAGAATTCAAAGGTTCTCTCTCAATATCCTTTTTTTTTTTAAATTAACACATAAAGGTAGTGCTTATGAAGTTCTACCTTGGCAGTGTTGCAACTAGTCTTGAGCAAGTACAATGTAAACTAGACTTTGTAATTTGTGAAAAATTTAACTTTGTATGACTTGTGCCCTGATTTTTAATAGACTTCAGCTCTAGATTAAACAGAAAACTGGAAATTCTGGCTCATAATCTCTAGTTCAGGTAAACTTCACTTACTGCATAATCAGAGTGGGTGAGATAGGAAAAGATTACCTTATGCATCTTTGCATTCGTAAGACTACTCTAAATTGTGTTCAGCTACCCAAGAGTCATTCTAGTAACCAGAGATTATCTGAAGCATAATACTACCATTAATTCCATGACTCTCTATTCCCCTGCAATCTCTTTAACTGCTTATATAGCAGCATCTTCAGAGGATCCCTGCTCAACTCTGTTCAGCTTCCTGTGGCCTTTGTCTCTTCCCCCTATATCATATCTCTGTGTTATCTCACCCACAAACACAATTTTAACTGTATATGGACAATTAAGAGATATTCATCATTAATAATTATAAATTATAACAATAATATTAATTAGTCATTATAATTTATATGGATATTTAAGAGATCTGTATATGGATAGTTAAGAGATCTGCCCCTTTGCTCCTGATTTATGCCCATTTACCCAACTAAAATCAGGACATGGTTCTGTGACATTTTTATTGATAGTTTGCTAATACAACATGATTAAAACAGAGCTCTTAACCTTCCTCCACTGCAAGCGGTCTTTAGGACGTGCTTTCATAATCACTATGCATAACACCAACATCCTGCTTGTCACTCTGGTCCATAACCTTCAACCTTAGTCCAAAGCCTCCTCTTTAGGAGGCTACTTAGGAGGTCTAAGTCTTGCAGATCCATTGTATAACATTTATAGTCTTTCCTGCCCAAGCACACTGAAAGTTTTTGACAAAGAACTCATCGTTTTGCATCTTAATTAATACATTATCTCTTTACCTGGTTTTAAATGCCATTGTACCCTGCTGACACACATTCAGAATAGTGATGCAGAGATCATTTTCCTAATTTGCTACCATAAGCACAATTCTTTTTTCAGACTTCCACTTCTTCCTTTTTGTCATCACATCAAATATAAGCTACTTTTCACTTTTGAGGTCCTGACCCTATCTTGGTTATCATTTGACCCTACCACCTATCATCTGAAAGGTCAGCTTTTCCATCAGGTCAGCTCTCTCCTTCAGTCACCCTATAACACCCGACTTATTTGCTTGGTAAAGTATGAGACAATGCTCAGAAGGATTAGAAGCAGCAGAGTAAGAAGGGAGCAGGAGGGCACAAGAAGGGAACAATGAGTAAGAAAAGAAGTAAATATAAAAAAGTGAGGGGCTACTCATAAAGTCTTACACCACCAAAAAGGACTACCAGAAACAAAATGGAGGGTATGTTATGTAATCAAGCAGTTGATCCTGTGATAGTATTGTGTTTATTTTCATCTTGCCTTCTCAGAAGTGTAACCTGAGTGGTATACAGGAGGTACCCTCTTTTCAAACAGAAGAGATGTTAGCAAGAATGTGTATGCTGTGGGGAGCATGACCCTCTAGCTATAGGCCAGCTCACCTCCTTTCCTACAGAGCAGAGCAGAGAAGACTAGGAGTCACAGTGATTCTTAATTATGTACAGATTTAATGTTACGCATTAATAAATAACTTACAGCCTTAAACTTACATATGTGAATATATACATACATATATAGATATGTATTCATGTAAATGAATATCTATCTATCTATATCTATCTATCTATATTAATGTAAATGCTGATGGAAGTACATTCACCCAAAGAGCTCTAATTACCCCCAAACTCAAGCACAGGCCTATCCTCTGGCCTTCTGATTAGTCTGCAATCCTTCCCTTCCCCTCCTCCACGGACAGAACCCCCTAGGCAGCAGGAGAAGGAGCACTTAATGATAAAGCATCAGGTTAATCAATGGACTGATGACAAAATAATAGGCAGTGATGGGTCAATAATTTGACATATACAATAAGGTTACATCCAATAGAAACCTATATACCTAAAGATAGTCAATTCAACCCAATGACAAAAATATCTGATGGTAATAGGACAATATATATACTTATACAATAAAGTTACATCAAACAAAACATATATCCATAAAATACCCAAATACACTAGATACAAATATAGTACAGCTAATAATCCTCCTCTAATACAATGGACACAAGATAACAATAAGAACCCCAGCAGCGTAGGACAAGAAACAGAACCCAACCATGGCACAGCTGCTATGCCCAAAGAACACAAGCAGGGTCCCTGTCACCTAATAGGGCACCATTACCCTCCATTACCCTCTACAGGTTACACAGCTCAGCAGGGCCCCTGTGATGTTCTCAGTTGGTGGCATGAGCATCTCCCTGCTTCCATGAGTATCTATCCCGACTTGTCTGCCACAACTTGATGGAAATGTAATTGAAGGAGGGGTTTGGTGGTGTTCCCACTGTGTCCCAGAGATGGTAACACTCACTGAAACGGTGAAACTGATCCTTGGGCTCTACCTCCCCTACACCCCACTCCACTCACCAACCATGCAGGCTGTTGTGCTGCCATTCCCAATTACAGGCTCTGGCTTCTTATGGCCTCTTGTCAGGCCTCAACTCCATCAGCCTAAGTAGGAAGTGCAGGCTTGTAGTTGCAGCCTGGCACTCGTCCCTAATCCTTGACCCTCCAAGGGTAATTCAAACCGCCGTTTGGAGCGACGGTTAGGAGCACTAGCAGCGAGCAGCGAGCGAAGCAGCTGAGGAGGCAGCAGGAGCAGCAGCTGATTCCCTGAAGGTAAGTGGGGCCGTGGGGCCGGTACAGCTGAGCTGGATCCGGAGGGGAAGCCCCCCGGATCCCTCTTAGCCAAGCCGGTAGGGAGCCGCGCTCCGGAGCCGCGCGAACAGAGC
>JAGPOW010001918.1:4449041-4490653 GCA_030014935.1 Caiman crocodilus | reverse complement strand
TCATCTGACCCCGGTGCTCTTTCCTGCCAAGGCAGGGGGTCGGACTAGATGATCTGCCCAGGTCCCTTCTGACTCTAGACACTATGATACTATGATACCCTGCTCCATCCCTTGGCCAGACCTGGAACTGCTGTCCCCTCCATGGGTTCAAGGATGGCTGTAACGATCCAGAACTCACAGGATGGCAACCGAGCCCAGAAACCCTTCTTGGGGAGCTGTGCATGGGAAGCCTGTTCTGGTTCCCTTACACTGCTCCCGCTCACCTCCAGTGGGTTTCATCAGGCAGGAACCCACGCTGGCTGGGGTACACCCTGGTGAGCTTGGCGTATCACTCCATTTGTTCCCGCTGTACCTGGTTTCTGTTGGGGTGTTTAAATCTCCTGTGGCAGCGGTTGTAGCTGATGTCATTAGCCGGCCGCTGCCCACTCTGACTGATAGATGTTTGAAAAGCCAGCGCAGTACCGGCTCCAGTGGCTCCAGTCCTTGCCTCCAGCTCCCTCCTGGGTAACTTCTCCATGGTGCTGAGGCCCCTGGGTCTCCCTTCAGGAGCATCGGGGTCTGTTTCCAATGCCTCCAACCCCTGTGAGTGGCCCCAGCCGCCAAAGCCCCAAACTAGGGAACTTCCAATACCAAACAGGAGCCCTGGATCCCTCTTTAAGTCGCAAGGCGAATTGTCCCCTCCTGTCAGGGGCTTCCCTTCAGCCCGCCCTGTAGCCTGGAGGGGCCCTCCTCCCTTGTGGGAATCCCCTTCTTGAGTGACTCATGATTCCCTCTGGCTAGAAGGGGTTGGACTGGTCTCCAGTGGTGTGTGTTGGAGGTGCACGGCATCCCCTCTCTCTGTCAAAAGGCCTGAGCTGGCCTTGTGTGGCTCTCCTGGCCTGTCAGGCTGCCCTCCCCCCTGTGCGCTGAAGGGGCAACTGCCCCATGCAGGTAGGGAAGGGAATCCGAGCTGCATAGGACAGTCCTTGGCATCCCTTCTGTTCTATGGCCCTGTGCACCACTATGGCCCTGTGCGCTGCACTGATGACATTGCTCCCACCTTGTGCAGGTTTGGGGACCTGTGCTGCCTCATGCGGCTGCTGTGGTCCTGTCCACTCCTGGACTCTCTGTGCACTGGCTCTCGGATGTGCATTGAAGGCTCCTATCCCTGCCTCATGCAGGGTTGGGGACCTGAGCTGTTTCATCATCCCTCGTCAAAGCTGCACATTTGCTGGGCACGCTGCCTTTTTATTCCTTCAGAAGATTCCACCCCTGGATTGGGAGCGGATCAATAGAAAAGCCTGAAGGGTTAGTTCCCCCTCAAGTCCTGCTTTTCACCTAACCCCTAGGTTGGGAAGGGCAAGGCTTTCTCCTTCCCTTTCCTGATTCATAGGGAAGGGAAATGCCTTCACCAATTGCTCTAAGCCTTCTGGTTCAAGCCAGCAAGCTGGGCTGCTACCAGCAAGACTGCCACAGAAGTGTCTTATTTTATGTAATTAGTTACTGGAATTGGTGTTTGACTAGCTCAGCAGGTAAACTGAAGGACTGGAACTTTGAGGGGAATTATTCCAGGAGAATAACTGTCAAAACTGAAAGAAGTTTGAAAACTAGTGCAACAGATAATCAGTACTTAGAGATCTAAATGCCAGCAACATTTAAACTAATGCAAAAAGACATGTGCTGTGAAGTGATGGTAGGTTGACCATCACTTCACAGCAAAGGGAAGGGAAGGCAAAAAATGATACAGAAAAATGAGATTCAGGCACCAGTTAGAGCATCACAGTGGTACTCAAGGTGACAAAAGGAGCATTAATTACCAATGAAAGTCTTAATAACTCAACTGATAAATTCACTAGAACTAAAAGACTGTATTTAACACTTCAGAGAACTTAGACAAAATCAGTAATTAACAGAGAACATCCAGAACTTGCAATTATTTAAATGTATACATAATATAAAATAATCTAATAATAGAAGCAATCCGAGTGTCTATAGAAGAGCTGTGAGTTTTCTCCAATGCACTGGAATTCCAGTGCACTGGAGCAGATTCAATTAAGCGAGTCACTGGAGCGTGGCAATTGCTACACTCTAGCAGCTTCCTGCATCTTGTTGAACAAGCTTTAGTCTGCAGACAGAAGTGCTGCTCCCAGATGTAACAGAAAGATTTCTGCAAAGTGCTCTGAGTTACAACGTTACCTCAGACCAAACAGAAGTTCACTGTTTGTTCTGGGGGGAAGAAAATCTAGCTGTGGGCCGTGAACCTGCAGCCAGGTTCCTGTAGCAGTAGTCAAGCTCTCTGCAGTGGTTGCTGTTTTCAGAATGGGAAGGGGAAAGGCTGCGGAGAGAGCTCATTCTGGGGGCTCCCCAGCCAGTGCTGAAGGGCAGGGTGGCTGAATTGGAGCCTCCTCCACCGGGGGGAGGGTGGGACTCTAATATTCCCACCTCGCCCTTTGGAAGAGCTGAAATCCCCCCAGACTGACCTCCCTCTGCTCCCTCCCTCTCTCCCTGCTCCTCACTGCCCTGCTTGTGAAAACGGTGACAGGCTGGCAGACACATTTTGAAAGATCTCATGCAATGAGGGTCAAATTTTCTCCCAGTTAACCGTCTTTGAAGCTCTTTGCAGCTGTGTGCTTGTGTCTGGCCACAGCTATAAACTGCTTTCTGTGGCCAGATCAGGCAAAAAAAAATGTCAGTTCTGTCTGCACTCTAAGTTCAAGCGTACCTGCTATCATTTTTAAGTGTGAGAATGCTGATACACGAGATGCAACCGTGTTTTAATTAGAGTACTTGGAGCTTCTCTAATTAAAGCGCTGCCCCCTCACCTCCGGAGCACGTGGAAAGGTGCCCTGAGTAACTTCATAAGATTTATATTGAACAATAAGTCACAGAATAACATTAAATACTACTTGTTCCCTTTTAATTACAAGAATGGCCACTTCAAGAAGCCAGGTGAAAAATAACATCACCACCTTTTCCTGCAAGACAGTTATTACATGGCATTGTTCTGGTGCCTATGTCATTGCACCATCAATATTCACTCCCGATACATTTTTCAGCTTGCTAATGCCTTAAAAATATGGATCAAACATGAACAGAACTAGTATGAAGGTAAGCATATCTGACCGTGGGGAAAAAAAAATCTTCTCCAGAGATGGTAAGGGTAGATTTCACAAACTAAGTTGTTCATATTGCCTAAAACTATCAGAATAAATGTTATTTTCATAAACCTAGACATTTAACAGCAAGGGCAACAGTAATGCCAACTCTCATAAAAAAAATCGTGAGACTTGTGCTTTCTAAGTCAAATTAACTGACTCATGACCTCAGGATAGAGCCCTTAAATCTCAGGATTTTTTCTTTTGGGGCAGGTTGAGTAGTGCCCAAGAGGCAGAGGGGAAGGGACGGGGGGAGAGGAAAGGGACCTGGGAAGGCAGATTGAAGCCTCCATGGTGAGGGAGGGAGTAGGGCAGGGGCTTAGGGGCCAAGGCAGGTTGTAGGACAGCGCGGGGGTAGGCTCATCCAGAGTTGTGGGAGGTGCGGTGCCACTGCGCGCACTCCTGGGGGGGGGCACATGGTAGGGTTGCCAATTCCGTTTAAATGTCACGATGTAATGGCATTAATGACTGATCTACTGTACACAGGAAGGCAGATGCACATGACTAGTATTACATTTAAAAGAAACCCCCATGGGACTACTGTATAAATTAGATTCAACATTTAATACGTCTCTTAATGAATGCCCTATCATTTATCGGCCTGGTGCCTCTGAGCTAACACTGAACTCCTGGAGACTCGAGGGCGATTCTGGAGGGTGGGCAGCTCAGCATGGCTGCCCCCACCTGGTTTGTGCGCCGGGCGGAGGCGGGCTGGGGTCTGCACCCCACTGCCTTTGCCCCACGAGCTGCGTGCTGGCCGTGCCGCGTGCCCCCTGCCCGCCCGCTGCCATAGGAGGCGCAAGCTGCCATTGCACCGCTCCTGGGGCAAAAGGGCAGGGGCAGCTGTTGAGGTGCGAGAGTGGCAGCCTCTGAAGTGTCACTGCTGTTTTAGGGGTGCAGGCTGTAATACTGTTCTCCAACTATTTAGTTGTTCTAATAAAAGATATTAGACTCACTCAAAGAACCTTGTCTGCCTACTGCTGTTTTAACATTTCAGACCATCAGCTACCAGCTGATTTTCCCTCTAGGCCGCAGTGTCCCAAAGGCGGGGGGCACAGGGCAGAGGCGACACCAGCACAGGGGTGCAAGGGGCGGAGCTAGGACTCGAACCTGGGCGCGCGCAGCCCAGGGGAGAGGGCGCGCCCACAGCCCGCCCGCTGCCTCGAGCGCACGCGCACTTCTGCTTCCCCGCCCACCGCAGAAATGCGATGACGTCACCAGCGAGCATCATCAAGAACGGCCGACGACTACGCTCACGCGCTGAATGGCACAGTGGAAGTGACGCGTCGGCACCGCTGGCTAAGTTGTGGTTCCGCTGCTTGCTAGCTGCCGGCTTGTGCAGCACCCGCCGTTTCCCCGGCAGCCGTGTTCGTGCGGTGCCTGGGCCCGAGCGCGGCGGGGCGATGAGCTACGAGCAACGCAGGGGATGGGGTCGTGGCCGCGGCGGGAGCGGGGGTGGGGGCGGGAGCTCCCGGCCTTCCTCCTCCGAGGCGGGATACGGAGGCCGAGGGGGCGGTGGCGGCGGCCGGGGCCGACATCCCGGGCACCTGAAGGGCCGCGAGATCGGGCTGTGGTACGCGCGGAAGCACGGGCAGAGAAACAAAGAGGCTGACAGGCAGCAGGTAAAGAACCGGCGGGGTCTGCGCCCCACAGCCGCACTCCTCGGCCCTGGGGCTCCCGTAGCGCCCCTGACATCTGCTTGCCTGTGAGCCCCTAAGAGCAGCTGGATGTCAGTGCCAGCACATGTCAATCAATCGTCCTCAATCAATTCCACCCCCCTTCACCTCGACTCCCACTTCTGGGTCAGGCTGGTATGTTCCCTCCTCAGAGAAGCCAGCTGGAAGAGAAATTTGCATTCAGGGAAGAAAACATGTTAGTTTTTAAGCTGCAACTGAAGATAAACTATGGGGAGGACAGCTCTAAAAGATGCTTGCTGTATCCCCCTGAACATTTGAAAGGGGATTTGGATAAGGCCTAGTTCACCTGTCATTTATTCTTCCTCCTATGGTTAAGTAAAAAAACTGGTGAGTACAAAGAGGAGCCTTCTCTATCTCAAGCTAAAGGCTTTGATGGAGCAAATAGGAGATTTTTTTTTCTGTTTTTCTAACATTTGTGCTGATTTTGCTGTCATACAAAAGATAACACTTGTGATATCACATTTGTGCCGTTGTCATATACAAAGATACCATTCTTGGCAGCTCAGCACCTGTTTTCAGATACAAAACATTATCTTTCCTTTTTAAAAATTCCCCTGCATTAGGGGAGGGTGAAGTCTGCTTTTACGCTGTATTTCTCCCTGGCAATAACGTGCAGCTGTAATGAGGTAAAACGAGCATTTCTTCTCAATGTGTGTGTCTTGTTTTATGTGTCTTATTTTTTCCCTGCTGGGAAGAGGCAGTTTGTGTGCTGTTGCCTGTTTGTGCACTCCTGTGTAATATCAGTGCACATCCACATGTGTAGCTCTGGAAAGAACAGTTTGGGAAAGGAGGGGGAGAGGCAAAAAGAATGTGAGGAAAGTGCTCTCAAGTAATGTTCATGGACAGGAGATACACAACAGTATCAACATACGGACCTGTTTAGTTCATTTATTTTTGATCCAGCAGACTATGTTCTTTTAAAAACTGAAAAGGTTGTAGTGTTTTTTGCTTTGTAATTAATGGCCTAACCTTTGGAAGATTTGGATGACTGAAATTTGACTTGTCTATTAAAATAGTTACTCCTCACTTACTGTTGTAGTTATGTTCTTGAAAAATATGACTTTAAGTGAATCCAGTTACATCACAGTAGTTACTTACTATAGCAGGCAAATACCATTATAACCAAACATTGTGTGACTTTAAACCAGTATGTTCTCTAATAGATCAGTGACGTTGTAATGAAACAATGTTAAGCAGGGCTACGTTAAGTAAAGAGTACCTGTAGCTGTGGAACACGGATTAGAAATCCATTAATGGCATTCACTGTAACTGGATTAGTTTTTTAGGACTTTAAGGCATTTAACAAGTGAGTAATGAAGGGCTGGCATGCTGAAGGTGAGGTCGTTATATAAATCTCAGCTTTTTAAACTTAGTTTCCATTACACCTGTAACGCAAAGAAAAATTTGCGCTGAAGAACTTTCTTAGAAATAGCAACTTAACTTGTGCACATGTTCGACCATAAGCTTGTATACAAATGAATATGATGGTTACAATGTCTTCTGTGATATAACAAGAAAAAATACATTGCCCTTGTTTTCTGAATTACTGGATAAACAACTTTTTAGGTAGCTTACCAGTTATAACAGCTTCAGGAAAATGATGCTTTTGCATGTAAACCAAGAGTGTTTTCGAATCTGAAGTGTGAAGCTTGGTGTAAAGACTACTTTTCTTTTGCTTTAGAGAGCTGTGGTGCAAATGGATGAACATCGTGAAGAACAGATCGTGCAGTTGCTGAATACTGTCCAGACTAGAAATGAAAAAGAACAAGAAGCCATGTCCTGGTGGTCAGGCGAGGAAGAAGGGTAAACAGAACAATTATTTGTGCATTATATTGATCTTGGTTCAAACAGTGTCATTCTGAGAGTTGCTAGAAAGACTTCAGTAGAACATCTAATGTCATTGTATGTGTGGCTTAGCTTAAAAATGCTGTAAAAATTTTCTTTGTTTTAATATACGAAGGCAATTAATATGGGTTTTGTCACATTGTTTTGCAGGAAACGTGAGTTTAAAATATTTACCCATTTCAGAGTACTAAGCCGATCAACTGTAGGCTATGAGGAAGAATACATTTCCTTAGCTTACCTTGCACTGACGTCTTTTTGTTCCCTATGGCTGGGAAGGGCCAGGATACTGGGCCTCCTATTGATTCTAGGGACACTTTGCCTTACACTATTTGTAATTCTGTAATCCTCTACTAATGGCTGCAACTGGAAAAGCTACATTAGAGAGAAGACTGTGTGGTATTTGCAACTAGTTCTTTTATCCCTTCTTCTGAGTGGTCAAACTTTGGCACAGGCAGTCTGTGCGTAGCATGTGGCAGACTGGAGAGGGCATAGGCAGCACAGTGGCAGAAAGATAAGAAGCAGATAGCCTGGTCAGGGATCACAGGTTAAGGAGCAGAAAGTAGAGCAGCAAATTGGGCAGGTGAAAGCGATCAGAGTGATATTCAGGGAGGGTGCACGGCTAACCTGTGGCATCATGCCTACCAGAAAGTTTTCCTTTCCATTGCCCTACTCTGTTTAACCGATGCGGTGATAAAAATGCTTGCCTATAGCGGAAGCATGTGATGTTGCCTTCTCTTCAGTTTTGCTCTTGCATCTGTCTGAAATATTATTTGCTGCTGTTGTTGTTGTTAATTATACTTACAATAACTACAGCTGAAGGATTAGAAGAGTGTTTCTTTTTTGGTTCATGCATTTGACAGCACTTTCATTCCAGCAGTGTGTTTTAAAAGTTGGAAATTGATTTCTAAAAAATGAAAATTGGCAAAGGCCTGGCAGGTATAGTGGCTGAAATGCATTTTAAATAACTCCTTAAAGTGACTACATTTCAGATTGACATTGACATTGAGGATGATTAAGAAAGAAAATTTAAAAATCCAATTTACTTGTCACTATGCTTTTTTGCTTCTTTTTGAGATTGAACAATGAAATCAAGAAAAGCTTTGCTCTTGTGTAGTCTGTTTCACTTGCAGACATTTTGCAGGGCATTATTTGGGTTTTTCGCTATTGTAGGGGAAAGGTTTGTTCAAAAAAAGTTTGTGCATGAATTTCGTGTCTGTGTGTGTGGTACATGTGCAAGTAGTTTTCACTGGTGGTTGCAAAATTATTTTGAAATTAATAAAACTTAAAGCAATTCCCCATGCATACCTGAGAAATCTAAAGAGACAGATTTTCTTCAAGGTGCTCTTGAATTCATATGTTCAAAAATATTAGCGCACTTGGTCTCTGCTCAGATAAGCAAACTCATTTATATGGTTTAAAAATTAGACAGACTTAAGGTATTTAAAAAAAAAAAAAAGTTTTTGTACTATTTGTTTCAGTGGCCAAGTGTATCCTTAATTGTTTTGTTTTAACATTTCAATATGGAAGTTAAAATACAATCTAATCTTTGTTCTAGACCTGATCAAGTGGAGCAAGTAAAAGAGAAACCAACCTTGGAAAAGGTTCCTATAAAACATAGACCAAACTTGGAGAGAACATTCCTGGATCGGGATGCAGAATTTCTTTTTCAAAAAAATGAGCCAGATATTGATTTAGATGAGCAATTTAGAGAAGAATTAAGGAAGAAGAAATCTGATTCAAGATACATTGAAATGCAGGTACTATATAATGCTAAAGTAACTTGGTTTGAGTAGAAGTCCATAGCTTGTTTTATTTTATTTAGTGAAAGAATGTTGGTTTGATAATGTTACCTTAGTTTTACTAAAATACCTGAAAATAACTTTTGACATTTTTGTGATACCATTTTTATGTAGCTAGCTAGCTGTCTATCATTTTAATTGAAACATTTTACAAGGGTAATTACCAATTCTGTGCAATCTAGTAGAAAGTATTAGACTTTATATTAATTTGTATTAATATGAGTATACATATTTATATTGTGTAATATTTTTCATGTGGCTAACATTCCAAAATTCATAGTTAAGAACTAAATCCAGAGCTATGACAGCCTTTGCTAACTTTTAATAAATTAACTGGGTAATTTAGTCATGAAAGCAGTAACTGGTCTTAAGTTCAACTTTATTTTGATATTGCGCTAATCGATTTGGTGGAAATGGATGAAGGATAAAATAATCTATGTATAATATGGGTATATAGGTTGTCTTTACCGAATATCATTTTAAGGGGTGCTGATGTGCCTACAACAGGGAAGGGCAATTATTTCGAGTGCAGAGCTGCTTAACTTGTCACCTCTGCCACAAGAAGTCCCTCCTTGCCTCTCAGAAGTACTGCTTTTGGGAGTGGAGATTACTATCTTAGAACTAGAAAAAAAATCATACAGTAAAAGTCAAACACCTGCTAGAACACTTTTTAATTTATTACAACAAATATTTATCATGATTTGTGTTTGTGCTGTATATAGAAGGGACTGCATAATAACTCAAAAATAGTCTAATTCTTTTATATTGTGTGTGGGGCGTGGGGGGTATATGGTGGAGGTGTGGCTGTGTGGGGGCATAGAGTATGGTGGGGTGTGTGTATATGTGGGGGGATTGTGGAGTGGGGTGTGAGGTTTATGCAGCAAAAGGTCAGAGGGACTCAGGGAGCTCCTGCCCAGTGCAAGCACTGGTGCCTGGTGGGGCATCTCTCCAGCCAGCGCTGTGCTGGGGGCAAGAGGTGCAGTCTACCTGGCCACCTCTATCTCAGCGGCTCTGCATGCGCCTGCAGCTTCTGCTTTCACATGTGGCAGCCCCGTTGGACCTTGTGGAGAGCCAGGGGGCAGGCTCCCTCCATTCCCAGTTAGCAGACCTGCATGGCAAGGATGAGAAGGCAGCGGCTCCAGCACAGTGATTCTTCCAGCACGTGTCCCTCAGATAGATAGAGGCGGCAGCAAGAACCAGCCAGGAACCGTGGGGCCAGGCTGGCTTCTGCTGTGTTCTGTTGCAGCATTGCTGTCAGGAAACACGCAGCATAGCACGGCACAGAGCCTGTCCAGCCTGCCTGGGCAATGTCCCACCCTGCCCCGCCCCTACAGTTCCTGACTGCAGCGTAGCACACAGCAAGAGCCAGCCCAGCTCCACAGTTCCTGGCTGGTTTCTGCTGCTGCTGGCTTTGACCGTAGGATCCCATGCTCCCACCTGCTGCAACTCCTCTCCCCCCCTGGGGCTCCTGCTGCTGCCCTTCCTTCCCTGCTCGCCACAACTGCTTTCACACCTCTGGCTGCCACTTACTTCATGGCCATGGTGCTGGGACTGTGGCACAGCAGGAGCAGTATGCGGCTTCCAGCTGGGCTAGGCTGGCTCCCGCTGTGCCAGCAGTCCTCCCTGATTCTCTCCTTCTCCTTTCCCCAAGTTCTTACCCGAGTTCCCTTCTGGGGTGCAGCAAGGTGGGAACAACCCCAGAGCACAGGCCAGGACCCTCTGGTGAGTTAGAAGCTTGCAGGGCCGGTTGGGCCTTGCTGTTGCTGCCACTGAGTCTTGCTGCTAGTGCCACTGGGTCCTGTCACTGGCTTCTCCTTGGTCTTGCTGCCACTGGCTCCTGTCATTTTTGACAGGCAGCCCAGGCAGATAAATACTCATTTTTAGGCACCCTGCAGGCTGGGTAGAATGGCCTGGAGAGCCTTATTTTGCCCACCCCTGGCCTACAAGTTCTCTGTGGGAGTATGAACTTGTAATTTGTTTAGGTGTCAAATCCAGAAGATGAAACTAGGAGACAAAGGCCCCAGTCTCTCACACATGCACATACTTAACTTTAAGTTTGCAAATATTATTTTCTACTCATCCCCCTGCCCTGAGTGGAAACTATGCATGTGGTTAAACATGCACATAAACCTAAGACTACCAGTTCTTAACTCAAGACCAATATGCTGTTTTGTTTTCTGATTGAAAGATGGATAGTAGACAAAATTGGTTATATCTTTTACCTTGGATTGTCTTTTTAAATGCTCTTCTTAACTGCATGTATTTTTTTTTTTTCTTTTTTCCTAGAGGTTCCGAGAAAAATTGCCTTCATATGGGATGAGAAGGGTAAATTATATTTTTATTTTAAAATTGAATACATACTTGTTCTTTTATTTAAAAAAAAAAAAAATAGAGAAGCATTTGTAAAAGTATGGCTTTGAGCTGAGCTTTAACATTGAAAGCCTGTTGGTCTTGGTGCATCTCTTCTGAAGAATCCTATCTTTTATTGTAAAAGTTACCTTTTACTTGTAAAGCATCAGTATTGGCTCTGACTTCATTTCAGAAGAGATGAATTCTTCACCAGTCTGTAGGAACTTATTTTGGTTATGCCGAAACGTATTATTTTTGTCAGAGGTAGCATTTTGTATGGAAACAATCAAATGTACCAAAATATGGTACTGTTAAAATATATTTTTTTAAATGCCATTTTTCTCCATGCTTTTGCAGTGTCAACTTCTAAAGTTGCACTTCATGGGCTGTTTAAGACTCAAACACCCTTAAACTCAGCCTTTGTTAATGAATCATATTATACCTGCTAGCTTGGTACTCGGGCAACCCTATTAACTCATTATATAACATTATATTCATTGCTACTGCATTTTTGTAGATTAATTAAAAGCTAAATCTGTAGAAAATTCTTCTGAAGTCTAATGTCCACTTAGTATAACATTTATTATAATGCTTTCTTTACCTTTTCAAATAGGAACTGGTAAATGTGATAAATAATAATCCGGTAACTGTGATAAGTGGTGAGACTGGTTGTGGAAAGACCACACAAGTAACTCAGTTCATTCTGGATGACTATATTGAAAGAGGAAAAGGGTCTGCTTGCAGGATTGTGTGCACACAACCAAGGAGGATCAGTGCCATCTCAGTAAGTATCATCTTGAAAACTATATTACCTTTTTGAATATTAATTTATTTTTGCAAGAAAGGAAGAAAGGAGTGTCTCCTATTTGTATTGAAGAACTGCAAAAAGATTGCAGTCAGCTTTGGTTTTCTTTCATTTTCTGTTCTGTCTCTCAAAGTTTGTGCTGCCCAAAGAGATTAGTCCTAAATCCCCATTCCTACAGACACCTATACCCCTAATTAGTTGTGCAGATGTAAAAATAAACAGAAGTTTGTTGATAATTTATTTTTGCAGGTTTGCAGCTAAATGTTATTCACGAACAGTAAGGTATTTTACAGCAGTTAACCAATTTACCAAAAATTGGCAGAACCCTACAATAGGAAATTCATCCAGAACAAATCCCCTTTATCTTTGCAGAGCTCATAGTGCTTAGGGTTGGAAGGGACCTAAACAGATCATCAGATCTAACCCCCTGCCCTGGGCAGGAATGAGTGCTGGGGTCATAACACCCCAGCCAAGTATCTATACAGCCTCCTCTTGAAGGCCCCCAAGGCAGGAGAGAGCACCACCTCCTTTGGGAGTCCATTCCAGAGCCTGGCAGCCCTAACTGTGAACCATCTCCTGATGTCCAGCCTGAACCTTCTTTCTAACAATTTGTGGCCATTATTCATAGTAACCCCTAATGGTGCCTGGGGGGAACAGAATCTTTCCCAATTCCTGCTGACCTCCCCTGGTGAGTTGGTAAACAGCCGCCAGATCCCCTCTCAGACTTTAGCTTAGATATTAGCTAGGTTTTCCGTTCTAACACCCATATCCTATACGAGCATGTTAAAAGTAAAGGAGAACATAAGAGTTTGCACTTGACCTAGTTTTCTAGCTACCTTGTTTTTGAGTTGTCTTGTTTGTCACAGAACCAGACCACCTTTAAAAAAATAACGGATTCTGCACTTACAACTTAATTTCGCATTCAATTTGATAGTCACAAGACAATACAGCTAAGCCTTGCCTAACCAATTTCACAATCTAAAATAGTTGGGAAAACTGTAGCACTTTGCTTTGTCCAGGATTTTGAAAGTTACAGATAAACATTTCTGAGCGTGTTTGAGTGCATGAAACTTGATAGCCAGAATGAACAGAGTCTTTAAAATTTTATTAAAAAAAATCCCCTTGCCCTTAATCTCTTTGAGTATAATGAATGTGTGTTTGATATAGGGTTGGCAAGCTAGTCAATTCACTAGTCAAATATTGGCCACTAACCAGTCAACTGACTGGATGTTTTTTTTTTTTCCGAGAGGTCAAAGATTATAGCAATTTTACAAAAAGCCCAACAACACCCTACATTTTTTTTGCAGTTGTCTTTGCAGAAAATATGGGGGGTTGTTGTTTTTTTTTATACATCTGTGATTTTTCTGTGTATTATCTGGATCTGTTGGTAATTTGTTTACAATTTTTTGACTGATATTTGACCAATCAGTTGACCAATCTTTATTTGACCAAACAAATACCCAACCCTAGTTTAGTATATAAAACTGTTAAGTGGGGAAAGCTGAAAAAACTTGTAAAACCCCCTGTAAATTGACATAATGCATATGTAGTGGTCATCCTTAAGAAATAAGTTGACTTAGTAAATCAAAATTACAAAATCATGAGTGTTCCCAGGATTGCTTTTCAGCCCATTGAAGACAACTAAGCTAAACTTTTTGGGTTTGTTTTGGTGCTAATTTCACACTTTTATTTTTATTTGAGAACTAACAGTAAATACTTTGAATTTTTTTATTTTTGGTGGTTAATGAAAACTGATGCTGTGGGTCTTAATCTATTTTGTATTTACTTCTCTCTTATACTGCTGACTTCAATTGACTTACACTTTTTTTGTAGTCCTGGAATCATGAATGCTAATACCACTTTTGGTACATAAATTACAGAAATTTGTGTATTTAAGGAAAGATCTTGGTCTACGTTTGCAGCTATTTACTACAGTTGAGATTTATTTGAATAAAATCAATTGACCATAGAACCCTTCTTTCTTTTTATTTATTTTTTAATTTTTTATTAATATCCATCAGGGAGAAGGTGTATTGCCCAGGAAAAATTGCATGTCATACAGCGAAGAATTAAGATGTTTAAGATCTTTCAGTTCTGTTGCATATAATTTTTGTTGTGTGTTTTTAAGTGCATGTACAACTTCATTCTAGGGAATGACTATTAAGAAATAATGAGAAGTTCACAGATAACCACTGTAACTTTTTAACATGTTGGTTTGATTTTTAAGGTTGCAGAGAGAGTTGCTGCTGAAAGGGCAGAAGTATGTGGTAATGGGAAGAGTACGGGATACCAAATTCGCTTGCAGAGGTAAATGATGGTTTTCTTGGAAAACTTTGGGCACTGTGAGAGTTAGACAAGAAGTACAGGTTGAGGTGAAGCAGAACAATGTTATGGTCTAAGAGTATACTGTATACTAATCCTAGAAAACTGGAAAAAATTAGAAGATGCCAAATGGATAGCAGACTAAAATGTTTCAAATGGGTTATACGGCCCAAGTTACCTGAGATCGTAAACAGTATAGAGAGATTTTGACAGCTTAGTCCTGCTTGCCGCATCTTATTTGTGGAACCCAAGCTCACCGTCTCATTTATAAACACTGCTTAATAGAGAACAATCTTCTACCATATTGTTAGTCTCCAGCAGTCATTTGCACTGTGTTTTAAATTGCTGCAATAATTTGAGGCAGTCAGGAAAAACAAATCCCAAAATGGTAATAAATAATGGCTGTACAATCTGATTCTGGCAGATTGACTGTCTGGTCTCATCTGAAGAATATTGTGGCATAGCCCCTTACTTAATTTCCTCCTGCAACAATTTATTTCTAAATGAGTGAGTCAACAGAGTAAAGTTGAATGATACAGACCATCATTATAGACACTTTAAAGCGTACATTTTGATTTTTGAACTTTTAAAGTACTTTGTAAAATATTGGAAAAAAGAACTCAGGAATTCTTAATGCATCTCTTTTCAGTCGGTTGCCAAGGAAACAAGGTTCCATTTTGTACTGTACAACAGGAATCATCTTACAGTGGCTTCAATCAGACAAGTAAGAACTTGTTGAAAAGAAACAATGTAATTATCATAAATATAATAAGTGAACTAGTTTTAGTAGTGATATGTATTGGGTTTTTTTCTTTAACATTTGCTTCTAGTCTGTGATATGCTAAACAATATAATCATCTTTGTACTCTATTTTAGGCAATTGTCCAGTGTTAGTCATATTGTCCTTGATGAAATCCATGAAAGGAATCTTCAGTCGGATGTCTTAATGACAGTTATTAAAGATCTCCTAAATGTTCGTTCAGACCTGAAAGTAATACTGATGAGTGCTACTTTGAATGCAGAGAAATTTTCAGAATATTTTGGTAAGTGAGATGTCTGCATTGTAATACTAAGTACAGTAGTTTAGCCATACTTGCACATAATTGCAGTTGTTTTTTGGTTTAGGAATAGCTTCACACTACAGTTGGGCATCAAACTGCTGACCATCTTAATGCTTCCTTAGTTTATTCCAGGCTTGTCCAGCTTCTACATAGCAGTTGGCTTTTAAAATTTAAAAGATCCAGGGATGAACATTTCAAGCTCTCTCATACTAATTCCAGCCTACAAGTGGCCTCTGGTTTGGGTTTTAGACAACTAATAAGAATATGGGGAAGCATGTGCTCTTGTTACATATGGTATTTTTATTTATTCATTTTCTGTGAATATTTTCTGGCCCATTTCAAATGTAATACATTTTCCTGGAAACCAGATTTAAAAAGCATGAAGTTAAGATAAAAAAAAAAACAAACAAACTAGTGAGAAATATTAGCCTAGCTTCACTTTTTTAATACAGAATAGTGCTACAGTTCTGTCCTGTCTTGCATTACTTGTTTAAGAACTACTTATTTTACCTTGTTAGACAATTGTCCCATGCTTCATATACCTGGATTCACTTTTCCTGTAGTGGAATATCTTTTGGAAGATGTCATTGAAAAGTTAAGGTCAGTGCATTTCTAAATGTAAAGATCATGAAATGATAGCAAACATTACTGGGTGCATATGTAGAATGAAGTTTACTTTTTGCTCAGCTGAACTCTGGAATTACCAAAGTTGCCAAGCACTCTCCACCATGACTAAACTGAAAGGCAATTCACTCTGTCTAGTGACAGCTGATGCTTCTGAATTGAAGGCAGGTATCTTGTTTAAGAAAACATTTTTACTAATGGAAAACTGAGTTGTTTTTGTTGTAATTTCATAAATAACATCTTGCTAAATGTGAGCTGCTATCAGTAGCAATTAAATATATTTTTAATATGAGGAAAAACTGAAAGATCAATATTTGTTCAGGATAGATGATGGGGCATAATCTTCTTGTTACTTTCAATCTGCTAGACTGAGCTAAATAGTGTTCATATATATTTAGAGACTTTGTCATTTTTTTATGCTTTGTAAGGATGGTGCCTATTTTGTAAGGAAAGATTCTTAACTACTTTTGTAATATTAAGTGCAGCAAAATAGTCTCATGTTTCTTACTGGTTGTGGATTGAAAAAATAATGCATGTAGTAACGTTCAGATTTTACTTTTAAAAAATAATTTTCATTTGATTATGAATAAATAATTTCTTTTTAACATACACTTAAGGTATATGCCAGAAAACACAGATCGCAGACCTCGCTGGAAAAAAGGCTTCATGCAGGGGCACATAAGCAGACCAGAAAAGGAAGAAAAAGAGGAAATCTATAGAGAACGTTGGCCAGATTATCTAAAGCAGCTTCAAGGAAGGTTGGTCAGTCTAGTTTTCTTTGCTGCACTTCAAATGTTATCAATTACATGTATTTCTACAGCTGTAAATGATTAATATGACTAACAATCCTATAGTGAGAGGCATAAACACCAAGTGTTGAAATGCTAATTAAAAATTTTAGATGGACTCATAATTCTGGGTCTGATCAGACTAAAAGCTGTCAGGGCCAAGGCTAATGTAGGCAAAGTTATTGCTGTTATTGAATTTTCCTGTTGGTACGTATGATCCATAATTCTGTCTCTTAAAGAAACTATCTGGCTACTGTTTCTCTTAGAATCCCCTTCCCTATTCAGTTTTTCTTTGTATTAAATGCTGTTGATGGTTTGGTTCCACAATCAATAAAATGCATTATTAAACAGCCTAGTGGGCTCTAAAATACTTCTGACAACTTTATGCAGACCATTTCTTCATACTGTTTTAAACAGATTAAACACAAAAACACTGCTTTTTCCAGTTTTCTGAATGATATTCTCGACTTGAGTCTTTGTTTTGTATTTATGGCTCTTGCAGTCCTGTGGTCATGTCAAAGGCCTAGCTGAGCCCTTCCTTAGAAGTCTCTTTCTCACAGGTAACCCAGCCCTCTTTTAAATAGAGATGTTGTATTGGAAACCCTCCAGGCCTTGGTACCTATTCTGTTCTTAGTGATAGGCTGCATATTACAGGAAGTAACTCCACAACTTCAGATCTCTTGTGTGAAAGCCATCAGGTCCTGGCAGTTTGTTACTGTTTGGGTTATCCATTGTCCTCTAAAACATCATCAGCTGACACTTTAGAACTATTATTGATTTGATCCCTGGGAGGAGTGACTCTGGCAAGGGAATCACTCTAGTATCTGTCAGAGCTAAATGGTTAAGAGATGCCTCACACAGCTGCGTTTAAGCACATTACGAGTCCCCGGTGCAGGGATTTCCCTTGCGTCGGAAAAAATCCTTGGTGCAGAATCGGCTCCCGCCAAAAGCTTGCAGCTGCACCATTGAGTGCACGCTTTTGATTGGCTTGGTGTAAATTATGCACAAGTGGTGGCTAGCAGTTGGCTCGCTGGCCATATAAAAGGCTTGGGCTATTTCCGCCCAAGTTGGAAGAGAGCTCGGATGCGCGTAGGGAGTGATCCCCACGTGTACCTCGGAGTCTCAGAGGGGTCTGATCAACTACCAACGACTCCCCATTGAGGTTACCACAACATACCCCATACTCTGTGTGAGTGTGAACGTCGGTGTGCTCGTCTACGGTTTTCATTTTGCTGTTTGTCTACAGAGTGTACCTACATTACGTACCTCACTGTATCGCAGCCTGTAAGTAAAGCTTTTCTGTTGCAACCACTATGCCTCCTGCACCTAATTCCACTCCATTGGCGGGCCCATTCCGCCGGCGTTTCTCGGCCTCCACAGTATCTTCCATAAGAAAGACTGATGTAAAAAACTCACTTAGTTTTTCTGCAGTGACTTTTTTGCCCTTTGGTGCTCCTTCTACATCCTGATCATTCAGTAGCTCAACTTATTTCCTGCCATTCTTCCTGCTTTTAAAGTTTGTAAGACATTCTTACTATGTCTTCTGTTCCTTGTACATTTTCTCCTCAAATCCTCCTTTTATTTATTTTTTTTTATTTTATTTCTCTTATAGCTGTCTTACATTTCACTTCCAGAGTTGTTCTTTTTTAATTTTTTTCAGTTGAACTTGACTCCTCCCTCCTCCTTTTTCTTTTTTTAATGAAGTGCACATTTTTTTTTCCCTTTAACATGTTTTTCCTCTCCTTTTGATCATTTTACCTTTTTGGTTGTTCTTCCTGAGTTCTGTTGCTCCTCTCTTGAATGAATTTGTCCTAAAATGAAAAGTATCAGCTGTACTCCTACCAGGGTAACATTTGCTTTACTAGACTATTCCCTATCCTGTACAATTTTTTTCTTCTGCGCATCCACACCTTCATTCTACCCAAAAATCCAGTGTTTTCTCCACTGTGGATTTAAAGCTTCTCTACCTTAGCCACTTTTGTTGTAGACTGCAACAATTATGAGTAGCGATGCCTATATAATATATTCCAAAGTCTTTACTAATTGGCTTGAATTAAGTCCCTCAGGAAGATCATTAGTTTGAATGATGAAGCATGGAATGTTTGTCGGCTGCTTAAATTATTTAGTTTTAATTCAGACAGGTTATATTAATATAGTCTGCCTTTTTTTGCATTACATCTTAAATGAAAGATTTTATGTTCTATTAAGATGTAATGCCAAGTAGTATTTAGTATTTCTGTACTATTTTGGGGTATCTCAGGGTAGGTGTTGACAACCAACAGCCTACTGGGTGGATCTGGTCTGCCAAGGTCTGATCAAGCTTTGGGTCACGTGGGGGGTTAGAGGCACACAGCTATTTCTTACTGCCCATTCCCTCCATAGTCTTCCCTGGTTTTGTGCCTGAATTTACCCATGCCATGGTATTCATCCCTCTTTATTGCCATTGGGAGCAGGGATTGGTGTTAAGAGTAAATGCAAGGCTTAGATGACCTAGGGAGACAAAGATGTACTGCTTGTTGTGCGGGGCCAGATTGGAAACAGTGGTCTGTAGCAGAAAAAGGTTGCTGATCCCTGTAAGTTTAATCCAACTTTATTAAATGTTAGTTTGAATAATGCAAGAGCTCTGACAATATTTTATGGCAAATTACATTTAGGTTAAACCCACTATATAGATTAATATAATGCTAGTGTGTCAAAAGAATTGTCCTACGTTAATGCTGTCCTTATGTTGTCAGATTGAAATTAGTTTTGTATAGAGCCTTTCCCATTGCAATGGCAGGTCTTTGGAAGAACCCTAATTTATAGTGTTTTTATCTGTGGTATGTTGTAGGAGGCTCTTGATGTTTCTGAATTTATGCCTTATAGTTGCAGGAACGAGGGTTTGAAATAGATGATCATTGGGTAGAAGTACTGCCAGCTAATATAGGGGGCTTGACTGAATCACCCAAGAAGCCCCTTCTGGTTGTATTCCTATGAATGGATCTATGATTGATGCTTTGTATGCGATCAAGTTGCCTCCATTTTCACTTGATGTTTATAGGTATTCAACAAGTACTATAGCTGCTTTGGAATTGGTGGATGATGACAAGATTGACCTTGACCTCATAGCTGTACTCATCAGATACATTGCCTTAGAAGAAGAGGTGAGTTTTTGCCTAGCGTAATTTTTTTTTTTCCCCCCTAGCTAAACAGTTTTTAACCCTTTCAGTTCAACTTTTTTTTAGAGTGGTACTCTGCCTTGTTAGGCAGAGGTGGCATAGGGGACCATTTTATAGACCAACTACTTGAAAGGGACATGAGCTTTCATAAGGTACAGCCTCCTTTCTCAAATGACATGCTATGCTGTGCATCTGGTAAAGTAGATTGTAGCCTACAAAAGCTCAGTTATCTCTGAACGACTCAAGGCACAGAGACACCTTTGTAGATTGCATTCTGCCTAGCTTTTACAATTATAAATTATATAACAGATTTAAGATTGTTACACTGATGCCAAAAGTAGTCTAACATTCATATAAGCCTTCTCCCCTATTTCTCAGCACTTTCTGTTTTCCCCTCCAGAAGCCACTTTCTGATGGAAAAGGAGCATTTACTTAGGTTTTCTATAAGACTTGCATTCTTTAGAAAATCCAATGCTCAGGTAAAGTATTGAGCAAAGAGCACTCAAGTCTGTCATAGCATTGTTACTGTTACAGCAGTAATATTGAAATATGACACTATGCTTTAGGAAATTACTGCAGTGGTCAGCAAGGAGGTCACAGTAGATGGAAATTTTGCTGGATTCTATAACTACACTGTAACTCATTTTTTTTTTTTTTTTTCCAAAGTCACCGAGAAGATTTAGATGCATAATTCCTATTCAAGTCCCTGAAAAATGAGAGTACAACTTAATTAAGTCAATGTAATTCAAGCAATTGCTTAAATTTAATGCCTGCTTAATGTTTTCTTAGATGAATCCTATTGAAATTAATGAAAACTATGCAGTTAAATCCTGCTAGTAACTTTGAAAAAATCTCACTCTAAATACATTTATCAGTTGTTTTGTGGTATATACTGAACAACTGAAATGCAGCATATATCCTTTACCTAGGCAGGAACCATTGTGTAGTGAGTAAAGTGCAGGGTGAGATATTTGAAAAACCTTAATTCCCAGAGGTATTAATAAATGACTGCTAAAATATTGAGGGAAGCCAGTATAGCAATCTAAATGGAAATGTTGTTAGTAGGTAGTTTGGAATTCATTTTTTGACTTAATGGTACACTGACAGTAACCTTGGTTACCTTTATATACTCTCTAGAAATTTTATATAAAATTAATCTAGTGCTTTGCCATCTTAAGTGGACAAGTGGCTAGGAAAAAATGCTTGAATGGGTGAAGAGATGTTTTATTTCCTTGTCATACTTGTATGGGGCAGTAGGTCTTAAATTTTACGTATTTCAGATGAGTAAACAAATTCATTTCAATACAGTGGACCTGGTTTCTTTCTTTAAAAAAAATTAATTTCATGGGATCATACTAGTTCAGCAATTAAATAAACACAAACATTGAGAATACATCTCTGCCGCCTTAAGGTTATTTACCTGCTTGTGAGATACCAAAGCTTTGCGTTACTGTTGAGTACAACACTTGTATTTTTTTCTTTTAGTTAGTCCTGCATATGCCTATCCCATTGATGTCTAAATTAATTGCACATCTATACATTCTGTTGTTTCGTGTGCTTACACAATAATGGACCTAAAAACTTAACTATTGTTTACCTCTGCAGCAGCATGTTTGCTCCTGCTGGAGGCAGGATACCAGAGTAGATGGCCCTATGGTCTGATCCAGTATAGTAATTCTTGTTTTCTCTTTATATAAATTTACTTAAAATTTTAGTTCCATTCCTTTATTTTTATTAGCAAAAGTAGGCTATGGAATGGATAGGCATACACCAGCGATAAATCATGAAACCCTAATAAAAGGCCACTTCCACTATAACTAAATATACTTTGTCAGAACTGTTCTGCACCTGAGACAGATTTCAAACATGGAAACTGAAGTTAATTCTAGAAAGAGTAAAGGAATAACTCAGTCCTCATCCAGTACATCTGTTGTTTGTCTTCCACAAAGGACAACTGAATATTAAACCATATACTTTCAAAATCACATATCCTATGCTGCAAAACTATTAGAAAACTAATCATGAGGAGAAATACTTGCTTTTTCAGCTAGTTCTCTATCTTTTATTTAATTGCACTGCTAATTTCTCAGAATGTTGAAGAACTGGAATGTCCTTTATAATAATTCTGCAAGGGAATGTGTTAATTTTAACTTGAAATATTGAGAAAACTTAAGAAAGGTTATGTAACCATCTCTTTGTAATAACAAGCTTATACAGTTTTGTGCTATGTTTTGTTCAGTGATGTCTCAAATGTCAGCTATTCATAATACCCAACTTTGTCTAAACATTTCGAACAAATGCTTTTATAACTTTAGCCATAATCCAATTTTTCCCCCATTTTTTTTATATGTAGGATGGTGCAATATTGGTGTTTCTCCCAGGCTGGGACAACATTAGCACTTTACATGATCTCTTGATGTCACAAGTCATGTTTAAATCGGGTAATAATATATTTTGTTTTCCTATATAGATTCTAAGAGTCCCATGTCCTTCCCCCCCCCCCCCAATGAAAATTTCTTCAGTATTTTCTTGTGGTTCCTCAGATCCCTACACACTTGGCAATGTGTTTTTTCACAGTCTTTCTCTTCCTCATTCTTTTTAACGTGAATTATTTTTGCATTAGTAGTGTCTTTCATCTGAGACTGTTGGCAATGCCATTGGCTTCCCATATTTTAGCTTTTGTCTCCATACTGATGAGTCTTAGACTTGCATCTCCTCTGTCTTGTCTCATGTCAGAACTTTCCTACCTTGTCTTTATAGAGAATTGAGCTTGTCTTTCTTCATTCCTCTTTGCTGATTCAGTCTTGCTGTTTGAAAGACTTCTTAAAAGTCTTTTAATAGAGACCAGCATAACATTTCTTGGACTAACGATGGCTCATATCTTCTGGGTACAGAACTTTTTGCTCTGTCCTCTTGATGCATACGAGGCCCTATCTATACATTACATTTAGGGCATGGTTAATTAGGGCATAATTAACTAATTATGCCTTAATTTGTCATCCAGTCACACATTCAATCAATTAGTGGCATGATAAAAAGGAATAAGCTACAAAGATATTCCACAAAACGTGCAATAAATTTATAACTGCTTCCTATAATGCCATTACTTGAATGTGTGGCCCTGGGCCCCTGTAGCTGGCAGTCCTGTCAGCTCATGAGAGCTCCCAGCTGGAGGAGTCCATGTGCATGTCCGACACTGGGAGTTCCCAGCCCTGGAGGGCTGCCACGCACTCTTGCAGTTGGGAAGCAGCTGCTGGGGTACACATGGTGCCCCTGTGGCTGGGAGATCACAGTAGCTGCAGCACTGGCAATAAGGTATGATGGGATTTCATTTGTAATTCCACAATCATACCATGCATGTGTGGATTATGTGAATTGTGCAGGTACAAGCATCAGGGGTTCTAATGCATATGTAGAGGGGCTCTCAATTGGAGAAACACAAAAAAAGGTCCATGAGCTTGTAATGTTTCTGATCATTTCTATGAATGAAATGCAAACTGTGGGATGTCAGCAGGGATCTGTGTTCAGCATGGAGTCACCCAGAATCCAATCTATTTGGTTTGGCCAGGCAGATAAGTTTGAGCCCAACCAATTGGGCTTCCCCCTGGCAGCCTTGGTCCCTCCTCTCCCAGTGTCAGCCCTCTTGCAGCCATAGCTAAATTAAAGCTTTGATAGCTGAATCTACTTGCAGATCACCTGCACCTGTGAGAGAGTAAGGCTGACAAGGGGACTCTGGCTTGGGTCCACACTGAAAGTCTGCAGCCCTTGGGTGCTCTAAGTGCAAAATCCTCTCCACCCCCACTTCCAGAGCATGTGTATAAACACCCCTAGTTCTTCCAAGTTGCATGGCTGCTTCTCTGCCAGTAGATGGCCAACCACAGTTAACCAGCTTGGTTATGGAAAAAGCTGTGATAACCTTACAGCCACATACCATGTTGTCCTGGAAAAATGTGGTAACACAATTTATCCTGCATACTTTGGCAAGACTTGAAGCAGGACAGTAGTCTTGTATGTCTGTAGTTGTGTGGGGAAATGCTTTCTCCTGGGATATCTATTTACAGCCTTGGTAGTAGTAAATAATAGCTGTACACACATTCTTTTTTTTGTTCATTTCTGCTGTATAAGAATTGTATTTTTCATTCTATATTATAATGCATACTGTTCTAATTTGCAGATAGATTTGTTATCATACCTCTCCACTCTTTGATGCCTACTGTTAATCAGACGCAGGTAAATATTTTTTTTAATAAGAAAATGTTGTGAAATGTTGGACCATAAAAAGCATCAGGAAATGTACAAAATTTCTTAAGTACATCATACAGAAGGCATAGCCAGTGAATACTTTTATTTTAAATTTTAAAACTTGACTCATAGTGATGATGGATGCTCCATCTACTCCACCATCTCAGTATTCCCGAGCCACGCCTGGTACCTCAAGGTACATAGAAAAAACGTAGGAAGGGGCATCTACGGCCAAATTTTGGAATCTCTCTGAATCGAGTGGGAGGCTTCCAATTCGATTTGCAAAGGTTAACAAGTCCCCTGATTGGATTTGGAATTTTGGCCACCGAATCGGGCCAAATCTTCTCCAAATCGAATCATCGACCAAAGCTTCGCACAGCCCTAGTGCATACATTTGTTCAGATCTGGAAAACAACTGATTGACAATCCTTTATTATTGGCAAATTAATAGACTCTGTATTTACAGGTTTTTAAAAAGACCCCTCCTGGAGTACGGAAAATTGTAATTGCAACCAACATAGCAGAGACCAGGTAAAATATAACGTGTACCAGAGGTGACCAGACTTCAACATAATGCAAGCAGCATAAATTTTGATTTATAAAATTAGAAGTATAAATCTGTTAAATAATACAGGAAATGTATTTTGCTGTTTTTTACTATTGGTTTATAATGCTAAAAATAAATTTCTCTTCATAAATGTTCTTAGGTTCAATCAATCTTCTAAGCAGATTTCAAGGAAACAGTTCAGAGTATGGAATTGTCATAACGTTTCAAATTTGTTGCATTTTGAAGCATCTGAGCTGCTTGTTTTTCTGGCAAGCTTTTTTTTTTTTCAACCCCCTCTTTTATTAACTTTTACTACTGCAAGGCTGAGAAGTGGCTCAGACTTTTTCTTAAACAGTTATGTTGATAAACAATTAAACATTCCACCCCAGGGTTTTTATTTGCGGTTTGTAATTCATGGAGAAACAGTTAACTAAGATGTAGACTGAGTTGGAAGAGCTGATGGTTAAAGTACGCTTTTACTTGTGCAAACATTATAGTCCAGTTTTTTGTGTAAACTGTTCTTGTTCATGATAATTCCTTGTTGCCATGTTTGAACTTTCTAAACTTCTGTCCGTAATTTTAAAAAGTTCCTTAAAACTAGGAAGTAGATTTTCCTGTCATATAATGGGGAGGATAACTTGTGCCAGGTTATTCTGGCTCTGATTCCTGCTATAGCACCAAGTTATCCTTAAAAGGTTTGTGTAAGCATCGGGATGAATTTAGAGCAAAATTTTGAAAACATCACAGCTTAGTTATGAACAATGATCATGCTGCATTTTGTGTCCAACCCTCCCTCCCCCCCAAATTAAAGTGACAAGCCTCTCGCATATACCACTAAAGGGTGATTTTTTTTGTTTGTTTGTTTGGATTTGGGGGGGTTGTTTTTGGGGGGGGTTATTGGCAATGTTAAATCTATCAGTGCTTAATATAATACTTGATTTATAGGTACTAAGTGTTTGCTGGAGAGCTGCTACAGTAGAGCAAGAGCTGTCTTTCTTGTAGTTTAAAAGAGTACAAAATGAAGGTTTTTAAAATGTGTGCACAATTGCTGCTCAATTCTCTTTTTATATTTAGCAAGTACAAATCTTTTGCTTTATAGATTGACCACTTAAAATGGCACTAATAACTTTGATAATTGTATGCAGTCCTTGAAACTAGTATAACTTGTAATTAATTTATTTATGTAGAGATGAAGTATTGGTCTCTGTAGATGGGTATTTCTGTTCATATGTCAAAGATGTGAAAAAGGAAAACTGCTTTTATTTTTGACAGCATTACCATAGATGATGTTGTGTTTGTTATTGATGGAGGAAAAATAAAAGAAACTCATTTTGACACACAGAACAACATTAGCACCCTGGCTGCTGAGTGGGTTAGTGATGCTAATGCCAAGCAAAGGAAAGGTCGAGCAGGAAGGTAAGACAGATGGCTAATAGAAAAATTCTCATTTCGGTAATCTCTAAAAAGGAATCTAGTGGTGTGCTTTTGCACTCGAGCTGAGAACCTTGATGTTCAGTCAGTGAATATTAGAACATTATAAAGCATGATTTGGCATAACTGTCTCTGTTTTACTGAAAAAATGACTGTACTAAGTTTTAGGAACCTGATTTACTTTTGACAGCCTCTAAAGATGTTTTCCCTTTACAATAAAATACAAATAGTTACGCATTCTCTTACATGCACTTGTTTTAGTAGGGGTTTTTTTCATATTGACATCTCATTAAATGAGGATGAACTATGGAACCAAATATTTCTTAAGCAGTGTAATTTTGCAGTATATCCTTGTAGCCCACAGATCTGGTCTGTGTTTCCCTTAGTCACTGCTTCTTCCTTAACATCCCACAATGGCGATAAGATTTTCAGTGTTGCTCCCGTCATCTCACATCTGAAACTTTGAAATTGCTTTTACCTGTCTAAATAGCCCTTAATTATAGGTCCTTGAAATGTTTTTTGTAATACCATTTTAGACACTGTTTCCAGCTAGGTTAATAAGATGGAGGGAAAAAACATTCATTACAGATCAAATATGTTACAGAGTCCAGCCTGGTCACTGTTTTCATCTATACAATGGTCTACGTGCCAGTCTTCTAGATGATTATCAGTTACCAGAAATCCTGAGGACGCCTTTGGAAGAACTTTGTCTACAAATCAAGGTGAATATCTGTTAGAGGGGTGAGTTATTGTAAATGGCACTATGTATTAGAATTTTTTTTCTGAATGCAAGGGTAAAGAATTTGCCACTTTTATACTAAAGAAGTTAAAGAAGAAACTCTGAGCCTGAGGCTGTCCTTTGCCTGGCATAGCAGAGTCCAGCTGATTTGAAAAAAGCTGTTTCACTTGTTTCTTTGAGGTATGATAGAGGGTAAAGACCTGAAAAAACTGTTTCCCAAAAGGTTGGTTAAAAAACAATAAAAGCCAGACTCTGAAGTACATCAGTCAGAGAACTCATTCTCCCCTGCCCAATTTCTTTTCTTTTAATGTTTATTAGAATTAAGGGCCTCGCTAATGCAGGTAAAGGCATGAGAGGAATCTAAGGTGTAATCCATACAATTGTACTTCCTACCATGCCATATATGCCTGGCAGGAGGTGTGATTGTGAGATCTCGCATCAGATCCTGTTGTGCCTTACTGCTGGTGCATGCTGTGACAGACATCACAGCAAGGTGCTGCCGTGACCCAGTCTGCAGCTGCTGTGCACTGCCTTCAGCTGTGTAATGCCCAGTCCCTGGTGTTACCCCTGTTGTGGAAGTCCAGTGAACTGATGGGGCTCCCAGCTACTGGGCCAGACCTTGCTACATGTGCAAATTTAAATCTGGTTAGCAATTAGCTATAAATTTGTTGCTGGAAAATGTGTAACTATAGCTAGTCTGACCTTTTTATGGCACCATACTTAATTTGTGCATGTAGCTAATTTAAATTAATTGCACGATTAACCTGGTAATTGTGTGATTTACATTATAACACATGGGGGGGAAGGGCCTTACAGAACAAAATTGATGCAACAGATAGAAAAGGACTATAGGTTGCAAGATTTGCTGGCGTAGCCCCTTCTGTCATTATTGTTAATGTGTTTTTTTTTTTTTTTTTTTTCTCTTCCATCTCCTTACTTGGCAGTTTGCAGTGAAGTGTGAGTGATAACGAACAGTTCATGTATCTTAAATAAAAACTGTTCAGTTCACGACTTAATCAACACAAGTTCCAGACATGCAACTTGGATGAGGAATGGATCTCCAAATAATATAACGTTATAAATAACGTTGCTAGTCCCTGTTTTATTATAACTTAATGATTTTTCTGTGGGGAAGGGGGAATAAATCTGAGTACATTCCTAGTGAAATTGAACTTTACAAGTTCTTACTTATTCACGGTTTTGTAATTAGTGAGTAGCACATTAGCGGTCTGCAAATGTTCGCAGTAACGTAAAAATATTCACTTTGAGTCATATTACTTGGACCTTGCATTTTTTCTTCCAGATTTTAAAGCTTGGGGGAATTGCTCATTTTCTAAGCAAACTAATGGATCCACCATCTCATGATGCTGTAATGTTGTCCATAAACCACCTAATGGAACTAGTAAGCATCTTCTGTTACAGAACAAAACGATTCACTTGATCAATATAGAGTCATTTTACTAAGTTACCTTAAGATAATTCAGGTCCGGCTAGTACGGGTTTGGATTGTTGAATTGGCTCAGATTCTTTTGGCTCTCCATAGATCCAGACTATATTTCACAGCAGTGTTGCTTAATCTTCTGGCCCCACAGGCTGGATGAGTGGCACAGGGTTAGTCTACAGGCCAGTTTGAGCCCCATGCACTGGGATCAGGTCTTCTGCTGCCTCAGCCCAGCTTGCATGCTGAGATTAGACCCCATGCCTTTATACCCCTGGTTTACGTTTGTGATCATGCCCTGTGCCATGTAGTTGTTAGTGGCTGGCCCTTTGCACCCTGACTGGGTCCCCTGCCACCTCAGCCTGACCTTGTACTGAGATGGGGCACACAGGGTAGAATGAAGCTCAGTCTAGCAGGCATGGAAATTTGGCAGCAGGAAAGCAGCAATTAAACCTGCCATTGTTTGCCTACCGCCAAACTTTTGGACCCAGGAGAGTCCTGCGGGCTAAATTATATATGGCTATGTAAGCTGGATCTGGTTCGTTGGCTGGAGGTCGAGCACCCTGCTTAACAGCTTTGGAATCGCTATAGTCTGCCTCTGAAAGGACTTGGGGCTTGAAAAATAGGAATGTAACAAATTGAGAGAACAAAACATGGAAAAGGTACCATAACCTATTTAAAAATGTTGTTCTTGACTCTTTCCATCTAGTATGGTATAGTAATACTATTTGATATTGTTGCTTTGTCTAATAATCTTTTAGCAATTGCAATGAATCCTAAATTCTAGTTACAAGAATGATTTGCTGTTTAATAAAGGTACAAATATTCTAGCTTTCAACATAGAGCATAACAAGTTAATTCACTAAAGAAATTCAAGTTTGCCACCACCTTAGCTGTCATGCCTTCCTTCCAGTCACATCATCTGCTTCCAAAAAATGTCTTCCTTGCATAAGAACTGTGCACTTTTCTTAACAGAATGCTTTGGATAGACAAGAGGAACTGACTCCACTAGGTGTCCATTTGGCACGATTGCCAGTTGAGCCGCATATTGGAAAAATGATTCTCTTTGGAGCTTTATTCTGTTGCTTGGATCCGGTGCTCACAATTGCAGCCAGTCTCAGCTTCAAGGATCCCTTTGTCATTCCACTGGTAAACTGTCTAAGATGATATTGCAGATGAAACTAAGACTTTGTCTATTTTAAACCTTTTAAAATAAGATTTGATAAGAGTTGATTTCGATTTGACTTTAAATTGTAGCATTGTTTCTGCCAATCTTTCACTATGGTGTTGTAATTGCCATCCTGAATATTGAAGTAGCTCACTAAAGCTATTTTCATTTGAATAAAAAACCAGTTGGAAGAATAATAGCTTTCCAGAGTTGGGAGTATTTGGCATTTTTTAATTTTCCCCCCCCCCCCTCCCCCTTTAGGGCAAAGAGAAAGTAGCAGATGCAAGGAGAAAGGAACTCTCGAAGAACACTAAAAGTGACCACCTAACCATTGTGAATGCTTTCACAGTAGGTACATTAGTATTAATAATTCTGTTAGTCTTTGTAGTTGTAGGTGTTCAATTTAATTGAAGAAGATTTAATTATGTGATTCCTAATCAAAGCTGATGTCTGTACACTTATAAAGCATTTGTGCTCGACCTTTACTGTGACCTAATGCCTTGCTAGTGTTACAGAACTTTGTCTCTGGATTAATAGTAGCCTCATTTCCTGCCCATTGCTTTATTAAGGGTAATGGAAGAATGGGTGAATTCATAGTTATGCTGCAGGTGCCTAAATATTAGGGCTTTGTGAAACAGCAGTCTGTTTCGTTCCACTGACATAGTTTCACCATTTAGACCCTGTTTTGACGTTTCGCCCGTAGGATATAATGGGGAAGATCGAAACAGCCTATAACTTTGTCATTTCTGTCCTGATTTGGATGAAACATGCCGGAATTCTTGCACATTCTGAGGGCATGAAGCCTACTAAGTTTCAAGGAGATGGGCGCAGTGGATTTGGGGAAGCTGCACCCCAAATCTTGAATGCAAAACTCATGTCACGTGTATGTGTTAAGCCACAGCAAGGTCAAAACTGCAGGCTTGCTAACCCCTGCTGAGTCCACAAAGCCTGCCAGCTTTCAAGGAGATAGATGCAGGGGTTCTGGAGCCCTTCATCTCTAGCTGCTGACAGGCAAACTCGTGTCATGGGAGTTTGTTGTGAGACTGTGTCTTGGGGCAGAGAGGGGTGAAAACTGCACGCCTGCTAGGTCCTGTTGCTGCCACGAAGCCTGCCATAGTACCTCACCGTTGTTGAGAATAAGTTCATTAAACACTCCTGTGAACTGGGAAGTGTAATTACTCCATTTTACAAGTGATTAGGTGAGGCTCAGGGAGGCTAAGGAACTAGACCAAGCTTGCTCTGGAAGAACTGTTTCAAACTCATATCTCCTAAGACTTGGGCTCCAGCCACTCATGGATTGTAAGGCCGGAAGGGACCTTGGAAGATCATCAGATCCAGCCGTCTGCACCAAGCAGGAAAGATAATTGGGGGTCAGGTGACCCCAGGAGGGTGACTGTGTAGTCTCCTCTTGAAGATTTCCAGGGTAGGTGATTGCACCACCTTTGGAGGGAACTTTTATTCCACAGTCTGGACACCCTAGTTGTGAAGTAGTTTTTTTCTAATGTTGAGCCTGAAACAATCTTCCAGGAGTTTGTGTCCATTACTCCTATTTTCCCACTCGAGTGTCCTGGTGAACAGTTATTCACTGAGCCCTAGGTATGTGCTTCTGATGTAATGGTAAGCTGCTACCAAGTCCCCTCTCCAGCCTTCTCTTTTTCAGGCTGAAGAGTCCCAGGTCCCTCAGCTTTTCCTCATATGTCTTGCCGTGCAAATCTCTGATTAGATGGGTAGCCCTTCTCTGGATTCTCTCAAGCTTTACCACATCCTTGTTAAAGTGTGGAGCCCAGAACTGGACGCAGTACTCCGGCTGCGGTCTCACCAATGCCAAGTAAAGCAGGAGAATCGCTTCTTTGCAGTAGTTTTGTTGGAGCTGCATCAATTGATGCATGCCAGGGTATTGCTGGCCCTACTGGCTACAGCATTGCACTACCTGCTCATGTTCATACTGTGGTCAGTTATTACCCTCAGGTCTGTGCTGGCAAGTGATGGATTTTCAGTCCTGTTGCCTGATGAGAGGCAGCAGTTGCACAAACACCCATGTCACAAGTTTTGTCTGTCAGCAGCTAGGGTTGCAGGGCCCTAGAACCACCTTGCACCTGTCTCCATAATAGCTGGCAGGCTTTGTGGCTACAGCAGGACCTAGCAGGCCTGCAGTCTTGACCTTGTTGTGTCTTAACACATACACATGACACGAGTTTTGCTTTCAAGACTTTGGGGTGCAGTTTCCCTGACCCCCCTGCAACTCTCCTTGAAACGTGGCAGGCTTCATTCCCTCAGAAGAGGCTACCATTAGTGCAAGTTGCATCCAGATCAGGCCAGAAATGACAAAGTTAAGGCTGTTTCGGCCTTCCCCATTATAGTCTATGGGCAAAATAGCGAAACATTTTGACTTGCCTTGTTTTGTTTCAAGGCTGTTTTGACCATATCTGTTTTCTGATTTCGCCATTTCAACCTTCAAACAAGTTGAAACAGTGTTGAAACAAAACTGGCAGCTAAATTTCACACAGCTCTACTAAGTATGTGATTTTTGTATTGGGTAGAAGAGTAAGAATCTTGTTACGCTTTTACTTGTTCTTCTTTCAAAGTCAGTGACTTTCCACCTGGCCTCTGCAGGGGCAGGGTCTGACTGCACAAGTTTTAAAATTTCCTTTAACTGTTCCCTTGTGGAGATGGAAACTAGGGGAATGCATAACTTTAAAGTCCTCTTACACATTTACATCAGTCTGCTCTGGCTATCAGGAACTGTTATTTACAGTAAATAGAGTAAATTAGCAACAGTTAGATAGCAGTCCTAAATAATTTTTCATTTCTGAAAATATACTCATAAAAACAAAATATGTACAATAGCTTGGAATCCATACTCTTTATCTGGCTGGCACCTAAAAAGTAAAATAACCTATTCTAGGGACTAGCATTGTGCTTGATCTTTTAAACATAAATTTTAAAAACCTTTCTGCCATTCTTGGCTCTTTTGCATATGCTTGTATGCATGATGTGGATGTGTAAAGTAAATACAAAGATTATAATACAAATAATTAAATGTATAATTGAATGTAGTATTAATATATGTGTGTATATATAAAATAAATAGAGTAACTTGTCGTTTAAAGAACTACAGTTCAAAATACTTTTGTGTCCAGGGCTGGGAAGAGGCTCGGCGGCGTGGCTTCCGAAATGAAAAAGACTACTGCTGGGAGTATTTTCTGTCTTCAAATACACTCCAGGTAATATCTTAAGTGTGTCATGTTAGGAAGCATTGTTTTTAGGGGAAACTCTGTGACAGTATAATTCCAGAAGAATACTTATTACTTGACATTCTTTCCTAGATGCTGCATAATATGAAAGGGCAATTTGCTGAACATCTCCTAGCAGCTGGGTTTGTGAATAGTAAAGACCCCAAAGATCCAAAATCTAATACCAACTCAGGTAAACAGCAAGACACTGCTGGGTTTTAGATAAGTTTAAACTCCTTATTTACAAAACTGCATTGCTTGCTTTGTCTTCTACAGATAATGAGAAGTTGCTCAAGGCAGTCATCTGTGCTGGTTTATATCCAAAAGTTGCGAAGATCCGGCCAAGCTTTAGCAAGAAGAGGAAAATGTAAGGGTTTGATGTGAAAGTCCATTTGTTTATTTTCAGGTTTACTACAAAGATAGTTTATAGGTATTGAAAGTACTTTAAGGGCAAAATGTAATAGTCTGCCCAGTTAATTGTACTTAATTTATTGTTTGTTTTCTTGATGTAAATCAGGAATCCTGAACCTATGAGAGATGGCAAGTCACTTTAATGTTAAGTTTTGGAGACCTGGCAGTGCATGTAAAGGTTCCTTGACAATGCTGTATGGAAGTATATTACATATACAGAAAATTGCAACTGTCAGATTGTTTTGTTTATTTTTTCCTCTTCAGTGTCACTTTAGATGTGTTAATGCTTTGTCCCTTCCCCCTCACTGTTTAGAAAGAGATCCAAACAGATCTGGTCTTTAGTTCATGATTTCTTAATTTCTTTGCCTCATATGAACTGTATTCATCGTGCACTTAGCATTACCCATGCTTGGCACAAAGGAACAATGATATGGCAAGTAACATGCAAACTATTAGTTGCTTAGCTCAATGAAAAGAGAAAAATAGAGACTAGTTTGGATTCCACTGTATACCAGCTCATGTTGTAACTTCTATGAAAACCTGAACTGAGTCTTGTTTTCTTACCTGGGAAGGAAGGGAATCATGAACCTTTACAATTTTGCAAAGTCAGAACACTGATTAAACCAATCCTAGAAGTGTATTTTGGAGCTTATGCTTTCAACATTATAGAGTACTGCAACCTGCATTTCTGCCACCTGGTGGTGCTAGTTGAACTTGTATTAGGAAGGCTTCCTCTCACAGATCTGCTGAAACAGTATTCATTCTCTGGAGTGCTTCCAAAGCAAGTTTCTCTGTGTCTGTCTCTGCAAAGCCCCAGGACCTTACTTTGCAAAACATTCCCTTCTACATACCAGTAACCAAAACGGTTTTATGAACCACAACTGCAGTTGCTATCCTGAAATATCTATCCTCAAGCTCTATGAAGGAGGAAAAACTTCCTTGCGAATGTCTTGTAGTTGGTTTTTTCCCTCTTTGTTCCCTTTGAATCTCAGGTTTCAGGAAGTGGATTTAAATTAGGCACATTTGGTCACAAAGGCAGGTGTGGTATTCTTTCTTGAGCCCCCTTGGTTGGTCACTAGTGGTATTAGTAATATATTGTTTTATACTCTGTTTTCTATATCTAATAGTTGCCATGCAGAGAGCTCAAGCTGATTTTAATATGCTTTTTCCATTAATTCTTTGGCAGCTTGTTTTGTGTACAGGTGTTCCTAAGTAAACTCATAAGTGCCTCTTTGGAAAAGGTGAAAATATCAAATGCTTTTTATACAAAATTAATAGTTGCTAAATATAAATAATAGTATTTTTCTGATTTTTTCGAGAGCAAATGGCAGCCTAACCACTTACATGTGGTTGTTTGGGGTTTTTTTTTTTAAGCAGATAGTTTCTTAAAGGGGACTTTTTTTATACATTTATTTTCAAAATTGAAATGTATGTAGTACACAACTTGAAGGCTTTATATTTTTTGTTAAAATACAGATTTATCTTTTCTGACACTTCAAAGATCTTATTTCCTTTAATTTTTTTTAATGTTTAAAGGGTTAAAGTTTGTACCAAACCAGATGGAACTGTTAACATTCATCCTAAATCTGTTAATGTGGAAGAAACTGAGTTCCATTATAACTGGCTCGTTTATCATCTGAAGATGAGAACCAGCAGTGTAAGTGAACAATTCTGTTTCCTTACTGTATCTGTTAATGCACTTGATACCATGTAAAGAAAATTCTTAAAAGCAGCGTTTTGCATTTGTTGTGAGAATTGTTGGCATAATATATTAACAAGATAAGTCATTTTGTTAAAATCAAATCAGTATTGCAGGGGTAGACAATGTTTTTTGACTGGAGTGCCGAAAACCCCCACAATGCCTACCTCGGATGGTGTCGGAGTGCTGGCATGCCAGAAAAACAAAATGAGGGTGGAGGTACATGGAAGGATGCCCTGTTTGTGCCTTTGCCCCCCAGCCTAGGCTTTGTAGCTGTCAGCAGATACCCAGAAGCTGGGCCAGCTGCAAACATCTGCCTCTCTGCCCCAGCCCTGGGCTCTGGGGAGGCAGTACATACCGGCAGTGCCCCCCGCTGTGCTGCCCTTGCCACTTCTGCAAAGCAGTGTTGGAACCTGGTGCGGTAGGGCACAGCAGGGGGCACAGAAAGCTACCTGCTTCCTGCTACCCTGCCACAGTTCCCCTGTGTGCATGGGAGCAGTGTGGGCAGCAGCGCAGGGTTGTGCCCCTTGCTGCTGTCCCTGCCTGCAGAGAAAGTGTGGCAGGGCGGCAGGGAGCTTGGAGCAAGAAGCTGGCTTGGTTCCATAGAGCTCCTGCCAGCTGGGACCCCTGTACTTGTGCAGCCCTCCTCTGAGCTCTGCTGGTGCTGGCCCTGGGACACTAGTGTGGGCCCTGTGCACCTGCTCACTCCCAGTGCCACCCCTCCAGGCCTGCAGTACAGGCAGGGGGCAGTGTGCTGCCTCCAACCCCATGCTCCACAGCAGAGAACAAGCTGGTGCTGAGCATGGGGAAAAGCGGCCTCTACCCTGCCCTGTGGCCAACGTTCTCTTCTGCAGCTGCTCACAGCCCATGCAAGGCTGTCCTGAGCAGGCACAGGCTGCCCTATGTGGGCTGTGAGCAGCTGCAGCACAGAGCACCAGGCTTGGGGCGGGCAAGGAGCCTCTTTTCCCGCACTCAGCACCAGCTTGAGTAACTTGCCCCTGCTGCGGCCACCACACTTGCTGTGCCAGGCAGTGTTTGCCACTGCTGCCTTTGTACCGGCAAGCATGTGAGCTCTGGGCAGGCAGCAGCAGCAGCAAATAACACCCGGTACAGCAAGCTGGGGGGAGGAGGGGGGCCATACCTGCTGCTGCTGTGGCGCAGCCATGATGGGTGAGCTCAGAGCTGGCATGGGGCCCAGGCTGGCAGCAGAGGTGGGTTACAAGCTGGTGCTGAGTACGGAGACCGCAGTCCCTCACCTGTCCCGTAGTCAGTTCTGCAGCTGCTCGCAGCCAGCCTGGGGCTGTCTGTGTGCGCTCAGGACAGCCCCACGTGGGCTGTGAGTGGCTGCAGGAGGGAGAGCACTGGTCATGGGGTGGAGGAGGGGCTGCTTTTCCCCAGGCTCCTTCTCTCTTCCCTCCCTTGCCCCCCACCCTCCTTACCTGGGGTTCCAGCACAGTGCAGCCATGTAGTCCCAGGCCTGAAGCCCCTCCTGGGGCTTCCAGCTGGGGAGGCTAGGCTGGGCTGGGCAGGCCCTGCTGTTGCTGGAGCCTGCTGGGTTTCCCCTGGGTCCTACTGCCTCTGGCTCCTGTCACTTTTGACAGGAACCAAAGACTGATAAATACTAATTTTCTAAATTCTTTATGGACCCTGCAGGCTGGATAGAATGGCCTCGTGGGCTGAATTTAGCCCATGGGCTGTAATTTGCCCACCCCTGAGCTACCCAGATCTGGGGCCGGCTGCAGCAGGGAGGCTGCAAACAGCTGCTGCCTCCCTGGTCCCACTGTGTACCAAGGAAAATGGCCTTGCTGCCATGCTTGACATGCGTGTCGGAGGTTGCTGACCCCTGTACTATTGCATCTTGTAATGATTGTAACACTTTATTATAACTACTCATCAGCATAGCATCTCAGCTTACTTTGTCTTAATGAACGTTTGTTTTTTTTAAGTGCGTGCACATATAAAAGGGGTGACTACCTGCACTGATGCTAAATGTAAAATCCTTTTCAAAGAAATTCTGCGCATTAATATTTTAATCTGTACTCCAAGTAGCCTGTTTAACTGTAGTTACCAATTTTTGAAGTGGTAGGTTAACCTCTAAGTTGTTGATAGAAAGTATGTGTCTGAATCCACAGAGGTAATAGACTTTATGGCTGCAAATTTCACTTTAGTTATTTTTCTTTCCTTTGTTACTTTTCTTCTTTACCCCCCCATCTCTGTTTCCAAGATGTCTGTTTATTCCTTGCTCCCCCTATTTCTTTTGGTTTCTCTCTATCTTCTGTAACTTTCCAATCCCTTCTTAATACATATTTTCCCTCGTTGTAGTTCTCTCTTAGTTTTAGTTTTATGTGCGTTTGTCAGGCTCCCTTTTCCTTTAAAGGATAAGAGGAACATCTGAGCACCTGTCTTGTCCAGATAGAAATTGGTTTATAGTATGCCCCTTTTCATCCTCCCTTGAACTTTGTGCCTCTTCAGATTTAGTTCCTTGGTGACTAGTTATAATAATTCGTACTAATAGGTTGAGGTAACTGTAATAATATTCTAATTGTTACTAACAAGGTCATTCCTTTACTTCAGTTGACTTGTGTCGAGTGTCTTAATGTAAAAGTTTGCTCCAAAAGGTTGTAGCTTTGACTTCAGAACTTTTTGCCAAAGAAAACTGTTAGCAATCTGGGCTTCTGTTCTTCTGTAACAGTTCAAATGAAGCTATTATATATATTTTCTAAGTCATATAATTACTGTTTTATTGATTCAGAAATGATTCTGAAGACATGATCTCTCGTGTTCTTTGACTTGTATTAGTGATATAGCACTGTCATTTTGGGTGGATTAACTTGCTTCTCAGCGTCACCACATACTTTTGGCTTGTTGCAGATTTACCTCTATGATTGTACAGAAGTCTCTCCATACTGTCTCTTGTTCTTTGGAGGAGATATTTCCATTCAGAAGGATAACGATCAGGATACTATTGCTGTGGATGAATGGATTGTCTTTCAGTCTCCTGCAAGGATAGCCCAACTAGTCAAGGTGATAACTGGCATATTTTGGAGTATTGCTATGGATAATTGTTTGTGTTTCATAAAGAAATTGTCGTGTCCAATAGGAATCTTGGCCATGTGCTTTTTAATAATTATATTGATGTTCTAGAAGAAAACAATTGGTATTGCAAATTTGCACATGTATTAAATTTGAGTAGTAGTAAAGATAAGAGATACAGAATGGTCTAGGTCAGTGAATCTCAACCAAATGTGTCACACACAAGCACTCTGAGGTGTTTTGATTTCTTTCAAGGGTGATCCAGATTGCCATGTAATTGTTAGCACTTTTAGGTGTGCAGACATGGTTCACAGGTTAAACCCAGAGATTTCAAATAGGAATTCATAGTGTTAAAAAATATTGTGACCTGTTCTAGTCAAAGTTCTTTGCAACAGAAAAACTGTGGTATTATTTTTCCATAATCAAAAAACCAAGTGAAAACAAAGAGCTAGCATTTTATGAGGGGTGTCTCAATTCCAAAATGATTGAGAACCACTGGTCCAGGTTGTCTGGTAATCTGGGCAAAGAATGTTCTATAGCATTTAGACCTCTGGAATCAAAGATGCAGGACATTCACATGATGGGGTACTTTATCTTAAGAAGCATTGACTCTAGGAAAAATAGTGCGGGTTTTGACAAATAATCTTTTACATCAGCTCTTTGTATAACAGAGCACAAGAGCTAATGAGATTTGTTTTATGGCAAAAAGGGTATGGTATACTTGTACTATCATATACAAGGGGGAAGATTTGTTAGCTGGTTTCACTGATCTGTAACTATGCAAAAGTGAAATAGAGCATTCAAAATTAAAGAAGTTTTAGGTGTGGGCATGGAGAGGTAGTATTAAAGAGGGTACATAAAAAGAATAAAGGATTTAAAGGTCTGCCTTATTGTGAGAAACTTCCCTATGAAAGAGGAAGTTGGGAAGTGACTTGATTAGTCAGTAGTTATCTACATGGCAAAAACACATTTTGTTATTGGGTTTCTTATCAGGGAAAGCTCCAGTAAAATTGTGTCTGGAAATGTAATCTAGAAAAATTCTTCATAGAAAAAAATTGAGTGTAAATGAAGTATTGGAACAAGAACAAGGGTTTTCTAAATCAAGATACGGTACATCTTTTAGAGAGAGATCCTATCTCAACGACAGATATTGGAATCTAAGCAAGAATTCAGGGAAGTCCTGTGCTAGAAAACTGGCCTTAATCTGTTCATCTGTTTTCAAATAGTTTTAAAGCTTTTAGCTGGAATTATGGTTCATTGAATCTCTGATTCATGATTTATAGATCTTTCAAATGTTAGTAATTCTAAGGCTAGCAATTATTTTATTAATTTATGTGTTTACTTATGGCACATGTTCTGAGCGGGAAGTAGTAAGTCCTGGTCCTTGAGACATGCCTTTAATCTAATGTCCATGTATTTTAGAAATAAATAATTTGAGTGCAAGACTTCAAAGAGTATTAAGAGTATTTAAAGTCAATAGAATTTGTTTTCAAGTTTGCCATAAATGAAATGGCCAGACAGAATTCAGCATGATCATTTCTATTCGGGGATCTCTGATGAAAGCAGCAATGTGTTCAATGGCTGCATTCAACTTTGTTTGTCTACTGACCCATTCTGGTATAATTTTTTGCCAGACTTAAAGAAGCCATGTTAACTTCAAATCTAGTGTCACATCTACTACAAATGGAAGTGTTGACATGTTTGAGGTAAAGAATTATCAAGGATATGATGATCTTTAGAAAAACTGATGGTCTAAGTAATCTTACCTTTGTGATATAACGTTAAATTGTTTGCAGCATTCTAGGTTGGCTGTCGTCCTTACTCCAAAAAAACCCTTTGTTTTATCCGCAGAATTTAAGAAGCGAACTTGATGACCTTCTCCAAGAGAAAATTGAAAACCCACACCCTGTGGACTGGAATGACACTAAATCCAGGGACACAGCAGTCCTGACAGCTATTATAGACTTAATCACAACACAAGAGAATGAAAGTGCCAGAAACTTTGCTCCTCGATTTCAGAACGAACATTATAGTTGACACTTCCTTTCTTGTTAGAAAGAGATGACATTTTGCCAGTTTTTCTTTAATTTTATAGCATTTATCTAGCTAGACTTGAGACTTTTTAGGGCAACGTAGTAATTTCACCTTATTAAAGAACAGTTAATTTCAGTAGTTTGTGATGTCTATATGTGCATGGTATCCAGTGTTTAATGTGTCTTTTTAAATACAAGACAGTGTAATGCTGTAAGCAACTATTGGTGTATGTTTATTTCTTGTCCGTATTTCTTTGGAACTAACTTTGATGTAAAAGGTGAATAATATTCAGAATGCACTGCAAAAAGTACTGCTTTATTATATATAAAACTGTCAAGTTCCTGCTGCCTGTGGATTTTTGGGGAGGAAATAGATGCTAGTAGTCGGTGTTGTCAAAAACAGTAAAAATGCTATATGGTTGCAACTGAAGCTTCCTTCAGTCAGTTAGAAACCAAACTTCTTGACAAAACAGTTAACATTGTGCAATGTGAAGATTCACTATTTAAAACTTAATCTGCTCTCCCTTCATCCAAATCATTACATCTCTCGTTTTTCTTTTATGCCCAGTGATCAGTTTGAGTAAAACTTCAGAATAAGGGAAGTATTTACTCTGATTTTGTTTAAATCTATGATGAGGTCAAAGCTTTGAAGTTTTAATTTTATTCTGATTTTTTTTTTTTTTTTTTTTTTTTTAATTAAATGTTTGCACTTCCTGGTACTTTAAAGGGTTTTGGTTTTTTGGGTTTTTTTGTTAAAGCTGCAGCTATTTCTAGTGTTTTGTGTTTTGAATACTTCCAAGTATGTGCACATAAGTTATACTATGCTTGTCTTATTTATGACTTAACTATAAATACCAGATGATATTCTAAGGAATTCTTAGCTTTACCCTGACAAAATGTGAATCAGTAACACGCCTTTTTCTATTTTAAAATTTGTTTGACTACACATCCTACTGTTTCTCTGACTCTTCCAGGTTAAGATCAAGTGTATGTTTTTCCTCTATTTGATATAAGGATTACCACTCACTTTAATCTAGCACATCTAGATGGTGCTTTTTGGAAAGTTGCCATTAGGCAAAAAAATGTATTGGATATTGCAATTTCCCCCTTAATATAGTTTGTTCATCTGTCAGTATCTTGAGATGATAAATGGGGAAGTTGTAGACTTTACATCCACTGCTCTCATTGGAAGATGATAAACTGCAGTAGCTTAGTCTTATTTTATTCAGGTGTAAATTGCTTCACTTTTTTAAAATTAGTATCTCACCCTAAAGAGAATTTATTAAACTCTACCCCCTGATATCCATTAAAAATATACCATTACTACAACACAGTGTTTTGACAATAACAAGTAGCCAATAAAAGCAAAAATCTTTCAACACAGTAATAAATCATTCATTTGTATTTACAAATTTCTTAAAAACTTGACAGGCTGTAGGCCAAAGGAGAATACTAAATGTGGAGAAAGCTCTATCACAATCAAGCTTCATAATATCAGTGCCTCATCTTAAGTAATATGATTTAAAATTGCAGAGAGCTGGGGAAGGCAACAAAAAACAACAGCTCTGTGGAAAATAAATTACAAATCCATATATAATCAAATATACTTGTTCTTAACTCTACAACTCAGTTCCTTGGAAAAAATTGCAAATCAGCTCTTAAAAAGCATGGGGTCCATAATGGCAGGAGTTCTTCTGTCTGGCTGTAAATGGTCTAGTATTGGAGACTTGATTTCTCTTCAAAGGTTTCCATGTTCCTTTTAAAACTAAAGTAACTTTTTTCCATGATAAATGAGACCCTAATGAATTTTACAAAAGACCCAATGCCTCTGTCATACATGGGAGTGACAGCGCAGCAAAAGCTTTTATTTGATTTTTAACAAAACTGGATGAAATTCTCAAAATATGACCATATGTCATTATTATGAAAAATATGGAGTTGAAATGGTGCCAGACATCCAACTCAAAATTGCACATAAAAATTAAATGAAAGTGAAGATTTTCATCAATTGTATTTATTTTTAATATATATATATATATATATATATATATATATA
>JAGPOW010001918.1:4421614-4442819 GCA_030014935.1 Caiman crocodilus | reverse complement strand
TTTTTTTTTTTTTTATTAAAGGGCTAGCGTGGGGTGGGTGGAACAGCCATGGAGGGACTGGGAGAGTGGGCAAGGTCAGGGGGCTTGTGACCGAGCCCCCCACGTGGTGCGGGGCAGCAGGGATTGCTCCCCTGCCTGGCAGCAACTGATGAGTGGGGGACTTTTTTTCCTCAAAGAGCCAGGAGCTGGGGCTGGGAGAGTGGGCTGGGGATGGGGCCTGCGTGATGCTGAGATTCGACTGATTCGGCAGCAGCCAAATCTTCGAATCCAATTCGGCTGAATTGATTTGGGACAGTGATTCAAATCACCGAATTGAATCACTGTCCCCTGAATCAGCCAAATCTGAAGCAAATACTAGCCGCTTCGCATAGGCCTACTAGCGAATGCCTTTAAGAGGAGTGGGCTATCATTATTCAGACAAAAGTAAAGGTATAAGCACATCTATGAAAACATCAGAGCCCATACGGTCCCTCTCCTCAGGTTTAAGATATAACCATCAACCTCACAGCTAACCTGTCTTCTAGCCTAAGTCATGTGCAGCCATCCCATCTTCCTGCTGCAGAAGTTTTGAATAATTTTGGGTTAAGTGTTTTTCAAGAAACACAAATTAGCTTTTTGTGAAGGCCATTGCGTCCAGGCTGGGGGTGAAAAATGAATACTCTCTCTCGGGGACTCTCCTGCCATGCTTTAAGATATGGGGAGATTAAGAGGGTTAATTATCCCTGAGAAACAGTGTAGTTAATCACATAAGTCACAGAATAAACTAAATTTCATTTTATTGTTTTCCCTGCATGAATGTTAATAATCACCATGATCCACGGCAATCCTACACTTTATTATCTTCTTGCCTTTTCTTATCTCTTGCCTCACTTGGTAGGTGTTCTTCCCCCCGACATGACTCCTCTCGGCTTCTACCTGCGTCTTTCAGCTGCGTCAGGCATCCGTTCACTTCTTGCAATCCCGCGCTCTTTGGGCTGTGTCAGGCAACCGTCTGCTCACCACGATCCCAAACTCTCTGGACCCTGCAGGTAAGTAACTTTTCTCCTCACCTTTTCCTCATGCAAGTAATCGGTTGTTGAAGTGAGGCTCCCAGCCGCCAAATGTCTCCCGTCACTAATTGCCCCAAGAGCAAAATCCTCTTCACACACCACCACTTTTGTACTCGTTTGCTGCTTGCCAGTTAACTCTTCCCCTGTGTGCAGATCCCCCAACACTGACCAATGCTTTAATTATCCTGACGTCACTTTCTGCCCCATCCTTGGGGCTACTCCCTCTAGTACAGGGTTGTATTTCACCCTGTTGCAGCCATCATATAAGATCTCATTGCCAGTGCCAATGTCTTCAAAATATTACACACATATAGAGAAGTTCATGTATAGGGGACAACAAAAAATTTAAAATAACAATATGGTCAGATTTTTTTTTTTAAAGAGAAAAATATGCCTACTGATTAAAAAAAAAAAAAAACATACAGCTACTTTATTTCCCACTAAGTTATCTATGCAAAAGAAAGCAAAGGAAAACTTTTATCTCTCTGTCAAGCTGAAGCCATCTCTCTTATTGCCTTTCAGAGAGAGTGAGCGAGGAAGCAGACATAAATTGGGTGGCAGGTGAACAGAGTACAGTAATGCAAAAATGTGCCTTTCAATCATAGCCATTATGGTTGGCTAAAATTTACTATGTTTTAAGGACTTTCAACAGGTCAACCATATACAATGGGTAACCAATTAAAGCATTTGGATGTAGGCGGAAGCAACCTAATATTGTGTTTTGTTACCTAAAAATGGTTAGTAGGCAGAGGTATTCCTGATAGTATTATGAACTGCTTTGGCAATTTTCTTTCCTAGTAGGGTAAAGATGCAAGAATTAGTGTAATTTGTTCTTCTTCTTAATATTACTTGTATTTATATAACACTTTTCAAAAGTAGTTTGAAGCCCTGGAAATGCATGGAACTAGAATTGCCAAGACTTAGGCGTTCCATCTCCAACTTCTAGGTGTCCTGCTGCCTAGCAGGTGCCACAGCCTTGACTTAGGCTTCCTACACAATGCCCTCCACTCCTCTTCGACACACAGGGACTGGAGCGCAGGTCTTCTTCCTTTCCTAATGATTAGGCTATAGTGTAACACACAGCTCTTACTTTCTCCTGCCTATATTTAATCATAGTGCAAAGTGGAACTATTTTGATGAGAGAAACAGCTACTCTGGGCCTAGGAGGTTAGAGAATTTTTCACGAGATACAGGTTCAAATCCACTCGGAGAAAAATAATGCTGATTTTGTATAGGCAAACTCCTGGGTGACTCCTGAGCTATTGGAAAATAAAAGCAGGGGGGGCGGTCCCCTCCCTTTCTCTTGACTCGATTTTGTGCAGGGTGTGCCCTATAGACATGCTTTGAGAAAGTACTGTATTTTCTTGCATACCATGTGTACTTTTTCTCTGTTGCTTCTGAATTTGGTATTTCTTAGTCACTGTTGGACATAGCCACCAGTGTGAGGCAGAGCCGTAGCTAAAAACCTTCAGGAAGAGGGAGCTCTGAACCCTCATCTATATTCTAACAGAGTGTTTTAACCACAGGGCTGAGGGCTGGACTAAGGCAAGTAGCCTACATTACATCTGTTGCTGTTGTCCCACTGGGCATGCAAGGGATGCGTAAATAAAGGGAAAGAACCCATAGAAAAACATGAAAGATGGTGCCTGGGGTTTTGGCTTCTGCTTCTGCCCCCATTTTGTATTTCTGAATTTTTAATGTAATACTCACAGGCTAACATGGATAGACAGCAGGGCCAAGGAGAGGAAACTGTGAACCTACCACTCAGTTAAAGGCCCTCACCCCCATACCCATAGACTAGGCAGGGGAAAGTGCTCCTTTCACACCCCCCAGTTAGGGGTGGCTTGATTGGCAATTGAGAGGGGCAGGTATGTGGAAATAAAGGGAAAGAACAGCAAAGAAGGACTCTATGCTGCAGTGACCTGGGCACTATCTAGGGGGAGGAAAGCCAATCCAGGGGACCCTACAGACCCAGACCTCCCTTCCCACCACACCTAACTCTAGACCCTACTGGCCCCAGGCATAACTGAACTCAGCACCACTTATGGGAGCCACCCCCTGACCCAGCCTGGAGCAGTCCCAGGGACAGAATTTTTAGGGCTGGGATGAGTAGGGGTTCCCTGGCTGGAGGTAGCGATGGGGTTACTAGAGTTACAGCGGGATAAGGCCTGGAGCAGTAATGATTCCTGGGCTACGATTAGTAAGGAACCCTGGGTTAGGGTCAGGGTTTAGATCTGCAGGGTCTAAGTTTAGGGCTGCAGTGAGAAGTGGCTATGGGGCTAGTGTTAAGGCTGAGGTGCAGTAGGCTTTGCTAGGCATAATTTGAGGGCTGGGAGAGCAAGACTTCCTGTGTTTTCTCCTTAGCTGAGTAACTAAGACAGTTACTAGGAAGTTGGAAAACCTGGGTTTTAGGTCCTCCTCACCCAAGAGGACTTTAAACCTGGGTTTTTTCTGATTTCCCAGCTTTCCCAGATTTCCCAATGGTTGTATAACCATTTGTCAGACTGCTATGATCAGTGTGGTACTCACAGTGTTTTGTGGAAAACTAACTCCCATGCCATGTATTAGCTCAAAGGCTAATGTCTTGTGCTCCTGTTGAAACTAGCTTATGAGGCAGCTACAAGAAGGGTTATGTGGGAAATATATGGGGCCAAGAAGAGGAACAGCAGCGAGAGTGATAAGTGACGTGTGACCTCAGAGGCAGGGGAGCCCTTGGTTCTAGCCTGGGTCCATGCTTCCAGTGAGGCAGAGACTCCTCCTGCACTGCTGTCTGTCAGGTGGTTTGTTTTTTTTTAAAGAAATTCAATGAATACACTACACAAAGAGCAGTACCTCTTCTTCAAAAAAAGTGTTGCAGAAGGGCCAAAATAATAGCTGACTTGTAGTGTGGGTGGTTAGCGCACTGTGCTGGAGGTGAGGAGGGACGTAAAACCCCAGCCTTTGGGGAAAAGATGGAAAGTAATAATCTAAATTTGGTGGTCGTTGATCAATCAGATTATCATGTACCTAGAGGACAAGGAGTTTCCATCTGACTGCGCACAGCCAATGGGCAACCTCGTATGCCTGGCCAGCCTACATGCAGAGACAACTGTGTGCACACTCGGGCTTAGACTTCCTACCAGGACCTAAGTAGCATTTTTGGCACACAGATGACCAAATCTGGCTGGCCAGGAAAGAAACAGAATTTCAGGCAAGGGGATCCACTGTTAGGGCTGGGATCAGTGTGGGCTGCCAGGTGAGGATTTTGTTAACAGGAAAGTACATAAGATCCAAATGAATTATAGTTCTATCTGAAACCAACAAGGCCTAGTTAGTTAATTCCAAAGAAATTATTTGCAATTAATTCAAAAGCAACTATTTGCATTTGATTGGCACTTTTTTTTAAGGAAAAAGAGGAACTTTTAATCTTTTATTAAAGGACTTAAAGACATTTTATTGATTGTTGACTTTAAGAACACTGGTCTTTATTTTCTGCATAAAAGGAGAACTGGAAAATACATTTATAAAACTTTAAAGTATTTTTCAAAAAGTAGGCATGAACATATTTACAATGCATTAAAAAACCTGGATAAAAATTAATATCTGGATTTACATTTAGTTACCATGTTAACTATATGCCTTCATACAGTAAATTCTGTTGTTAAAATATTAGCAATATTTTTACTATGTTAAATAAAACTTTGTCCAATTTATAAAGTTTACAATAGTCTCATTACGGCTTCATCAGTCCATTTATAAATTAATTCACAGGTTGTATAACCATTTGTCAGACTGCTATGATCAGTGTGGTACTCAGTGTTTTATGGAAAAAAACTGCTTTACTAGTTAACCTTTAAGGTTAATCATTACAGATACATTAGAAACATTATATTCATTCACAAATCAAATTCCAAACATTTTACAATATATATTACAATGTGCAGGCCTCAAAAATGGACTGAAAATGATACAAGACAAAAATCTTTTTTTTGCTTCATTTTTGTGTTAACATTTATTCAACTCTGCTGAGTGATCAGCTATGCCTTAAAACAATGAAGCGATTTAGAATACATACGGGCTGTGTCTACTTGAGTGGCAGACTGTGCACTTGTTATTGCAGTCATTTAGTACTTGCACTGGTGTTACTGCGCGCAGTGTCCCCACACATTTTTTTTTCAGATGCTACTGCACAGTAGTGTCGCATCATGGTTACTGCCCACCAACACTACTGCGCAGTAGCATCTTGTGCAAACTGTCAGACCTATTCATGCAAAAGACGTACTGAGAATGATCTCCTATTTACAGGTACATCTTAATTACACAACATGAAATGGTTGCTTCTCTAGTGAAATTCCATGAAAATTCAGCTGGTGAGCCTTGCAGTGCAATTATGACTGATGCTTTTCTAATGCAAGAACATGTCTGAACCAACCTGAACCATTTAAAGTGAAGCCCATAGACTTAATTATACATCATTCCTCTCCCACTTTCGTGTATGAACCTTGAAACATCTAATGGCAGCAGATCACATTTTAGAATGGGGAACCAAACAACACAAAACTTAGCAGGGTGAGGCTAGAGAAACTCCCTGGAAAATTTTCCTCAGCACCAAACTGTCTCCTTTTCCCCAGCATGATTAAGACTAGGGACAGGCATTACACATAAACCAGTTTACGTGATCAGAAAATGGTTTAAACCTGTAACAGAACAGATGTTCAGTGCACATAAACCAGTCTGAAAATGGCTGAAATTGGTTTGAGATAAACCTGGTTGAATATAGTATCAGACTTAACTGATTTGGCTCAAACCAGCTTATGCAATGTCCGTCCCAGACCCCTTACTGGTTTAATACAAACCAGACACCTCTAGCATCCTGGCATGCTCTCTGGGCTGGGCAGGCTCTCTACTCCACAGCAGGGCTGGCCCCTCCCCTCTGTTCCCTGGCTGAAGCTCAGCAGAAATTTACAGGCAATTATTCTCTCTCCCCTCTACCTAACACAGGCACCTCAGCATTAGCTGCACAAGGGTTTTCAACCTCTGTAAAACAGGGTACCCCTTCTGGGGGGGTACCCCTGCCAGATGTGGAGGGGAAGTGCGGGGGGGAGTGATGACAGCCAGCCAGGGAGTGGCGGGGAGGGGGTGGGGGCTGCTGATGGATGGCCAGACGTGAAGCCAGCAGCATGGGGAGCTTGCATGCAGCTACTGCCACCATCTATAAATTCCATGTCGCTGCTGGACGCTGCTTTCCCATGCCCAGGTATCCCAACTTTTGAAAAATCCTTCCCAACACTGCTGTAACACTAGGAGGACACAAAACGGAAACTGCCTGACTAGATAACATTCTATTATCACCAGGAAAAAAGAACCACCCCCAGAACCAGTCTGGATTTTCCCCCTAAAGTTCCTGGAAAATGTATCAGATTTGCTATCTTGAAGAGAGGTGACTTAATTATGGCTTTAAAAGTTAAAGAACATTTTCTTTTTTTTAAATAAAGGCATGCTTTGTGTGAATTAAGCAGCCATTGCAGGAAAGAGGAAAGCTCAAAGGACTGTAGTTTCAAAGGATTAACACAAAAAATAATCTAATGTAATGGAAACTCTTCACACACACATATGCAGAGAGAGTGAATGGACTCACCAAAAAAAAAGGGGCAAAGACATTAGCAAAACCCAAGTCCTTATACAGCATATACTCATCAATCTTATTATGGTTGGATTAGGGACTTGAGAGCTGCTATATGATCCTCCAAACAGCACCTTCTGAGGCCAGGATTGCTGCATTGCAGCTTTTCAATGAGGCATGACAAGCCTAAATACTGAGCTGTCACCACTGCTTGCTGGTGGTTTAGTCTGTTGGGAGGGGCTGGTGTTAGAGCTAGGCAGAGAAAGCTAAGGTGAAAATTGTTTTTAATAATTGCAATGAATAAGAGAGAGAGAGCCTAGAGAGTGTATGTGCGTGGCTAGAGAAAGTCAGGGGAGAGTGTGTAAAGGTGGTTAAGCGGAAAGTGAAGTCAAAACTAGTCTCTAGAGCCTAGGATGTCAGTCCTGATTAGTATCAATTTAGATGTTGAGTCAGGGCATGATTCATTTAGGAGCTCCCTTATACCATAAAACTAGGAGGAAACAACTATATAAAGAATCATATCTATTTTGTTATTGTGTCTTCAGAAGTTAATTTATTTTCAGGGATTTTCACAACTGATTTGGGATGCATGCAAGGAACTGCTGACTTGTTTCTGCATGCCTTTTCCTCACTGATGTTCTAAGTCTACAACCACATCTTCCATATGCCCACTGTACTATAGCAACCAGCACAACAGCAAGCTATCGTTGACAGCATATAGTGCAAATCCTGCAGTTAAGAAATGGCAGTGTAAAAAACAGATCTCTGAGACTCTATACATTGGTTTCAAGTCCAAGCAAGCGCCCCATCCGCTCCATGTTCTTGTCAATTGTGGCTTGACAAGTGATCTCCTTGGCACATTCCATTGGAAACCAACCTCGCTCACCGTCTCGCAGTCGTTCACCTTCATACCAGCCTGCAAAGGGGAGTAGAGGAGCAACAATAAATAATATCCAAAATGTTTCAAATACATATGTAAGAACTGTGTATGGCATACTTTTAGAGAGAACCTTGGTGCACAGTCAGCTATCCCACCTATGCACTTCTAATGTGTAAAGTGTAAGATGCATACAAAAGGCAATTTGGATTAATTGTTACTACAGACTGGGAACAACAAACAATATAGTAGTAAAAACTATAGGATATTTGACAAACAACAGTTTTCTTTGTATCTCAGATACTGTAAGTGATAGCAAATAACCATGTTGTAACTAAGAGCTTGATTATGCTGAATATCCTCAAGTCCCTTGAAAACAATGGGAGTCAGATTTACTCCGTATTATGGGTATCCTTCAAGTAATTTTATAGTTAACATTTATATTTTGGCAGCATTTATTGGCAACAGCCAAGCTGGACAGTTCTGTGCTCTCCATTTCATAATCAATTATGGTCCTTGCCCCATGGAATTTAGCATATTACAAATTACCCCATTATAGTGTGAAATACCCATATGTAAAATATTAAGACAAACTACTGCATATACTGCTTGCCATGGCTAATTTTTTAAAGGCCAATTTTTAAAAGGAGCTGCCTGTTTAAGAATTTGGTTCATGCAAAAACTATTCTAATGCTTTTTGGCTCCTGCAACTATCTGCAAATCTCCAAATGAGAGATTCCAATAATGCCTTCATAAACAGAGGCTGCCCTTTAAATATTTGGTCCTAAACCTATGGACCTTCCATGTTGTTTCCTCAAAGCAGAAGTCAGGATAGATTTGTACCTTTATAGACTAACTAAATAAGAGATCAAAAAAATCATAGAATGATAGAAAAATAGGGTTGGAAGGGACCCCAAGAGGTCATCAAGTCCAACCCTGTGCTCCAAACAGGACAATCACCAACTGTATCATCCCAAGACTTTGTCTAGTCTGGTCTTAAAAACCTCCATGGATGGAGCGTCTACCTCCTCTCTGGGTAACCTGTTCCAGTATTTTACTACCCTCCTAGTGAGATATTTTCCCTCTAATAACTAACTTAAACTCCCCTTGCTGCAACTTGAGACAATTACTGCCTGTTTTCATGTGCCACCACTGAGAACAGTCTAGGTTCATCCTCTTTGCAACCATTCTTCAGGTAGTTGAAGGCTGCTATTAAACCCCCTCTTAGTCTTCTCTTCTCCAGACTAAATAAGCCCAGTTTCCTCAGCCTTTCCTGAGAAGTCATGTGCTCCAGCCCCCTAACCATTCTCATTGCCCTCCGCTAGACTCCCTCCAATTTTCCACATCCTTTCTGTAGTGGGGACCCCAAAACTGGTCACAGTACTCCAGATGTGGCCTCACCAGTGCCAAATAGAGGGGAAGGATCACTTCCTTTGATCAGCTGGCAATGTTCCTAGTAATACAGTCCAGTATGCTGTTAGCCTTCTTCACTACGAGGGCACACTGTTGGCTTATATTCAGCTTATTGTCCACTGTAACCACCAGGTCCTTTTCTGCAGAGCTGCTGTTTAGTCATTCAGTCACTAGCTTCTACCAGTGCATGAGATTGTTGTGCAGGACTTTGCACTTGTCCTTACTGAACCCATAAGATTTCTTTGGTTGAATCCTCCAATTTTTCAAGGCCTCTCTGAATCCTAGTTCTACCCTCCAGTATGTCTACTACTCCCCCCAGCTTGGTGTCATCTGCAAGCTTGCTGAGCTTGCTCCATCCCATCTTCCAGGTCATTAATGAAAATATTGAACAAACCTAACCCCAGACCTGACCCCTATGGCACTCCACTTGATACCAGCTGCCAGCTAGACATTGAGCCATTGACTAGTACCCTTTGAACTGGACAATCTAGCCAGTTTTCTATCCATTTTATAGCCCATTTATCCAACCCATATGTCCTAAGCTTGCTTGCAAAAATGTAGGAGAAGACCATATCAAAAACCTGCTAAAGTAAAGGTATATCATGTCTACTGCCCTTCCCACCTCCAGAGAGCCAGTCATCTCATCAAAGAAGGCAATCAGGTTCGTTAGGTATGACTTGCCCTTGGTGAATTCATGCTGATATATAGCAAAAACTATTGTAAACAGAGGGCTTATTTCATTGGATACTTTGAAGGGACTGAAGGAAGCAGACTGATAAATAGAAAGCAGTGATTAGAATACAAAGGGTAGGGAAGGGGACACCGAGGTTGACTCCATGTTTTGTTGTGGAGAAAATGCTACAAGGACAAGTTAATTCTCCCAACAAACTAATCTCCTTTGTTGACAGCATTAGCATTAGCTAAGCAGAAAGATGTTCACCTACCATCATTCACTTTTTGATAAACTAGAACCACATCAGCAACCTGAAGGGATAGTTCATCTGACTGTTTTGCAGTGTAAGTTCTGATGATCTCCACCTGAGTCAATGCTGGGGAAGAAACAGAACATATTGGATTAAGATGCATATAAGAAATTAATATCTATATTTAAACAACACAAGAAGGCATAGTAAATCCCTATTTTAGGCTGTAACAAAATAAAATTGTTCAAGTAATCTCAGTAGTGTAGAACATTAACCAACTGGCTTTCACTTGATAGCTATACACAAACATGAATTTAGGTGATGTGCCTAAGCTCTGGCTTTCTCAACCTCAGCCAGGTAATAGGCTGATATAATTAACCAGATCAATCTAAATGAAAGCAAGGAATATAATAATGTGTAAATGAAACCTCTCAAAGAACCTCCACAAAACCCCACCTGGTTCACTGTATGCACAGAAGGTCACACTTTGGTTACGTTAAGAGGAAAAGAACAATTTCAAAGGGAACACAGATGACTGTTTTTTGCAAGGAAATACATTTCTTTTTTCAGTCTACACTTGTTCAGTTTAGCCACCAAGGGGCAGTATATTTCTGTTTTCATGTCAACTGACCGAACAGTCTTGTCTCTTACTTACTTGTCCTGTCTGTGCTCTGTCTGTCGCTGTTCTGTCCAAGTGTAGTAATCCAGCGAGCTCTTTCACTCCTGTAAACAATTGAGACAAATTCAGTTTCCAAGACCGCTGATCTTAGAGTGTTAGAGGGCCTGCCCTTTTCACGACTCCGGATTTGAATCTTTTCCTTTCTCATGGGAAGAAAACTTGTTTTCTTTTAATTTCACAAGACGGCAAGATAGATTTTCCTGAAAATACTTCAAAATTAAAATATAGCAAGATATTTTAAATGACCAACAATATTGCTTTTGTTTTCTAGAAGTGGTATTCTGATAAAGGAAGAGCAAAAAACACATTATCCATTTGGGGATGTGTTAGAACAGCGTTTTAAAAGAAGTGCTTGAAAAATTTGGTTTTGTGTGCACATTTAATTATAATATAGAAAGGAAAACTGATCTCTTTCAAAACCCAACCAACAAACAAACAAAAACTTTCCATATGTTCTGAAAGAAGGGACACCTTCTGTCCCTTGGCTATGCTGACTTGGGAAGTCTGTGAGAGATATCACAAATATCTAGCTTAACTCTAAACATTACCTTGCCAAACAACTGATTTCAGATAGATTATCCTGAGATTTTTTTTTTTTTTTTTTTTAAGTGAGTAGAGATGGGCATAGGAAAAGTAAGATGAAATGAACAATTTCGGGAGTTGTGTAAGTGGGATAAGGATCAAGGAGGTAATGGACAGTTTAGATAGGAAAATAAAAGATTATTATGGGTTACTCAATTCAATACCCTGAACTACAATTTAAGCTGAATGTTTCTGATCTTTGAAAAATTAAGCTCTAACTTCAACTCACCATGTAGGGATGCAAGTATATAGCTCATTTTGTGAAACAACTGTTTCAGTTAAACATTATTTTGTCTGACTGTTGTTAAAGGAAGTATAACATGTTCAGATGGTTCAGGTAGCAGAAAAAATGGATGATTAAGATACATTTTTAAATCTGACTTCCCACGTGCTTTTAAAAGTCAGTTACTGAACTCTTTTAGATACACATCCCATGTTTCAGGTGAATAAATTATGCACACAAATTATATAATATGTTCAGAGGTATTTATTAACTAACATAACATTTCAGTATTTCAAAACTGGTGTCAGCTGGAATATGACATCGAGGGAATGCATGTGTTAGAACAGTGTTTTAAAAGAAATGATGGAAGTATTAGAACAGTTTTAAAGGATCACCAGACAAAAGAAAGTCATTGTGGAATCTTATCTCGCTCCCCTCTCTGCCTCTTGAAATGCTGCTACTGAGAACAACCTTCTGCACTTTGACCATGTCAGATTACACTTGAATCTCTGCTCTAACTTCCCTTTGCCATGCACATCGATTTTAAGCTCATAACTTTTCCTGTCATGTCTATCAGAATTTTTCATTTGAGCACTCATCTACCAAACCACCTCCTATGCTTAAAACCCACTCCCTGGGCATGCATACATGCATTTATGCCAGCTTAAATTTGCTGTGCAGTAAATTACAGTTTATCCACTGTATTTAATATCTTTGCTGCTTTTAAAGCAGCTGCCCCCTATTTAATTATATCTTTAGGTAGGTTGACCAAAATTCAACACTGTGCCCCAAAGAAGTGTAACTAATACTTTAAACAGTGATAGCATAATATAGTTAGACTTCACTGAATAAACCTTGTGGATTCAAGCCAACAGTCCTGTTAGCAGAGTACATATGAAAGGTGTCAGGATAAATGTGTTCTAAGGAAGAGTTTGTATATAGGGAGTACATCTACGTGTGCACATTTACACTTGTATTGTGCAGTAAATATGGTGACTTATGCCAACTTGAGCATACATTTGATACCTACATTATACAGGTATCAAATTTATGTCCAATTAATTACTGTGCAGAAACACACACATAAACACCTTACTGCGGTAACACTGTGTGTGTGTGGACTGACTTGGGGCTAAGGTGTCACAGGACCGCACCCCCTATGTACAAACTCCTATTTAGAACACATTATCCTATGACACCTTTAGTCCCAAGACAGTCCACACGCACAATGTTACTGTGCAGTAACTACTTGGATGTAAATTTGGTATCTGCATGATACAGGTATCATATTTACGTTCAGTCAGCATAATTTACACTCAAAAGATTTCTATTTTTTGTCAAAAATACAAATACTTCAATATTGAAAAAAGCCATATTAGAAATCCCAGTGTGATACATTGTGGGAGTTTTAATTTATATCTATTGTGTCCCCACTTTGGCATAGTCCCTCCATGTTACTATATCACCTATAATGTACCACAGTGGCTCAGAAAAAAAAGGGAGATAGCAAAGGCAATATAGTGTGGCCACTAAGTCCGGAAAGGTATGAGGCACTTTGAACAAATGAGGTAGCATTTCCAAAGCTAAGGTTGTAAGTTCTGATATTTCTTTAAATGGTAGAAATCTACCCATATATATGAGAATTATTCCCCAACATCCCCAATTTTCCAGTCAGCCCTAGTTGTTGGTTTTGTATTTAGAAGTACTCAGAAATGCCCTTAATGGAGGGTGTGGAATGGACATTTATGCACTTTCTCTAGATGAGTTATGCATTATTTTGCATGAGTCATTTTTATTTTCCCAGGAACAAAAATATTGTAAAAATGAATTTTAGGAGTTAAAAAATGTTAACTCCTCTTCCCTTTTATCAGATATTTCACACTCATGAATGCCACACAGTTGCTTACTGTCCTACATAAATAAAAAAAAAATCACTTCTGGCTGAAAAAAAAATCTAAGAGAATAATCTACTAGTTGTATGAAGATTGGCATGCTGTCTAAATATAATAAGCATTTTAGTTCCATAACTGAAATTCTGCAATCTCGCCCTAATTCTTTACCCCAATTCTTTGTCATCTATATCTGTGCTAAGGAAATGGAAAACTCTACTATTTTTATTTGGTAACACTTTACACATATTTTGCATGGTTTTAAACAACAACACAAGGATCAAGACAGTGATAAACCAAATCAGATCCTTAGGGATGGGGCAGCCGTCAAGCTTACTTGACAGCTCCCTGCTGGGCAGGAAATGAAGGGGACAGCTGTTCTCCCTCCCCTACCTTTCCCCGTGGAGCAGGAAGTGGGGAGGTAGACAAGAGCACTGTGGGATAGTGGGAAGTATAAAACCTAGCCATACATTAAATTCATCTTGACAAGACAAAGAAGCTGATGTTTGAAACAGTAACTTCTTTCCTGTCATCTGCCATTTTGGTGGTGGATCCATCCTTTTTATGTTGCAACCAACTTGAACACATGGGCCATCACATTTTATCATGCTAATCTTGCATATAAATCAGGACAAGTTTAATGTCTAACAGGATCATATCATGCTTTTTACATGGTGGTATTTTCCATATTTTCCTTTTATTTGCACTGTTTCCCTGTAAACTTTTCTAAAAGGAACCCAATGATTTTCAAGGCACAAGCCATTTTTCTTTGAAGTGAGTCAGAGTGAGGGGAAGAAGTTGATTATTCTAATTTAAAAGGATAGACAAGAAAATGTCCTTCTAAACTATGTCTAACAGTACAGACAGAAAAGAAAGATGATTCTGAAGAACTTGGACAAGCTGAGGTACATTCTCCTTTGGAGCTTTCAAATAAGGTGTCAAGCACCAGCCTGGTTGTGTGTCAGGTGAGCTGCCGGTGTCAGATATGGATTTTCTTATGCTAAGTGACAATTTAATTTGAATCCATGCGTTCAGTGGCAGGAGTATTATATCCATCCCAGGATGAATGTCCAAGAAGCATACATGTAAAAGGCACATCCTGATTTTATGACAAATGGTTCTGTTTAAATAACAGAAGTAATGGTATTAGTAGTAGTAATTGGCAAGATTTAAGCATATAGTCTCATGGTGGCATTTTCCCTTCTTTCCACCTGATTCCCCTCACACTAGGCTGAAGAAGATCTAATTTTCCCCTCACAGCCCAAATGCCAAGATTGATCCATGAAGAACAATCTACAATTACACCAAGTAACTCTCAGCAACCAAATTGCCAGAAATAATCAAACAGTAACTGGGAAACTGATCCCTCAAACTAACAGGAATATCTTATATTTATAATGCAGAACTCTTTGCATGTATAAACACCTTTGACTCATTCAGTTTGACCTGCCTCGTTAGGTTTTTATTCTTCTGTGTTTTCCCCATTTTAGCATCAGTCTTAAGGGCACAGTGTCAACTTTCAAACCCAGTAATTATTTTCTAATTTTTTTCCTCCTAAGTAGACTTTTCTGTATTGCTATTTTTATTAATTGTGGTAGAGAATATAACCAGTTGCTAATAGACAGAACAATAAAATAATAAATTAAAATATTTCATTAAAAACTAAACATCTACAAATGCACTACAGTGTGGCCACAACCTGTGCCAACTCAGAACACATTTGATTCATTTTACAATGATGCTTTTAAAAGGAAAAATAATGATCTATTGTTTCTTTCAGAGTTGTTCTCAACTTCGAAAGCAAGTCGAAAATGGCAAACTTTCCAGTTTAGGATATGTCAAGAGCATTGTGCAGTTAATGTTTTCATGAGTCCCACCCGCCTCTGGTTTCCAATAAAACAGATTAAATCTGTTACTTCTGCGGAGGGCTCCTTGGTTGCTAACGACATCCGAAGGAAATGATGCCCTCTCTCAGAGGTTTCCATGAGAAAGAACAAGACACTTCTTGTTGCTTTAGTCAAAAGCAAAATGTTCCTTGAAACTGCCTCAACAGAACAAGGACCACCTCTATCCTAACCCAGATTCATAGCTTTGCCCAAGGCTATGCAGGATTCTCTGGCACTCTTTCTGCACTGCATCCCACTGCTGCATCACACAAACATCATTGTAAATAATTTGATACAAATCCTAGTTTCAGGACAATAAACTTTATAATCTAGCAGACCTTTTCCTTGTTCTGTTACTACTATTATTACAGCTTAAAGTACATCTGTACTTTACTGGAGCTATTTCCACCTAAGTGGAATCTGTGCCTAGACATAATTTCATAAAATGCTAAAATACTAAAACATAAAAAGGAAAAATAACAATTAAAACTCATACTACACACCAATGAGGAAAAGGCAGCACAAAAGGAATACTTTCTTAGGCCTCTCAGAGAACTGGCTAGTGTGTGCCTGCATGATCAGGAAATACATTTTGAATGGGGTTTCATAATTGCTTTATAAAACATTTATAAAAACAGTATTTCTTCAGAAATCTACAGCAGTGTTCACATTTGCGCACACAATTACTGAACTTGCACAAGCAAATGCAATATTTTACAGCAGTGGAGGCCAACCTTTTTGGTAGGCAGGCCACAAGTTAGCCCCTCCCACTAAGTTCCCCTAATCCCCTTCCTGTCCTATACTGTCTAGTCTCCTGCTTTGATTCCTGCTTCCCACCCTCCCTGCTGCTATATTGCCTGACCCCTCTCTGATCTGCTGTATGCTGCACATTCAGGTCATCTATGCCATTTATGGCAATTGTGGCTGCAAGTTGGACGCTCCTGTTTTACAGAATCAGATGAAGATGCCTGCAATGCAGCTCAGGATGATTTGAAAATACAGCTTATGTCATTTAATTTGCCTTAAAAATACCTTTCAGAAGAGATTTAAAACTGTTAGTTAGTTACCGTAGAGACTAGAGCTACTTTAGTGTTCTGAAGTAAATCCATGATCTAAATCAGTGTTTCTCAACCCTTGGGTTGCGACCCAAAAGTGGATCACAAGAATATATGAAAGGGTCATGAACAAACTTTAAAAACAGATTCTCCTTTAAAGGAGAAAAATGTGGGGAACTGGCTTTTCCTTTTCCAGCTGTCAGAGTTGCAGCCTGTGAGGGGCTGCTTGGCACCCCCATGCCCACCCCCCACACACACACTGAGGGGCACTTAGCATTTTGTTCTCTCTGCCTGGCTGGGACCAGCTACAACTTCTGCCTCCTCTGCTTCCTGGACCACTTCAGTCAGGGGCCTCATAACTGGTGGAGCTATAACGTAAGACAACAAGCCCCCTCATCTCATCAGGACTGCCCAGGCCTGTCCTGACATGCATGTGTTTTGGTAAAGCGTGCTCTCATGGAAAATGGCAGTCAAAAGGATCCGGATTGTGTGACTGCAGAACTCAGTGCGGCTTCAGAAGAAAAGTGCAATGGTCAGCTGATGAGCAAGGATCGGGGGAAAAACATGGTAAAACCCAGATTTTCTCATTTTAAGGAGAAAAACCAGGAATTTCTCTTAAAGGAGATAAGCATGGGAAAGAGTGGGGTTCCCCTTGTAGGCTGGCAGAGTTCTAGCCTACAAAGGGCTGCAGTGAGTAGGAAAAGGGCAACTGGCAGGGGGTGCCACATGCATGTGTGCACATGTCTTCCAGGCAGCCTGGAGACCAGGTCCCCACAGGTAAGTATGTGGGGAGAGGAAGGGATTGAGGCTTCCATAGTGAGGGAGGGATGGAGTTGGGCAGGACTGGGGCTGGAGCACCTGCGTGGTGCATGAGGCTTGCGGCATACAGCTGCAATGCCACAGGGGCCACAGGGCCTGGGCAGGGAGAAGGAAGGGATTGTGGGAGGCTCATCCAGGCATGGGAGCTGGCTCCCTGCCATTGCATGCACTCCCAGGGGGGCATTGAGGGGCACATGCCCCCCTGCTTTGTGCATTGGATAGGGGTCAGGGTGCCTGCTACAAGCTTGGGCTCCCTGCCCTGCTGCAGTCTCCCCAGGGGAGCAGCCCAGTGGGCAAGGCCCAGCACAGCATGGCAAAGTGGGGTGGGGAAGCTCGATGCTGCCATCAGGAGCCCTGAACTCACAGCAGCAGCAGGAGTAGTAGCACGAAGTTGTTCCCTTTGCTGCTGCTGCGCTGACAGGTGGCGCCTCACCATGGCAGCACAGGGCAGCACAGCTGCTCACAGCGGCCCACCTGGTCCTGCTCTGCCCTGTCATGAGCAGCCGAGGCCTCAGGGGGAGGGCAGCAGGGCGGGGAGCCCAAGCCCACAGAGGGAAGCCCATATCCACCTTCCCTTCCAGGCTCCGTTCCAGCCGTGCTGCCCATGGGGGAGAGGGAGCTGGACTCTGTGGTCCATCCCGCTGCAGCAGCTGCTGCTTCCCACATGTGGCAGCTGGGGCTCAGGCACTGCTGGGAGGATCAGGGGGCTGCAGACCCAGGTCTCTGACCCTGTAGCCTGGGCAACTTGGGGACTCCTTTGGCAGGGCTGGGAGGGGCAGGAGGCTCTGGGTGAGAAGTGAGGGGCACTTGCAGGGCCCAGAAGGCTGTGGGTGATGAGTGAAGGGCACTGATAGGGCTGAGTGGCTGTGGGTGGTGAGTGAGAGGCAACTGCAGGGCCCATGGGGTTGTGGCTGGTGAGTGAGGGGCACCAGCTGGGGAGGGGGGGTGCTGTGAGTGCTGAATGAGGGCACCAGCAGGGCCAGAGGACCTGCGGGTGGGGAGTGAGGGGCACCAGCATGGCTGGGGGGCTGTCATTTGGGAGTGACGGGCAATGGCATGGGCAGGGCACCAGTATATCAGGGCTGCTCAGCACCACAAAGGTGAAGTGGGGGAGGCAGCTGCAGCTGGACCTGCATCCTAGTGAGTGAAGGGAACCTGGGGAGCTCTGATTTCCATGATAAGAAACCCAAAATCAAATGCCAAGATTTATAGACTTATTTTAGAATTTATTTTATTATAGTGATTGAAGCACTAGTAGTCTTCTAAATCACTTCAGAATTGTAAATATAACAATAAAACACTGTGTTTAACTGATACCTATTCTAATCACAGAAAAAATGTGGATTTAGGGGGTTTAATCAGAGAATTTGTGCTTTTTTTTTGATCAGAGAGAACCAGGATCCCTGGTGATGAGCAACAGGGCCATGCAAAGCTGGATTAAGGCAGCCTGCATGCCAAGGTATACTGTGATGCAGGACCTCACATGGCTCCATTCTCAAGACCTCAAGGCAAGTAGGATCTGACTGACTAGCCTTGGATGCTGTCTCTGAAGAGAAGTTAAACATCTAGGGGAGTAACTTTGCCAAGAAGCTCTGCAGGGAGGACTCAGAAGCATAATGCCATTTGGTTTTAAAAAATATTAAAAATCTAAATTAAAAAAAATGCAGATTACATACTTGACATCCTTTATACTCATGTAAGATGAAAATGTAATAGCGTATTTCCACTGAAAATGTCGTAGATTATTTCTACCATCAGGTGAACAGAATAACCTTTAAGGCTAAAGTGCAGTATTTTCTACTGCCATGAAAGAGATACCTGAGGCTACACTCAATTATTGGTACTCATGTTCTTTGGGCACTGACCATGAGTTGTGTTATCAAGATACTGGGCTAAGACTCAACTCTAGCTTTTTAACTCACTACACAAATGATAGAATAGGTCCAAAAGACTTGATGCTCTTGTACTTTGGCTAGAAGGAAAAATGTTTAAAATTGTAGGGTGGAGAAAGGGAGTTAAGGAAACAACATTTTACTTACTGACTCTCAGTCCCGAGTAACATCTCCATCTTTTCTCCTGCGTGATTACTAAGGATAGTTAATCTGAAGAGGTGACTTGCAGAGTTCTGCCGTGAATACAACATAGTTGAACTGTTTTTTACAGGAGAGGAATTCAGTTCTTCGTTGTCACACTGTTCAACCAACAGCTGGTCCTTTAAGGAATAGGCCGTAACACTGTAGCTCTCTTCACTGCAAAACAAAAGGAATGGTACTCTGGGTGAAATAAAGAAAACCACACACTTATCTTCAACGTGAATAATTCTCCGTGAAAAGTGTCCAGAAACAGACTATCTACTACAGCCCATTTTCAGCAGTGCTCGTACCACATAAGTATTTTGACATTTTCACCCCTACAGCAAATATTTTTCAGAAACTTGCAAAACATCTGCTTGTCAAAGACACAAAAGCAGGTAATTGTTTTGTCTTAAGGAATTTCACTCGGCAGTACAGTTACATGTTTTTGACACTCCTTTTGTAATATAAACTCAACTTACTTAATTTAGGGAACGTGCAAAAAAGTGCAACTAAATTTAATGCGCATTGAGTGATTTTAGCAGGTGTTTACATGTGCAGAGACTTTGGACTAGTTAGTGCACATGGCACTAAAGTTAGTCCCAAGAGCCTCCAGTCCTGTCATATGCCCTTGTGGTCACTGGAGCTCCAATCTCTGGCCACATGGCTGCCAACACTTGGCAGCCATGTTGAAGCCAGAGCCAGCTGCCGGCATCTGGCAGCCATCTTGAAAGCTCTGATCCCTAGTCAGACCTTTCCCTGCACAGGACTGGGGCGGCGTGTGGCAGCTCCCTCCTTGCCCACACTGCCTCCCCATGCCAGGGCTGCCCTATGCTTGGCCAGCCACTAGCCTGGGGGATGAGCTCAGGCCACACCCCCAGTGGTGCTAAAGTTAGTGCCAGATCATGCCTACATGTGCACTCGCATGGACCCAGAGGGACAGACTTCCATCTTCAGCCCCCTCTGTGTAAAAATGACATTTATTTCCTACCTATGGGGACTTTTTACCACCTTGTACCATCTACACTTTTCCTAGAGCCTGATGAAGGGACTTTGATCCTGAAAGCTTGCAGACAATTTTATTGCCATTTTCCAGTTGGTCTAATGAAAGGTATCATTTGGGAATGAAGAGTTCTAGGTTTTTGTATGCCTTCCATGAGCAATAATGCACTTTAACTGAGCATGCCCATATATGATCCCTGCATTTGCAGGGTTCAAACTGATGTCCGATCAGCCTAAATTCACCATTTTTAATGTGCATTAAGGGCATACACATGCACATTAGGCTAATGTGCATTGTTTCTCATGTAGATGCACCCTTAGAGTTGATGACAAACAGTAACAAATATTGCTTATGCAGAATAATATCTCCTGGATTATCTTCTCTAAATAACAGCTGACGGCCAAAAACAATTGTTTGTTTCAGAATTTATTTTACAAGCAGAACTACTAAGGCTGCTTACACATGTGAAAAAGAGAACAAAATGATGCTTTATTTTAAACTCCACACTCCCCCAAGCCTGTCCAAAAGTGGTGTTGAGTTAGTTGGACCTGGCTCACCCAATGGCGGTATAGACCAGGTATTTTAGTGGGGCTTTTTTAGTGTTTTTACCTAATAGCTGATTGACTCTAATAGCCGATGTAGGGGGAAAAGAGTGTTTTACCAAAAGAAGCAGTGTATTACTTTGACCTGGCTTGGCAGCATCTGTATAAATTGGGCACTTCAGTAGGGTTTTTTGGCACTTGTACCTAATACTTGATTGGATAACAGGACTTCACCAACAAATCCTGCTGAAGCGCTTGATCCATACAGACGCTGCAGAGCCAAGTCAAGCTCACACACTGTTTCTTTCGATAAAGCAGGTTCTTTTTCCCCAGGGCTAGGTGGCATTATGTTCAGGTATGGCATTTCTTACTCTACTTTAGGAGTAGCATTTTTGTATAGGGGATTAGACCAGATGACCCTGGAGGTCCCTTCCAACTCTGTGATTTTGATTCTTTCTGTCATAACGAAATCAGTTGAGTGCCCCATCACAGTAGAACTGCCCTAAGCAACTGCAGTTACTTTTAAATTTGGTACGTTCTGCCTCATTAGCTATTCCCACCTGGCGGTCTGTCATTGGCTACTCTAAATGT
>JAGPOW010001918.1:4399462-4421514 GCA_030014935.1 Caiman crocodilus | reverse complement strand
AATTTGGTACGTTCTGCCTCATTAGCTATTCCCACCTGGCGGTCTGTCATTGGCTACTCTAAATGTATAAAGGTCCGTGCAGCTTCCGCCCAAGTCGGACAGCTCTGAGCACGTGGTAGAGTACAGAGAACTTTGCCACATGGCAGAGAAAAGCTGGCAGACTGGCCATCCTCCAACATCTCCCCGCCACCGTCTGTTTCCAACGTATCCTTCATCCTGCACGCTCATTTCTGTCTATAAACTCGCCGGCTTGTTTTGTTGCCCGTTACCTGTAACTATGCAAGCAACCTGTAACTATGCACGTTACAGGTAGTTACCTGTAACTATGTAAGCAACCTTACCACCTGCGTCGCGGCCATCAGCAGTGTAAGTAAAGTTAAAGTAAAAGGTATTTTTGCAACCAATATGCTGTGTCCCACCTCTCCATCCACCAGCCCGCCTGACGGCTGAGTAATCAGCGATCCTCCTCAAGTCGACTCCAGCTGTCTGAGACACTTTCTTTCTCATATCTTTTCATGAGAAAAATAAATACTAGCTATCCTATTGATTGCAAATCCAAAGACTTCTGCATGTGCTTGATAACTTCACAAAAACTTTTTGTAAAACTATGTTAAAAGCATCATTTCTCCTTCACATGCATATTAATGTGCAGAATGGAGGACAATGCTGAGCAAAATAGCTGCCTACACAGTTGTTAGTCAACCATATGCATTTGGCATAGGAAACAGAAGAAATCAGGGCCTCTAGTTGGCCATGTAAGGATGAGGTCACAGTAGCCCAGCACAAGCACAGAAATAAATTCTGATATTTCACACAGTAGAGAGTAGTAGTGCATATACACACTAGCCTTCATTACAAAAGAGAGAATAAGTAATTGATGACCATTGGCACTACTCTTCAGTATGCTTGAGGGTTAACAGGGAATGTAATAGCACTTGACTATATTTATAAATTCCAGCATTACTTCTGTTTAGGTTACCAAAATAGAGCGCTGCCACAAAAAAACCCACTGTCTATGTAATGACATTTTTTTTTTAAATGACACTTTTTTGTAGATTACTAATTTTACCACATAAACACCTTTTGTAGATGAGCCTACAGACTTCACTTCATAAATCTACCGGATACAAAAATCATGGACTAAATAAAGACATTGGATTTATGGCACATCATTGCCTGCCTGCCATCTGATAACCTCAGGCAACCTCTCTACATTTTACCGGCTATATTCCATCATCAGGTCAATATTCCCCCTACACCTGCCACCCTCCCTTCACCTACCTGTCTCACACCTATTGTCACCCATGGGCTCTGATCCTCAATGCCACACACCTGCATTTTCACAGACCTGCATTTTGCATATTGGCTTCTATTCAATCCAGAAGAACACAAAACAACAGCAGACTCTCCCTATGCCTGAAGAAGGGTGTTTGTGCCCAAAAGTTTTCAAAGAACATTTTTTTCCAACTATTTAGTTGGTCTAATAAAAGATACCACATTTACCCAAAGAACCTTATCTACCCACACACAATCAGACTTTTTAAAACCTTGACATTACCTCATAAACAGCCTATTCATTCATCTTCCTAAATGTCTCAAACAATGTTAGCTAAATTTGTTCATTTCTGCATCTTCATCTGTTGCAAAAGAAAATCTAATCAGAAGATTTTGTCATATATAACAATGCCATGTACTGTTACTGAACAGGTACTTCAAACCTCCTGCCCCCACTCCAGTAACATTTATGTATTACAACAGGTGCCTGAACTGTAGAACCTTCACACATATTAAGAAGCATGTCTCAACACTAAAAATTGTGAATTCATAGTGTTTTTTGTTTGTTGTTTTTTTCCTGAACTTATTGTTTAAAAATTATTTAAAAATTTCTTATTAAATGAAAGAGATGTTTTCATAAACTTCCTTTTTTCCCTTATATATTTGGCATGCTCAAGGTACAGTAGTTTTATTTCACTAAATAAAACAATTTTAAATGGTGTTTTTGTATATTTTAATTGAATTTGATTTGCCATCCAAATACAGCTTGGCATAAATCATGGGGGGATAAAAAGTCAACTAGCAATTAAGAATCATAGAATCATAAAAAGTTAGGGTTGGAAGGGACCTAAAGAGACCATCTAGTAAGTCCAACTTCCTGCTCAAAGCAGGACCATCTCTAACTAGATCATCACAGACAGGACATATGTGACTCATTATTTGCTAACAGAATAAAAATATAGAATTCAGGACCTGAGTATACAAAGTTATATAACCTCTTAAAATAAATATCCTCTTGGGTAGCAAAAAAAAAGAAAGCAATACTAAGAATTAGTGCAAAAGCTATACTTGGTTGTACATAAACATATTATAATAGTTACTAACTAATAAGAAACAACCGCTCAAGTATAAATGGAAAATATTAATAATTAATATTTAAGAGTTACTGTACACTCACATTATAATGAACCCCATTGAATGATGAAGAAAGTTTATTAAAATAAGGCATTTGCTAAAATAAGGTGTCAATTTCCTGCCTCTTGATGATGATGATAAAATAATAGTGAAAAAAATCAAGTCCTGCTATTCAAATTGGTAAAAGCATGAGTATCTTATAATAATGTTGTGCTATGTTTAATAATGCATTAACTGTACTTATTTCAATCCAGGCTTCCTTCTTGCTCATGAATAAAATTGTTGCTTTAAAATCAATTCATTCTAGGGCAGGGGTGTTCAACCTCCAGCCAAAGTGGCTCCCCATGGACCAGGACATTCAGCAGTAAAGAAGCAATGGCAGTTAATGCCACCACCCTCCCTACTGCCAAAATCCCGAACTCTGCACAGTTAGTCAGAGCCAATCCCCTTTCTTTGTGTGGCTGAACCACAATCCCTTCCCCTGGGCAGCTGGTTCAGGTCCAAGCTATGCCCCCCTCCCTCTACCCAGCAATGTGGGGGCCAGGCTATGCTCCTTTTCCCCCACCCCCCCACCTGGCCAGGTTGGGACTGGGTCAGGCTCCCTTCCTCCCATGGGATCAGAGCATGCCCCCTCGTTTCCCTGCTGGGTCAGGTTCAGGCTGGGCCAAGCCCCCCTTCCCGGTGCTACTGGATTGGGATGAGACTCCCCCTCCAGATGAGGCCCCTCTACCTACACCACACGTGCCATATTGGGTCCACCAGCTAGATCCTGCCCACAGAAGGACAAGCCACTGCCCATCCAGTTCCATTGACAAAAGAGTTGAGCACCACTGTCTTAGGGGATACAATGGGAACTGTAGAGCTGTATTCAGGAATGTTGTACTTTGTTTTTTTGACTTTTTAAAGAAGCTACTTGTCCACTTTTTAGTAACTAAAGTCTGTACAATAAAATGGATCTGGATAAAAGGAGACAAAGGATCATACAAAAGTAGGGATGGAAAGGACCTAACATGGTTATCTAGTCCAGCCTCCTGGTTAGGCAAGATCATTGATGACTAAACCATCCAGGCCAACTGTCTGTCTAACCTGCTCTTGAAAATTTCCAAGGATGGAGATTCCACAGGCTTCTCTAGGCATCCTGTTCCAATGTCAGACTACCCTCATAGTGCAAAAGTTCCTTCTAATCTCCAACCTAAATTTCCCCTGCTCCATCCTGAGGCCATTGTTCCTAGCCCTGTTCCCAAAGGGCCAAAGAGGCCAAAGAGAAAAGCCCATCCTCTCTATAATTGCCCTTCAGGTGTGTGAAGACTGTTATCAAATCCCACATTGGTCTTCTCTTCTCCAGACTAAATAATCCTAAATGGACATGATATAAAAAGAACTGATTCTTGTAGAAATTGATCTTACCTATTTTACTTCCATCTTACCCTTATTTCAGAAAAAATATCTTTAAATACTGATTAATAACTTTTAAAAGAATGTATGTTCAAATAAAAAAATACTATTTTCAGGTAACTTAAAAAAAAAACAATGACTACACTGGAACAGAACACTAACCATCTGGCATCATAAGTGGAATCATAAATGGCTCATTGTGATGATAAAATATCTTTTAAAACACTTGCATAATCCCTTATTTCCCCTTAAGGTATGTTTTGCCTGACTGGAATCTGTGAATTAGTTGCTCCTGACAGTTTAGTTAATAAAGCTACAAATATTATTCGATTTATTCTTTACAGTAGTATTATTTAATAATATTTATACTTGTGCTTGAATTTATTCTGTGCAATCATAAAATAATTAATTTATAAAATTGAGAGCGCACATTTCTAAGTCAGCTAGAGAAAAATCAGTTTGTCCCATATGTTTGTATGCTTCTATAAGCATTCTTTTGGTCCACCATTTATCATAAGCATACATCAATCACATTTCTCATTACTTGAAGGTATTCAATGTAATCCCTGACAAAAACTGTGTAACTGTAACCTGTAAAAACTGTGTTACCAATTAAACTTCAGCTCAAGTCAACATCTCCTACTGCGTTATCTATGTTAATCTTTTTGAGATGATGATAACGTTGATCTGTTTATTTCTAACAAGTACTTTCAAGATTCCTTCTCCGATCAGTAAATCACACAAAACAGATGTTCAGCTCCAAGCTGTAAGATTGTATATTGCACACTATCAATCATATTACTATACAAGATAAAATCAACACCCATCCAAATCAGAATATATGACATAATGCTTTTTCACATACAGAACAGGGGACTTTACCTTTTTCCCCTGATTGTTATTTAGTCATTTCTTTACTCAGCAGAATTAATTTTGAACAGAGGTAGTTTTAAATTTGTGTCATTTTTCTGACATTGTCAGAAGTCCCTCAATATGAATAGGACCTCAATATGAAAAAGTACAGAGATGGTTGAGGAGGCCAATCTATCAGAGACTCTGATCAAGCAGATGGCAGCCAAGTACGTAAGTTACCACACCTGCCCCAATCCCGTTCTAATGTTGCTGACCTAGATCTCTGCAACCAGACTGGCTGCTGAAAGCGCTACTCGCTCCTTTTAAACACACATGCAGTCTTACACTGTAGGCATGCCTTCACATAGCCACAGTGGGCACATCCACACATGCAAGCACATGCACTTGCAGCATCTCAAATAGAAGCAGTACATAACTGAGTTGGGGCTTTTTGCCTTAGCGCATGTGCCTGAACATGCACTTTGGTGTGGGGCAAATTGTGCCACTTGAGGCAAAATAACCCTGCCTGGCTCCTCCTGGATCTACAGCCAGGGGGAGCTAGAGCCTGGGGCCAGCATCTGTGCTGTTCCTAGCAGTATAAAAAGCTGCCCTGTCCTGGCCCCATCAGTAAAAAAGCTGCCCTGTCAAGTAGCTCAGGGCTACTCGCTCTCAGGAGCTTCTGGGGCCCAGTCAATTGGTACCTGGGGACACTAGTGGCAGCTGGACTTCTGCAGCAGACCTGAGAGTTTCCTGCACCCTCTACCCACTGCAGCAGTCTGGTAGTGAGGGCTGCTGCCTGGTTGAGACCTGCTGTGCATCTGCCAGACCTAGGTGGGGACTCTGGGCCAGCTGCCAGCGGGCTGTGGCTGCAGGGTTTGCCTTTGTGTGGCACTACTGCCATTTATACCCAGAAAATGTTCCCAGTATGGTGGCCTGCTTTGAACTGTCAGCCACCTCCAGCTGGGTCCAAGGTGCTGGCTCTGAGCAGGCTCCCCTGCCTGGGTCCTGCCACTGGCTTCCCTAGCAGAAATTCTGATGTTCCCTATTTGAAAATTGAAAGATCCATGACAAAAAGATCCCAAAGTCACTCTGTAAAATACCCTGAAATCTATGTTCCTCCACAATTAAAACAAAAGACTATATAAAGAGAGAGAGAGAGAGCGAGAAAGAGAAAGCGCGACAAAGAGACAGTGATCAGTTGGGCAATATATTATTGATATATCTACAGTGTTAAAGCAATTTGGAAACCTACCAGTGTCTCTATCATAATAATAAAATCAATTCTAAATACCTATGTTTTGCTGCTTGCCTTTGGTTTCTTACCATAGAGCAGTTAGAGGTCCCTGTGACCCCTGCACTTACCAAGATGTGGGGACAGCTGCCCCTGCAGCCACAACTCCTGCCAGCAGATCTCATCCTGTCTGGCAGCTGGGCATGCAGGGTGTGTGCTGGAGGGATGTGGGGATTGCAGGAGAGGGGTGGAAAGAGGGGTGGGGGGATGTGGGTGGCTGTGGAGGGATGTGGGGGGCATTGGGGTGTGTGGGTAGGTGTGGGTGGATTGTGGAGGGACTGTGTGGGGATAGGGCTGCTCAGGAGGGATGGGTTCCTTGCCTCCACAGGTTGCAATCCCCCTGCACAGCTCACGGACTGCCCCTCACAGAGCTACAGTCTCCCCACAGGGGCTACAGCCCCCACAACTGGGGCCACATGGCCCCTGCAGGGGCTACCACTCCACCCCCCCACAGGGGCACATGTCCCACCCCCGCTTGTTCCCCCAGTCCCTCAGATTGCTGCCCATGCCAGATCCTGCAGTCCCCCCAATGACTGCCCCATACAGCCCCACCCCTTGCTTGCACCCCCAGCCCCTCAATGACTGCCTCACCCAGTCTCAGCCTCCCAGCACTTAAAAAAAGAAGGCCTCATACTCACTGGTAGTAGCAGGGGCTGTGGGGACTCTGGTTGGCAGGGCATCATGCAGCTCTAGCTGGGGTTGCTGCAGCTGTCACCCAGGCTGCATGCTGCCAGGGGGCTATGCCATGAGGCCCCAGTGACCCCGATGGCAGCTGCTAATGCCAGTGAGTGGCACTTTTTTTTCTTCTTTTTTTAATTACCAGGATGCTGGGCCTGGGTGGGGCAGGGATCGGGAGGAGGCTCGGGGGCAGGTGGGGGATAGGGCTTGATAAGGCAGCCATTGGGGGACTTGGGGGAGCAGATGGGGGTTGGGGCTGGGTGGGGCAGCATCAGGGGAGCTTGGGAGACAGATGAGGGATGGGACCAAGCAGGGCAGTCATTGGGGGGAAAGGGGTCCCCCCATAGTCCCCTCTGCCCTCCTCCAGCCCTCACTACCCCCTACTTACTGGCAGGAGCCCAGGTCCAGCTCCCTGAGGCTGGCATGTTGCCTGCCCCACACAAGCAGGCAGTGTGCTTCAGCACCAGGGCGAGGGCCACCCACAGAGACCCTCTGGCTGACTACCAGAGCATCTATGTGGAGAACCCAGCATCCAGTTGCCTCAGGGCATGGTCCAGGATCGTGCCTCGCCTGCTTTTTTCCTGTGTGTTTTTTTTTGACCCCTGGACATCCAGGGATCTAATTTTGCCCCACACTGCAAATCTGCAGTGGAGGTAAAATTTTTTTCTTTCTCACACATGCCTCTTGCAGTATGTCAAAGGGCTTTAAGATACTGCAAGAGGCACGTGTGCACTAGTCTGGATGTGGTCAGTCTGTTCCATCAAGCTTGCATTCACAGCTTTCCCTGGTGCTCCTGACTTCTGACCAGACTTTGGCTTTTCCTGACCCTAATCTCCCCAGAAACTTGGTGCTAGTTCTGCTCTCTGTGGCTTCCCTGGCATCCTGACTCTGCTTGGCTTCTTTGAACCTGATCTCAGATTTTCTCAGAGTTCTTAGCACCAGTTCTCTGACCCCTGGCTCCAGACCTCAAGTTACATCTTTTGGATATCTCTCTCCACTCCAATAACCTTGCTAACCTCTTAGTTGCTCCCCAGGACCTATCCACAGACTTGACCATTTACATCCGGGCCAAACCCTCACACAATCCAAGATCTGAATATTCAACTGCAGATGGGAGAGGTTTCATCTTCCATGAAGTTACTTAAAATGTAACATTGACTAATACCTTGACTTTCCTCCTTTCCAAATCATGTATTCAAGCAAAAATCTTATTTATACGCTGCCAAAGTTCAAAGCATCTCAAACTGAACAGATCCTCATTTCAAGCTTAAACATAAAAAAAGAGAAATCAAATAAGTATCCTGACCCAAGCAATGTTGTATTAACACTTTTTAAAATAGGGATATGCTAATTAACTGAAGGGTAAGGGGCAGAGCTGGCGAGCTCCCACAGATGCCACTGGCAGTGTTGGCAGCGGGGCCAGAGCTGCTGAGCATCCACAGATGCTGCCAGTGGCAGCGGGGATAGCCCTGTCATGGGGGGCATAATCAAGCACCCATTGACGCAGCTGGCAGCGTCAGTGTTGGGGACATCCCTGTTAGGGGGGCACAAGCCCCTCCATGCCTTCCCTACCAGTCACTTATATCTGTAGGAACAAAAACACTTTTACTTGGATCTGTAATGCCTCTGACTAACCAGCTCTACAATCATATCCATCATTCTATTATACTCTTTTTTTCTACTGTATCTTAAAATACAAATAAGATAGCATTTTTATTAATAATATGCATACATACAAGGAGATTTTATTTCAGTGTATTGTGCATAGAATATTCTAGATAGAGGCAAACCTAACAGTGACATATTACGAAATATATTCTTTTACAAGTTTTACAATCTGTCAAAGGAAATAATTTTTTATTATTAAGTCCATCAAATTTACAAAGAAGGGTTTTCAATCAAGATAGTCAATAGTTTTGTGGTGTGACTAAATTACTTTGAAATACTGGCACTTGATTGGAAATCTGGACATCTTTATTCTAACAGTACTATTTTGATATCTGTATGTTGTGTAATATTATATAGCATAAAACTGCTCAAAAATTAAATTATATCCTATTGCTGGCTTTCCCTATAGAGATATATACATTTGATGCTTTCCATCCTCAAGACACACTCCTGTTCTTGCCCATTTTCACTAGTATACAGAAATTATGTTTGATTTACATAAATACAAACAAGAGCTTTTGCTTTCATGAAGAAAGAAACAACTGCAAATGTCAGTTTGTGAATGTTCAGTTTTTGCATTACAGTATAAAAAAGTCTTTATTTCCCAACTGACCTTGTACTCAGAAAGTTAATTTCCTGAGGGGAAGCATGCATCATCTCTGACTTCCTTTGCAATAATGACAGATGCCCTGAGTTGGGACTGTTATATTGGCAGGCTCAATTATTCAACACTATCTCATTTCTTAATAGGTTTCATACTTCTCATAATTCTAAAAATGGTACCTCTGACCATATTATAGCAGCATTTGGGACACAGACAGAAAAATATTCAATCATCTGGTAGGTTTCCAGGATTATGCTATAGCAAGCAACTTCCACGGCTTGCAAGCTCATATAAAACTGTATTAGAATATTTTCTTGGATCTATACAAGGAAGCCTGAAGTGCTGTGTTGCTAAACTGGACCTCTGAATAACTAATTTTAATCTCCTAGTTACATGCTGAAGATTAATTATGAACAGCTTTCTTTGGATAATGGTATGCTTAAATTCAATAAGCATAATTCACAACAAAATTAATCAAAAAACTATTCAGTCTTTAAGTATTATACATTTCTATTTCATTTCAATTAAGCAAGACAAACTTGTGTGTTCTGAAAAAAGGTCCGCAAAATAGTTCTACACTCACAAAGATTACAAATTTGCATCTACTTGATTATTTTACTACAGAAATTAAATATCTGTAAGAAGGAGTAGTGGGGGTTTGAGAGATGATGTGGGAAGGATGAGATGAACAAAGGGCCTCTGGTTGTACACTTCACAGTCCCAGAATACACTCAAATTAATGTACCAGTCAAGAACAGAATACAATTTATCAACTAATGAAAGTTCCAACTACTTTTCCATGATTACTGACAACTTTATTTAAGAAGAAAGATTCTTGTTATAAGCTAACACTTCTACTTCCTCCCTCCAGAAAGTTCTCTTGATGTAAAAGTATTAATACATTTCACTAAATCATCCCAAACATATTTATGGATCTAAAATCTTGGTAGGTTTACTCTAGCTTTACAAATCATCAGTATATTATGAAAAATAATATTTCATTACCAATAAACTCCACATGGGGACAGCTGGTTTTTGATTTTAAGAAGAAAGTTTCAAGTAACTTTTCAGTTATATACTCAATTTCCTGGAGTTTGTAAAGAATGAATTCCATAGCTCAGCTGCTTTGGGAGGTAGAAGCCTAATTTAATGCTGTTTTCTAGTTTTTCTTATAGTGAACACACAGAGAGACAGATACAGTTAAAAAAACAAAACCACAGTTTATGAGACTGATAGGACTACTGTTTTTCCTTTGGAAGAAAAAATAGAAAATAGCATAGGAAAAAAAGAAAGCAATATGCTAAGGATCACACCTGTACTCTATAAAAATAGATAATCACTGAACTGTTTCATACAGTACTTTAATTTATTTCATAAAAAAAAATCATTTGACCACATGGTTTTGAACCAGCAGAATAAAGGATTATAATTTTTAAAGAAAAAGGGAATCAGATCTGTGCTCTGGTTAGATTATTTGGGGATGTATTCAAGAGGTTTGAATTTTTAGAATGTAAAGGTCCTGAATATACTGAAGACTCTGGGTATGTCTAGACTAGACTAAAGGATGTATTTAAATAACTTACTAGCCAGTAACTAAAAGATACGCTCTATCTTAGGTTAGGAAAGCCATATAGGGTTTCAACAAACTGTAAATATGTTAAAATGTCTATAATTGGTGTTTAAAGTGATGATTTAAAATGATGTCAGGTTATTAAAACACCTTACCTCTAGTTTAAACAGATTTGCTATGAGAAACTGAGAATGAAGGAAGCAGGGGTCCCATCTCTGCACACCCCTTGCCCATCATATGAGCCTTCCTGGCCCTGGCCCTGGCCCTGGCCACAGGCAGGTGGTGGCTCTGGCTTTGGCACCAGAGCCAGGGCTGCAGTCAGTGCCTGCTCCAGCTGGTGCTTGAATCCAAGATGAGGGGCTCTTCCCCCTCCTCTCCACCCATGTCAAATGCAGAAAGAAACCTGGTCTTGAATAAATACAAATATTATAAAGACTTTAATCAAGAATATTTATTACTATACTCTGATTTGATTTAGAGCTTTTCACTAATTCATAAGTAGAGAGCATAAAGGCAACAAACTTAATCTATTTCTTTGCTCTATTTTGAAAATCAAGAATAACTAATGAATCTGCTATTACTTGAGGTTATCTATTCAAAGATAAATAGAGACATTATTCAGAGTGCATTAGTGTTTCAGCACAATTTTTTTTTTTTATACAGAAGTATCTATTTGCTGCTTTAATTAAAACATTGTTTTTGGCATCTGGAGAACAAACCCAGTTTTGCAAGCAGCTGTGAACAGGTAACATTCCAAAGCATTATTTGACCTTTGGGTGATTTCCAATTTATGAAGTCCAGCTGCATTCTGTTGTCAAGATTATCTCTGGAGTTGACAAGCCATGCAGCCATTAGACAGAAGTATTTTAGTGATATCCTTAGGGGATTACAGAAAGTGAGCTAAGAACATTAAATAGCCTTTTTAAAACATAGGTTTTCTTGCAGCTTTTGTGAAACCTTTTAACAGTCTCAGCATTGCACCTGGTGGATTTTTTTTTTGAATAGATGAATAAAGAATTTCTACTCCAACTATATTTAATCTTATCCAAAAGGTTTGTCACAACCCAAATCAAGTGAGGGTCCATGACACAATAGACTGCCCCTCCAAATGATTGGCATCATCTTAAATTTGGTATGTTCCGCCTAATTAAGTATTCCTACTTGGCAAATTTTCATTAGTTATTCTAAAGGTATAAAAGTTTGCGTTGTTTCCGCCCAAGTTGGAGACCTCTGAACACATGGTAAGGTACAGAGGACCTCGCCATGCGGCAGAGAAAAGCTGGTGGACTGATCACCCACCAACGTCTCCCCGTCTGTTCCCAATGCATCTCTTGTCCTGCATGCTCGTTGCGTCTACAGGTTCATCTTGCTAACTTGTTGTGATATCTTCATTCTGTAACTACACAAGCAACTTTACTGCCTGCACTGCGGCCACCAGCAGCGTAAGTAAATCTTAAGTAAAAGTTATTTTTGCAACCAACACGTTGTCCGACCTCTCCATCCACCAGCCCGTCTGACATCTGCTTAATTAACCAGCATTTTCCTCTGGTTGGCTTCGGCTGACCGAGACAAGGTTAACAAGTGATATGCCACAAACATACCACTTCTGGAGTATAGAGTTAGAGACATAGCTTAAAGCAAGCCACACTACCTTAAAAGCCAAAATTTTTAATCAGATGTTTCTAGGTAGGTTCTAGATGAAGATATGTACTAGTCCTAGCAGTCTGCCCTTGTAGTGTAAGATACTGAGAGATATGGAAGGATACCCCTGCAGTCAGCTTATTTTTTAATCTATTCTGCCAGGATGTAGAAATAGGAGTTATAGAACAACTGCAAAAAGGCAACACGTGAATTGCCATTTATCAATGCCTCAGTTACACTCAGAAAAAGATGCACATTTCTAGTTTTTTGTTGGGCGAGGAGGTTGCTCTATAAGTTCAACACAGAAGAAACATTTTTTTATATTTAAAAGTTTTTCAGTTAAGATTATTGTTACCAAACAAAGATAATATGCATATTTGTACTGAGATTTTTCCAGTTTAATTCTGCACTATCTACATGTGCCACACATGAAGTCCAATTTAGCTATACCTAACCTGTGTGATGTATGCTGATAACAACGATATTCTGGACAATCTTATCTTTCATTTAAAAAAATGATATTTCTATGGTTGTGAGAAAAACCTTCCAAATTTGACCAATGCAGTAATCGGAAATTCATTCAAATCTGTAATGCAACAGAAGTTTGGTACGCATAAACTGCTTTTGAAGTGGCTGAAACCAATTTAAGATAAATCTGGATAGATGTAGTGTCAGACTTAATTGATTTTGGTTAAATCAATTTATTGAACTTCTGTCTCAGATCCCCTCCAGATTCAAGTTAACTCATAGTCCTCCTGCAACCCAGGATGCTCTCTACACCTCCTGCACACACTCTCCCTTGCAGGAGGGGCAGGCTAACCTTGGGCCCACGCTGTCTGCTCCAGCCGAGCAGGGAGGTATACTTTGACCCCCACCCCCGGCTTCTGGCCAGGGCCACTGCAAGCATATGATTGCATTTCCAAAATCAGAAGTGAATGTCTGTTCACTTGTTTATCAGTTCAATTTATGAAGTTTAGACTAACCTGTGAAGATTGAACTGATTGAGCCTTGGGCTTTTTGACTGTACTTAGCCACGGAATCTACAGACTGCCTGAAGCAATGACTTAGAAGTGTGAACTTCTCTACTTTCTATTAAACATCATAGGTTGTTATCTTTAAGAGTGCAGACCTGCCATTTTGGTGTCCACCCAAACTATTTGATCACTGCCCACTTCAGCGGAAGAAATGTCCAAAAGGACAGGAATTCAGAGTACTGTAGAAAAATAAACACACAGGGAAGAACTGAGGAAACACCAAAAATCAGGGGAAAAAGATGGGGCATTAAAAGTCATAGAATCAAAGAATCATAGAAATCAAGGGCTGGAAGGGACCTCAAAAGATCAAGTCCAACCCCCTTGCTCTGGACAGGAATACTGTTGAGATCAAATGAGCCCAGCAAAGTGTCTGTCCGGTCTCCTCTTGAAGACTTCCAAGGCTGGGGACTGCACCACCTTCCTGGGAAGTCTGTTCCAGAGTTTGGTGACCCTTACCATAAAGAAGTTCTTCCTTACATCCAGCCTGAAACCATCCTCTAACAGTTTATGGCCATTGCTCCTTGTCCTCCCCAGGGGTACCCTAGTGAACAGTTTTTCCCTCCGCTTCATTTTTTGCCTGGTATAATGATGAATGAAATATTCTAGTACTGAATAAACAGCAACAATAATGAATCGGTCCTTACTGAAGGGTTGAAGTTCACACAAATTCTTTTCACAAATCTCTAATGGACATCAATAGGATCACTATGTACAGTGTCAATGACACTACATTTATGTTCCAATTCAGCAACAATTTTTCAGAGAGGAAGTTGGCCCTTTTCTAGAAGAGATGGAGATCCCTTGATACAAACATGTCTTCAAAAAAAGCTGTGCATCTTTCTCAAAAAAAGCTGTAGAAAAAATTACATCTTTACATTTAAAATGCAGATATTTCCAGTTCCCTGGAATGCTTCATAGAAATTAGAGAACTATCTACATAAAAAAAAATGAAGCAGTAGAAACTGCCAATGAAGAAGGAAGGGGAGCTCTAGTCACTGTTCAGAACAATGAGCTAGAAGAAGAACAAGAGCTTGATCCTGGATATAACTTGCCAACTCTGAATTACCTCAGGAGAGCTGAGGAAAAGCCAGCAGTGATAGGGCATCCACTTATTGTGGTTGATAAGGACAGTGAGGAGTGAAGCAGTGAACAGCCACTTGCCATATACTTCTGTTGATCTTGTGGATTTCTCATTAAAATCCTTTTGCTGGGATTGCTCTGTAGCCTGCAGGAACCAAGCGGTCAGGAAAATGAGGGTACAAATGCACCAAAGCAGAAGGTCTGACATGTCACCTCTCTAATCTGGTAGCTTCAGGGGCTAAAGTCTCTTTGAAGCAATTCTGAGTTTCTTGACCTTTTATAACATGAAGAGGACAGAATAAGTCCCTAGGTGATCCCCACAAGCACATTTAAAATACTTATAAGTGCTTGAACTATACAGCAGCATGCTGTTAAAACATAAACCTCTAAAATCCTTTGACCCTAGCTGACTTCCTGCCCCTTGGGCAGGGGGCTGGAGCCAATGATCTTATGAGGTCCCTTCCAGCCCCAATGTCTATGAAATCTATGAAAATATTTTGGAGCTGCATGGACATTACCATACCACATTTATTAAAAGTGAAGAGAGATGGATCACTAAATCACATACAAACTATTCGAAAAGGGGAGGGTTGTTAAGTCTTACCATTTCAAACTCAAGATAAAAGTCAAATCATAGGCTGTCAAGGAGTCTGAGTACTAAGTATGATTAAAATGAAGGGATAAAAACTGTGGGGCATGCCTAAGCATACCGCATCATGAGATTTCTTGCCCTTTATCTTTTCATACTGAATAATTCTCATTGCACAAATGCTTTTGGAATGCTTGTACACTTTAATATATATGTACAGTTCTTTTAATGATGTTTCTGGTATGCAAAACATTCACAAATGCTTCTTGAAGCAATTATGTAAATGCCAATGTACATACTTGAAGGTTGTTGGACCACCACTGCTTTTTAGTTATCTGTGGGACTACTAAGAGATATACCATCAATCCTGGTCTTTAAAGACTTAGTCACTCCTAACTGAGCTCAACAAATATGATTAACTGCCTGTGACACAAGGTAAATAAAAGTCAGCTTCAGCGTCAAGAGTAAAAACTTGTATTGCACAATTCTGGCAGGTCAATATGTAGGACCTATAACCCAACAATGTCCAATAGTGTTATTTCTGGGAACATGGAAAAGTCAATGGAAACCCAAATGTGCAAATAAAAATTTAACCATCTTATACTTGACTAGTAACTGCAAGCCCAAAACTTCTTAAAAGCTAAAGGAATTGTAACTATGAACTTTGTACAGCTATTACATTGCGTAACGTACCAGCTATCTATAGAAGCCTGTTCACATATCACTATGAAAAACTGTATGGAATGGATATATTTCTCTCCACTGCTAAATGTTTATGGTGAAATTATGTGCGAGACAATAGACTACAAAAAGAACATTATCAATAAGCTAGTCTGCTTTGTACAGCATATATTTTATGATCAAATGTCCATGGAAGGAACAAGAGAGCAATACTCTTCAATTTCATCTGCTTATTTAGAAAGGTTTTACTACAGTGAATATATACACATTCTGTCATTAAGATTAATTTTTTGTTTACTGTGGCTCATGGGCCAATTGGGATAGCACAAATTCCAACAGCCGGAAAATGTTATAAATCAAAAGCACCAGAGTTTATGTAGTGTACATCACTCCAAAAATCTCTTTTTCAATCTGGGCAACCAACCTATCACATAGGAAACCGATAAACAATGTAATAACACAGATAACAGATCTTTTCATTGTTTTCTTAACCCAAATGTTTAATTTGCTACCAGCACAATAAAATATTAACTTTAGTCCCATGAGAAATGAAAGTAACAAGCTGTTTGAAGATGTGTGATACCAATCTGTGATGTGCTGCCAATGTTTTAACAAAGGGCTCCAACAAAAAAATGTTTCCTGAGGCTTGTGATAAACCATGCGTCTCAGGGATGCACAACAGCAAGTAGCATGAGGAGAAATCTATTCACTTTTCTTCTTATTCAGCTATCCACAACTAGAGATGGAGGCAGCAAACAAATTATGCTGCACTCTGTTGTAAGTGTTAACGTTTATTTTTTGGAAAACGTTAAGATTGGCAGCATTATAACACAGTGCTCAACTCGTGCTCCTGGAAATTCGAGCTCAAGATTTTGTAGTGTGGTTTGGGCATTTTTCTCCCTTGGGAACTCTCATTCAAATGCTTGATATTTGGTACAACTAGTCAATTGCAAATTAAAACATTTGTTCTTCAAAGTTTTTTTCCTTCACCTCCAATATGTCATTTCTATCAGCAATGGTAAGCAGCATCTGCAGAGGCTCAATCAGAAAATTCATCCTAAACAACCTTTTGTTTTGGTGATGGAGATTTAACTAGTAGGCTTTTTCTAAACATCACTGACATTTTACATAAAAGATCTGTCTGGGGAAGATCTCCCTCTTTATTTGTACTGCTAAACTTACATGTTTGCTTTGCCAGTAAAATTGGGACTTAATTTTTATTTCTGCTTGACATCCACCCTTTTGTAATTCTAGTATGGTTTGATGGAGAAACGGAAGAGACAAATAGCTCCAGAAACAATTCATTCCTTGTGTGGGCATAGCACATTTAAATATGTAAATACATTCTGTATGCTTTGGCAAAACTTAAAGCACTTTACTAAAGATTTCCACTTGCATCAAGTTCTGTTTTCATGTTCCTTGCATACTATGAACAACTGCTCCTTCTTGAATCTTTCTCATTCACTCACTCACACAAATAGTTGTTAAAGGGAGATAATAAAAATACTCTGGAAGAAATTATTTATACTTGAGATAAATACCAAAAAACAAGTTAGCCTTTACAAAGTCAGGAAGTAACTCATGGAACAAATATTTAAAAGTAGCTTACATCTTTTAATTGTTCCTTACGTGTGACTCAAGGAATCAAACAAAAATGTACTGGTACTTTTAGATTGGTGAAGTGCTTACCTCTTCTTCTTTGTGATGATGAGGACATCATTAAAGAGGAAGAAGTACACCTGCTGCTTTGAGGTCCTTTTAGAAAAAAGTCCAGTATCTTCTACATATGCTGTTAGCTCACCCCTTTTCACTAACCATCGGGAAGAGGAGACCAATGGAAATGGCTACAAAATAAGAGAACAACATTTTAAGCTCTTCAAAGCTTATATAAATCTTGTGAGATAGAGAATAAAAATCACCTGGAAAGATTAAAAAAAAACCCTCTGAAATACATATATAATAAGGGTACAACAGGGACTTCAAGCTTCAAAATCACAAGTCATACGGGTAAGGTACATTTCATAGTTTCATAGATTTTTAAGGTCAGAAGGGACCTATTAGATCATTGAGTCCAACCTCCTGCCATGGGCAGGATTGAGTGCTGGGGTCGTATGAACCCAGGCAGGTGTCTGTCCAATCTTCTTTTAAACAACTCTAAGGAAGAGGACAGCACCACCTCCCTTGGAAGTTTATTCCAGATTTTGACAACCCTCAATGTAAAGAATTTCTGATATTTAATCTGAATTTGCTCACTTGTGGCCATTATTTCTAGTTATTCCAACAGGCACCCTGGTAAACATTGTATCCCCTATTTCTTGCTGGCTCCCCCGATAAGTTTGTAGGCAGCCACGAGATCATCTCTCAGCCTCCTCTTGTGGAGGCTGAAGAGGTTCAGGTCTCCCAATTAGGCCACATAGGGTTTTTTCTGTAGGCCTTTAACCAGACAAATGGCCCTCCTCTGAACCCTCTCCAGGCCATCCACGTCCCTCCTGAAGTGCGGTGCCCAAAACTGGATGTAGTATTCCAGTTGCAGCCTGACCACTGCCATGTAGAGGGGAAGTATCACCTCTCTGGATCTCTTTGTGATGCATCTGATGCATCTTTTGTGATGCAAGAAAGGGTGCGGTTAGCTTTACTTATTACCTCATCACACTGGTGACTCATGTTCATTCTGGAGTCGACTATGACTTCGAGATCCCTTTCCGCAGTTGTGCTACTTAGAGTGGTACCTCCCAGGCTGTAGGAGTGTTGATGATTCTTCCTCCCCATGTGCAACACATAGCTCTTAACTTTGTTAAACTATTCTGTTCAGCCCATTTCCCCAGCCTGTCCAAATCAGCTTGGATTTGCTCCCTGCCATCTAGTTTGTGTACGTCCCCCCATAGTTTGGTGTTGTCAGAAAATTTGGACAGGCTGCTTTCTACTCCCTCGTCCAAGTCGCTAATGAAGATATGGAACAGTACTGTTCCCAGAACAGAGCCCTGGGGGACTCCGCTGCCCACATTTCTCCAGGTAGAAACTGACCCATCCACCACCACTCTCTGGGTGCATCCCATAAGCCAGTTTTCTACCCACTGGACTGTGTAATAATCTATATTGCAACTGTTTAGTTTATTTATAAGAATTGGGTGTGATACTGTGTCAAAGACCTTTTTAAAATCTAAGTAAATAACATCTACCTCCATACCCAGTCACAAAATGAAACCAGGGTACTCAGGCAGGATCTGCCTGCTACGAACCCATGCTGATTGCCTCTTAGCATTATTTTACCTGCTGTTCCCCCACAAATGTGATCTTTAACAATTTTAGCAAAGGTCTTGCCAAGATAGAGGTGAGACTAACCAGCCTATAGTTACCCAGTTCCTCCTTCCTCCTCTTCTTGAAAATAGGGACCACATTGGCATTTTTCCAATCCTCTGGGACCTGTCCTGAGTGCCACGAGTGCTCAGACAGTTGTGCCAGGGGATCCACTATGACTCCGGCTAATTCCCTAAGTGTTCATCATTTGAGGACATGTTTTAAGCAATATTCACACTGTCTCTGCTATTTCAACTGAATATTAAACAGACTATATAATGAAATACTATAGGTCAGAGCTAATGACATACATCCACCTAATGCAGAACTGAGTGAATTTCTTAAGGAGGGGACAGATAAAATGGCCATAAATATTTCCAGACCCCAATCTCTTGCAAGTCACAGTAGGATAAACAATTGTTCTTTCAGCTTGGAGTATGTGTCAGTATGAGTCCCACTGTATGTCACAATCAAGTAGTATCCTCTCTGAAGAGAAGTAATCAGGAGTTTCAGCTTGGTCAAATAATGATTGAGGAACTGTTTTCCTAAATTTGATATCTGACCTGAATACTACATCCAGGGCATAACAAAAATAAGAAGGCTGGTCCATAAACCTGAGACTGACAGAGCAGCCTTCTGAAGCAGTTCGAAGATGTTGTATATATCGCTTCTCGGCCTCTTGGCCCAGATCAAGTGTTGTCCTGACATTTAATGGCAGGTGTATGATCCACTTAGAGATTTTCTGCAGCAGTGTGGTTTGGCATTTTATGAGCCAGAAATGGCCACTACATGGGACACCATAAGAGGCTTAGTCCTTATTAAGAGCAAGCCTCTGACATGTCTCACATCTTTTCTCTTAGCATCATGCATAGTCCTGGGAAGACTACTCAGTTTTATTGATCAATTCTGATGAAACTTAGGAACCTTAAGAAAGAGCTTATGAAAATGGTCACAACACAACTCAGTGTCTGTAAAAGGATTTGTAAGAGGTCTAGGCTATTGGATTGAAAATTGTTAATGCTGTTTTATAACAATGAGAAATCTGCCTTGTTGGTAAGGTGGTTTGCTGAGAAATCCAATGGTAGCTCAAAAGGAGGCTTATTGAACTTTAGGATGACAATGGTCATCCTGGTGGGATTCGTCCCACAACTGGGTGGTACACCTGGTGGGATTTGTCCCACGACTGGGAGGTACATATTGACAGTTATAGGCTGAACAGAAAGGACAGGGTGGGGAAGAAAGGGGGAGGGGTTGCGTTCTATGTCAATGGGCAATATACATAGACCCTCATCACGACAGAATTGAAGGATGAGGAAGTAGAAGGATTGTGGGTTAGGTTACATGGAAGGCAAGGAAAAAGGGATTTGGTGGTAGGGGTCTGCTACAGACCCCCACACCAAAGGGAAGAATTAGATTCGGGGCTCCTGAGGCAGCTCTCAGAGACCATAAAAACTAAGGAGACAGTAGTCATGAGGGACCTAAACTACCCAGACATCTGCTGGGAGATGCAGACAGCAAAGTCCCACAGTTCATGCAGGTTTTTATCCTGTGTACAGGACCTCCACCTGACGCAGGAGGTACATGGTCCCACTAGGGGGAATGCCTTACTGGATCTGGTATTGGCAACGGGGGATGATATGGTAGGAAACCTACAGATCGGCAGCCATCTGGGGGACAGTGATCACCTAATAATAGAATTCACCATAAGACGTCGAGTGGGTAAGGTAACTAGTAGAATGAAAGTGCTAGACTTTAGGAAAGCTGATTTCAATGAACTCAGGTGATTAGTCAAGTACGCACTGCAGAGTAAGAGTTTTGAAGTGATGGGAGCCCAAGAAGGGTGGCTATGCCTTAAGGAAATGATCCTTCGGGCACAAAGGGAGACAATCCCGATGTGAGAAAAAAGAGGGGAAGGGGCCAGGAGGCTTCCTTGGCTGACCAGAGAAATCCTGGGCAGCCTACGGGCCAAAAGGGGAGCACATAAAAAGTGGAAACAGAGAGAAATCACCAAAGAGGAGTATACCTTCTCTGCTCGTGCTTGTAGGGAGGCAGTTAGATGGACCAAAGCTACCATGGAGCTGAGGATGGCATCCCAGGTAAAGGATAACAAGAAATTGTTTTTTAGATATATAGGGAGTAAAAGGAAAGCCCAGGGAGAAATAAGACTGCCTAAGAAATAGGCAGAAACAATTGGTGATGGACAGGGAGGACAAGGCTGAACTCCTCAATGAGTTCTTTGCCTCAGTGATCCTAAGCGAGGGGCACGACAAGTCTCTCACTGGGGTTGTAGAGAGGCAGCAACAAGGTGCCAGACTACCATGCGTAGACCTTGAGATGGTGAAGAGTCACTTGGAAGACCTGGATGCCTTTAAATTGGCAGGCCCGGATGAGCTCCATCTGAAGATACTGAAGGCACTGGCCAACATCATTACATAACCACTGACAGGAATATTTGAACGCTCGTGGCGCATGGGCCAAGTCCCAGAGGACTGAAAAAGGTCTAATGTGGTCCCCATTTTCAAGAAGGGAGGAAGGAGGACCAGGGCAACTATAGGTCAGTCTGTCTCACCTCCATCCTAGGCAAAGTCTTTGAAAAAATTATCAAGGCTCACATTTGCAAGAGCCTGACAGGACAAATTATGCTGAGGGGAAACCAGCAGAGGTTCATAGCAGGCTGATAATGCCTGACTAATTTAGTCTTTTTTTTGACCAGGTTACGAAACGCCTGGACACAGGAGGAGGGGTGGATGTCATATACTAAGAATTTAGGAAGGCCTTCGATACGGTATCCCACCCCATACTGGTGAACAAGTCAAGAGGCTGTGACTTGGATGATAACACAGTCCAATGGGTGGCGAATTGGCTAGAGGGTCACACGCAGAGCGTCATGGTGGATGGGTTGTTTTCGACCTGGAAGGGTGTGGGCAGTGGGGTCCCGCAGGGCTCGGTCCTTGGACCAATACTCTTTAATGTCTGCATGAGCAACTTGGATGAGGGAGTGAAGTGTACTCTATCCAAGTTTGCGGATGACACAAAACTATGGGGAGTAGTGGACACACCGGAGGGCAGGGAACAGCTGCAAGCAGACCTGGACAGGTTGGACAAGTGGGCAGAAAACAACAGAATGCAAGTCAACAAGGAGAAATACAAAGTGCTGCACGTAAGGAGGAAAAATGTCCAGCATACCTACTGCCTAGGAAATGACCTGCTTGGTGGAATGGAAGTGGAAAGGGATCTTGGAGTCCTAGTGGACTCCAAGATGA
>JAGPOW010001918.1:4376403-4399362 GCA_030014935.1 Caiman crocodilus | reverse complement strand
AAAATGTCCAGCATACCTACTGCCTAGGAAATGACCTGCTTGGTGGAATGGAAGTGGAAAGGGATCTTGGAGTCCTAGTGGACTCCAAGATGAACATGAATCGGCAGTGTGACAAAGCCATCAGAAAAGCTAATGGCACTTTATTGTGCATCAGCAGATGCATGACGAATGGATCCAAAGAGGTGATACTTCCCCTCTATCAGGTGCTGGTCAGACCGCAGTTGAAGTACTGCGTGCAATTCTGGGCACTGCACTTCAAGAGGGATGTGGATAACCTGGAGAGGGTCCAGACAAGGGCCACTCGTATGGTTAAGGGCTTGCTGACCAAGCCCTACGGTAAGAGAACCTGGACCTTTTCAGCCTCCGCAAGAGGAGGTTGAAAGGCGACACTGTGGCTTCATATAAGTTCATCTATTCACCAAGGCGCCCCTGGGGGTTACAAGAAATAATGGCCACAAGCTAGCAGAGAGCAGATTTAGACTGGACATTAGGAAGAACTTCTTCACAGTTATAGTGGCCAAGGTCTGAAACGGGCTTCCAAGGGAGGTGGTGCTCTCCCCTACCCTGGGAGTTTTCAAAAGGAGGTTGGATATGCATCTAGCTGGGGTCATCTAAACCCACCACTCTTTCCTGCCTATGCAGGGGATTGGACTCAATGATCTGTTGAGGTCCTTTCCGACCCTAACATCTATGAATCTATGAATGTTGAAGCTCTAGGGAGAGATGGGTATCTAATAGATGGAAGGTATGCAGAATATCTTTGAGTAATTTGGGGAGCATCTGATGAGAAGCACAAAACATGTCTGTACTACAGTATATACAAGGATGACCTCAATATAGACTGGCCTAGTATGCAGCATGTTAATCAAGGATCCTCAATACTGTGACCTCTACTAGGTCTAGATCACACCAGAATGACATTCCAGAGAATACCCTTGTTGTTTCCAGTTGTTAACCATACTAATGGATTGTTTTTTATTTGGCATGAAATTTTCCTGACTCAGAGAGTATGAAAATAGGCAAGGTCCCAAAATCTGATTTTAAAGGGTTTTTGGCTTCAAAACTATAGCACTTATGTTCTTAACTCTTTTTTAAAATATTTCATTTCCTTGATGTTTTCCCACAAAGTATAGAAGTTCTTATAACTCTAATTGCACATTTATGTGCCAACTATCTGCTCCTAAACTTGACATAAAATAATTCTCAAAAGGCTGAAAGACCCTTGTATAAACTAAGAGGGCTATGTTAATACTGTCCACAGAAATATCAAAATGATCCACATGGTTGTTTCAGAACATCAAAACTCAAGTGGCTGAAACTGAGAAACTTCTTAAGGAACAAGAGATATATGGAAAACTTTATTAGAAGTTTCAGTACTCTTACGTTTATGAACTCTACAAGGCAAAAGTTCTGAAATTCTGCTTCCATTACATTCAATAGCAACACACACTCTGATTTCATTAGTCCAAGAATTTACTAGGGCTGTGCAAAGCTCTGGTTGTGGCTTCAATTCAGCGGAGATTTGTCCCAATTTGGTGGTCAAATCTCTGAATCTGAATTGAATTAGGACAGGAAACACTTTAAGCTCTCTGACTTGAACCCGCAGCATGCTTATAGGCTTGGCAGTGCTACGCTGGCTAGCACTATGGATGAATGGAACTTGGGGGTCATGACTGACCACAAGATGACCAGGAGCCTTCAATGTGATGCTGCAGCTGGTAAAGTGAGCAAAATGCTGGCTTGCATCCATAGATGTTTCTCAAGCAAATCCCAGGATGTCATTCTCCCGTTGTACTCGGCCTTAGTGAGGCTACAGCTGTGTCCAGTTTTGGGCTCCACAATTAAAAAAGGATGTGGAGAAGTTTGAAAGAGTTCAGAGAAGAGCCACACACATGATCACAGTTCAGGAAAACAGACCTTATGACGAAAGGCTGAGAGCTATGGGACTCCTTAGCCTAGAAAAGTGCAGGCTCAGGGGTGATCTGGTGGCTGCCTATAGGTTTATAAGGGGTGCTTACCAGGATCTGGGGGAACATCTGTTCACCAGACCACCCCAACAGATGACAAGGTTGAATGGTCATAAACTCCTCTAAGACCATTTCTGGCTGAACATAAGGAAGAACTTCTTTACAGTCTGAGCCCCCAAGGTTTGGAATAGATTGTCACTGGAGGTGGTTCAAGCATCTACTCTGAACGCCTCCAAGAGAAACTTGGACGTTTATTTGCTGGGATCCTATGATCCCTGCTGACTTCCTGCCTCCGGGGCAGGGGGCTGGACTCAATGATCCTTCGGGGTCCTTTCCAGCCCTAATGTCAATGAAATCTATGAAATGTATGATTAATTGGAACAGATTTGATAAATACCAATATAAAATAAAGCAGACATTGGGATAGATTTTTAGTTCTTTTTCCCAGTTGCTGCTTTTAATTATTGTAAAGCAGCCCTAAAGCAGCAGCTGGAAAGAGCAGTCAATACCCTCGCCCAATATGTATTGCTATTTTATACTGGATTTTTTTTACATTATATCCTAGGATGACAAGAAGGGCATTCCATAAATAATTTTATTACTACACTGCCAGTGAAAAGGCAAACATAGTGAGAAGTTTCAGGGTGTATGATGAAGAAAGATACTGCTTGTAAAACTAGGAAGGGATTAATATTCTGTGTAAAACTGAAGCAGGCCTAAAAGGCCAACTAGTTAATCAAGATTAACTTGATTAATCAGTCTGCTCTGCATTAATCCTTGAATGAGCTTTAGTTAAAGTGTCCTGCAGCCATTTTTAAATGTGTGGGGGCTTAATATAGGTTACACTGCAGCATTTTAATTAGAGTAGCTTTCCAGGAACCACTTTAATTATCTCTCCCCACTCACACACACACACCTCTGAGCACATGTATAGGCACTCATAAATTCTAAAGTTTTAAAAAGAGATGCTTGGAAAAGAGGGAAACTCACTAATACTGAAGGGACCACCAAGCCTATACCCTGTCTTTTCCTGATGTCTCTCCCTGATCCTGTACAATTTATAAACGTCATGATGTTTCTGCCCCTGTATAACCTAAAAGCTGTATGCATCACAGCAAATATTCATATAAATCACAGCAAGTGTCCTAAGTCCACCCAAAAACCTGGTAGACTAATTCAGTTTTTGTAAAGACAGAGATAAGACAGAATTCAAAATGCAAAGCCTATCAAAATGCCATATGGGGTGAACACTAACTAACTGTCTTTACAGTTGATGGTGATATACACCAGGAATCAGAAGAGTACAAAATGACCTCAGATGCATTGTGGAGGAGTCCTAGTACTACTCACCATTACCAACAGTCTGTTATAAAGTTTTTTGTCTCCATCATTTTCCATTGCAAACATGTTTTATTAGTTCTGGTGACTGATTTTTTGGTTACCACATACTAAATACTCTTTGCAACTGCTGAAACACATTATCTATCTTGCCATGTTTGACTAATGAAGACAACTGTTTTTTTTCTCTCTAGAACATCCTTTTACATGCTTGTAATTTTTTTCCCCTCTCAGTTGTCAGCCCTCTGAATCAATCTTCATAAGTCTGACTTTTTAGGCCTTAAATCATTTCACCTATCCTTTTGTGACTTGTCTTAAATCTATCAATACTTGTCAGGAGATATGATGCCCAAACTGAACAAAATACTTCAGCTGTGGAGCCACTGAAGCATGGATTGAACACAGAATAAAAACCTCTTTCATTTCATATGCAATGATTTATTCTGCTTACAATCTGAAGTATATTACTTTGATTATATTTAAATCAAAGTAAGCTAATAACCAGGGATCCTGGTTTTCTCTGTTTAAAAATCACAACTTCTCTTGTTATGCCAATGCCCAGCCCATGACATTGCTCCTCAGTCCTGACCCCTAGCCCCACAGCCCTGCTTATTCCCACTTCCCACCCACAGGACCCTGGCCCTGCTGGTGCTCCTCACCCACAGAACACCCCCTGACACCCCTTGGAGCTCCTCATTCCCACCACAGCCCCCTGGCCCTCCTGGTGCCCCTCACTCTCCACCTGCAGCCCTCCCACCCCTGCTGGTGCCCCTGACTCCCCACCCACAGTGACCCTGGCCCTGCCTGTGCCCCTCACTCCCCACCCATATCCCCTTGCTTCCCAGGCCTGCTGGAGGGTCCCCCAGCTGCCAGAGGTAGGGGGCCAGGGATCCAGGTCTACAGCCCCCTGTCTCCCCACACCAATGCCTGAGCTCTGGCTACTGCTCACAGGAGACAATGGCTGCTGCAGCAGAGTAGAGTGCAGAGCCCAGGTCCCCCTCCACCATGGGCAGCATGGCTGGAGCAGAGCCTATGCTGGGCAGGGGGCAGATGCAGTTTGCCCACTATAGGCTCCCCACCCTGCTGCCCTCCCCCCAGAGTCTCTGTGGACCAACAAATGAGACCCAGCATAGCAGGTCAGAGTGGGCCCAGGCAGGGAAGCTTAGTGACACTGCCAGGAGCCCCACACTGCCATGGCAAGGTGCCCCCTGACCACTCAGCAGAAGCAAGGGGGTACAAACAACTCCATGCTGCCACCCTTGCTGCTGTCGGGTAGGCAGGAAACACCTCATCAAGGTGGTGAAACAGTGGCAATGTGTAGGGAATTCATGGGGGTGCAGGTGCACCCCCTGAGCCAGTGCTCCCTGCTTAAATGATAAGGGGGGGGGGGCAGGAAGGAGCGCTGGTGCCTCCCTGAGTGCACCAGATGGGGAATGGGGATGCCAGGAGAAGTGCCGCTGGCACTTCAGGTGCCTCGCTCACACTTCCCAGTCAGCACAATCAGATGTGGGAGACTTCCCCTGCAGTTGGCGAGGTCAGCCGTGGGGGGGTACCCCCCAGTTACTGACTGGCCATGTGGGGGAGGGCACGTGCTCTCCCTGACTCAGAAGGCACCAGTCGCCGATGCGGTGCAATGCAGTAGCAGTGCTGAGCTTCCTGACCCCACTCTGTCCTACCATGTCAGGTCCTGCCTGCTGAACCGCAAAAGGCCTAGGTAGAGGGCAGGAAGCCGGGGAGCCTGAGCCCACAGTGGGTAGCCTGTCCCCATCCTGTGCTCAAATCTGGGGGGTGATGTGGCCCCTATCCCTCCCTGGGAGTGCTCACAGTTGCTTATTAATTATAGTAAAGTAGCCCTGAAAAGGCAGCTGGAAAGAGAAGTCAATAGCCTGGCCCAAAATCTATTCCTAATTCTATATATTTTTAATATTTTTTAATATACTATATGCCAGGGTGAAAGGAAGGGCATTCCATAAATTATTTTATTAGAACACTGCCAATGAAAAGGCAACACAATAAGAAGTTTCAGGGTGTGTGAAGAAAAAAAATATTGCTTGTAAAACTAGGGAGGGATTAATATTCTGTGTAAAACTGAAGCAGCCCTGAAAGGCCAACTGGCACAAATTAAAGCAGCCTTAAAACTGTAATAACTAGGTATACCCATCTCCACACAGAATAGGTTGGGGCAGCAGTATGACAAAAAGGGAAAAAGTGACTTAGAGTCACTTGTCTCCCTTGCTGCCCAGTTGCATTAAACGTAAAGGCAAATGTACATTTTAGCTGCTTTCAAAGAGGAGGAATGGCAGCCGGCTAGAATTGCACAGCAGCTGTTATATCTGCATGATCTTGTAGTGATACAAGCAAGCTAAATCACTTCAATTTCAACCCTGCATGAAGCAGGTTATGGTTTTAATGCACTTTTTACAGATATAACAGCTACATAATAACAGCTTTATCTGTATCCTTTGATAGTGATACAGTTGTTATGCCAGTCTATAGCTTAAGTTATGTTTTGGTACAAGTGAATAATTAGCCTATTAAATTACAATGTCCTTGTTTAAGTGGATAGCCTTTGGACTGGAAGGCTAGGGACAAACTTTCAAAAAGCCCAAGTCTGAATCAATTCAATCTTTCCAGGTTAGTTTAACCTGCAGAGATTGAACTGATTTGCAAGTGGACAGAAATCCACTTTTCATCTCCTGAAATACAGGCACATGCCTGCAGTGGCTCAGGCCAGAAGTCTGGGGGTGCTAGAGCAGCCCTGCTTTTCACAGGGAAACTGAGTTGGTGGGGATGGGGCATGGCCAGGCCCTGGCAAGCCTGGGTATGACCAAGGAGGGGGTTAAATGCTTACCTTAGCCTGCAGTGTTTGGAAGGTGGTGTAAGAGGGAGCATGGCTAAACAGGGCATAGCCAGACCCCGCCATTGATGGGGAAGAGGAGGAGGGGAAGAGCCCTGCCCACTGCAGCAGCTCCTTGCCAGCCAGCACAATCTGGGCACACAGCTCCACTGCCCAGGCTCTGAGGGGGACTCTTCCCTCTCCTCCTTCCCCACCTTCCCTCTCCTCACCACCATGGGGCAGGGCAGGGGCTCTGTGTAGTGCTGGAGGGCAACTCTTTCCCTCTCTCCTCTCCCACTGTCACCTTGAGGCTGGGCTGGGGTGGGGGCTCTGTGTGGCACTGCCTAGCCTGGCCCAGCCTGGGCATGGGCAGCAGCTGTCACTGAGCCACAGCTTCTGGAAAGAGCCTTGCCCCCAGAGCCTGGGGCAGCCCCACTGAGTCCCAGCTGAGGAAGCTGCACGGTGGGGCCGGCTGTGGCTGAGTGACAGGGAAGCTGAAATCTGTCAGTAAAAGTAGCCTGGCCAGGCTGGCTGGGCAGTGGGCTACCCCGGCCAATTTGGAGGTGCCGCAGGGGCTCATGTGTCCGCAGTGAGCCCCCCATGGCAGGCAGCTGCCAGAGTCCACCTCCAGCACTGCACACAGCTCCTTCCTCCACCCCGTGGCAGTGGAATTTTTCCCAATTCTCTAAACATATACATTTTTGTTAAACTATAATTTTCCTTTTAAGTGTCCTCAAGTTTATTGAAATCCCCTAAAATATTTTTCTATTGTTTTTATCCAGGTCAGAAATCTCACAGGTATTTTTCAAAGCAGACAAAGCAAATGGCTTCAGTGGACCAGAGCATGAAATCGATCTGATTATAATAATTTTATTCACTTTGATGGTGATACTTCCAATTTTCTCAAAAACCAAACCAAACCAAACAAGCAAAAAGAACAACAGAATTAGGTCAGGCCTTTGGCTTTCTATCCAGATTTGTACCCAGATCACAGAAATTCTAACCAATTCAAATGCTTATTTTTTCCCCTATAAGAGTATTACAATGTTCCTTTTTATACTGTCACTCTATTCAGACTCACATACACCCTCATAAGGAACTCCCCTATGCTGCAGAACTCTTGAATGTCATCCTTATGAAATCCATTATAAAACTAGCTTCCACAGTTTTATATCAATAATTGTCTTAACATTTTGGCTGAGTCTAAACCAGAAACTTAACCCACTTAATCAAAACTTAAGGTTCATGCAATCCTATGAAAACTAACATTGCTCAGAATATCTTTCCCCCCATTTCTTCTCCAAATATGATGGGAGCTCCAAGCAATCAACTGTCAGACTGATATGCCAACATCATGCTTTTGTGACTATACAAAAAATTGAGAGAGCTGGGATTTGAAAGTGTCAGCAGTAACCACAAAATACATAGCAACAAGCGATCAAAATTTTTATTTCTATCTGAAAGAAAAACTGTTGTTTCTGTAATACTATTGGTGAAAAACCTGATACTGAAATCAATGAATAAATCTCTTTTAATCGCAATTAAAAATTATATTCTCAGGATTAACATATAAGTAAGTATGGAAAAGGGAAAAAAAAACTCTGACAAAAGTTTCAAGAGTGGCTTCTCCTCTTTAAACTTTACAAATCACAAAATTAGATATAATGAAATACTGAAAAAAGAAATCGAAGACTGTTACCAGGGCAGAGTAACATATATACACAACAATAGATATTAAGGATAAAGAATGGCAGCACCATGATACTAATTTTGATTTTTTTTTATGCCCAAAAAGAGCTTTGAAAAGTTTCTTTCTATGCCAAATGAGTTCAGCACATTTTTCTTGTTTATTCTTAATTTGCTTTGACTTTTAACCTTAACTCTTTCTTATTGTCAAAAATGTTGACCTTTAATATAGAATGTCATCATCTTTCTATAAAAAACGCTAAGTATCTGACTTAATAAAGTGTATTGGAACTATGAAAAACACAGGTTTTTACAAGCCAACTGGCAAACTCTCAAACCACATATAAATTCTAAACTACTAAGTTATATGTATGATATACAAACTGATACACCAGCAAAAAAAATCCAGGAAAGTGAAAGAACTGAAGTTGCTATTATTGCCATGAAACTAGTGAGAGTATTTAGTTGGAATATTCATTCAAGAAGGCTCCACACTCTTAAGGGAGAGTTCTTTCTATCTAAATCGAGATCAACAAATCTTTAGTAGGACTTGAGGATAAAGGACAGTTTATTTAATCTTTGTAATTACAAGTGAATATGTACATCTCACTCCTTATTCTATTTTTTTTAAATATGTAAATAACAATTATTTGTATGTTTTGAAAAACCTCTCTTCTGAGGCAAACATTTTCTATGGTCAAGAGAGAGAGAGAAAGACTCACATTTACTTTTTAAAAAATACGTAAAACTGTGCATCTTGCCACTGCATTAAGTAGGCTTCTTGGGAATAAATGCTGACAATGCTAAGAATATGATGGTCCATTAACAAATAATTTTTCATAATCATTTTTAAAGTACAAAGAAAATTCAATTGTTGTCATTATGTGAGTGTTTTAAAAATACTGGAAGCCAGATTAACAACATTTGACTAGTATTTTCTTACTATTTTCTGCTATTTACTTGCCAGGCCAATTATGAATTAGGTCATAAAATAAAAATAATTTTAAAAAACTGAAAAAAGGAAATATTTATAAGTTACAACTTCAGCAATATATTTTCAAATATAATTATCTTAAGATCTTTAAAATTAGTTAGGACTTACTACAGCACATTGTGGAGGCTAAAAGAGAGTAAAGACCTATAAACTCAGTACATAGCAATGATTTAAGTAAAGATTTTATTGGTCAGAGCTAGCACAACAATGTTACAGGCAAGTATACAAGAAACTGCCTGGCTGGTGTCTTATGTTTACTTCTGGGGCTTATTTAAAATTACAGTATACCAGAATCAGCATAGATTCTTTTCACACTGTCTAATCCATGTACAGGCCAAAACAAAGCAGTATTCAGCATGCACCATAACAGCAAATATATCAAAGCCCTGATAAGATCTGAAGAATTCAGATTTTTGTAGGCCTATAAAAATAGCCCTAGTCCTAATAGTTGCAAAAACATATTAAAGAGTAAATGGAGATATTTTGTCTTAGTAAAGCCACATAAGCGATGCCTTACTGGTCTAGGAATGTCAGTATACTAAGTTGTCAAAGTGCCCTCTGCTTTTTACCAGTAAATTCATGCCCAAAAGTGAACTGAATGAACAATGAAAGTGCAGATTTGCCTGTATAACTTGATCTATCCACAGAATTTCTGAAGCACAGAAATTTGTATGTTTTGAAAAACCTCTCTTCTGGACAGTGATCACACCTAGTAGAGTCATTCCTTGAGTTCCCCTTACTTGAGAGGTCATCAGTCATCTCAGTAAAACTACCAACCTACTGTGCAATTAATTGGGGCCACCTCTGGATTCAGTAGTGCACACAGTACTTCTGTAACATTACATCTTGATTTCAATAGTCTCCCACAGAAAAGGGGTGATTCCATAATTAACACATACAGGATGATCCTTACAGAGTTTATCTCTATCTGCTGCACTCATGCAAATACTTCCCGCGTATTCTGGATTCAGAACAGCTTTCTGAAGCCCCTAAAGTTACTTGCATTCACTACACTGTTATGTGCAGCTTGGGAGAGACCAACCAATGCTCATTTTGTCTGACCATTAAGAAAGTTGGGGGACAGAAGAACTGGCCAACAAGTTATCATTTGTATTTACAGCTGTGATGTGGTAGAAAGGACAGGCTCTTTGAAATGTAGATGCAGGGTTGGCATTCTAAGTAACTGCAAGGAAATTAGAGTCCATACATCAGTCCTTTTTATTGTTTCATATTTAATATAAAATAAATAAAAGATGTCAATTCAAAAATTGTTTTAGTATAGACAAACGTTCAACTACTAATACAAAGAGACTTTCCATTCTATTTTTTCTATAAGGTATTTATTTTTATTTAAATAGATTTTATTTGCCTCAATAACAAAACTTCAGACTATTTCTATCATCATATGCAACTTTTCTGCTAAAACTGTTCTGTGCAATTCTTTATTGGTGAGGGGAAGCGAGAGGGGGCATTATTTTGTTATAAGAGTAAATTTTCTCCCGCCCCGCTCTCTCCCTTCCCCAGCTTGCAAGGGCCTCAAACTCCTCTGCTTCTGGGTCCAGGCATGTGTCGCATTTGATTTTGGACACTTCGTCTTGGAACAAAATGTGGATCAGTTTGTGTCATGCTCAGCCACTGAGGAGACACCGCAAGGTGGAAAACGGAGAGCTAGTCTTAAATGTGTAATTCCATACAGCTCACTGCAGGGAGAACAGTCCAATCTCTGCTGATACGAGTGTTTAATATTACTGAGAAGTATTTTATGGTTGGCCACACACATTTGCACATTCATCTTTTGTTTTTATTATTTTTATAATAAAGTTTTAAAAAGTCAAAAGTTTCCCTCTCTCTCTCCCAAACATACACACCGCAAACCATTCAAGATCTGACAAAGCCTAAAGAGATGGACTACAGAAAAGCAAAAACAGAAAAACAAACGAGTGTGCGATTCTGTATCTACTGTTCCCTGAACCTTTATAGCTTCAGCCACCCCAAGGGAATGAACTTTCAGTTTTTTGCTGAAAGGTTAATTGCTGCCTCTTCATTCTTTAGTGTTGTTTCATTTATACTGGCCGTGAATCTATTAAAACTTGAAAAAAGGCCAAAGCTCTGTATGTATTAAATGGATTCATGAATGGAAATATCATACCTTGATTTTAAATTCCAGCTGTGAGTTAATTGTGTACATCATTTCTGTCCTCTCCATTTTCCGAGCACCTTCATTACATAAACGGACCAACTAGAACAAAAATTAAGAAAAATAGTGTTACAATTCATATGTATTCAGAAGTTGTAATACTGGCATTTCCTTTATAGTATTACTTTGAGAAAGCAAGAAATTCATAAAGAAGCTGATATTTTTTGTGTCATGCTTTAAGCCATGGAAATAATTGGATGATACAATGTAGTACAGGTGGCACAAAATCTGTCGCTTACATAATCTGTAACTAGTCAGTTCATGCAGGGGCTCCATGGGAAGCTGCCCCTCTCATTTTGACACACAAATGTGTTCTGTAGTTGTGACTCAATGATATATGCTGTAGGGCTGTGTGAAACACCATCATTTCATTTCAACGTCTGTTTCGCCTTTTCAAAGGTACAATGTTTCGTTTTGTTGTTTCGTTTCATTTTGAAGCACTGTCCTGTTTCATTTTGTTGAAACTGTTTCGCTGTTTCGACTCATTTCAACGTTTCGCCCATAGGCTATAATGGGGAATCATTAAAATGCCTAAAATGTTGTCATTTGTTGCCTGATTTGGATGCAAATTGCAGCAATGGTAGCCTCTTTTGAGGGCATGAAGCCTGCCATATTTCAAGGAGATAGGTGCAGAGGTTTCTCAGAAACTGCACTGCAAATCTTGAAAGCAAAATTTGTCAGCAGCAGCAGCCTCCTGTCATCTGACACGCACATCCAGGGGCTTGCACCCCCGGGAGGGCTGAGGGGCTGTGCTGGACTCCTCCCAGGGGTGTAGACCCCTGGATCTGCGTCGGATGACAGGAGGCTGCCACTTCCACATGGGACCGGCGCTGGGTGCCCGCATCCAGTGCCGGGGAAGAAAGACGCCACTGCTGGCCCCAAGCAGCAGCAGCAGCCTCCTGTCATCTAGGCACAGATCTGGGGGGGCTACAGGGCTGTGCTGGATTCCTTCCGGGGATGAAGGCCCCCAGATCTGCGCCAGATGACAGAAGAAGGCTGATTGGAGAGCAGCACCGGGTCTACCCATGTCCCCCCGACCAAGCAGCGCTCTGTGGAGCTAGCAGAGCCAATCAGAGGGCATCCTGGTGACAGGAGGTGGGCAGAGCCGGCACTACCCTCTGATCAGCTCCACCAGCCCCATGGAGTGCAGCTTGGTGGCAGGAGGCAGGAAGAGCCAGGGCTGCGTTCCCCACCAAGCTGAGCTACATGGGGCTGTGGAGCCTGGCTCTCCCCTGCTTCCCACCTCTGAGCTGCTTCGAAACTTGAAATGTTTCAAAACTTTCAAAATGTTTCGAGTGCCCTCATTTTGTTTTGAAGCTATTTCAATGCTTTTTGTTTAATTTAGATTTCACTGTTTTGAGCTCAAAACATATTGAAACAGCTGCGAAACGAAACACTTGGTGAAATTTCACACAGCCCTAATATACTGTCATTACCATCACAGGTGTGCAGATTTTTTATGGAAGGAAGACGCCAAGGTAAATATTATGGTGCTCTTTCGGAAAGATAAGGCAGTCAGAAACCTTCTTACTCGCTGTTAGTGTCCTCACTGTAAGTGAGACTTTAGTTATATTCCTTGAAGAAATTTAAAATAGGGAAGAATTGAAATGGGAAAAAGAAAACACTGTTTAACTCTTTTCATGGGGTTTCCAAGACTCAATGAACACTTCCTTGTTGCTAAGACTTTCTTCTAGGAAATTAGAAACAGTGTACTTCATTGATTCCCCAAGTTTCCCAGATCGTTCCAGTGATGGAGCAATTTAATGAAAAGCATACCTAACATACTGATAGCTAACACTGGGTACATGTATCTACATGTGAAATCACTGTGACACAATAACCCCCAGTGCATATTGTGCTGGAGTTTATTGCTCCTGGGAGCCGAATTTAAACATGCAGCCAGGACCGCAGCATAATGAGCTGGGTTGGAGCACTGCCAACTGGCAGGGGGCCAGGGGGGTCAGCCTGCCAGCCCATGGCTACTCCAATCCAGCTACTGAGGGAGCTGGCTGGGGCATGAGAGTCTTCCAGCGCAGGGCTAGCTGGCAGGCAGCACCCTCACTGAAGCCCCCTCATGCCCCAGCCAGCCCCTTCAGTGTCTACACATGTGTTGCTATGTGTAAATAATGCTGCCACAGGACAGTACTTGAATTTACAAGTACTGACCTATGGCAGCGTTTATTAGTTTACTGCAACCTAATAGGGAAGCATGTGTAGATGAAGGGTCTCTAACTATGGTGTTAATTAGGCAGCTGCACAGTAAACATCTCTTGTAGATGTGCCCACTGTAACCCTTTCTAATGTTTGTCATCAACTTAGTATTGGATAGCTAACTGAAACCCCCCCCACAAATCAATTGAGTCTGGAGAGTCTTCTCCAAAAGTGTAATATGTAGCATCAAAAGCCTAAAAAGGACAAAAGAACCCTCCTACTCCAGTAGGAAAATAAAATCATATTTACTGTGCTGTAATTACTACTGAGGAAGGTTAGAAAGTCAGGCTGCTATATTTTTATCACATTACAACAGCTTAGGCATTTGGAGGAGCTGAGGGTATAGGGTTAGAGAAACAAAACTTGAAAATGTGTTCCACAGCAGAGTTTTTCAATGTATCAGAAATAAAATCATGCTCATTGAGGAGATTTCAGCAGTTTTCCAAATTCTGATATGAGGCCCAGAAACTAATCCCCATCATTTGTGTCTCAAAGTACCTTGCTGTTCCAATAGCTATATTTCTCCAGGAGCAATGGAGTTTTCATTTGGAGTTTGGAAGCTGCTACCAAAATAAGCTACTGAAATCTAGTCATACAGCGTTAACAGGAACATACTGGAGGTTATCATAAGATCAACTGTGGTCAATATTTACAATCTATGCATGGAATTTCTTTTGTTTTCAGTACTCAGTAAAGAAGTTCTTGCTCCAGAATGACAAGGGAATTTCAATGAATCTCTCTCAGACTGACACACAGAAATTATTTCATTTTATTTTAGAAAAGCAATCCCTTAATGTTCTTGAAGATCCAGTTTCACGGTGGTTTCCCTGCTATAAGTATACTCTGTCATACCTTTTATCCCTTCTTTGGATAATGAACAATAAAAAAGCACAACCAACGCAAGTAATAAAGGGAAAATTACATAGACGTCAGGTAAGCCACTTATTGTTCAGAAAAGGAAAAGTGACTCCCTCCCATACTGGAATAATAAATTGACTATAGAGCTGGGGAAAAGAAGAAGAAAACCAAGTGTGGGTATAAAGCAGGATTGAGTTTTAAAAACTTACCTTGCTTACTTCTTTCAAAGCCCGTTTGCAGTCCTCATATTTTGGTGAGTCTTTGGGGGTTTTCTGACAAATAGTCTGAAAGAAAGAATGAGTCTTTTCAGGGATCTGAACACTTCAGACTGTTACATCTAAAACACAATTGCAGAATGAAGATGCACCTGTAAGATTAACCCTGAAGGTGCTCAGTCCCACACCTGAATGCACCTTCTCATTTCCCAGACCTCATCTGTGTGCTTAAGGGGACACCCACAGAGATGCCCTTCAGGAAGTGTGGCGTATCTTTCCCCTTGTGTGCCAGTCTCAATCTGTGGTCCCCTGAAGAGGAAAGATGTAAGCCATATCCTCCTAAGCATTTTGGAAGGCCACAGAACCTGCACTCCATTTTAATTATGCCTGTGGCTTATGCAGACCATGCAAAAAGGGGGATAAAGGAGATTCCTTTTGCTGTTTATCTCTTCCATGTAAAACATGGCATAATCTGGTTCTTAATGTTTCAATTTATTGCTGAACATCTGCTGAAAATTTTCTAACCCAGTGGTTTTCAAACTGTGTTCTAAGGGACCTTGGGGTTCTAGATCATAAGAGGTTCCACAAAGAGAAGGGGTAATGGCAGAGTGGCCCAGAAGAGCTGAACCACCCTTGCAAGATTAAGTTGCTCAGCTCCATGTCAGCTCTTTAAGACAGGAGAAGGGGTTCTGCAGCAGAGTAAGTAATATGAAAGGTGATGGCTAGACAATGATATTAGAAATTCGCTTTTAGAAATTGACTTGCATTAGGATGATGATCCAGGGGTAATGGCAAGGGTTAATTGGTTTCTAAAGTCTGTAGTGAATATTCAGGTTCTCAGCACATTAGAATCCAGGGATCTAAAGCTAGCAGATAGACAGGCACATACATCTGGGGAAACTGAGAACATGCAACAGAAAAACAAGCACTTTGTTTCCTTAGAACCCATAATAAGATAGGAACATGTACAATTTGCATCAGGTCGCAATGACCCACTGTAACTTGGTGAGATATCCTGACTAAATTAGGAGACCAGAAATTACCAAATTAAGGTACCAACAAATGATCAAATTCAGATATATGCATGTCATGTTTTTAAAGAAACAAGGGATGAGGCTGACAGGGCAAAATGTGGACAGCATTATGGCCACAGGAAAACCAAACAATGGTACCCAGAAATGAAGAATCATCAGGAAAAAGAGAAACAATCTTTTTTTGTTTCTTTTTTTGTTTTTCCCAAAGGGGAATCTTTGGGGCAATCATTTGGATGAGACATCGACTCCCAACCTACAAGGCTGCTGACATCCCGATTCAAGCAAGAACCACGAGGTGGCATTCACGTCCCAACCACACATACCATCTTGTGAAACCCTAGGACTGGTAAATAAGTAGGAATGTGCTGTTATTTTGCTTGCTTTGCTTGCAGTAATCTTACTATTACTGTGTATCAATAACATTCACCTATTATCAAATGGAAGGGGTCATGATTGGTTTCATTCAGAAAAGTTGTGCTCACCTGGAACAAGGTATCAGATCCAGTGCGAACAAAAGGATTCTGTGACATTATGAAGTTTGAAAACCACTGGTCTAACTGTATGAAATTAGTGTTTGCAATGGGCTGCTATACCTTCGCCCTCTCTGGAAACTATCTACTGGGAACATACTACCAACTGCTCTCTGTGCTGTACTGTTATGAGGACTAACAGCAGTAGGAAAACACAGAAAATGTAGAAATGGTCATAAAACAAGAATCTGAAGGAGAATCAATGGAACCATAGAACTGAACAGTCCACAAAGTAGCAAAAGACTAATTTGATCAATGTATTAAACATGACAGTTTCAAATGCTGGAAAAGTTTACTTTCACTAGTTGGAACACACATCTGGCATTAAGTATTCCTAATGAAGAAGGGGCTAAACTACTTTTTTTTTTCTTGGAGTAATGCATATATTGCAATACCTATAAAATGAACCCAGCAAAATTGTGGTTTTGGTCTGAATGTAATAAGGGAATCATCTTTCATATATTACAGCTAGAATGAAATGAAAAATTACTGTAAAGAAAAGAATTAACATAAAGTATAGAAATCCATCTCCCAAGGCATGGACAACAACTGTTATATTCTAATTGTTATGTATGGACAGGTTGGGTGCAATGCAAATGTAGCAAAGGCCTCCATGTTTAACCCATTTTGAAATGCCTCCAAAATTGTGTCAATACCCCAGAAGAAAGTCTTCATATTTTTCATATTATTTTTCTTAAATTATCTGAAACAACAAAAATGGAATATCTTAAATTTAGAGAGAAAGGGAAAAATACTGGGTGGGTAATGGATTCTTTTATTTAAACACAGGGTTTTATGGTACAATAGAGCATGATTAGACACCTGGAATATATAAACTTTCTACTCCTATCACTTGAATGATCACTTCAAACAGTCACTGTAAAATACTGAATATATACTCAGGGTTATTACAGAATTCCTAACTGAATCTTAATCTTGCCTTTGTATGTTCTGATCTGGATCCTATTAAAGGTAGAATTTAAATAGTGACTTTAATTCACACCAATGGCAATGGTCCAGATCATATTTGATTTCTGGCATCCATACAGAAATGCTAAAAACCTCATTAGTACAGATGTTTTCCTCGAATTTCCATCTCTACTCCCTGACTCTTCCAATCAATATTATGACCTTCTGGGAGGTGGCATCCACAGGTTACTATATTGATTTCTGGCTAAATATGCCAATGATATTACTCTGTAGCAGCTGCCCCATTGAGTGTACAGGACCTATTACTAGATGTCTTAGCTAAAAGCCAGATTGTGATCTTCCTGCCCCTTAATTAACAGGTTCACTGAGAACATTCCTGTGAGTAACAGTTTATCAATGTAGGTGGATGGGGCTGAGGCCTAGAAATGGAACCGACCCTGAACCCCCAAAGCAGCTAGTCTGTGTTTTTTGAATGGAAGGACTATAGTTCCAGTTGTAGTTTTGTATATGTGTTTTCTCTAGTACCTGCAACCAGATTTAACCACAATTTTATACTGTAAATTTTACAATTGCCATTTTGTTGGTGACAGACCAGTTTATCCAGCTAGTGGCCCCGTCTAAAAGAGCTACACTTAAGAGGTAGAAATGGTCCAGTAATGAAAAAGTAGAGATTGTTGAATTTCTATGTATACAAAATATGAGAGGAAAAAAGTAACTCTGTTCTCACATCCATTAGTAATGGAAGGCGTGTAACCCTCTGCATTGGGAGAATGAGGAAAGAGATCATCGGTAAATTCCTGCAGTCTTCATGGGATTCGATCCGTGACAGCACTTCTTTGAATGTTGGATTTGTAGCTCTGTAGAAAAACAAGGGTTTTTTATGTTTGTTTTTTTTAAAGGTGAGTATTTTAACAAAAATGTGTTTTCTTTTCTTTTCAAATAAACAGTGATGTCATTAATCTGATGAATGGTGGCCTGTGAGGAATCATATTATTTCAGTATTCAAAACAGTTTATTTAGAAATATGATACAGAACAGTTTATTTAGAAACATGAATGCTATACACATAACGAACGCAATGTATGACAAAAATAAATTGGGAAAACTTATCAAAGGGAACAGAATTCTACACATGATCACAATAAGATTGTACTGTAGAGCCAGACATATTTTTTACCCTTAATTTCCTCTGTGGAATTTGAACATGTGCTTTTAGATAAGCACATGCTTACATTCTTTGCTGCACTCATTCCTATATGGGCTGCTGACTCCTATTATTAAGGGGGTGATTTTACATCCTGACATTCAAAGCATAATTTCTTACAATAGTTTCTGGAGTGTTCGCTGCTGGTAGACCTCATTAGTGCAATATTTCACATATGGGTCAAAGGTTGATGTTGTATGCTTTTCAACAATGTCACTGATGTCATCTATGAAGATGTTGTTCTGATGCCTCATTTCAAGTTCTTTAAAGAACCTGAAAAAGAAAAAGAAATGATTTGGTAAATGATAATTTTGGCAAACATATTCTCAAAGATGGGTGCAGTGGCAGAGTGGGTAAGGTGTAGCTCTATGGCTTCTGACATGTGGGATCAAGCTCTGATCTGGACTTGTACCAAAGGTCCCTCTCAGTTGGCCCAGTGACAGATGGTATCTGGTTATTCAAGATGGGAGTCAAAGGTGGCCAGATATGATGTTAAGTACATCAGTCTCATGAATGCTACAGGTTCCAAAAACTGATGTGCCTTCAACACACTAGCTCAGTAGGCCTCTAGGCTTAGGGTAACCTTTGTGTAGACTTAGTTTCACAGTGGCCATGCTTGATATGACATGAGATGATATAATAAAGATATTCACTAAAAACTCCAAGAAACCAGGGACAAAGCTGAGAAGTTTGAGAATTCTGAGGTAGAAACGGGTTAATGGATGTAAACTCATTATCCTTTTGATTCGAGTACTTATGTACCTCTTGCACATTAAAGTGCAAGAAATGGCAATGTCAAATTACTGTTTCACAAATTGACAACCATTTAGAAAGAACAGGACTAACACCAATTGAAACTATAGCATGGGCAAAGACACTACACTTAATAAGCTTTAAGCATGCAGAAAACATGCTTTACAGCCCTAACAGAACAGACAGTCATGACACATAAAGCATTTTTAAAATGCCAGATCCCGCTCTAAGTTAACTCTGGATGGATGTGTACTAACTTAAACGTGTACTGCTAGAATGCTTTATCGAACGTCTGGCCAGACCACGTCAAGGGTTAACTTAGAGTGCAATCGCTGCTGTCCCAGGCAGTGACAGCCTACAATCCCAGCCCCTCCAGCAGCCTGGCAGGGGGATGGGGAAAGGGGAGTTTCTGTCCTGCCGGTGCCCCAGTTGTCAGGGGTACTGTGGCGGAAGGGCTCCAGCGTCTCCCCCCTCACAGCACCCTGGCCAGGGCTATAGTTGGGGAAGGGCTCTGGGGTCTCTCCACCGCAGCAGCCGTGGCCAGGCAGTGATACATTAGGACATAGACCCCAGTGCCCTTCCCTGAAGCAGCCCTGACCAGGCCATGCCACTCTGCAGCTTCTATCTGCAGCTGTCAAGAGGTCGGGTGGAGGAAAGGGAGCCCGTCCACGCAGACTCAGCCAACACCCTCCAGGCCCCAGCCAGTTGAGGCAGCCTTCATGATGGGGGTGCTCCTTTTCTCCCCCACTTCCTCTGAGCCACTACTGAAGTCACCAGCTGGAGGGAAGAGCGGGGCAGGGCTGGAGTGAGGGGCTGCTCTGGCAACCTCCTGGGAGGCATATGAGAGTGTCCCCAGCAGCCAGTGTGGCTAGGCTATGAGCCCCTCACCAAATAGTAACGTCTCTTCAGTTGGCTCCTGCTCTGAGTTACCATACTTTAAGTAAAATATGGTAAGTAAGAGTGCTTCCACTAGGGGCTTTTGGAACATCTGTACTTAGCCATATTTTCACTGACGTGGTTGAAAAAGAAACTAAAACAACTTGAACTTGAGGAAAGAATCTTTTTCCCTTGTCATAAAGAAAGACAAATAGCATAGCTACAATGGAAATTGGAAAACCTCTCACAGGCTTAAAGGTGAATTGCAAAACTCAGATTAAAATTAAAGTAAGCTGTACACTGATATGCTGAGTGACTCAGAGAACGAGGCATTTTCACCACTCCTAAACAGTCCACAGGTCATTTTACCATTAAATCAACATTATAAGTAAGACATTTAAGACAAGAAGAAAAAAGCAAGCCTGATCTTTCAGTAAAACTGTGTACTCTGGATATTTTATGTAACAGTTTGGGATATCCGCGATTATCATGGTATTATTTTTAAGCAATCCTAGCTCACAAAAGTGAAATTGACATCAACATATTGATCAGATTTCATTAAAAGCTTCATTAGATGATCAATGATCTGGTCAAAACAGATGAGGAAGTGGAAATGGGGCCAATCTTTAAAATGTATTACTCTAATCAAAGGCAAAGCTTTTGAAGGATAATGTATTTGGCATTTTCTCTCACACAGTTAGTTCTTACCTGGTGGTAGAGCTACAATAACTACAGTGGTTACAATGACACTTCTCCAGTTCTAAGAAGCATGACATCTCTGCAATTCCTCTACTATCACTCCTGCTTTTTTTGATGCATGAGATGCCACAGGTGGCCATTGATAGATTTACATTAAATACCGTTCAGATGATTTGGCAAAGTGTATCAACTGGAAAAGAACACCAAGCTGAAAACAAATGTCATACTTGATATATTTATTTTGCAGTTGTTCTTTTCACACACACACACACACACACACACACACACACACACACACACACACATTCACACTGAAGTATTAAAGTTGGTCTTAAAGTATTAAAGATGGTTGGTCTCAATTTTCTCTGGGGCTCTTTAGATTTCTATTAACCAGACAGGAGAACAGTTTGCAAGCTATGTTGTCTATTAATATTCTTATGATGAATTATAATATTCAGGTTTAAAATACTGACCAGCACAACTTGTAGGCAGTGATTGGAAACCATTTCTACTCTGCTCAGCAAAGGCAAGTTTCATAGCTCTAAGAAAGTCTTAGCATATTGCTGATTAATGTTGGTCTGCTGAAAAGGTATTTGACCATGTGGGCTAGAAAATCCACTTTTAAAATTTATCAGGTGCTTTGTCAGGTGTTATGTTGGTCATCAAATAGTGTAGCTCCTTCAGGGAACAGTAAAAGATACAGGTTAGGAGTGTTTTAAGAACAGAGAAAGAAATCATGCTGAAAGACTCCCTACCTTTAGGGCCAGTAGATACGTTTACATCCAGCATTATGAATATCATAAATTGAGATCTGGACCAGGGGGTTTCCTATTGTGCATCCAGCTTACTTTTATTATAATGAAACCAGTGATTTCACAAAATCACTTTGCTAATTTTTTTACAGGTGGTGCTAGGTTTAAAGATTAGTTCTGATATGTCAAAAGTGTTTATCTCCATAAGGCCAGGAGATCTGGCCTTTTGTTCAATATCAGAAGGATTTATTAAAGTGTTTTTAATGTCTTTGACTTAGACTTTTCTGACTAAACTCGGATCCCAATTAAAAGTTAAACGAGACCACAAGAGGGTTTAATTCTTTCCTCCTATCATTACTTCTTAAAATAAATCTCCTATCTGTTAATAGTCTAATGGAAGGCCAGATTACTATTTTCCTACAGGCCATACACAACCAATTTAGAAGATGCAATTTTAAATTTTTTTCTTTTCTTTTCAATCCAGGGAAGACCAGATTAAGCTTCAATCAGTTATACCTCTTCATTGACAAAAACGGTCTCTCTCCGTATGTTTGTAACTGTGGCTCTTGTTGAGGGCATTCAGTTCCTAAGGGCTTTCATCACTAACCTTCAGTTAAACATTAACCAAGAACAGTGCTTTGATATTTACTCTGTCAGTCTACTAATCTGGACAGCTTTAACCACTGATTGTCCAAAATGCCTTAAGACATGTAAGTTAATTTATATAATTAATATGAACATGTCACAGTTTGTGGCTTCATTATGCTTCATGTGCACAGGCAAAGCATTCATCAACTTCAGCAGAAGTTTAGTGTAAGTTAAAAAGGCTCAAGTTAACAGCTACAAATTCCTCAGGACAAACCAACCCGTTAAATCTAAGAGGACCAGTCTTCTCAAATTCACTACAAAAAGTTACTGTATGAGACTTAAGATACTGGACAAATGGACACACATTTACATGCATACTTGGGCCTTCTAATGAAGATATTGTAGGCCTGGACTTATGTCACATGGGAACATGATTCCCATTTCTCTGACAGTGATAAGATATACTTCTATTTCTTCAGGTGTATTAGATTATAGGATCTCTAGAGGTAGAATTGCTGTATTCAATACGTGCTTGCTTTAGAGAAAAGACTTTTTGCCCATCTCCACTCCACTGTTTGACAGTAGCTGCCTCCTCCCCCTGGCTTGACTGGTGCCTGGCCAGGCCCCCTCCACTCCAGCAGGGAGGAGACAGCCTTGGAGGGTGTCTCTCTTCCTTCCCCTTTGGTAGTGGCTGATAGGCATGCTCTAGTACCCTTGGCTTCTGGCACTGCAGGCATGTGGCTTCATTTCCTGATTTAACAGAAAATGTCTGCCCAGCTATTAATCAGTTTAAGCTGTGCAGCTTAGACTAACCTGCAAAGATTGAATCATTTCAGGCTCAGGCTTTTTGAATGTCTGTCCCTAGCCCATATGACAGGACTGCTCAAAATCTTTCAATGATCTTTTCTATTTTCATATCTTTTTGGATCATCTATGAGCTAGGATAAACAGATTTACTTGCATGGAGAGACTTGGGAAACTTTTTAGTACCTCAACCTTTCTTTATCAGTTTTCCACCAAATACAAATCATTCTTTGCTGCTAGCTCCCCCCTGCCATCAAAGAAAAATTCAAATTTTTACTTAAAATGATTCCCTCTCCCAAATATTTCCACCTCAGGTTCTTAATGTTGGACTTTTATTGCTTCCCACCAGGGACATGGGTTGGGATCCTGTTTTAACACGCTAATTCCCTCTGTGGCAGAACTGCCACCCTGGGCGCCAACCGCCTCCCTTCCGCCAACCTGCACAAGCGTCTGTCTGTGCCAGCCTGAGAGGCGGCTGGAGAATCCC
>JAGPOW010001918.1:4360772-4376303 GCA_030014935.1 Caiman crocodilus | reverse complement strand
CCCAAGGGAGGCACTCGGAGCCTGGAAGGTGGTCGGGCGCAGGGAGGTGGGCGGCTCAAAACGGGAGCGCCCCCTACTGGCCCGCCACACCCTCCACCTAGAGTTTAAGAATATGGCAGGGAGTGTTCCCTTCCTTCCCCCAACTTCTGCACAAATTTCCAGCAACACTTGATCCTAGACAGTGGAGCTACACTGGTTTAGACTGACAGTTAAGTATATGGTTCCAAACTCACATGTCAATTTTCATTAGGACAGAAAGGATATTAGAAATTTACTTTTTATTTACAGCACATAACCACAAGTCTCCCATAGTTTCTAGAGTTACTCTAGAGTTAAAACAGCATAAGGATCAAAATCTATCACCATACCATGTAATGAAGCAATCAACATATTCAAATTTAACCATCTAAGAATTAAAGCATGCTGCAATGCTGCAAAGATAGCTAATACTTTCTCTTTATTATCTACTGTATCTCTTATGCAGCACTGCATGAATTCAAAGGACTTAAAATAATTTAAATTTTAAATACCTGTGAAATACCTCAAGCAATCAGGACTCATAGTAGATATGATATCTTTCATTAGACCAACGAAATGTTTGCAAAAAAAAAAAAAAATTAATTGCAAGCTTTTGGGCACAAACACCCTTCATCAGGCATTGGACAAAAGATTGTAAAAGTTCCCCTGAGTAAAAATGAAAGTTCATATTTTATAGAATTTCACAGAGGAGTCAATAGTTGGAAAAGTCCTTTGGGCACTCAGTTCAAAGCTGGTCTGGAGTTTCTCACCTCTATGTGAGGTTCTGTGATGATGCAAATGACCTTGAAACAAAGCCAGGGCAGTGTCTCAGGTTTCAGATGGTCACAGTTGCTTTCTGCTTGGGAAAATATGAAGATTTCATTTAAAAAACCTGGATACCTGACACATGGAAGATATTGAATTTTAGCTAATTTTTGAATTCCTGATTGTTACGAGTCCTGATTGCTTCTTCCTTTAGACCAATATGACCTGGATACCTGTGAAATACCTCAAAATACCTGTGAAGTGTTAGTCATACTTTACAGATCTGGAAAATGAAACAACAGGTTACTAAAGGAAAGAAAGGGTAGCAACAGAGGTTGTACTTGTCCCTGGATAAATTGTGCCTGTATTTGTCCTAAAACAATAATATCCTAGAATTAATGTGTACATTCATCACCTTTTTAATGAGGGTTTAGTGAGTGGCTGAATGCACTGCTACTTTTAGGCCATTGATCCAGCAATGCAATTCCTGGATAATTGTACAGATGTATTTTACAATATCCTGGATAAACTGTAATACCTCTTATCTGGGAAACTTTTTAGGATTTATCCCAGGACAATGGACATAGACATCTGTATGTTTGCTTTGTCTGGGTGTAACAGAAAGACTAAAACGTGTAAAATAGAGAGATAAAATGTGTCTTCAGGTTCTCAAATCTGTATGAAATTCTCTTGCTCATTCTATCCCTTTCAGTTATAGCATTTACACGTTGCTCACAAAATATTCATCAAAACACCAGAATGCTTTAGGCGGAACCCTGTGGCCACCACAGCGATGTTATAGTCTTTGTCTTCAGCCCAATGGCAACATAACAAAAAGGAATGCAATCAGAAACCCAACAGCAACAGTAATCTGGCTTTTAACAAAGTGTGTAGGAGTCACTTTAACTATTGTAAAAGGCTTGCCAAAGTGCAAGATTAAAAACCCCCAAGAAATATAAAGGAAGTAACTGCATTTCATTAGTTATTTAGCCAAAATATAAATAAGTTTAAAACATATTTTGCTTTCCTGATGTCAACATTGATAAAATAAGGGTCTCAATTTTTTTCTGTTTCTCACTGACCATTCCGGCAAACAATAAACAGAATTTAAAATGTATAACAAATAAAAATACTTTTAGAGAACACCAGTTTGTCCAATGACCAGAAAAAAATGCTGAATGTTAAAAATGGAAGCTTGTTAAATAAGAAATTGAGAGTAGCAGAGTATCACACAGAACGGATGACCTTGTGTACATGTATTCTAAGATATATATTTACATTTAGTTATATGTTTAGCTGTATCTGGAAGGCAAGAAAGGCTTACAAACTTGAAAGCTGAAAGACCCTGGCTTTCCAACATCCCTGTTCCTGTTTCCAGAGTGTCACTGTCTCCATAGCAACATATGGGCTGGCAAGCTAATGGCAACTAGTGATTTGCACATCTATGACTACTGCCCTACTATTGCCTGATTATTTTCATTGTTTCCTCTTGAATAACTTCTTTTTATGCTTCAAAACCAGATCCTGAAAGGTTCTGGACAGCCTCGACTTAATATAATACCCAAGAAAACCAATGAGCATTTCATAGTGCTCAGCTTCTTGTATTACTGGAGTTCATACCACAAAATACTTAGCATCCAAGGCCCAATCAATGGTGATAGTATGCAAAATACATAGCCCATTGAAGTCATCTACTAGAATCTACTGTACCAGCAACTGTAAAAGTCAAAAGCCTTAAAAATTTCTGAGGATTTTATCTGTAGTTTGGAAAACAAACATATAGGCCTTAGCCTATATGTTTCTGTGCAAGAACCTTGAGGAAGGAGCCCTCTAACTTTTGAGCTTTACTCTAAGTGCCCAAGATTAGATTGAGACTGAATAGAACACATATTAGATCTTTGGTGGTGTGGGCCTCAGAGCATTTCTGCACAGTCTGAGCCCAGCAGGGAGGCTCTCACATACCTCCAGGCATGTCCTGCTGCTTCCCTGCGTTGCTGAAGACTCCTGAATGAAGCTGAATGGGGGTGCCACCCCTGATTAGGTTCTCGGCATGGGCCACTATGCCCTCAACCCACTGCCACTGGGACTTGCATATGCCTTTGTTTCCCAATTTGCAGACCCAAGCAAGGACACCAAAGAGCTGCAGCAGGTCCTGCTGATCATCCTGTGGGAGTCTAGCTGGAGACTGCAGAACAACACCTGAACCTGATTTGTCAGCACGTCATCACAGCATGTGCCTTTATGGCCATATGTCACCAGCTGGCCATCCTGCACATGGCCACCCAGTGAACCCTGTACCCTCCAAGCATGTGAAAGTCTTGAACACCTGAGTTTTGTGTGTCCATATGTGTATGTATGTCCCAGCTGACTGGGTGGGTTCTGTGTGTGCATGTCTCTCAGATGCCCGAGTCCTGTGTACATGTGTGTACACATGCATATGACACCTGGGTTCTGTATGTGTTTGTACATGCATGCATGTGCACCCTGAATGACTGGGTTTTGCATGTCTAAACATGGGTGTGCGTGTGTTTCAGATGACTGGGTTCTGTGTGTGCACGTGTCTTGCATGACTAGATCCTGTATGAATGTGTGTGTGTGTGCATGCACACACACGTGTACCCCAGATACCCGAGTCCTCTGTGTGTATGCACGTGTGTGTCTCAGATGCCTGGGTTGTGTATATGTGTGCACACGTGTGCAGCACACATGCACACACAGACATGCATGCACATACACACAGAACCCAGGTGTCTCGGGTGCACACACACATACACAACCCAGGAGTCTGGAACTCCTGGGTTGAGCCCCTTCCCCCACTCAACCAGGAAAGGGCTCCTTGCCTGCATCAAGCCCTTTAAAGCCCAGGCACAGGCAGTGGGGGAGGGGGTGAGCAGGGCACAGCCCCTTGGCTGCAGGGCTCCCTGCGGCCACAGGGTCCACTAGATAGGACGGGCCAGCCCTGCACATGGTGCAGAGATGGAGGAGAAGAGGACCCCCCCCCCCACAGAAACAGGCTGTCTGGATTTGCAAAGCCCTGGCCAACTATCTCCTCACCCATGTGTACCAGAAGCCCTTCCTGGCTGACTAAGACCATAATAGACCATAAGGGCTTTGAATGCCCTTGCCCTGGCACCAGGCCATGGGTCTTTTGCCCCGGGGCTGCTCTGGTCCTGTGTCACAAGCAGTGCTCCCCACAGCCCAGGCTGTCCAGGCATTGTTCCCCTTCCCTTCTCCTTCCCCAGCAGCCTTCAGGGGCACACACCTGTTTACAGGGGAATGCGGCTCAAGGAAGCCTCAATGCCTCAATTAAAATGTTGCAGTTGCCAAACTTTTTCTGTTTAGCAAAGAAAACCTGCTGAACACTGCCTGTGTCTCAGCTTGGTCCCTCCTCCCAATTAACACAAAACAGCAAACTTTGGAGAGGGCAGGTTTGGGAGAGGGGAGGATATAAGAAAGGGGGGACATAACCTGAGGGTTTGGGGTCTGGGGGAATGCCTGTGACCCCAGAACTCAGCATACACAAAACCTGGCACCCTACTTTCATGGGTCTGGAATCAAGACCAGGCAGTTCTCTGTGTAGGAGATGGACAGGTGCATGATCCCAGATCCAATGTCTGTCTAAGAGAGCTGTAGCCTGGGAGATGGCTGCTGAACTAGGGATGAGGTGGGGAGGTGCAGGTTGGGAGGCATGGCCGCAGCAGGCACTGAAGACTCCTGGTTCCTCCACATGGGATCCCTGGCTCCTCAATCTTCAGGATCAGGTCTCCCCCTTCGAGGATCATGGACCCACAGATCTCACCAACATCTAGTGGTCATGTCAGGCAGCCAACCTGAGCCGGGGGACTACCTATTCTCAACAAGGCTATGCAACTCCTCTACAGCAGGACCTGGGCCAGGAGTAGAGTCAGGAGTAAGACACCTCCCTACCCAGAGCTCCCGGCTGGTGGACCGTACTTTTTCTCCTATTCTGATCACCCCTGTAGCCCTTCAGGACTGGCCTGGAACCGCTTGGGGGAAGTGGGGTGGGGAGGGGGCAGGGCATACAGGGTGACCATCAGCACTCAAAGGTAGTAAATTGGGCCTGGAAGGGTGATAGTGACCCTGACAGTCCCAAAATTGAGTCGTGGGCAGCTTGGAGTTGCTCCACCCACCCACTGTTGTTCCCCAGAGCAGGCCCTGCTGGGTGCCTTTTTCCAACTAGGACCATGGGGCAGTGGCTCCTATGTGCCACATCCCCTGTCCCAGTGCCCCCTTGTCCCCCAGCATCTCTGAGTCAGGGCATGAGGGCATTCCCTCACAGCTGCCATCATGGGGTGGGGGCGCAGGTGTGGGATGGAGATGAGACTGCAATTGCAGGAGTCGGATTGGCTAGGGGTTGATATAGTGAGTGCTTGTGCTGTGACAAGCAGAATCAGCCAGCACCCACTGGACTGCACCCACAGATCAGATCAGATCAGAGGGGAGGAGCAGCCACCTGTGCTGTTGGGCCACTTGCCAGCCTGTACAGGTGCACAACCCAGGAGTCACCCTGGCAGCTGAGATAACAGGTGCCATGTGGGAATCTTTCTAGCACATGTGTCCCTTTTCTGGAGTGGGAGGGAGAGAGGAAGGAAGGGAAGGCTGGGGTGTTTTTTGACAAGAGGCCATTTTTTTCTTGTCTCTGCTGCATCGTGACTGCAGCTGCATGCTATCTCCTGTCTCTGACCTATCAAAACTGCTGTTTAGTATTTGCTTGCTGAGCTCAATTAACATTAACGATGCCTTTCCGTGAGTGCTTTGGGGAGTGGGGAAGCCGCTTACACACAAACACAACTCCATTTCCCATGGAGCATATAATGGCCCTGAGAGAAATGGCAAGGACATGTCAGTTAGGCAGATTTATGATCCTACTGAATGACAAATGCTCTCTTAAACACCCAAAAGCAGGGGTAGGAGAGGTAGGCTTGCGCTTTGGCTGGACTCCAAGCTTCAGTAGGGGAGGGAAGAGATGGGACGAAAGCTGGCAATTCACCCTCCTCCTATGTCCCAGCATTCCCCACTCCATCCTGGCCCCCTTTTGTAGGCTTCTCAGCTGTCATGACCTAAGAGCTATGACCATAGAGGCCTGTGGCAGCTTCAGCATTCCCACTGCCCCTTCCTCTCCCTTCTTCCTCTCCTTCGGGCTCTGCTTTTCCCTCCAGGACCCGGGTTCCCATCATGGTCACTTGAAGCTGAGGCAAACCTTACCATCATGGATTGAGTGGTGTTCTCATGCAAGGCCTGAGTCACCAGGAGAAGAGTTGGGAGGACTGGCCCTGGGTGCTGTGGGTCACACTAGCACAGCACCCACTGAGCTCTTACTGGGGAGGTGGTGGCAGGGGGCTGGTACAGTGGACTGGTGTGTGAAAGCACTTGCTCCAAAACAGTCACAGCTCCTGTGTGGGGCCCATTGTCTCAGGGCCTCCATGAACTGCCTCGTCCTCCCCCTCAGGCTGGTTCCCTGCAGACAACTCCTCTGGAACACCCTAGTCTCATGTGTGTGGGGGGTGTCAATTGCTCTGTTTTTGGCAAGAAAGCAGCACAGGTCCTTGTACAACAGCATCCTGTGTCTCCAGTCCACAGACCACTTTTAGCATCAGACATGCAGTAATAATGTCTATTCATCAACGTGGTCCTGGTGACACAATGCAACCAGTCTTTATTGTGCCCCCCCCCCCCACATGCATCTGCTGGGCAATGTGTTCGAAGACATCTCTGATTCAATGCCATATCTGGAGCTGGTGCTGGATGTCCTTGCCCTAGATGTTGATCAAATCCTTTATTTCCCTAAACTGCCAGTTGCATGCCTGGGTTTGGCTGGTGGTGGCAGATGGGTTCATCCATAGTCCCCAGCAGTGCCCTTGGTCTCAGTGCCTGTGAGTGCATGAGGGTCTGGTTGCAAGGAGGTAGGTGGAAGGCTGGAAGGGTAAATGGATAGATGGATGGAAGCAGTGGTGGATATGCAAAGCTGCAGTTCTTGGTACATGGTTCTCACTCTTACTTCAAAGGCTTGTGGCCCCTGCTTGGGTGTCACCTTCACAATCTTAAGATGTCCAGGGGCTTTCAGCAGACACTCTATGATTCTGGCAGTGCCACAAGCCCCACCCAGGCCATAAAATTCAAGGGTCCTCGATCCCCAATCAAGAAGGTGACTAGCCTGATACCTCCAGGACCATGTAGGGTATCTGTCTATTACCCCAGCTTGGAGGTTCAGTACCCCCTCTAGCCACAACACCCTATATACTTAACTAGCTAGTTGATCATCTGCTAGGTAGTTCATGATCAGCAAAGAAGAAAAAGGGGAGTCAATCTGAACTGAATGAGAATGCAGAACATGGCAAGAGTCTTCCCGCCAAATAAAAAATGATGGCAAATATTTAGGGCCCAGCTCAGCCACCTTTACTTTACACCATTATACAATGAAGGACATTTGTGCAGTGAATCCTATTGCAAGCATCTTATGAATTTCAACCCCAAATACTATTTACCAAATTTGATTACATTTCATTTTTTTCACTTTCTTTCCCTACCCTTTATTGGCACTGTACAAAATCCCTGTCTTGAGGAAATTTCAATATAAATATAGATGTCACAAGTGAGAAGGCACACGACAACATACTATCAGCCAGTTGTTTTGTGTTACTATGATTTCATTTCAATATTTTAAAAAAATATCTAGGTATGTAGTTTGTAAACCTGAGACAGGTATAAAGTTAGGATGAATCATGGTGGCATATATGGTATGGAGAGACATGAGATTTTAAAAGGAAGGAGATTATGAAGGAGGTATGAGATAGAGATAAGATGAGATCACATAAGCAGAATGATTCTAGTGCTGGAACCAAAACATGTGTCAGATCCAGGACTTTAATGAAAACACTCCCCTCCTCACCTAAACTGGAGTTTCACATTTAAGACTTTATCCCTTCTCTAGGTGAAAGCGATTTTTGAATGCAGTTGGCAAAACCGGAGAAATTTTGGTTCAACACTCAGATCTAAACAAAATCTTAAGCAAACACAAACTTGGTTTAAACAAGATACTGCTTGCATCAGGACATTACAAAATTATTCTGAGAGGTATTTGATCATGTGTGTCTGAAGACAAGGCAGAAGGCAGAAAAGATTCATAAATGTTAGGGTTGAAAGGGACCTCAGTAGTTTGTCAAGTCTGACCCCCTGCCCTGGGCAGGAAAGAGCATTGGGGTCAGATGACCATAGCTAGGTGTTTGTCCAGTCTCCTCTTAAAGACCCCCAAGGTAGGGGAGAGCATTATCTCTCTTGGAAGCCCATTCCAGATTCTGGCAACCCTTACTGTGAAGAAGCTCTTTCTAACATCCAACCTAAATTTCCTCTCCATCAATTTGTGGGCATTATTTCTAGTTACTCCAGGGGGTGCCCTAGTAAATAAAGCATCTCCTATTCCTTGCTGCCTTCCCCTGATGAATTTATAGGCAGCCACAAGATCATCTCTCAGCCTTCTCCTGCGAAGGCTGCAGAGATCTAGGCCCCTCAGTCTCTCCACGTAGAGCCTTGCCTGCAGGTCTTTGACAATATGAGTGGCCCTCCTCTGAACCCTCTCAAGATTCTCTGCATCCCTCTTGAAGTGCAGTGCCCAAAACGGACTGCCTGTGGCCTGACCAGTGCCACATAGAGGGGAAGGATCACCTCCCTGAACCTGCTCATCAAGCTAATGCATGATAAAGTGGGGTGAGCCTTGTTGATCACTTTGCCACATTGATGACTCATGTTCATCTTGGAGTCAACTGCGACTCCAAGATCCCTTTCCACTTCTGTGCTGGTGAGAAGGTCATTCCCCACCCTGCAAGTGTGTTGGTTCTTTTTGCCTAGGGGCATACCTGAACCTCTGTAAGAGACTGTCTGAAACTGCTTTCTATCAAGTGCACATGGTTCCAAATCATTACTCAAGTGACCAGAATTATTAGAACTTGGTTTTAAGACATGAGACCACACATGAAAGGCACGTGCCCCAGGCAGCTAGGGAGGCACAGCTGCACTGGCGGCAGCAGGAGCCTGGCAGCAATGAGCAGGGAGCTCCTGCAGATGCCGCTGGCACTGTCAGTGGGGGGGCGCCTGTGCCGACCACAGTTTAGCAACCATCTGCAGGTGGTGGCAGCACCCAGGGGCCATCAGGGACCTCCCACAGACGCCGGCAGGGGTGGCAAGTGGTGACATCCTACAGGCACCGCTGACAGTGTAAGTGGCACCTTTTTGCAGGGGGTGCGCGTGCACCCCTTACACATCACTCCTGAGAACACAGAAACACTCTTTGCTTCTTTATGAGTTACTGAATACATCCAAGGTTTCTGGGACTTCGGGTCTGTTAGCTGGACTCATAGGTGTCTGGTCCTGCATCCTGTACTGAGCACAGGCAGCAAAAGTACTTATATTCTATATCTACATTGAGTTTCCCCAGAAAAATCTGAGAAACAGTGCTATTACATATTAGTAAGTATGTGTGTGCTGCTGAGCACACCCATCCATATGAGCATAGCCCATCCATATGCTGTATATGGCATATTCAAGTATATTTTTTATAGTAATTGGAGTTGAGATTCCAGTCTCTGCCAGGGACTCTGTAACAGTTTTTGAAAAGCACAACACAATTTGACAGTGTTACAAAACGATTAAGAGCCTTGTTAGAAGCTCGGGTAAAAAGGCATTTTCATCACCAAATTTATCTTGATGCCATTCTGAACAATGTTAAATAGCCAGGAGTTAAATACAATTTTATGTCAAAAGCCTCATGTCCATTCAGGAACTTGTCAAATCCAGGAATCAGTGCAAATGAAACAATTGTTAAGACAGGTTAACTGTGAGCAAAGACAAAATACCAGCTGAAGCACATTCAGCACCTGTTCAACTACACCCATGACAATATGCAATAAAAGAAATTCAGCAACAAGTAGTTTTATTTGTATGGCTGGATCTATGCTAACTGGAGGGAGGCTGTGGACAGGTCTGGGGACCTTGTCAGTGACAGCCTAAGGACAGGACTGGCCCAGCACTCAGGCAGACCAGATGAACTCTGGCTGAGGCTAGAGTAAGAGGGGTGCCACAAAGCCCCATGGGGTGCTGGTGAAATGTGACCCAACATGAGTCACAATGGGATGTGGTACAGATATTTATTATGGTGTTCTAAGCTTCAGCACTGAAGTCTGATACCAAATATATCCAGGATAATCAAAGTGCGGGGTGTGCCATTCTTACAGTGCTGTATATGGCCTGACCATCTTTTCAGTTATGGCTGTGGAGTGTTTTCTGCATGCTTACCACTCAATAAAAGTGTAACATCTGTACTTACCATAATTTTTGAGATAGCCCATTCCATTCTGAAGAACATCATGCCTCAGAAATCAATGTATTAATCCTGAAACTCTAACAGTCTCATTCCTATCTTATGAAGTGAACGTAAGTTCATAAAAGCTTGTGATTTCTATATATGCATCTTATTTCATCAGTTTATTAAGATGCATATCCACCTTGCCTTCTGGTAGACTTCAGAATAACACAGCTCACTACCTCTCATCATTCCTATTCCCAGTGGGAAAGGGCAGGGAAGGTGCTGGCAAACTGAGGGCATGCCGCATTATCAGGGAGGATAATGATTTCAAACAGAAATCATACAATTCCTTACATCCTTTCTCCCAAAGCCCCTGCCTTCCCACCCCCCAAATCTTCCTGAGGAAAAGCATGAGAGCCTAACAGGATGCACAGCCTCTTAAACAGAGCGTTAGGTTGACTGAAGCCAAGGATGTTCTAGTAATTCCTTGGAAGCGCTGACATTGTAGCTCCAGAGATAAAACACAGACACGTGCTGATGGCCAGAAGTTAGGGATGCTCAACAACTGGAGGAAAGGGAAAGGAGATGCAACTTCTTTATCCACCTCAGAAAAAGTTATTCACCAGTAATGAGAAAAAACAGGTAGTCTCAGAATCATAACATTTAGCAGATTAATTAAGCACAAACAAGGCTTCATTACTGGGGTGAAAGTACTAGTTTCAGGGAAATTGGCTAGGCAGACTGAAATGGGACTGCCAGCACTTTGCTACCCTCATGAGAAAATAAATTTCTGTATTGATGAACTTTTTTTTAAACAATGTAAAACAGGCATCAGAGTTTTCTATAGCATGTCCTAGTCAGACAAGAGGATGGAGATGCATCTTATTTCCAGGCTAACTGAACAGAAACCTGACTTCTGATTCAGTTAATTTATAAGGTGCATCTTGATCCTGCATGCTGCCCGACTTCAGAATAACATGGCTTTCTATCCATACCTTAAAAACAGCCTGTGCCTTCACTGAATACACCATGAAATGTAAATACTGTGGTAAATATAAATACAGTGATATATAATAGAAGAAGCAAAAAGAGAAGAACAATAACCACCAAGAAATTAGCAGAATGACCACAAGACAGTTACACAAGCTGCAAAATAAACAGCATTTTACTTCAAACTTGGTGTGCCCCAGCACATGCCCAGAAAAGGCATCATATTGGGCAAGCCAAGTCCAACTAATGTCTATACAGATTGGGCGCTTCAGTGGAGCTTTTTGGCACTTTTTCAGCTATTAAATAAAACTGCCAAAAAGTCCTGCTGAAACACCCGATCTATACGGATGCTGTGGAGCTGGGTCAAACTAATGTGCTGCCTCTTCCAATAAAGCAGGTTTTTTGTCACCTCTGTCAACAGCCGAGCTGTTTAAAATTCCTGCTTTGACAACCACATACATTCACAACTCACAAGCTGAAGCCTAATTCTAACTTCAGAGCAGGAACCAAAGTGCACTTCAGCTGAAAATTTTTTGCTTCCTAAAAAGAACTTTTAACATATTTAACAACACATTATTTAAAGCTTCTAACACCAACCCTTTATTGATCACATGCTTCAAAGATTATACTAGTATTAGTATTACAAAAACTGTTACGAGGTTCAAACACACCCCAGTTATGAATCTGTGATATGAGAGCAGTGAGAGAAAAAAACAAAAAAAAACCCCAAACTAAAACCAACCACATTTAACATATGCATAGCTCTAATGTTATAAGGATATAACATCATCCTTATAATTCCGCCATGTTTGCATGGTTCTGCATTCAAAGGAAAGCAAAGGGAGGGAGGATAAGGAGGAGCAGCAATTGTGTGTGCCTGTACCATACCCTTATTTTTAGATGTGAGAGTCAGCTGTAAGGGGAGTTTGATAGCACTGGAAAGAAAGCAACACAGGTGACTTTGCAAATATCCCTTTCTTCAACTCCTCCCTGAGTTAGGTAGTGTAGGGCTAGCCCTGTGAATCTGCCAAAAGAAGCTACTTGCTTTAAGTGTCACTTTGAATAAAGTTGGCAATGCCTCCCAACTCTTCTTCCCACCCCTTTATAGACCATTCATTCTTCAATTTCAGTACCCCACTGTAGTTCTGCAATTCTGCAACATGTTGTTGTGGCTGCAGATTCGAATAAAAGGAGGGAAATCTGGTTATAATAAACAGTAAAGCTTTTAAAATATAGGAATGTTTCACTAACTGAAAGTGCCATGCTCTCAACCCATTTTCCTCTCTTGGGAGTATCAAAATTGTGAGATACCTCAAAAACTTCCTACGTAACAAAAGGCAGTCATTCAAAGTGAATTTGGGCGTGTGTTATAGAAGAACATTCTAATTCATTTTGATATTACCAGTAGGATACATGTAAAGTTTTGATACATGATCTCACAATTTTCCCTTGTCACCATTAAAAATAACTTACAAGTCATTCATTTCACAAAAAATCCTCCTTGAGAGAACTGTGTCACTCCACAGAAAATACTTCTTAGGAAAGAATGTGTCATGCTGTGCTACAAAATAAAGTACAAACCCCTTTACCACCCTCCCCCCCCCGAGTTTATTTCAAGCTTTATCTGGTATTATGTGCACCCTTTGAGTTAAAGAGAATGACAGCAGGGCTTCCCTTTCCCCATCCCCTCCCTGTCCAAAATAAAGTGATATTAATGTGAAAAACTCTTAGATTTTAGACAGAACTAATATGAAAACCTACAACAAAAAAGCCTCAACATTTAGCACACCGACATGCATACAATTTATATAGTGAAAGCATGAAGAAAGCAAGCTATTTTCTGAACTTTGCTCACAGAAATAAGGCAAAAGAGGAGGAGCTGGTTTCCATAACAACCTTTTATTTATGTGCCACAGGCCTTTTTCTCCTGTCATGTGTGCATATTCACATTCTAATTTCCTAGTTAAAGCATCATGGTAAGAAACTAATGACCAGCCAAAAATATATTTGCCTACACTTATCAAAACATCTTCAGAGGATGATCGTAGGTCTGTGCGCGAGTAAGAAACTTGTAAAATAACCAAAAATGATGGGTGCCATAATGATATTCTTTCTGAGATTAAAGCATACCAGATAATTAAAACTGCAAAATGGGAAATATGTCTTTGTTAAATACAGAACTAATGAAGTCTTGGAACCACTGCCATTTCCCAAAGTTTCTAGACTCAGAAACAGGTATCCATAAGCAGAAGCTACACTTAAAGAACAGAATCAAACTTTAACATTAATTTAAAGAAACGAGGTTGTCTACAGTTAAGAAATAATTAAATGGGCACAGCAGATCTAACAGCCTTGTCAAATGAGGACAGGGAAAATGTGATACAGGAAAATGTTATATAGACTTAACCCTGAAAGCCCGCCCTCATTAAATTTAATCTCACTGATGCATTACTTTCACCTCCATAAAACGTTTGCGTAACTTTAAACTTCAAAGGCATTTTTGATATAAAGATTCAACACATGTATGTGAAAAATGATTGTAAAAACTTCACAAAATAAGTTGCTGGCTGTGAGAAACAAACTCTTGCATTACAATTTCAAACTGACATGTTATTTGGAGACTCAGGAATTTCCCTTCAGATTTTATATCAGTGCTAAGGGAAAAGGAAAAATATATTTGCCAGTTAATTGTACATACTAGCAACCAATTGTTTTGCTTCCATACAGCTAATGGAGGTCAGTCTACTATTCAAAAATGTATGTTTGACTACACAACTTTTCCAGCAATATAGTCCAGATTACATCTGCAGATCTGCAAGAATCAGCAAACTACTTATCAGATGTTCAGAATAGTACTTGCAGCTTAATCACATTTACTAGCCATTAATATACTCAGTGAATACTATCTTTTTTTTCTGGTAGTTCAGACAAAATATCAAAACTGCCTCTTAAAACCAACTCTAACTGCCTTCAATATTCAGAAAGCTTTAGAAAACAATGCAGATATTTCAAATGGTTTTACAGGATTTCTGAAATTGGATATGAGGTAAATTTGGTTGCATTCTGACACACTTAGGATTTAGGATTTTTGGGGTGAAGGTACTGCTTAAACTGGAGACTGCCTTTCAGTGGAGATAGAAGACCACCCTCTCCAATGGAGATGGAAAGCTTTGGCCACTTCCAAGTTATCCCAAATTCAAGCTGATTAAATGCTTTATTACTTCTTCAGCCCATCATGCATGAATAACATATTCAGTGACAGAAAGATAATTATTGAGATAAAACCAGTTACAAGTTATACCTTAAATTAGACATCTGAACTGTACTGATTATCAAATTTGGTATGTAAAATGCTCGGGAGATTATGTCTTCCCTTATGCTTTAACCATTCCTTGGATATCCAACAAAAGTAATAACTATTACAAAATATAATATTAAAGACACTGGTGAGACTGGTACTTCATTAAAGAGTGTAGGTGAAATGTATTAAGGTTGTCTTTTGCCTTATTTATGTATCAACTTGAGTGCTCTGTGCATTCCCAATGGAAGAGACAACTATTCCTAGCATAGTGTATCCTTGTTAAAATGTCAGCTTCTTACAGGCAGCAACATTATGATATTAAATCATTGATTTTTGTGTCTAAGGAAACATTGATTTTGTTTCAAGTATACTGAACATTAAGGAGGCCAGCATGTTTGTAGAAAAATTACTTGGGAACACTTAGAAACGTTTGGAAACAGGGTTCTGAAACATTGGCTTTCCCAAGGCTTTTCTGCATTTATATCTGGCCTCACAGGGCGTGTCCACACATGCAAGCATGTGCACTTGCAGCAGCTCAAATAGAAGCAGTGCAAATTTGAATTGGGGCTTTTTGCCTCAGTGCATGTGCTGGAACATGCACTTCGTTGTGGAGCAAATTGTGCCACTTGGGGCAAAATAACCCTGCCTGGCTCCTCCCGGATCTTCAGCCAGGGGGAGCTAGAGCCTGGGGCCAGCACCTGTGCTGTACCCAGCAGTATAAAAAGCCGCCCTGGCAAGTAGATCAGGGCTATTAGCTCTCAGGAGCTTCTGGGGCCCCACCAACTGGTACCTGTAGACACTACCCCTTGTGCCAGCTGGACTGCTGAAGCAGTCCTGAGAGTTCCCTGCACCCTCTATCCACTGCAGCAGTCTGGCAGTGGGGGCTGCTGCCTGGCTGTGACCTGCTGTGTACCTGCCAGACTCAGATGGGGACTGCAGAGCCAGTAGAAGCATCTGCCCCTCTAGGCTAGCTGCCAGTGGACTGCGGTTGTAAGGTTGGCCTTTGAGTGGCACTACTGCCATGTGTGCCCCCTGCCCAGCCATCTGGGCATGTATCACCCAGAAGATGTTCTGGGTGTGGTGGCCTGCTTTGAACTGTCAAAGCATGTCCTCCTGGCCCCATCTGGCCAGGAGGTCA
>JAGPOW010001918.1:4316555-4360672 GCA_030014935.1 Caiman crocodilus | reverse complement strand
ATCTACAGTGTTAAAGCAAGTCTCTTATCATAATAATAAAGTGAACTCTAAATACAGGTTTCATGAATTTATGAATACATATTTTGGTGCCCTCCTACAGAGCAATGGCCCCCACACAAGGGATTCAGCCCTCACACAAGGGATACACCCTCCTAACCAAGGATTCAGCCCCTCAAAAGAGGTTCAGCCCCCCAACAGGTATTCGGCACTCTCACAAGGGGTAGGGCCCCCAACAGTGGGTTCAACCCCACACAAGGGGTACAAGCCCCCAACAGGGCCAAATGGCCCCCACAGGGGCTACCACCCCCTCTGCAAGGCCCACATGCCCCACCTCAGCTCCCCGATTACTGCCCCACCTGGCCCCATCCCCCACCAGTTGCTGCAGCCCCCCCAATGGCTGCCTCACCCCCCCACTCTCCCAGACACCCCCAATGGCTTCCCCACCCAGCTCTACCTCCCAACCTGCACCCCCAGACCTCCAAGGCTATCCCCACAACCCCAGGCACCATCACTTAAAAAAAATCAACCCAGAAAAAGAACAGAAAAAAATAGGAAAAAAGCCTCTGCTTACCTTAGAAGCAGGGGTGGTGGGGCTCCAGGGCTTCCTAGCAGAGCCCCTCCAGGCAGCACAGGACAGCGGGGAGGCAGGAGGGCCCCGGCTGGGGGCCACTGGGCCTGTCAGCCTGCCCCGTATTGTGCGGGCGGGACCCCAGGCAGTCACACGGCAGCTCCACCTGGGATGGAGATGGGGCCGGACAGGGCAGTGCCAGCCCTGGCAGGGGTCGGGGGCTTGGGAGCCCTGGCGGGGGGAGGGGCTGGCTGCGGCAGGGGCCTCAGGGGGGGCCGGCAAGGGTCAGGGGGCTGAGGGAGTGGGCGGGCCATTGGAGGTCCCCCCCCAAGTCCCTTCCCCCCTCCTCCAGGCCCCCCAAATCCTTACTGACTGACACCAAGTTGAGAGGCAACCATAGAGTCGCTCTGGCAGCCAGAGTGTCTCTGGAGGACCCAGCCTCCAGTTGTCTGCATTTTTTTATACTTCACTATTTTAGACCCCTGGATAATTAGGGGTCTAATTTTCTCTCTGTGCTGCAAGTCTGAAGCATGGGGAACATTTTTTTGTTCCCATACGTGTCTGTTGCCTTGCCTCAAAGGGGTTTGAGGCAGGGCAAGAGGCTCGTATGCGCTCATATGGAAGCCATTTTTAGAAATAAAATATAAAATTAACATATTCTCTGCTTACTGACGCTTCCACAAAAATCCAAGTTTAAAGATGCAATTAAAACTTCTGTTGTGAATGGGAAAATAAGCCAATGCAAACTTCCATTTAGAACCAGTAGAAACTAGAAATCTCAAGTGTACTAGCTGTATTTAATACAAAAGCAGAAAGATTGTAGCTTTAATTTTAAATCAGATTAACCTCTTTGGCACATACAAGCATGAATTCCCAAGAATCAAGAACTAATGAAAAATACATTGACTGCAAAACCTTAACTGCCAGTGCCAAGTTCTTGAGCAAGCATAACCAACACACTGAAAAAAATTTCTGGTTTACCAGGTGGAAAAATTTGTGTCCTTTTTGGAATAAAAGGGGCACATAACTTCTCATTAATGGACTGTGATGTACTGAGATTTTATAAAGTACTATGCCAAAAAAAAAATTGTGTGTATGGCATTTTAGTTCTAAATGTATTTCTTCATTCTAGTAGAGCTGCAGAGTGGTAGTTCTGTTCAACACAAAAGAAATATTTGAGAACAGCTACGTAAAACAGCAGTCTTGAAGAACATATAAGGTTAAGCATTTCCATCCAATATTGCTGTAGGCATTTGCTATATAACTCTTTTAAGAAACTCTGTTTAAATGATCTATCACAATGTATACTGCACTACTACATTGTTTCAATGAAAATTCCAAAATTGAAGTGTCTATAATAACATTCTAATATTCAAATCACTATAGGTATTGACAGATATATATTTGGAGCTATTTCAAAAGTGGAAGATTTCAAAAGAGCAGCAGTTATGTTCGAATTGTTACATGTGGACAAGCCCCAGGGAACAATGCAAATATAGTTATATGGGCACACATGTATTTGAAGTCGTATCAAAATGGAAAGGTTTCAAAAGGTTAGCATCTCCTATATTTTAATTGTTGCTAGTGTGATACAAGCCGGATATGATACAAATGTAGCAAAACTGGCCCGATTTTAATCCTGTATGAAGCTGTGTTGAAGTTTGGAGCAGTTTTGCTATACTTCTATCACGTCTGGCTTGTCCATACATAATGACACTTGGAATTAAACAGTTGCTGTCCTTTTCAAATTGCTCAAAATGTATCTGTGCCCATACAGCACATTTTAAACAAAAGATGATCTGCAACTTTGTATTAATACTAGCTTAAACCCACAAAACATTTGTGATTAACTTTTTATTGCAAAAGTACTTCTTTAAATACAGGATTTTAAATAATCCTTTGATTGAATACTTTAACAGAATCAAAACTTCTCATCCTTGAAAAGACTACATAAAGCTGTCCATAAAGACATGCTTACGAATCCAAATACATGTTTTGTCAAAATTCTGACCTTGTGACTTGTTTATAATCATAGAATAAGAGGCCCGTGTATACATGACAAAGGGCCCTTGTACATATGAGGAAATTATCCCTTCTAGTGGTTTAATAGCCCTTTTTAATGATTTACTTGCATAACTATGTACAAGTTTGGTAGCATTTTACAATTAAATTTCATAGCAATGTACATGTTTGGCGATGTATTTAATTTTAAATGACTTCTTTATGTAGCAAAATAAAACACATCTCATGTATTTTAGTTCTCTACATAACAAATTACAGCGATATTCCTCGCTTGTACAAGGGCCCTATCTGGAGAAGGTGGCAGAGATGGTGCCCAGGGTGCTGGAAACCTAGGTATGCTCAGGGAAGCTCAGGCTTGGTGGCCTTCCAGTGCCCTGTGCACCATCTCTGCTGCCTTCTCTGGCTGCCAGCACACCCAGCTACCTTCCTGGGGCAGCTATCTGACAGCACACCCAGCCACCTTCCTAGGGTAGCCAGCTCATTTCCAGGCAGTCCTAAGTGACAGAAAGGTGGGGACAGTGTACGGGGCCCAAACTTCCTCAGGCACACCTGGCCCTTCAGCACTCTGTGCACTGTTGGATCTAGCGGGTGCTGCCTATGAGCTGGGGCTGCACCCGTGCAGCTAGCACCCAGAATAGTAATTTAGGAAAAATAAGGTTGTAATTTTAAATTCCACAATGTTGTTAAAATATAGTATTCATATCTAAAGATGTATGTATAATTATCTTCTTAAATCCAACCCACAACTTGTAGCAGTTCACTGGGTGAGAAAGGGTGTTTGAAGTACAAGGACCATGTCTACCTTTATTTGAAAACAGCTTAGCCCTGGGGTCAACAACATTTCCTAGTGAAGGGGCCAGTACAACCCAGCTTGGGTCTGAGTGAGGCAAGCACTAGGGCCTGGCCACCTTTGCCACTTCTCCTTCCTGCTCAGCTGCAGCACAATGCAGGGATAGCCTCCACACCAAAGCCCATGCTCCCTGACTATGGTGTGATGGAGGAAGAGTTCCCTTTCCACAAATACCTGAGCATCTAGCTGCAGGAGGCAAGGGCAGAGCACCTCCCCACTTCCTCCCTGCCAGCAAATGCCACTGAGCCATGGCTTCATGACCAAGAGCCAAAGGCTCTGAGGGCCAGATCTGGTCTGCAGGCCATATGTTGCTGACTCCTGAATTAGCCTATTATTTGTGTTATCACAACCAAAAACCTTGGTAACAATACACTCTTTTTGTACCCAAGGACTATGAAGTTGACTGTCTATAAGAGGTGCAATTGGTTAAGCAACTCCAACAGTGCAACTAAGAAGAGGAAACAAAATCTCAGAAGGAAATTTATACATAAACCATCTTGACATCCTGCAGTCAAAAAAATAAGTTACAATCAGTAAAATCGTGTCAACCGTGCACACGGATAACTAAATAAATAGCTAAGCTTTGGGGTTTTCTTTACAGTGTATTGGCAGAAATCCAAAACAGTAAAATAAGTACATGGTAATCACGCTAATATATATGGGTATAGTGACATTCCTGAGCTAGTGATTAAGTGTTCATAGTATCTAGTTCAATGCAGTTCATTCTAAAGGTACAAACCATGATTCAATCAATTCATACCCATTGACAAACTGACCCATGTAGGCCACTTTGTGCCAGTGGAAATGTAAATCATTGTGGTAAGTTGTGAAGACATCACACCAGGAGTCTTCATGTCCAAAGCCTTTCCCATGCTCAACAATTAACTCCGTTTTTCTTGTAGACTAATTGTGTATTTCTACCTCCTTGAGTTTGAAGTTATATACATAACAATTTAAGATAGAAAAATGATAGAAGTTTTGATAAACTGAAAGTTGAGTTGCATTCTCTAAAACAATTTAAAAATAGGCAAACAAAACACAGCTGTATTCAAATTATACACATGCCAAAAGAGTCAATGGAATATATAGAGAGAGAGAGAGCAAGCAAGAGAGCACATGTGCAAGTGAGTGAGCTAGCATACAATCATGAGCACAAGGAATAAGCTTAGAGGAAAGAGAAGAAAAATCACAGAATGCAAAAATGTGATAGATCTTATCTGAAAAGCTCGAGGTTCTAATAATGTATCAAGAGATAACGGTGAGTTTTACAGTAAACTTAGCGATGAGAAATCCTTACTCCCTTGTCATGTGCTGGAGAACTAAATCAAACATGTTATTAAGGAACTACATTTTGACAGCTCAAAAATGTAATCCACATACAAGCATAAATTAAACATCTGCCTAGTCCTTGGGGGAGAAAGCCTTCTACCCATAGCATTCTTTACCACAACCTACTAGCTATGATGAGACGCACAGGGCCCAGGGAAGCTGGCCAGAGAAAAGTCTGGAATTTGTCATTTATATCTTTCCCTGACATCCACTTGCAGACACAATACAGAATGTATAAGTATGTTTGTGTTTCACCACAGTTCAGAGCACTAGGGGTGAACACAACAGTCTAAATTTTCTCTTTTCTCCCAGAAGTACTGTATGCACTAAAATAGCAATAACTCCACCGTCCCTGAGTCAAAGATGGCAGGATCAAAGTGCAAAGAGCACTACTCATTATGTAGTTTTAGCTGTTTGATAGTCCCAGTGTAGGTTGCTCTGAAGGCAGAGCAGGAGCTTTAGAACAGCAACCGAAAGAAAAGCCAAGGAAACAAAGGACAAAGAGTCAGAGCCCAGGCAGCTCCGAACAAATTAAATAGTGAGGCATTAATTTGCATCACACTTATCCTTATGTCCACTAATGTATTTTATTGCCTTCTTACATGGTTTCCCAGGTCTGAATGCAACATTCTTCCATAATGGCAAGCAGTCACAGTTTTAATCTGTAGACAATTTTGCACTCCCTCCAAATTTGAAGAATAAACTATATTTGTATAAATGACTTTTGCATTTGATACTGTCAACACTAGAAGTAAAATATTGCACTTCATAAGTGTATTAAGTTATATAGGTTCAAAACCCCTAGGGAGGCCAGGATGATAACCTTATCCAGCCCAGAATATATCAGAAATATGCAACACACCCTATTCACTTGGATTTGAACGTGTATCACTAAGAACTTGTGTACCAGTAGCAGAAGCAAAGTCTTTTAAATTACATGTGAATGGGAAAATTTACAGAACTCTGAATAATCTGAGGAAAGGGTATATAATTCCACAACTCTTAAGCATTCATTGCATGAACCAATATGCCAAAAAGGACACTGGTACGTCTTAGGACTCAAACTATAATCTCGCATCAGATTGAGACCACCTGTTCTACCAGTTCTACAGTTTTATTAAAACTGAGAAATGCTGCCTCCTCATTCTTAAATATAAAATATTTAAGTTAAAATAATCAGCCTATGTCTTCCTCTAATTATTAAAAAATAGACAGAGATAAAGAGATTCCTTTCTTCATACTGGCCACAGCCAGTTTGAAAACCCGCAACAGATTCATGAATTGCTACTAGAATGAAGGGTACAAAACCCAGCATCAAAGCATTACTAGCTGAGACTGTTTAAGTAATGTTTCAGAGCAGATTAAATGAACTCACCAATCTCAACATCTTTGGGAAATGCTGCAGAATTTCAGAGTGGATAAAACTTTCCAACTAGAAGTATAACAAAATTCACAACTTCAAATACCTTGGTGTCCTATTCACTTCCCTTCACCTCCCAAAATATATATTCTTTAGAAGTAGAGCTTTTGCAGAAGGGTCAAAAAACCCTCTTGGCTAAGTAGAGAAGATGCAGCCCTCCTACAGAAAAAGAAAGAGGCGTGCAAACAATGGAAACTTAGGACAGCCTCTAAGGAAGACTACTTGACAACGGCCCACATTTGTAGAAAACAGATTAGGCAAGCTAAGGCAGAAACCTAACTAAAACTAGCTACAAGAATCAAGGACAGCAAGAAGCACTTCTTTAGCTACATAGGGTGTAAAAGGAAAACTAATGGGAATGTGGGGCTGCTGCTCAGGGCCTCAGGATACCTGGTCACTAACGCTCAGGAAAAAGCAGAACTCCTAAATGACTACTTTGCCTTGGTCTTTCACAAGACCAAGGGGAACAGCATGGCAGGTAGTGCACAGAACAAGCAGGGCAGGATTGACACTATTCCCACTATTGCCATAGAACTGGTGTACGATCAATTAAAGATGTATATAAAATCATCAGGACTAGATGAACTCTACTCAAGAGTGCTATAAGACTTGGCTGAAGTAATCGTAGAGCCCCTGGCAAAGGTCTTTCAAAAATTATGGGCCTCTGGAGAAATCCCAGAGGACTGGAAGAGGGCTAATGTTGTGTTCATCTTCACAAGGGGAAGCATGAAGACCCAGAAAATTACAGGCCAGTTAGCTCAACTTCTATTTCAGCGAAAATCCTAGAAACATTTATCGAAGAGGCTATATGTGACAAACTTGCAGAAGACATGATACTGAATGACAGCCAGCATGGCTTCGTCAGAGGCAGATCTTGTCTGACCAACCCCATTTCTTTCTGTGATCAGGTGACTCATAACTTGGACGAGAAAAAAGCAGTTGACAGCATATACCTCGACTTCCAGAAAGCCTTTGACCTGGTATCCCACAAGGTACTGATCAGAAAACTGGAAGATATTGGGCTCAAGTGAGGGACCATCAAATGGGTGCAACACTGGTTGTGGGGTAGGACACAGAGAGACCAAATGAATGGATTGGTGTCGTCCTTGCAAGATGTCAGCAGTGGTGTACCCCAGGGGTCAGTACTTGGCCCAGTGCTGTTCAATATCTTCATCAACAACCTGGATGAGGGAGTGAAAAGCCCATTGGCCAAGTTCACGGATGACACCAAGATATGGGGTTGTGCGGACACACCCGCAGATAGGCTGCAGATAGATACAAGCTGACCTAGACAGGCTGGCATTGTGGGCAGAATGGAACCAGATGAGGTTCAACATAGAGAAATGCTAAGTGCTGCATCTGGGAAGGAAGAACCCCCAACATACCTACAGGCTGGGCATTACTAACCTGACCAGCACTACAAATGAAAGGGATCTAAGGATAACAATGAACCCCAGCATGAATATGAGCTGGCAACGCGACGCAGTAGCCACTAGGGCTAATAAAACTCTGGCATGCATCAAACAACGCCTCTCCAGTAAATCCAAAATAGTGATTCTCCCCCTTTACTCAACATCTGCGGCCATACCAATGGAGCATTGTGTCCAGTTCTGAGCACCGCACTTCAACAAGGACATGCTAAAGCTCAAGAGGGTACACAGAAGAGCCACCCAAATGATCAGGGACTTTCATGGCAAACCATATGAGGACAGGTTGAGGGATCTTGGACTCTTCAGCCTAAAGACAAGAAGGCTGAGAGAGGACCTGATTGCAGTTTACTGCTATATCAGAGGCATACATCAGGGACCCAGTGGGCAGCTGTTCACCAGGGCACCCTGGGGGAAAACAAGAAACAATGGCCACAAACTCCTGAAAGATAGTTTCAGGCTGAACATTAGGAAAAACTTATTTACAACAAGGGTGTCCAAACTATGGAACAAACTCCCCACAGAGATGGTGCAATCATCTACCCTACAGGTCTTCAAAAAAAGACTGGACAGTCACTTGGTTGGGGTCGTATGACCCCAGATGTCTTTCCTGCTCATGCAGGGGGCTGGACCTGATGATCCTTCCATAGGGGTTCCTTCCAGCCGTGATTCTATGATTCTTTCTATAGGACACTAAAATAGCAGAATCAGAGGCTCCATGAAGCCTACTAATAACCTTTCAACTGCCTATCTTTTTTAGGCAGGTGCTTAAATATCATGATGATGGGAAGTGCTATGATATGTAGAAATCTTATCAGCTTGAACAAAATAAAGACTATATATACTAAAATCTACCACTCAGTTCTTAAAATATTAAGTATACATGAAGAATAGTGCAGTTAGGGAGGGATATTATGGCTCACCCACAGGATACAAAATAAAGCACCGTCTTCAATGAAATGGAAATGAAGTTGGCAGCCGCTACATTTAATCTATATTATTAGTGTATCTCAAACAAAAATGGATTAGAATAGGTCACTGAATAATCATTCAGGATTGGAGGAATACTAACTATACTACCACTTTTTTTTTTGCTTTAGATAAGTAATCTGTATATATAGTAGTACATGCTACAATACTTGTAACAATAATACTTCCTTCCTTTTTATTAAATCTATTATGCTTCTATTGGTTTCTCACATTACTGTATTAGAAACAAGAGAGAATGCCTGATTTCATTTTGAAACTCAAGGAATAATATTGATAAAAATCGGCAATTTCTTGTTTGCTCAGCCCTTCTCTCATCCCTAATGAATTTAAGATGGCATAAAAAAACAGGGCAAATTATTATTTTAAATAGAAGAACGTGCGTAAAATTACTGTTAAGATCACCTGAAAACTGTTTGTAACAAAAATTCTATTCCCTCAAATCATACTGAACCTTGGAATCTAGCTTCCATATAATCTGTTACCACTATACACCTCAATTTACAATTGGTTATAAAGGTTTCAAGCTCAAGCAGACCTGAGCAAATAACATCTGAATTGGAAGTGCCCCAAATCCAGCAACATTCCTGGCTACTATATGGCAAGGCTTTTATTCCTTTTGTTAAAACCATAAGAATGGGAGCCATTGAGTCCAGTCCTTTGCATTTGTAGGTACTATTTAGCCAAAGAAATCATCTACTCAAGCCCTTTATGTCCATGCACTCTCCTTCACAATGCTGAAACCCCACCTGTCTAGAAAATGGTAGGCCTGAACCGTTATTATTATTATTATTATTATCATGTTATTAATTTTTTAGAAGAACTGCAGTCCAATCCACTCAGATGGAGTGCTCTTGCCTGCCACATCTTGATGTCGTCACCAGAAACCTGGGTTTTCTGTTTCCCACAGAAAAAGGGAGTAAAATAGATTTTCACCCTTACTAGAGTAAAACATGGATTTCTCGTTTTAGCAGAGAGATCTGCAGATTTTGCAGCTTTGCAATGAGCTCCCCTGCAGGTTGGCAGGGGTTCAGCCTGAAGACAGCTGGGAGGGAGCAGGAGAAGCTGGGGTCAGGCAGGGGGCGCCATGTGCATGTACTTGTCCCCAAGTACTGTAAAGAGCATCTCTAGCACACAAGTGATGGTGGGGATTGAGACCTCCATAGGGAGGGAGGGAGAGAGGGGCAATAGTTGGGCAGAGCTGGGGTGCTGCCCAGCCAGATGATGCATGGGGCTTGGGGCCCAGGGCTGCCATGAGTGACTGCAGGGCCCCAGCAGGGAGTAGGATGGGGCTGCAGGTGTCTTGTTGGGGGGCGGAGAGGGCTGGCTTCCCGCTGCTGTGTGCACGCCTGGGGGACAGAGGGGACCCGTGCCCCCCAGATCTGTGTGCAGGGTAGGGGTGGGGATGGCCTCTGCAGTCTCATGAGTGGAGGACGCACTGCCAGGACAGCATGGAGCTCACAGTGGTGAGCCAGTTTCCTGTGCGGCTTTGCTCTGCCCTGAAGTGCTGGGTCATACTGACCAGGCTGTGGAGGCCCTGGGGGAGGGCAATAGGGAGGAAACCTAATCCCACAGTAGTCAGCGTGCACCTACACCCATCCCATGCACAGATCTGGGGTGCCCCTGCCCTGGTGATGCATCCTCTGTGCACAGGGTTGCAGTGAGCAGCACAACCCTCCACCACTCCTGCCACTGCCCCTGCACACAGAGGACATGTTGCAAGGGCAGTGCAGAGCTTGCAATGGCAAGGAGATCCCTCCATGGCTCTGCTATTCCCTGCACTGCTGGGTTGCACATACAGGGATGCAGAGGCCCCAGAGAAGGGCAGCATGGTGGGATCCTGAGCCCAGAGCCCAACCCCACCCTGTGCACAGACTTGGGCGGGGTGGGTCCCCCCACTTCCTGGGTGTGTATACAGAAGCGGTGAGCCACCCCTGCCACGCCCAAGCCTGCAGCAGGCAGGCAGCAAGCAGTGGGGGGTGGGCAGGAAGGAGCTGGGCTTCCTGCTCTGCTGCAGCAGCAGTGGCCCAGGAGCTTTGTCAGCTGGGATCCCTTTTGGCAGGGCTGGGGGGGACAGGGGGCTGTGGGTAGGGGGTGAGGGCACCAGCAGGGCTGTGGGGAGGAGGGGGAAAGAGGGGCACCAGCAAGGCTGGTGGGGCTGTGGGGGGGAGTGAGGAATATCAGCAGGGCAGTGGGGGTTGTGGGGACCGTGATTAAATATGTTTATTTTAATCACAGATTTGGGTTTTTTTTTCAGAGAATGTGATTTTTTATCTGGGAAAATCAAGATCCCTTGTCATCTCACAAATTCTTGGGACCTGGAAGAACAAGACCAACACCTCAGTCACTTTATGCCCATCTTCTTACGGGGCTCCAACCTCTCATTTACCCCACCCTACAATGGGAACACTTCACATGAAACTCACAGCAATGGCTGGTCCTTGGGTGTAACTTCAACTCAAAACAATAACAAAAGGAAAAATAGTGGATCAACGAAACACAGTCCCTGGCCTTCCTGCCACATTCGGATCAACACTCTCTTCTAGGATATAATCTTCAGTTCTTCTCCCCCTTGACACAGATTAGTAAGGAGCTATAACTGACTCCTTATTGCAATCACAAGAGGAATATTTTCTTACTTCAAATGGGCACAATGAATAATTAACCACACAAGGCAAAAAAGGAAAAAAAACAAAAGCACAAAAAAAGTCAATTTAAGTACTCATCTGTGTTCCTTGCCTAGTGTAGGGCTGCTGCTAGTGGTCATTACAATCAATTCACCCTTTCATTCATAGCTGGAATCTCCAGCTTCTCATTAAGGCTCCCTAGGAATCTGCCTTCCCTTCTCGAGATGGTTCTTCCAGCCTATTCAGTGGCCCGCTGGCCACTCTCTGCTTGCAGCTCTCTGTCTGCTGGAGGACTCTCTCTATTCCTGTTTTCAGCTACCCCAGAAGTGAAAGTGTACTGCAATCTGGCATCATCCACCCCACTCTGCCCCTTACCAGGGCCTGAAGTAACCCTACCGGGTGCCTCTCCTCCAACCAAAGGGAGAGGCTACTTTTAAAATGCTGTATCTCCTGGGTGGAACAGTGCTTCAGTTCAAGGACTGGGTAAGTGCAGGGCCACTCTGCAGCTGTTCCTCCCCTTTGCTTTTAATTTTCCTGGGCTCTCCCCACAACTTACTCACACCACAGCCACAAAGCACCCCATGAAACAAAAATACCCTGTAACATGCCACTGAAAGGAAAAAGAAGGGAAGACCAGGAAAGCTGGTCTCACACCAAAGAGGAAGGCAAAAACTCCTTCAGTGCTTGCCAATATGCCTGGGGAGAGGGGGGAAGGGAAGAAAAACCTTTCCTGCTTCAAATCTGGTAATCAGTTTGATCTTGAACAGAAGAGCTAAGCTCTCCTGTCAGGTACCAGAACAGTTTCTAAGTATTGGCAAGAGCAAAAACATACCTGAGTGTTCTCTAAACCCCGTGCCCACTGCTTCATTGACAGGCACTCCCCTCTCCCTACACTGCCCCTCTCCCAACAATACTCAAAAAGTGTATATGGATATTCAAGAGGTAGGGAAAAATCATCCCTGGCTCCTATAGGTAACCAGCAGAATTCCTGAGGAACGAGGAGAGCTGCATCTTGAAGCAATGGTATTTTGTCCCAAAGCTCTGTTCCAAAGACTATTTTGCTTCACCCCACTAATCTTAGAAACTTTTTTGTAAATTCTACTCTAAATTAATTCAGAACCAGTCAGAAGATTTTTGATTTTTTACTGGAATTGTGGTTCAACTTAAATAGTTCTTCTCCCTCACTGATATTAACTCTGTAAATGCTTTGCCTAACTAAATAAGCCAAAACCTTTAAAGAAGAGATAAGGATCTCCATTTTCTTAACCATCTCAGTATCCCTTATATTGCAATTTAAAGGATGTAGTTTACTTTGCAATGTTGCAGCTGTCAGTTTGCCCCACAGCCACAGGAGATGTGGGCAGGCTACATCAGAAAAAAGGACTGGGAGGTGCCACCACCACGGAAGGAAGGACCGAAACCCTCTGCATCTGAGGGTCCAATCAGCCTGCCGGCAGCTCATCCCCAGCAATGGGGGCAGGCCCTGGCTCTGACAAAAAAAAAGAAAAAAAGGACTGAGCCCCTCACTGTAATGCGACAGAAAAATAGAAGCAATGGGTTTCAATTAAAAACTCACTGTTTCAATTTAGAGGGCATAAAACCTTGGGGATTAAACCCCCATCATGTGCCTGTGGCCACATCACATTAACAGTTCATGATCGTTTCATGATTAACCTAACCATCACACCCCAGGTCCCTCTCTTCCTTCACTGCCTCCATTGTGCAAGTCCCCCTCTCAAAGCAAAATACCTTGATATCTTTGTATTCATTCTAGTTCTACTATTCTACTCTACAGGGTCATCTAATTCTTCCTGTACTTATGTATTCCTATATAGAGCTGATCCTCCTCCGTATTGGCAATACACCTCAACTAACTTTTATCCACAAATTTAACAAAGACATGTCTAAATTCTTGCCCCAAGGTTATTAATGAAAAATAGAATACTCCCTGAGAAACATCATTAGTAACTATTATTCAGTCTGATAACTTGCCTTTCAACATAACCAAGTGCGATCTCCCTTTAAGCCAACTCCTTACATGCATTATGATTATGAGCCCTGATCCCAGCCCTCTCATGGCTGGCTAATACTTCCTTGTAATGTCCTTTTTAAAGTTGTGCTTAAATCTAGATAGATGAGGTCCAATGTCTAAACAGTCAGTTTTTTCAGATACAGAAAAATATTACATTGGTATAAGAAAGTCTTCTATGTGATGGGTGCTTCACCCCCACCCCATGGGCCAGATCTAGCCTACAAGCCAGGTAATCTAACTTGTGGTTCTCCCCATGGGTCCAGAAATTTGGCAGTGGGGACTGATGGCAATGAGGACTGCTACCACACCCCTGACACCAAATTTCCAAGTCCCATAGGGCTGGATGAGCCCCAGCCAGGCCAGTCTCATGTAGAAGGATCTAGTTGGGTGAACATGACCTGGCTGAGACACAATGCAGGCATGCAGAAATGAGTTCTATGTGGGCATTCCCATGCAACTGCATTGGGTACTGTCTGGCCAGTGTTGCATGCCAGATGGGGCCCAAAGTTGAAATCCAGCCCATGAACAGACCTGGGACTGTCCATCTGACCCCTGGGCTGTAAAAGTTGGGCATTACTGTTCTATGTTGTTTCCTTTCTTTTTTTTTGTTTATCCTATATCCTTTCTCTCAGTATGTAAGGCTCTGAGACCTTTCATAATATTGAAATTGAGTTAATGGGCTTGTAATTGCCTGGATCAATCTTTTCTTCTCTTCTCGTTGCTCCTCCCATTCCCGTCTCCCCCACCCCCAGTTTTGTGACAGTCATCCAACTAAATGTTGCTTCTATAGCAGATCTGGTAATTTTACAATCTCTTAAAAAGGTTAGAGCTGAATGGGAAATAAGTCCCCTGCTCTACTAAAGTTTGTAATTTCAAAACACTCTCTGTTCAGAGCTAGAATGAACCTGACCTCATTAGAAGATTTTTTTTTCTTATCTGTTGACGTGAGAGCATACACCCCAGCCTGCCTTCCACCCCATGCCCTTAGTCAACTGCCCAGTGGTTAGGGAACATCCACAAAGTGCAGTAGACCCAGTTTCAAGTTTTTGCTGCAGTAAATATTTTGTTTTTTGTAACAAGTAGAACAGCTCTAAAAGAGAATGAGATCTCAGAACAGCAAATAGCCTGGTAGATATAGAACTAGGTATATGTAGGATGGAGGCATAATTAGCAATTTTTGGTGCCCTGGCCAAAGATGTTGTCAAGTGCCAGAGAACAAGGGTGCACAGGCTACAGGATGCTGCTGGCAACCCTTCTAAAACAGTGCCTGAGGCTGATACCCAACTTCTCTTTCCTATACTCCTGATGCTAGATTTAAGTTAAAGACCCTGACCTAAGGCACTGGGTAACCTGCAATGGATATACTTTCACTCATACCCACTCTCCCTTTTTGACAAGAATGTCCATCTTAGACTGAAGAAACCACTCCTGTTGAAATATGTAGGCATGTCTCTAAAAAAAGTTACTTTTAACACATCAGCTTTTGTTGATGAAATGCTAAAATGTTGTTATTCCTGAGATTTTCAAGGATGTAAAATGCAATTTGTATCTACTTCCTACTGAATTTCAATGAAAATTAAGCACCCAATCAAATTCTGTGATTTTGAAATTAGTCCCCGAATCAATCAGAATACAGGCAAGCATACTCTATTTCCCCATCCATCTTTATCAATGCACATTGCAATCTATTTCCAAATCTGTCTTATGGGTAAGAGACTGACCAAACATCAAGATGTTGTAAAATATTGTATTAACATTGTACTAACTACTATTGTACTAATACTGAAATAAGTTGTAACACTGTTATAAAATATCCTAGCCAAGATTTGCTAATTCTGTTTTCTGAATAATCCACAATTCTCAGGTTACAGTTGTGAACAACTTCCTTGTTGATAGATAAATAATTTGAGGACAAAAGCAAGTCACTTCAGTTGGGTATGCGTTTGGTGAGGGTTTAAAAAAGACACAGGGCATATCTACACATGCATTGATGCACTTTTCCTAATACCTATAGGGTGCCTATACATGAGCAGGGAGGCTGCTCTGATGTGCTATAATTCCAGTGTATTGGAATAGTCTTGGTTAATCATGTCTACTGGAGCGTGGCAATTGCCATGCTCTAGCAGCCTCCAATGTTGTGTATCAGCATCCTCACACTTCAAAACAGTGGCAAGGGGGCTTTGTCTAAAGCTTGTTTGATGAACTTTAAATAAAGTGACCACAGCGCCATTTTGAAGCTTGGGCACACCAATACACAAGATGCTTCAGGCATTTTGATTAGAGCAGCTTTCAGAGCCAGTCTAATTAAATCTCTCCCACCCCCCACCCCTCTCAGAACACGTGTATAAATGTCCTGAGGTACTAAATTAATGTGCATTAGGCTTCCCTTAGTGTAACAGCATTTTTTTACATGCCACTTTAATGAACAATAAATTAAGCTACTGCACATTAAAGCGCATGTGTATACACAGACCACAGAGATAGAGACCATACACGTGCATAATTAAGATTTATTAACACTGTCAAGATAAAAACAAAGCTAACAAAAGAAAGCTAACAAAGAAAGCAAAAAGGTTGAGGACTACTAATTCACTTGGAAAAAGCAGAAAAAAACATGAATTGAGTCAATGAGTCCCACCAAATGTACTTGCTACTAGTAGCAAAATAAAAATGGGATATGTGAAGTCCTAAGCAAGAGCCTGGCAGAAAAGTCATAGGAAAAGCCTAATTATGAAAGGAAATGTTCCAGAGGGATCTTGTATAGCGAATCTCTTCTCATAAATATCTGGGCAATGAATTGCACACCATCTGTGTTGTATTTCTATAGGGATGACAAACTGACAGAACAGAATTCTCCAAAGTCATAAATCTTTCAGAGTGGGGCTCAAATAGAATGAATTCATTTGTCAGAGTAGTCTTGGTAGCAGAATAAGAATACTGACAATAAAAGCTTTGGTGAAGATGCCTTTAGTAAATACATAACTAGATATCAGATGTAACTAGATTACTAAGACTCTATTTAGATTCATTACACAAGTAAGGGCAGCTTATCTAAATAATACGACAGCTGAAGTAAAACATACAAAGATTTCCACAGTGATTAGCTGAGAAGATTGGATTTCTGATTCAAAAAGGAACTGAACCATCTTGGACTCGACATTCAGACTGCTAAAATTATCACAATTCAAAGATCACGTTTAAAAAAACAAATCTTGATATTATACATTTTAGACTGCATGTGTAATCATGATTTTGACATTTCTTGGTTTGTAGCATTTAAGGGCACTCGTCCACGTAATTGGCATATACCTGCTAAAAACATTCCTGGCTTAATTTTCCTTTCTTAGTTTATGACAACTAACTCAGTAACATGGACGAGATTTACCATGTAGTCTAATTATGCTATAACTAGTAAAATATGCTAGGGGTTGTTCTCATCAGCCTGTGCCTTGAGGCAGACCTCTGAACCTGGCTCCCCAGGACTCTGAACAGACATGAGCCCATTCAATAAACCATTCTGTTATGACTGTTCTGGGGCCAGCAATATTACTGTTTTCTTGTCACTTACCCTGTTAGGAATAAAGGAAGCCATGCCTTAGCAAGCAGCTCACAGAGGCAATTCCTCATTCCTGCATTACTTTCCGGTATGCCAAAGGCTTATTCCATGATTAATTACCCAGAGCTGCCCAACTCATACCACATGCACCCAATGCTATATGCTAGGGTTCTCTCCCAGACCTGACAAAAGCCTACTTAGCTGTGACTTGCACTTGACAAGTCATGCACTTTATTTTCTCTATCAGTCAGCCACCCCCCACATTTCTGAGGTCCCAGGAACATTTCACTTGCAAAATTCCTTGCTAGTCCCCCCTCTGCCCAGGAGTGGGGCTACAGGGGACCCGCTGCTCAGTGAGTGGCCTGCTCTCACCATCCAATGTTTTGGGATGCCATAGGCCACATGCTAGGGTTTGCTCCCCGAATTTCAAACTGCCTGCCGCTACTGAAGGTCAAGGAACATCTGCACCACATAGTTCCACCCCCCCCCCCCCCCCCGCTGGTGGTGGGGGGCAGGGACCTCTGGATGGCAGTGACTGGCCTTCTCACCATCCACTGTTTCAGGGCGGCCAACACCAAGACTACCAGCTATGGTTCAAGAGGCTGCAGTTTGTTCCTTTAATTCCCAGCTCCTTATTCCTGGTTTTTCAAAGCTAACCTATACCCAATAAAAGCCTCTTATTAATAAATTATACATTTTAAACAGATGCAATTTCATTAGTAATTCATATTTACCAAATAATATGTAAATTAATATCCTGCATTCTGCATGCACCCCTATGCACCACCAATGTCTTGACAAGATGTTAAAGATAGCTTTAAAAAACTGTGTCTCTGTGTCTTTTTGCTGAAGAAACGTGCTGACTGACTTCCCATCCCTGCGCTATGATCGAAACATTTTGACTAGCCTCATTTTGTTTCAAGGCTTTTTCAATGCCCTTTGTTTCATTTCCGTTTTGCTGTTTCAACCTCAAAATGATGAAGGAAATGTTGAAAAGAAACTGCCAGTGAAATTTCACACACCCCGACTGTTTATCCCATGATACTTTTAAAATGTATTGTGAGATAAAGGACATGGATATCCGAATGACTGTGCTTTGTCCCTGGATAAAATGGCTTATCCTCAGAAAAAATGCAATGGCTGTTTGGGTATATGGGAGAATTCTGTCCCTTACATTTTTCAAATTTCTCTAAGCCGCCTTCTATATCCATTCATTCAGTCCTACTGCTGAGAAAGTAGATTTCCTCCTTGGGCTAGGGACAGACATTACACATAAACTGGCTTAAGTGATCAGAGACTTGTTTAAACCTGTAAAAGAACAGATATTCAGTGCATATAAACCAGTTGGAAAATAGCTGAAACTCGTTTGAGATAAACCTGGTTGAATGCAGTATCAGACTTAGTTGGTTTGGTTCAAACCAGTCTATGCAATATCTACCCCAGAGCCCTTGCTGGTTTAAGTTAAATCAGAGTCCCCCAGCATCCCAGCATGTTCTCTCGGCTGGGCAGGGCTCTCTGCCCCATAGCAGGGCTTGCCCCTCCCCTCCGTTGCCCGGCTGCAGATATAGACTTGCAGGCACAGCAGCAGGGTCTGCCGGCTTCCCTATGCTCTCCCTTCCCCCACCTCACCACTCACTGCTTAAGCAGAAATCCCTTCTTCCTCTCTGCCATAGCAGGGACTATAGCCAGCATGTGGTATGCTAGCTAATGCCAAGAGGTGTCTGTGTGTGTCTCTCTGCAATTTCACTGGAGCAGGCTGACAGAACATATATAAATAACATATAATATATAAATAACATATATAAATAGTGACTCTTTAGGACTTCTGGAGCTAATCAACAGGTCAGCCTGTAAACTGTTTAAGAAGTTTGAAGTAACGTGGAGAGAGGCTATTGTTTCGCTAAACAGGGGATAAAGCCAGCCCCCTAGCTGGCTTGCTTACCTGTCAGTTTGCTGCAGACTGTATAATGAAGCAGGGAGGGAGATACAAAAGTTCCATAGTATCAAACAGATGAATGCACTGTACACACCTTCTTGCCTCAGAGTGCTAGCAGGGGGCTGGGGGCTGGCAACATTCTTGCCCCTTGAGTGGCCAGCGGGGAAAAGCCTGGAACCATGAAGGCAGACCTCCCTAATAAGAGAGTCCTAACAGGGCCTAGCCACACCCCCTCAGCTCAGCTCCCTGCAGAGGGGAGGGGAGGGCTTCTCTAGCCTTCTCCCCCCAGCTTCTACCCTGAGCCACTGCAGGCATGTGCCTGAATTTCCTCAGTCTAGAGAGAATGTCTGTCCAGTGTCAAATCAGTTCAGCCAAGCCAGGTTAAACTAACCTGCAAATCAATTCAGGCTCAGGCTTTTTTAATGTCTGTCCCTAGCCTTACAGATTAATTCAAAGGATCCTAACTTTAAGCATCAATGTTAATGAACTCAGGTTTACCCACTTAGTGCAACTCTAACCTAATTTAAGAGCAACAGCTTAAGAAGCTAAAAGGACTGCTTATTTTCAACGTACATTTACTTCAGTGCTCGGCTTCCGCTTAAACTGCTAGCAAAGATAACACCTGTAACACAAATGGTTGTCAAGCATAAAGCAGGCCTGGCCTACCAATTCACTTACCCCACTGGAGCATCATCACGTACTAATAACTGTCAGTTATTCTCATCTGGGACTAGACTCAAATGGCAACTTCACAGTTGTAAAAAAAGAAATGTTCTTTATTTGCTTGGGTACCAATGGAATAGAGTGATTTTTTAAAATTAATTGTGATGGCCAGAACCAGAGAGATTAATAAGCAATAAATATGTGCTTCTTGGAGGCATTTAGTATTTTACCTAATAGGCAATATTAGCTAATATAAAGCTTGTAAGCTCATAACCCGCAAACGTAACTTGTCTGTCATAAGTTCAACAAAATAATAAAACTAACTGTTTATATTAACTGTGGAACTGACTGGGCACCAAGGTGAAGCTATAGTTGCAAAATTAGCTGACCTAACGGTTTTTACTCAGGGTTCAGCGTTGATGATAAAAACTGGATCCAACCACCTGGATCCAACCACCAACACATTCCAGGAAAGCACGTCCCAAGAAAGCATATTCAGAAAAACCTAAAGGGTTGAGTTAAGTAATGTTAATTTCAAACCTAAAAATGCTGCTTTGTAATTTCCTTACTGGATAAACCCAAGTCTGGGTTTATCCTTTTATGATAATTTTTAACACCTTTTAATCCCATAGGGTAACAGCTATAGGGCAAAATTGTGGGTGGCTCTAAAGCCAACAGAGTAGCATAAGACTAGGTATAAAAAGCACATGCATCCAGTGACCAGCAGGAAAGAGGAAACAGAACAAAGGCATTCGAGAATGCCTGAGGGCCAAAAGGGAAGTGTACACCTGGTGGAAGGGAGGGGCTATCACCAACGAGGAATACTCCTTCTTGGCCCATAAGCATAGGAGGTCTATTAGGAAGGCCAAGGCGGGGGTGGAGCTCAGGTTAGTGACCAGGATTAAAGGACAACAAAAAGTCCTTCTTCAAATACATTGGGAGTAAGAAGAGGGCACCGGATAATGTAGGGCCCCTGCTAGACTCAAATGGCAATCCTGTGGCTACACCATATGAGAAAGCTGAAATTTTTAACAAGTACTTTGCCTCTATCTTCTTGGACAAGGAGCAGGATAACTCTCCCACCACAAACAGGGACAATCTTGGCAACAGCACTGCCAGGCCTCAGGTCTGCACAGATGTAGTTAGGGATATTCTGGAAGGGTTGGATGTTTTTAAAACTGCAGGCCCTGATGCCCTCCACCCATGGGTGTTGAGAGAGCTGGTGGGGGTCATTGCTGTGCCCTTGGCCCGCTGTATGAGCGATCATGGTCCACAGGCCAGGTGCCTGGAGATCAGAAACTAGCTAATGTGGTCCCCATTTATAAGAAAGGGAGAAAGGAGGACCCAGGAAACTATAGGCCCATAAGCCTCTCATCAGTCTTGGGGAACATCCTAGAAAGATTTATCAAGGATTACATCTGTGAGGGGCCAGCAGGGGAGATCATGCCCAGGGGAAATCAACAAGGGTTCAAAGGCAGATCCTGCCAGACCAAACTGATGGCCTATAATGATCAGGTAACTAAATCCCTGGATGATGGTGTCACTGTGGACGTAATCTTTCTGGACTTCGAGGTGGCCTTTGACACTGTCTCTCACCCCATTCTCATTAATAAATCGAGTAACTGTGGCATTGATGACTACACAGTTGGATGGGTCAAAAATTGGCTGATGGAGCATACGCAGAGAGTAGTGGTGGACAGGTTATACTCGACCTGGAGAGATGTGAGCTGTGGGGTCCCTCAGGGCTTGGTCCTGGGGCCTACACTGTTCAATATCTTCATCAGCGACTTGGACGAGGGGGTGGAAAACATATTGTCCAAGTTTGCCAATGACACCAAGATGTGGGGAGAATTAGGCATGCTCAAAGGTAGAGAAAGGCTGCAATTAGATTTAGACAGACTACAAAAGTGGGTGGATGGTAATAGGATGGGGTTCAATGTAGATAATGCAGGATGCTGCACTTATGGAGAAGGAATCCACAGCATACAGACAAGCTGGGGAGCTCCCCACTTGTAAGCACAGAGGTGGAAAGGGATCTTGGAGTAATTACTGACTCCAAGATGAACATGAACCGCCAATGCCAGACTGCAGCCAGCAAAGCCAACCGCACCTTATCATGCATCCAAAGTGCACCTCAAGCCAGTCTAGAGAGGTGATATTGGTCAGGCCACAACTAGAGTACTGTGTCACAATTGGAGTACTGTGTCAAGTTCTGGGCACTGCACTTTAAGAAGGATGCCTGCCTTGAGAGGGTTCAGAAGAGGGCCACCTGCTTGGTTGGAGAGCAACAGGGCAGGCCCTATGAGGAGAGGCTGTGGGACCTGAATCTGTTCAGCCTCAGCAAGCAGAGGCTAAGGAGGGATTTGGTGGCTGCCTACAAACTCATTAGGTAAGATAAGCAGCAAATAGGAAGGGCCCTATTCCCCCCAAAAGCACAATGGCCAGAAGCTGCTGGAAAATAGGTTCAGGTTAGAGATTAGGAAGCACTATTTCACTGTTAGGGTGGTCAGGATCTGGAACCAACTTCCTAGGGAAGTGGCCCTCACTCCTACCTTGGGTAAATTCAGAAAGAAGTTGGACGAACACCTGTCTGGGGTCATGTGATCCCAGCATGTGCTCCAGCTAGTGACGGGGGTCAGACTAGATGATTTGTTCAGGTCCCTTCTGACCTCAAACTACTATGAAACTATGAACTACTAAGAACAGTCCAAACCCAGACTCTGGACTCCCGGTGTGAGTAAAGATCGGATCCTGATCAAGAGATCTTCCCTGGTAATCCCTCCAACAGCATCGATTGCGGATGCCTGACTTCACTGGAATCACTTGGTGCGCATCTGGTATTGAGGGACTATCAATAAGTTGCCAACCCATGTCTGCTTATCTGTTGTTTTGAACAGCCCAGTGGCTGATACCCTTGCAGTGCCCAGTTGGCCTGCAACAGAATTGATTCATCTATCTGTTGTTATTATCTGTCGTTATTATTTATCATTAGCTCTTTAATACTGCATTATCTGCTTATCACATTTATCTTTCTGTTAACTGTTGTGTGTGTAAGCTATAATAAAGTTGCCTTTGCTTCATTCCCAACTCTGCCGCCTCAATCCCAAACCAAACAGCCCAGCTGCTGATAAAGTTGCAGCGCCCAGTCAGTCTGCAAGTAAATCGATACACTCACAGTGCCCAGCTGGCTTGTGACATATGTGACACATTAACACAGTATTTTCAACCATCCAAAGAAAACAGAACACATAACACAGGAAAGCACCAAAATAAAGTACCACCTCTAGAGATGATGATAGGTTTAGGTCATAGCTGGGCAAAATAGTGGATCTGGCCAGCAGCTGGAGTCCATTTCCCAGCAGCCCCTGCCCCCATTGCTGTGGCCAGTTTCCATGGAAACCCCAGTAATGTGAGCAGTGGATCATGTCTCTGGCCCAGTTCTGGACCATGCTGCCACCCCTGCAAAATCCCAGCCTCAGCCCTGGAACAGCTACCTGCTGATTCAGTCTTTGCAGGTTAGTATATCTGGCTAGGCTGAATCAATTTGTAACCACATATACATCCCAGACACATAGGCATATGCCTGCAGTGGCCCAGGATAGAAGTCGGAGGGTGCTAGAGCAGCCCTCCCTTCTCTTCCACCAGGCCAAGCTCAGGAGGGCATGGCCAGGCCCTGGCAGGATTAGGGAGGGGTTTCCTCCTGCATTTATCAGCTCTGTTATCAGCATTTATCACCCTATCGGAATACAAACAGCCTCTCTCTTTAGTTCAAGCTCTTCTTAAGAAAAGAAGGAATGGAGGGACATTACCAGCTGAGCTGTTGATTAGCTCCAAAAAGACCTAAGCCAACACTGCTGTCTGCCACAGCAGGGACCATAGTCAGCATGTGGTCTGCTAGCTAATGCTGATGTGTCTAAGGCAAAGGAGACATGGGATCCCTGCTCAGCATGGAGTGGTGAGGGAAGGGGAATCAGGCAGGAAGTAGAGGGGAGGGGCCAGCCCTGCTGTGGAGCAGAACCCTGCCCAGCCCAAAGAGCATGCTGGGGGAGTCTGATTTAACTTAAACCAGCAAAGTCATCTGGGACAGATATTGCATAAACCAGTTTGATCCAAGTCAGTTAAATCTGATACTACATTCAACCAGGTTTATCTCAAACCAGTTTCTGCCATTTTCACACTGGTTTATGTGCACTGAGCATCTGTGCTGCTACAAGTTTAAACCAGTTTCTGATTACTTCAACTGGTTTATGTGTAGTATCTGTGCTTAGCCACGCAGGTTTGTCTGAGGCCAGGTGAAGGGAGAGATGCCCTGCTCAGGGGACATATTCAGAAGATCAGGACGGATGGAGGCCATCCCATGATGAGCAGGGTTTCAGGGTCTCATCTAGACAGCATCCACGTCTCTGAGGGCAGCCTTCCTTACATATATAAATAGTTCAACAAAGTATGACAGGCAGGATCAGGAGTGTGCTCCAAGATCAGGTGAATCAGTGGGGAAAGATTAGTTTAGGTACCGGGGGTGCCATGGCAGTGCTCTGAGGCAAGTCCTATTAAATGTAGCTCTAAATGAATTTTACTGCATATGATTTTATGCATCCAACATCCTTTTAAATATTATATGTACAGATAAATATTCCTTATATGAAATATTTAGTTTTCTGAGGCAACTTATACAAGATGACTTTATAGATAAACATGACCATGCATATAGCACCCTGTGCAAATTATTCAAATGGTCTCTCCTCTTTGTCAGAGGAAAGAAATTCCAATGACCTCCTGAAAGCAGAGACAGACTCTAATGTCTGTATTATATCCATAACAAAGAGAGCTTTGTTCAATCAGGAATGACCCTGTCATTTACTAGAAGGAATCTTGATATTACTGGAGTGCTGTTTCCACAGAATTTCTTTCAATTTAAGTCACATAGATAAAAGCTCTATATGATTATCATTAAAGATATAATTTTTGTCAGTATTTTTTTTACTCACTGACCTTTTCACCCAAACAACCCAAAAAATGCAAATACATTCCTTACATGTAATCTGTGTGCATCTCTTAAAGAATAGAATAAGGAAAGAATGGGCTAGGCTATATCATCTAAACTAAGATAGCTACCTAGATTTATTAGCACTGAAGACTCTGCACCCCACACACCCCAAGCTTCTGAAAATTAAACAAGGCGGTTTTAATGTACTGAAAAAAATTAGTTTTAAAATCCTTTTTCATGGGGTTACTTGCACAGATGAAGCTATGGAAAACCAATACTTCAAATCTTGTTTTACTGTAATTCGAGAACTTTTAATAATCTTCCATTTAAATATAAGAAAGGAGTTATCTCTTACACTAGCCTACAACAAACCCCACCAATTTTAAGCCATTATATTTTTTTCCAGACAAGAAATAATAAAATTATAATAGTTTAGATATTTCCCAGTGTATTTTTCCCTCTCATTCCTAATTCCTCAAGGTCCCTCAACCTTTTTAGATTTAAGGCACCCTTCACAAATGCAAACTCTTAGCTTTTATTTAGAGTATTGAAAAATAATACAGCAATTCTTCTGTGATTAGGAACTTAAAGCCCACAATAGATTAGAAATGTTTCTGACCTTATGGATTCCTATTTGAAATTGCTGGGTTTATCTTGTGAATCACATGTAGCAACACCTAGGTTTTAATTCAGACCAAACATTAAGTCATTGTGGCTGATTCTGAAGCACTAGGATGAGTAGAACCTTACTGCTGGGACTGTCCTGCTGGGACTGTCTGAAATAAAGATATCACAATGTCTCTTACATGACTTTGGGCACGAAACTTAAATGAACAATAACACTTATCAAATGGCTTCAAACCTGCATATAACAACATTCTTTAAAATAAATGGGAGGGGTTGGGGAAGCAGATTCTGCATCTACACATTTCTTTGCGGTAAATTAATTTAAACAGTGAAGTATGAAAAAACATTCTGAACAAGTGCTTAGCATATTTAGACATGATATTTCAAATAACCTTATCCATACCCTCATACATGACCAAGGAGTTGCACGTGATTTCAAATCACTTTCCCCATATCCTCATACCTAGGAAATATTTTAAGCAAAGATTTAGGAACTGATTTCTTAATATAAAAGATCTTTACAACAGCCCCTCCCAGATCTGAACTTCCTTCTACAGGAAATATGAAAGCAAAGGACAAAAGGTTACAAACAAATCTGTCTTGATTCCCTGGAGTGATACCTCAGACTTTGACTTGGTTCCCAAGCCTTGATTTTGGTGCCTTCCTCCCCCAGCGGGTTATACAGTCTCCTGAGTAAGACACAGTCTCTCAAATGAGACTCTTCTGTTTTACAGAAAGTAATGCGTTTAAGGTTGCTAAAATGAGGGGACCATCAGGGCCTTAAATGGATAGCATGTATCATTCCTTCAGTGTGCTCATTTTCAAATAAAATTAGGGAAAGGAGCAATAAAACTTTGGGTTACACAGAGTAACACAGACCTGTGTCCACACATATGTTCAGTAACAGGTTGTGGGCAATGCATGAGCTATTGTGATGCAATACCATTAATATAGCCTAAGAATATAGCATGTGTCTTTGTCTGTATACATGCATATTCCATATAAGAATTACAGCCTGGTGTTTTAAAGGACAAGGAACTCCCTGGTGAAAAAACCCCTAGAATTATAATACAAATGCAGCTTGAATATTTGGTCAGTAATATCAAATAGACTTTGCAATATGTGCACCCATTTTAAACTCAGCAGCCACTCCCCCCACTTTTTTTTTTAATTTGAGATCTGTCTGCATAGACTAGTTTCTTTCATGAGAGTCAAGAATGTTTTTTCACGTCTCCTAATTACTTCCTTTCAAACACAATTTAAGTTTCTGTAGTCAGGTGTCAGCATATACGGGAACATACAGTAACATGACTGCGCTGTTGACTTAAAAGATACTGTAACAAAATGGAATGCTACACAATGAGTATCCAGGAGAAAATAAACAGTGATTCAACAGACTAAAGAAAACATTGACAAGAGTCAGTTTTCAGAGGGTAAATATGAAACTGTTGCTCAATCTGGGCTAGTTTAACATACTCTTCAGTTAAATTTAAAAATATGTAAAGATAAATTATGATTATTTTATTTATTTCATTTTTTGGCTTAAACTGTTTAATGAAAACAAATAACATTGGATTAAAAACATTTTGAAAATGCTAACCCACACTTTCAAACCAAACATGCAGGTGATGGTAATTGCCCAGAAATACTTATTATCATGTTGGAACTTTTTTTTTCCCAAGTTCTTCTGAACTTCAAGGCTAAGTAACCATTCAAAAAGCCCGAGTCTAAAATGAGTCAGTCTTTGCAGGTAGTCTAACCTGCACTGACTGAACCAGCACGCAAGTGAATAGACATTAACTTTTGATTCTGGAAATGCAGGCACGTGCCTTCAGTGGTTCAGGAAAACCTACTGCACTTTCCCAGCCACTGGGGCTGGGGTGTTGCTTAAGGCAGCCCAGGAGAAATGGCCAGATTGAGGGGGGGAGGGGAGAAAAATGGCCCAAACCCAGGTGGGGACATGCACAGAGGGATCACAACAGTGGCAGCTCCATCCCGGATGTGAGCCCCGCTGAGCAGAGGGACCCAGGCTGCAGGGAAGGGGAGGATGAGAAGGGGCTCAAGTATGTTGGTGCTAGCCCAGCTGAGCCAAGCCAAGTATGCAGCCCAGGGAGCAGCTCCTGCCTGGCAGCCCCTTCCACCTGCTGCAGAGTGGCACCCAGGATGGCCCTGATCCCTGCAGCGGTGCACTTGGTGGAGCTTGCCCCCTCAGCCCCAAGTGCTGTTATCTGTATCCCCTGAGCCGCTGGTGGTGAGCTGAGTGTGTACTGCCGACTCTTCCCCTACCCACCACTGCCAATGGTGGTGCAGCACAGCTCTGTATACCTGCTGTCAGGCACAGGGTTCTACCCTTGGGTTTCCCTACCATTGACACCGTCAGGGAGACCTGCCTTGGCTGTACTGATAGGCACTGTCTGTGCAACCAAACTGTAGTTGGCTGCCAGGCAGGCAGATGGCAGCGGCAGTAGCAAGGAAGCCATAGGGGTAATGCCCCACACTCAGTACACAGGGCTGTCTACTTAGTGGCAGCAGTGCAGCACAGCCCTGTATACCAGGCGCCAGGCACAAAGTTCTACCACTATGGCTTCCCCACCACTGCTGCTGTCAGGGTGGCCACATGTTGGCCATATTGGTAGGCAATATGCTTTCACCGCCAAACTGCAGTAGGCCACCAGGCAGGCAGATGGCAGTGGCAGGGAAGCCATGGGTGCAGCACAGCCCCATGTAATCTTTTAATAGGGATTAAAAGAAGAAAATTTGTGACAGGTAAAATCCATTTATAAAAGGTAGAGTGACAAATAAGAGACAATTATTTAGAGGTTGAAAGCAGTAGGCTCAATCTGTGTGTTTGCAAGAGCTGACTAACTTGATTTCATTTTAAGAGAAGATGACAAGCTGAGTTGATGAGGGGAGAACAGGATATTGTGTCCAGTTTGGGTACTATACTTCAAGAAAGATATGGAAAAATCAGAAAGAATCTAGGAAAAAGCAATAAAAATGAGGCCTGGGAAAACACAATTCATGAAGAAAAGCTAAACAAGGATTATTTAGTTTGGGGAGAGAACTGAAGGGTGATTTGATAACAAATATCAAATATCTGAAGGATGGTTATATGGAGGATTAAGATATCCTGTTCTCTGTAGCCAGAGACCAGGCTAAGGAGTAATGGTTTCAAATTGCAGCAAGAGAGCATTAGGTTGTACATTAGAACTTTCTTACTATAGAGCCCCTCTACACATGCAGGTATAGGTGCAATCAAATCTGATGCGCCATCCATACAATCACGCCTCCTGCCATGCTACACATGCCTTATTGCTGGTGCAAGCGGAGCCCAGGGAGGCTATGAATACCCCTTCTTGAATATTTTTAAAAGCAGGTTAGACAGAAACATGATTAGGATGGTCAAGGATGATCCTGCCTTGAGCAGGGGAGTTGGACTTAATGGCTTCCTGAGTCCCTTCCAGCTGTATTTTTTTGTTTGAATTCCCTCCCATATTTCCATTATTTACTCACTTCCAACTGTAAACTCCATGATGCTTTAAGTTTTCTAGTTCTCTAGAATTCAAAATGTATGGCATTGTATACAACAGCCCTCTTCTTAAAAACAATGGAAAGAGGAACCTGTTTATATTATTTCTGAAAGAAGTTACCCTTGCAGGAAAAATGCAAACACTGTGATCTCATTTGAAATGCCATATGTGAGAGATCTAAGGCTTTTATCCCGAAGACTGACACAAGTTTATGCACTGCAAATAGTTTAACTAAAATCACCGAAAAGCCAGATGAAACAAAAGACTTGAGGGACATCTGGTGAGATTATTTTTTTTACTTCTCTTTTCAAACACTGTGACCTTTCAGAGCGAGAAAGAAGCCATTTCCCTTTCCTTACCACTTTATCTTAGTGTATATATATATACACACACACACTATATACAGTATAGTATATATACTATATGTAAACATCCAAATATGTTTACCTGTAAAGAAACACTACAGTCCAAATTTTAAGTCTGAGCTAGTATGAGTGAGTGAATGTCATAAATTCTGAAAGATACAAAATAACCTCCACTCACATTGAATTAAACAAGTTTAGACAAGCTCCATATTTCTTAAATCTGGGCCTCAAATAGGTTTAACTTTATTTAGACAAGTGCCTTTCATGATTTCTTTTTAACTTTCTTTTACTACTCACTTCATTACTATGTTACTCACTGCTGTATTAAATTTAAGTAGATTTTAAAAGTTTTAAATTTTATTTCTAGTATTTGCAATTACTTTAAGATTCTTAAAAGCTGAAGTTTGATATAAAAAGATGCATAGTGCTGTTGGACTTTGGTAAGGAGAATTGAGAATCAAATACTAAAACCGGTCTGGATGAAACCCAGGTTTAAGGATGTGGTGCTGAGTCAGGAACAGAAAGTGAAGAGACAGTGACTGAATTTCCAAACGTCATTCAAAAGAGCACATTCAGCAAATTTTTGAGGTAGGTACAAAGGGAATGGGCAATTAGCTCTAATTTCAAGTTGCACAATGACGCTAATACTGCTTGCATATGAGAGTGTTTATACATGTGCTTCAATGAGTTCTAATTGGAATGCATTGGAGCAGACTCTGCTCCGTGTACCAATTAGAATGCTCTAGCATCACCTTAGCAGAGGCATTTAAACCTTGGGCTCTTAAACCTTGGGTTTAAAAAGGGCTGCTGGGGTACTTGAACTAAAGCTTGTCAAATGAGCTTTAGTTAGTGGCCTGCGGCCATTTATAAATGTGGGGGGCTTAATACATGTGAAGCTTCTGCATTATCATTAGAATGGCTCTCCAAGAACCATCGTAATTAAAACTCTCCCCCCCACCCCGAGCACATGTATAGGCACCTTAAGTATTCAAATTCATATTGTAAATGCACATAAAGCCTCCCCCTAAACTATGTAAGTAGTGAAGAAGAAAGAAAGGTATTGTTTAAATACAAAAACAAGATAGCAATTTATACATTTCCAAGTCTATAGTAAATACATTAATCATCTTTCCTACTGGTGATCTCTGAATATAAAAGGATAAATCCTCTGCAGATTTAATTATACTCTAAGAAGTACTGAGATTGAATAGATATTAACAATCACAAAATTTGATCCAACAACTGAAGAATTAACATACAATTTTATACACAGGTACATTTGTATGTGCGCTATACAAAAGGATATCATTCCTTAGGTACCCATTAGTTCCAGGACAAACAGTTTGCTGAAAATGCACAGTATTCTCTGGTTTTGGTTTCTTTAAAAGGTTTATTTTACATAACATATTTCTAAGCATATGAAGTTTTTCTTCCATTAAAAAAAACATTTAATACCTTAATGTAAAGTTTAATCTGTATTTTACCATGAACAAAAATTATTTCTTTTAAGTTAAATTTTGCATTTGTTTAGCAGCACACTTTGCCCCACACAAAGCTGTATTTAAAACCTAAACTGTTACAACTGAGGAAACAATAAAATACTGCTAATATACCACAATACTACATTATCTATTATAAAAGTCATCATCTCAACTTCTGTTTCTAATCAACAGAAAAAATAGTGTTGTTGTTAATTATTTAAAAAGTCACTGAATTAAAATGAAAGACAATAAAGTATAATTTGACATGTTCTTTTCCTAACACACAAACATAAAATGTTTCATGCTTGTAACTGGAAGCCATTTGGTTCTGCAAATGACTAGTTCTTGTCCCAAAACCAAATAAAGATGCTTCCTGCTAAAGGCCATTTCTACAGGAGAATCCCCAGTCTCCTGTTAGAAACTAAGTGTACATACGTGTTCATTCAATTTCTCCTGACAGAAATGTGCCTCCACATGTAACAAACTCCTTTGCAAGAATGAACACCTTATGCTGCTAGACTCTCCAGGAGCAGAGGATTGTGGAGACTGGGAGGAGAGAGCAGCAGGGCAATGCTCCCTGTGCTTCCCCAGACCAGAGTGAGCCAGGTCTGAGAAGGGTGCAGGGAGTTTTCCCCTACTTCTGCATTTGCCCTTAGGGACTGGGAGGAATGGATCCACTACTGCTCCTCCCCATGTCTTCCCCAGGCCATGATCACCCCAGTCAAGGGAAGGCGCAATGAGCATGGGAAAGTGGGGTGGAGGGGCTGTAGGCTGAATGCCTGTACTGTTCTTTTTCCTTAAAAGATTTCTAGTTGAGAAAACTTCTAAAAAACGTCAATCTCTAGAAATGAACACCTGTTCATACCCAGTCATGGAATGCAATGCACAGAGCACTAAGTTTTTCCTACCTGAGATCCCTCCTAGGCATAATTTAATGATAATTTATATTTATATATAACTTTTTGAGAAGTTTCCACCATTAGAAATCTTTGACTATATATATTTATTTACAATACACTTACTTTTTGCTTGCTTCACAGACATCAGAAATATTGGAAAAAAGGTGATGGCTTTCTGTTTTAGTCATTGTGAAACTCAGTTCTTTGGAATTTTTAAACATCCGGATCAGAATCTCCAAACTCAGCAAGTATGAATGTTCAGAAGATATTACTTCAAATATAGCCTGAATAGTAGGAAAAAAAAATGCTCACTGTCACCAGGTTTTTCAGGGAAGGTTTGCCTTGTAGATATGGAAGAAACAGCAGGTGCTACCCAGCTGTGGAAGGATGGGGCATGAGATGGAGCTAGGAGTGACTCATAAAAGGGGCCCAGGGAGGGAGGGCAGCTCTCACCACTCTGTCCACCCCCAGGGAAGGCATGGGGGGACACCTGCCCCCCAGGATTTGCCCATGGGGCAAGGGCAGGCTGGGGTTAGAGGTGGCGCCAGGTTCTTCCCGGCAGGGGCTATGCGTAAGGGATGCACTCAGGGAAGGCAGCAGCAGTGCTGGGAGAGGGGGATTCATTGTAGCCTCCCGCTCCCAGCACCACTGCTGCTGTCCGCTGTGAGCACAGCCCTGGCCCAATCCCCCTCATTGGAAAGAGCCTGGCACCACCCCCTGCCACAGGTCCCCCTTACCCTGCACACAGATCTGATGACTATGTGCCTCCTATGTCTCCTCTGGGGGTTCATGCAGCAGCAGGACCCCCTACCCCCAGGCCCCCTGGATGAGCTGCTTGTGGCTCCATCCCATGCCCCACCCTGCCCTGGCTGGGCAGTGTCTGCCCCTGCCACTGCCCCAGCCCCACTCCCTCCCTCACTGGGGACCTTGATCTGCCCCCGTCCCCCTACTCCTTCCCTCCCCCTGGGCCTTCCCTCTTTTGAGGATTCCAGCTTTTGTCTTAAGACTCATTCTTGCTCCTTCTAAAAATCTCTGTGGCCTTTGCAATGCAGAGCTGCTGCCAATGTACCAAAAGACTGGAGGAAGTTTGTTCTCTCCTCCAGACAGCCACCTTGGGACTTATTTATAGAGATAACCTACAGAGCTAACAGCCTATAGAGTTAACCTATATAGCTAACAGCCAAAAAAGAGGGATGTGACCAGGGATATCAGGAGCCACATAAGAACTCCATTATACAATGTATTACTTGAAAAAGTGCATGCTTTAAAGCAAGGAGACATACAAAGATAATGAATGATGTGCTAAATCCTTGCCTGCTTTAACATTTAGCCCTGAAAGTCTATGGAACATGGCCAAATCTTAGCTTTAGCTTCAATATGGCAGCACAATTACCTGCTCATGAAGCTAATGTAAGGGGGGCAGAGAGATGTCTGAACACATCATTCAGGCTTTGGTTTCTTTTGTCTGTTACTAGTTTTCCAGCTTCACCCCAGGTACACTGCATTTGCCTCAACTCCACCCACAAAGAAAGGATTTGCTGAAAAATAAATGTGGTGGTCAATGAGTAATTTGTTCCATAATTGCATTTTTGTACTGAAAGGAAACATAAATATGAGCCCTTGGTTTTATTACATTATTTGGAAGGTTCTTTGTTTCCAGTTTTAATGAGTACCCTCATGGGCTTCTTTCAGTTTGAGAACAGCAAAGTCATGCTGATGGATTTGGGGGTGTGGGGTGTGGGCAGGAAATCAAACAATCATTTTGCTTTTAGTTGCTTGTGTGATAAATATGAAGAACAATTGGATTAGGAATGAGTTAGAGTATTATTCCTCCTACTATAGCCCCAAAACACTTCAAAAGACTAAAACAACAAGTCGAGAAAATCTTGGATTGAGTAGACAGCAGTAACGTGAAAACAGAGAAGGACTGTTTCTATTTACCAGTACCACTGTATATGCAAGTTAGAAGACTGTTTAACTGAATGACAGTCTGAAATGTAGTTATATATATTGCTTTGTATCAACATGAACAGATGTATGAAGCTTGATCACTGATGAATGCATCAAGGAAATCTTAAGAAACCAGGTATATTCTGCAGTTGTGTGTGGTGTTGCTGAAATACATACATTCAAGGTTAGAATTTGATGGCAATTTGAAAGAAAAGGAAGAAAATGTACTAAAACTTTCCTTCTTAGATCAGCCTATTTATAGAACTATTTTGTTTGAGCAAAACATTCACAAAGGTATAGGCATAGTAACCTGAGTTACAGTAAGCAGTGCTTGTGAATATTTGTTATTTTATTCTTTTAAGCCTCACCTAAAAAAGTGGAAAATGATTTTTCCCCAAATTTTCATAATGGTGATGAGTTAGTTTGATACTTGAATTTCTATCCTGTTTAAAATAAACAGCACACATGGAGAATGTCATACCAATGTCATGCACCAGCATCAATTCTTCCTATGATTTATTCTTTTTCCATTACCAGAACCTGCCTTCCATTGGATAATAGCATTGGCCAATTTAAGATTTTAAACTTAAAAGACACTTCAAGGACTTGCTCTCTCTAAGGAAGTGCGAGTTGGTGGGACTTCAGGGGACCATGAATATGACTCCCAAGGGACTGAAGTAGAATAAAAGAAGGGTCAGTCTCTCTTTCCCCTACTTTGTCAAAAGTGAAAACAGACAAGAGGTACAGTGCAAGTGGCCATGAAAATGAAAACCAGCAAATGGATCCTGGGGTTTTTTGGATAATTACATGTCTATAGAGATGCTTGTTATTCATCGAGAAAACACTGATATCCTCCAGAAAGCAAATAAGAAACCCACAGTGATGGGTGAGTCAAAGGAGAAAATGGGCTTTATACTAATTTCCTATGTTGACATTACAGAAAAATGACCCACATTCTCAACTAAAAGTGGGGAAGGGGTATCATATAAATAAACTAGTTGCAACTAATTCTAGGCTTGCCATGGCAGAGAGAAGAACAGCTTTCGGGTTGACTGATGATGACCACTAAATGGCTACCCACCACTGAGAATTCACTGGAAAACAGCATACCTCAACCAGCCAGAGCAGGCAGTGTGTCACAGGCTGCATATGCAGGATATCCAGAATGGTTTTGCAGCCCCTTGCTAAGGGAGAAAATTTAACCTAGTCTAGTCTATTGGGCAACAGACAATAGAACTAGGACACAATGAACAGTACTGGCAGGGAATAAATAAAATATCAAATTAAGGATACAGTATAATACTAAATAAGCAAGAATGGAGAATTCTTTAATGAGTACCTCTTGCCTCTTCCTTTCTTCCTGGCTGATTGTTTGAGACAATCCATTCCTTTTAACCTAAGAGACAAATTTTATTTTTTTTAATATTTGCTTGTAAAGAACAATTTTTCGTTTAAAATTTTACAGAATTATATCCAGAACAGTTCTAACAAACAATGATTCAAATTTTGCGCTAGGCATTTAGTAGCCTCATTTTCATCCTAGTTGTTAGAAAATCTTGGCCATTTCAAAAACCCAGCATTTGATTAAAAAATTAACAAAACAAAAATGAAACATACCATATTACCAGCACCAAAATAGTACACATACATACACCAATTTCCCCTTCTCCACCCACCCCCCAAAAGGCCATAGAACCCATGACATCAAATTTGACTGACTGGTAGACCCAAATATTTTTTAAGTTAAAATTTCACCCCACTACATGCACGAAGACTACTACAGCTAAGCCACATGGACTAAGTACAGACATTCAAAAAGCCCAAGCCTGAATTGATTCAATCTTTGCAGGTTAGTTTAATCTGTGTAGACTGAACTAGCAAGAAAGTGAACAGACATTCACTTTTGATTCCAGAAATGCAACCACATGTCTGCAGTGGCTCAGGCTAGAAGCTGGGAGGGTGCTACAGTGAGCCCTCCCTTCCCTTCTGCAGACGTTGGAAGGCTAGAGGGAAGCTGAGCTGAGGGGAGAGAGGGAGAGGCATGACCAGGCCCTAGAAAGCCTGAGTATGATTGGGTTGGGGTTTAAACCCTGACCTTGGTCTGCTGGGACTCCAGCTGGAGTGTGCCTGGAGAGAGAGGGAGGAAGAAGGCCCTGCCTGGCTTTGGTGGAGGGAACAGGGGAGGAAGAAGCATAGCCAGAACCTGGCCACTGGCCAGATGCCAGCCCAGCATGGCCCCCTAAGGCGAAAAAGGCAGGGAGTAGGCTTATTCCTCCCCTCTCCCCTCGAGGGACCCCATCCACTGTCTGCATGGTCAGAACAGAGCAGCCCCTGTCAGGGTCCCGCCTCACCCCTGCAGCAGCAGGGACATGGCCAGACACTGGCTGGCATGGCCCTCTGAGGTAAAGTGAGCAGGGAGGGGGTTTATTCCTCCCTCCCCTCTCCATAAACCAGTTTGACCTCAATTAAACCAACTTCACCCATTTTGAAACTAGTTTATGCGCACTGAACTTCTGTTCTGTTACAGGTTTAAACTAGTTTCTGATCACTTAAACCAGTTTGTGTGTAACTTCTGTCTCTAGCCCTAGAATCAGGATACTGTCACCTTGAAAGGGACTTTACATGACACCCATGGGTTTTGTGCAAACAAATATTTGTTGTGCAAATCTTTTTTTTATTATTATTAAAGTACTCATTTTGAACATGCAGTTTACTTTAGCTCAATTTTTGAGGCCTGCCTGAAAATGTGTACTAAAACATTTTGAAATGTGAAATATGTTAAACCAATACATCTTTCAGTGAGATTGTACATTAATTAAAAACTGATGCTGGATGAACCCTGTATGTATTTGTGGTAAGTACAACACCATTTATCACCTGAGACCAATATTAACTTCATGATTTCATCACCAGAGATCTAACCTCTTGCCCACTGACACCCTGAACCCACATTGTTCTGTCTTTGTCCTGGACAAATCACAATCCTGACTCTTGGTCTATCCCACTCCATTCTACCTCTCTAAGGCCTACTCCTGCATGTTTGACACTATTCACTCCATCCTTTCTTCTAAGTCTTCTTGATACCTCAAGGGTCTAGGGTTAGTCATCATCAGAAGCAATTTCTTTCTGCCCTTTACCTACCCTGCAGAATTAAAAAGATTTAGAGGTGAAATAACTTACAAACTACTGCTTGCCTGGTTTAGAGGACAAATATTAATGCAAATAATATCAAAAACAGCACCATGGTATTATGCTGCATATAAGTAATTAAGTACTGTGTATTCAAATGAGTAAAAATTCAAATTTTAGTCAGAAGAAGATATAGAATGAAAATGCAGAACATCTGAGAGAGATGAAGAAGATACAGACTTATTTTAGTCACTAATGAAGACACAGATGAAGAAGATGCAGAATGTTGATTATCTAAATATAAAAATCAAATAGTAACCAAAAACCTTTTATTAGAAATCTATTTTCTATTTGGATTAATTGAGCTAATAAAATAAAATAATTGATCTGTTATTTTTACAAACAAAAAATTATCTGGACCAAGAAATAAATTAACCATCTTATATTCCTTCCCTGCTAGGACCTGGTGTGAATAGTATGCAAGGAACTCTCTTTTTTTTTATTCTTCTGTTACTTCGTGTGATAATGGACCATATTATTTACTTCACCTGAGGTGGCCTACTGAATTTCATAAACATTCCAGACTCATGCCAGAAGGTGCATGAAGCCAGAGACTCAACTTGTTTTCTAATGTAAGAAGACTGAATGTAAAGCTTGGAAAATTAAAATGCACAAGCTTGGTCTTAACTTCTGTCAAGGATTTCTTGTTTACAAGTTAAGACTATAAAACCATTTCAAACATGGGTTTTGGATCTACTGAAGACAGTATCTCAAAATGCTATTCTTTTCAACTTTAGAAAAAAACATGAAAATTGACCATTCAAAGCAGAAAAAACCCAAACAAATCTGTGAAAGAGTCTCAGGGAGTTCTGACAATGACCCTTGGTTTATGGAATTTGTTTTAACTCTGTACAGTAGAGGCATAGATACATTTCCCTCCAGAGGTGTAGATAAGGTTAATCGATAGAGCTAAAAAGGTTTTTTCTCTCGGCTAAAATACATATGCAAAGATGAATAACCTCTTGCAAGAAAGAAGGGATCCCTTTTGTGGACACTTGTCTCAGAGAGGGGAAGAAAGATGCAGCATCTTGAAGGCAGACAGAGAGAGAGTAGGAGACTGGAATATGGAAGACATAAAAATTACCATGGTGCATTACATGGCAGGAAGTATAGTTTTTAGCTACAAATGAAAGGCAGTTCTGATGTGGGTCAGTCATGACTGACTAACCTCATCTCCTTCTACGACCAGGTTACTTACATTTGAATAAGGGAGATGAGGTTGACATAATTTACTTGGACTTTAAGAAGGCTTTTGACTTGGGGTCCCATGAGGCTCTCAAGGTAAAACTAGGAGACTATGGGCTCAACAATTCAATGGTCAGATGGGTGGGAAACTGGCTATGGGGTTGGACCCAGAGAGGACTAACAGATGGATCTGTGTTGACCTAGCAAAAGGTAGCCAGTGGGGTCCCCTAGGGTTCAGTACTTGGACCAGTGCTATTCAACATCTTCACCAATGATCTGGATGTGTGGGTGAAAAGCACACCAGCAAAGTTTGCCAATGATGGTAAGCTGTCGAGGAGTGTGGCCATGCATCAGAGTAGGCTGACAATCCAGGCAGACCTAGACAGATTAGCTAGATGGGCAGATCAAAACCAGGTGCCGTTCAACACTAAGCAGTGTAAAGTGCTCCATCTGAGAAGGAAAAATCCTCAACCAATACAGGCTCAATAGTGCAACACTAGCTAGCACCATGTCAAAAGGGACCTGGGGGTCATAATTTGCCATAAAATGCATATAAGCCGCCAGTGCAATGCCACAGTTAGCAGAGCAAAAAATATGCTGGCATGCATCAACTGATGCATCTCAAGCAAAACTAAGGAAGTTATTCTGCTCTACTCAGCATTGGTGAGGCCGCAGCTGGAGCACTGCATCCATTTCTGGGTGCCGCACTTCAAGAAAAATGTGGAGAAGCACAAGAGAATCCAGAGATGATTGTATGACTAGAGGCCTGAAGAGCAAGCCATATGAAGAAAGGCTAACAGATATGGGACTGTTCATCCTATAATAGAAGATTTTGCAGGGATTTGGTGGCAGTTTACAAATATATCAGGGTGAGCATCAGGGGCTAGGTGAACAACTAGTCAACAAAGTGCCCCAGGGGAAAACCAGGAGCAGCTGTCATAAACTTCTAGCAGGTTTCAGACCAGATATAAGGAAAAACTTCTTCACGGTTCGTGTGACCAGACTCTGGAACAGACTCCCAGAAGGGGCGGTCTTCAAAAGGAGACTGAACACACACCTTGATGGGGTTATTTGACTCCAACAGTCTTGCCTGTCCAGAGCAGGGGGGCTGAACCTCGATGAGCTCACGAAGTCCTTTCCAGCCCTAAACTTCTGTGTAATCTGTGATCATGTGTCTCAGTTGTATGAGGATCATAGGGACAGCCTTTAGGGAGAAAAAGTCCAGATATGTGAGGACAGCATCACTGTGAGTAGATCAATACTAAGTATAAAGACAATGGGCATGTCTACATGAGCAATTAAGATGCATGAATTAACTTTGGGGCTTATTGCTCCACAGTTTATTGCTCTCAGTCATGCCATTTGAACATGCACCAGGGAGCAATACGCTCCAGAGTGCTGACTGGGGCACTAGGGTGTTTCACTGTGGGGCTAATTGGCAGGCAGCCCTCCCTCCCTGCAAAGCCCCAGTCAGCCAGGGCAGCATCTACACGTCTGCTGCTACAAAGTTTTCACTCTGCAGCAGAACAGTACTTGTATTTATACTGTACTAAAGGACAGTGCTTTAAAGTATTTACAAGTACTATCCTGCTAGGGAGTAAATTAGTGTACTCCAGCCTAATAGGGGCACATGTGTAGATGTGTGATGCTTACTGCACAGCCAATTAGTTAACAGTGTAGTAAGCATCTCATGTAGATGCACACTGACTGTATGTTTGAGGAAATGAAGGAAACATCTGAAGTGAAAACTGCATCGGCCAGAGGACCTGAATTCCTGGATTCCTGGGTCCTGGAATCAGGAAGCAAGGTCAGCTTATAAAATGTACTCGAATGCTAAACACAATTGTATACACCTCTAAAGATGCATTTTAATTTTAAAGGGTTGCTTTTTTCAAAATTAAAGATGAAAGTCCTAAGTGTTTGTTTTTGCTGTAAAGGGCCAAGCTGAATCTCTGTCTAAACAGGAAGCTGAGGTTGATCTGTGACCAACAGCAAAATGGAGTATGCACCCCTTTTCTGAATTAACACTTTAAGGCCAGTAAAGTACAGTACTAGGAAATGTGATGGTGCTTTTATTTTGAATGCTGTTGAAAGTTTTCTAAAAATATTCAGACACAGGAAATACCTATGAATGTATCCAAGAGATCTCAATGCTTCCTGTTAATACAAGTGACTGTAAGTTTCCAGTGAAGTTGTTATAACAATCACGGCATTAATTTTCCAAAAACTGCAGTTGTCAGCCATGATCATTTTTTTGCTAATTATGGCTAAGTGATTATTGCTGGTGAATGGCCCAATCCAATAGCATAAAAATGGGTGGACAAGAGGGCATAAGCCCCAAGCACAGCCTAAGTATGTGTGTGAGGTGTAGGGTGAGTGCCTAACCTCTCTTCCCCCAACCCTGCATCCTGCTGTGGATACTCTATCAGCAAGGAAAGCAGAGCAGCAGCACTGACACGCTGTGCCTTGGGCAGGAATGTCACAGAGTGCAGAAGCAGGGTCATAGATTCATTGCTTTGCAGGAAGATGTCACCTCCTTTTATTGCCATTGATATTAGGTGCTTAAAAGGTTGCTCAACATATGTCACCACCTTTTTTGACGCTGACATCTCCCCCTGCAGAAGCCAACCTGGCTATTGCTCTTGCACCACCACTGTCCAGGGTACAGAACTAGCCAGTTACACCTCTAGCCTGGTCTTGCACTCACTAGGCACATCCATATATGCAGGCATATGTGCTTGCAGCAGGTCAAATAGCAGTGGCACAAATTTATGCCAGAGATTTGTGCCTCAACAGACATGTCTGAACATGCTCTTTGGTGTGGGGCAAGTTGTGCCACTTGGGGCAAACAGACCCTGCGCAGCTCCTTCCAGATGTGCAGCTAGTATAAAAAGCTGCCCTGGTGAGCACCTCAGGGCTACTTGCTCTCAGGAGCTTCTGAGGCCCACCCACGTGACATATGGGGATACTAGCTCCCTGTGCCAGCTGGACTGCTGCAGCAGTCCTGACCTAGAGTGGCCCCAGCAACCCCTACTCAGTTCAGCAGTCTGGCAGTGGGGGATCCAGCCTGGCTGTGACTTCCTGCCATCTGCGACAGAATCTTCTCCCTTGGACCTGCAGCCCCATGTCTGCAAACTTGTCAGACGTAGACGGGGACTGAATGGCCTCTTAGACTGTGGCATGGGCACTGCAGCAGAGTGGGTGAGGCTGGGTATAGAAGGCATGTAGGGTGGGTGGGTGGGAAAGATGTGGGGGATGTAGAGTGTGTAGGTGGGTGTGGAAAGGATGTGGACAGTGTGCGGTTTGTGTGGGGTATGTGAGGAGCTGCCACAAGCCCACCACCCCCACTCCCTTTAGTGCACAGCCCCCAGCACTGGCAGCAGCAGCCAGCTGAGCCCTTGCAGCCATGGCTTACTGCAGGCACAGCCCCACGGTGGTGCAGTGCAACCTGACCCAGAGTCTGTACATGGCAAATGGATCCATCCTGGCCCAGCCCGGCCTGCCCCACTAGCCCGTGGTTTTCAACAGAACCAGGATGGCTCCTGCTACCACCCCTGGCTCCTGTCCACTCATCGGGCCTGGCCAGGTCCTGCTTCCAAGTGCCCTGTGCACCATCGGGCTGGACCAGCTCCGTGGAGACAGGGCTCAACCCAGCCCAATGCGTAGACCCTGGGTGTGGTGCTGGGAGCCAAGGTGACAGCAAGAGCAAGCCAGTTCTGCCCAAAGGCACACAACACTGGGCCAGACCAGGCCAGGCCCAGCCCACACTATGTGGCACAGGCGACGTTGGGTCTAAGGCAGCCAGGGGCCATGCTGCACTATGGGTGGGTGGGGCTCTGCCACCAGCGGGCCCTGAGCACTCCACAGCCACTGCTGCAGGGGGGTTGTACATCATGCGGATGGAGGTGGAAGACCCACCCCTCCCAGCAGTCCCTTCCTCACACAGTCCCCCCACACAAGCAGTCCCCCACATCTGCACACTGTTCTTTTCACCTGACACCAACAGTCCCCCCACACACAATTCCCCTCACCCCCACCCCATGTTCCTATTTACTGGGGTCAGTGCCTGGGTTCCGGTCACTGCTGCAGCCTTACCCCGATCATATTTGTCCCAGGATGCTGAGGCAGTATACTGGGGTAGCAGGGGAAGGGGGCAGGCATACAGATACTCTGGCCAGATGCCAGAGTATCTTTCTGGAGGACCCAGACTCTGGTTACTTCAGGGCATGCTCTAGGAGGGTATCCTTCCCCACTTTTTTTCAGCAGGTTTTTTTTTTTTGATACCGGGATTTCCCTATCAAATTTAGAGTCCACTGAGAACTAAAAAACATTTTTTGTTCCCAGTATGCCTCTTACAGTGTCTCAAACTGCTTTGAGATACCACAAGAGGCATGTGTGCGCTCATCTGGATGCACCCACTAATAGCAATGGCAAAACTTCAACTGATCTAAGTTTGAATTAGGACTGGGCCCAAGAAAGTAAAGAACTATTCTCAGTGAATGAGCTGAAGAATTCAGTTCTCACTTGTAGCAAGGCAAGAATATTTTTGCTCCAATAGTCCAGAAATGATGAGTCATTTTACTTGTTAGGGCCTCAGTCACACACATTGGCAGATCAAATATACAGCTTCACCATCAACGTTGAGGACAATTGGATGCTTCACTGAAAGTATTCTATGATGCTCATTATGGAAGTACTTATTTTTTACAGAAAGGAGGAACTATCCAGGGCAAATTTCACTCTTTCCCTGTAGAAAACCCAGTTTGGAATATAGAAATGGCTGTACTGTGCATCAGACATGAGATCCTGTCTCTGACAGTAGTCAACATGAGATGCCCCCTATATTAACTTTCTTCCTGATCTCTAATAGTTGAAGGTTAACTTAAATCCTGATGCAAAAAAGCTTATAATTACAGGTAATTTTGGCAGGTACATGTATCATACGTATTATCATAGTACCTTAGAGCTCCAGTCATGGACCAGAGCGCTATACAAACACAGAACAAAAGCACAGTTCCCTCTATGACAAGTTTATCTTACATCTACATTAGACAATCTAAGCATATAACAACAAAAAATGGGTGTACGCAGGCTGACCAGGACAAGGAAATAAGGCAATATTGGTTAGCATGTATGATTTATAGACTGGTCATCCGGAAGATGGGATAAAGGAGCACCAGTCCAGCTCAAATAAATGCTTAATTATTTATACAAAATGGAACAACATGAACAAGAGATTGAGAGCTTCTCACCCCATAATATCCCACAGCTTGGCAGTTCTGAAATATGTAAATTCAAATCCCCCAAGCAATTCTGGTTAACTTAACACTGATCTCCCACATCCTGAGAGTGTGCCCTGAACATTGTGCTGTGGGATGAAACAAGTATAATGATGTACTTGGCATACAGTTTTATGAATCTAGTACAGCAAATATTTTTTTAGCAGAAATCATTTGGTAAATTCTGGTGAAACTGGAAAAGGAGCTGACAGGGAAGTACTTATGAGAGTAGAAGATTAAGAACTCTGTTTTGCTTTTGATCTCATGCAAAAGATCCATGAAAGTTGTGGACTAAGATTTTAGTTGGGCCAGGAGAAGGTAAGTCAGGAAAAGAAGGTCTGCAACCTGCCTGCATAGAAATGATAATTCCAACGTAATTTGTCTGGAGAGTAGATTGGAAATAAGCACACAGAAAGCTAGAAAGGGATGAGGAGGATCTTTTGAAGGACAAAGTACAGAAGCAATTTAAGAGGTAGAAGCAGCAGGGGGTAAGTGTCACACAACCCAAGGAGAAAAAAATAGATTTCAAAAAGTACATGGTCAAGTTTGTCCAAGGAAGCTGATTCAAGAGGGTGAAGATGGAGGACCAATTTTAAAATATGGTTAAGAAGATTTTGTTAGATACTTTGGTACAAATGGTTTCGGTGAAGGGTGACTGGTAGGAGTCAAATTGGAGAGGGGGTTCTAGACAAATATTTTAATCAGCTTATTCAATGAGGTCAGAGGTGAAATGAGAAACACAGTGGAGAGTTAGAGAAGCCAGTAGAATCAAAAGCGAAATGTTTAAGATTGGAAAGACATGAGGAAGTATGAGGTAAATAAAGGGACTGCAAGGCAGATAGAAAATTGGCTAGATCTTTGGACTCAAAGGGAATCAATGGCTCAATTCTAGTTGAAAGTCAAGATCAAGTGGAGTGGCCCAGTGGGCAGTCCTGGGGCCAGTTTTCATAGTATCATAGTATCTAGGGTCAGAAGGGGCCTAAAGCAGACCATCTGGTCTGAACCCCTGCCAATGGCAGGAATGAGTGCCAGGGTCACAGGACCCTAGCCAAGTACCTATCTAATCTACTCTTAAAGATGCTCAAGGTAGGAGCAAGAACAACTTCCCGAGGAAGCCGGCTCCACATCCTAGCCACCCTAACTGTGAAGTAGTGTTTCCTAATGTCCAACCTAAACCTGCTCTCCAGTAACTTGTGACCATTGGTCCT
>JAGPOW010001918.1:4295496-4311601 GCA_030014935.1 Caiman crocodilus | reverse complement strand
GAGGTGATACTTCCCCTCTATCGGGCGCTGGTCAGACCGCAGTTGGAGTACTGCGTGCAATTCTGGGCACTGCACTTCAAGAGGGATGCAGATAACCTGGAGAGGTTCCAGAGGAGGGTCACTCATATGGTTAAGGGCTTGCAGACCAAGCCCTACGAGGAAAGACTAGAGAACCTGGACCTTTTCAGCCTCCTCAGGGGAAGGTTGAGAGGCGACCTTGTGGCTGCCTATAAGTTCATCACAGGGGCACAGAAGGGAATTGGCGAGGTTTTATTCACCAAGGCGCCCCTGGGGGTTACAAGAAATAATGGCCACAAGCTAGAAGAGAGCAGATTTAGACTGGACATTAGGAAGAACTTCTTCACAGTTAGTGGCCAAGGACTGGAACGGGCTCCCAAGGGAGGTGGTGCTCTCCCCTACCCTGGGAGTCTTCAAGAGGAGGTTGGATATGCATCTAGCTGGGGTCATCTAGTCCCAGCACTCTTTCCTGCTTATGCAGGGGGTTGGACTCAATGATCTATTGAGGTCCCTTCCGACCCTAGCATCTATGAATCATCTATGAATCTATGAATTAAGACAACCCCCACAAAAATAAGATTCTACATGTGGAAAACTTATAAATGTGTTATAATATTCTACATAAAGAATCTAACTATTGGATGGTCATCTTAAATTCATCCCCACCACTGATGTAAGTAACAGGAGGGCAGGTGGTAGGGGTGCATGGGAATCAAGTGAGCTGACCTCTGCCCCTTTCCACCTGTCAACCCACCACATGCCCCTCTCCCAATGGGCTCCACCTGGAGTCTGCCCCTTATCACCTGAATCCTGCTACTTGCCCCCACTCCTGCCTGATCCCCCATGCATGCATTATCTGGCATCTGTCCCCCTCAGCATTTTCCCCGACTCTTGCCTGAACCCCTGAAAAACTGCTCCTCCAACACTTGTCTTTTTTCTTGCCTGCCCCCTCTTTGTGTCACCTGTTTCCCCCCACCCTCCACTCCACGACTCTGCAGCTCCATGACTCCCCCCAGCTCCTGCTCTGACCCCACTCTGGACCAGGTCATAGAGTATATGGTTTCTCTGGGCCCTGCATGGCCACACAGCAGTGGCAATGGTTGTGGTAGTTCTGGGGACAGTTTTGGTACTCACCAAAGGCAAAACTGCTGCTATCACAACCACTGCTGCTGAGCTGGAGCCAGAGTTAGAGCTACAGTCTGCTGCCACTCCCCATCCTCCCTAGTCCCCTATCTTATGCTCAAATCCATGAGGGTCTGTTTTCCCTTATGTTAAATCTGTTCCTAAACAACTATAGTTGAATTTGTTATCATTAGGGCTTTATTGAATTTAAAATATCCACGTGGTCCTTTGCATTGGTTTTACTGATACTAAATCATACCGTTAGTGATACAACTTTGGAAGAAATAAACCTGCCAGCAATACTCACAAATTAACTGTGTTTGGGTGGGAAGGAGTATAAAGACTGTCCCTTTTGCTCATGCATTTTGGAGTTACTCTTAGGAAACAATGAAAGAAAAAGGAAATAATCCACCTACCATTCAAAATGAAAGGAAGTCCTCACATTGACTACATCAGCTAATGAATCTGCTTTAGAATGGATAACGTACACAAATAACTGATCACTCAAAGGCCAGCAGCTTCTTAATAATTTTGTTTGAATAAACAAGTCAGGTGTTTTTCTATCATGAATATACCATATTTCTATAAACAGGTGGCAGGGGAGGGGGTTCCTCCACCGGCATTCCAACCCTTCTTTGGCAATATTAGAAAATGCTAAAAATCCCTTAAAAAGTATGTTCTTGTTGCTTTGACAGATACCATATGTAGATGGCACAGTAATCTCAACCTAATTTTGACATTATCCTAAGAAAGAAAATAGTACTCCTCTTCAGAGGTATTTTTTTACTTCTACAAAGGCATATTGAAACTGGCTCTGAAAAAGCATGACACAGCCAGAAAAAGCATGAAAAGGTACTTAGATTTCAAATACTGCAGAGACAATTTTTTTATTTTGTTGAAAGAATCCTTAGTACAATGGAGTCCTGACCCCAGGTACTACTACAATGCAAACAAAAAAATCAGTAAAGTTTTGCTATCTTCCATGCCTCTAAAATCAGAGAGAAGTACTATTTAATATTTGTTGCCAGATATTTCCAAAACTAGTAGAAAAGCTATACAAAAGAGATGCAAAAACTATACAGCCTGTATTTAGTGCATGAGAGAGAACTTGTTACTACTAGTCTAATAACCTCAGATTCATTATCTCACGTTGTATCCCCCTCTGGCTGCTTGGTGGAATTCACAGGTTCAGAAGTTATCTTCTCTGTTTATTCCTTTTACATTTCATCATTAGTCATGAATTCTTTGGCCTTTGATTTGAATGTACCACACGCAAACAAAGCAGCACAGAAAGGCAGCAAAATAGATAATGACTTAGAAAAAGTGATCCTAACATCCATTACAGGCAGTCCTCGCACTTACAGCGGGTTACGTTCCTGGAAAAGGAGCTGTAAGTCGAAACGATGCAAGTCGAATCTGATTTTCCCATAGAAACAAAGTCATAATAGGGGGTTACATTCCTGACCAAAGGCCTGATGCCCAAGTTTACATAGAAATGACCATAAACACCATATTTAAATCAACTACTTAATTGTGTTTAATCAACTATTCAACTTTACTATAGACCATGTTGATTCTGACTGTATAAATAATTACTCACACTGGGATGAAAGGCCAAGAGACAGCAATTGCCAGAGCCCCCAGTAACCCTGTGTTGACAGGAGTGGTGAGCAAGCAGAGGAGAGCAAAGTAGGGCAGGATGTCAGTGGGGATGAAGCTAGTGTAAGAACCAGCATGGCCCCAGCACAGTGGGGGCATAGCAGGGCAGCTGGGGCCAGGGCAGTGCATGGAGCAACGTTGTGGCATAGTAATAACATAGGTGTAAAATGTGGAGCTCTGCAAGTGTGGATTACTGCAAGTCAAGCCACTGCAAGTTGAGGACTGCCTGTACATAATAGATTGAAATCCCTGGGTTTGAACAGTCACTTCTGGGTGTGTGGGGTCAGTCCAGTGTGTGGCTGCATCTTGTCACGTAGGGTTGGGCCAGTGGACTAACCCCATGTGGGATCCAGCCTGTGGACTGATTCCATGCCACTCATTTGTCCCCTGGGGCTGGAAAGTTGAGCACCACAGATCTATTCTAAAGGTTTGTATTGGTGTGTCTACACAAGTGGAGGATCGCATATATATAAAGGCCTAAGAATTATGCATGGTCCCCTATGGAAATTGTTTGCAAAAATCAAGCCCTAAAGCTTGAATACGAGCTAAAAGTGATATGGATAACTGTGGGTTTTAAGCAAAGGCTTGAATTTACAAATCTGTTGATTATGTAAGTTTGTAGAACTACAATTCACAATCCTTTGCTTAATAACTTATCTGTCCTTATTCTACTTATTTTTATTTGAAATATATACCAAAACAGTATCTATTAATCTGGAGTATTATTTCGAGTTCTAGTAATATTCTAACACAGATATAGGATAGAATTTCCGGTCGAGTGGAAAAAATAACTTCTTATACATGCCCATTTCTTCGTGTTATCCATTTTCTTTAACGAAGGAAAAAGCCTTATATAGCTGATCTTATTTAGATAATTATCTGGCTTTTAACTTTTCCAGTGGGCCTAACTAAGACAGTTTGAAGCTGATGGACATTTGTTTGTGCAGAATTTAAGTAAAGATGAGTTAATACCTCAGAATTTGGCCTCATGTTAATGATACTTTGTCAATTCAACTCCGAGGATTAACATAAAAATCTGCAACCACTTTATGTTTGGGAAACAACATAAGGATCATAAATGCCAAACTGAAAATTGCACTTGCTTCCATCCATTCTTGCACACTATATTTGTTTTCTAATTGACTACGTAACAAATAAACACTCACCACAGACAGCTGACTCCACGTCGATCTCAGAGGTTTATACTGAACAACAATCTTTTCATCTGTTTTCTGTTCTTTAGGCTCAGAATCTTCATCTGAATCTATGTCCAAAGCTTTTTCTTTGTAGTTCTGATACAGTACAGCATTTTCTAGAAAAAAAAAAAGAATCCTTAATTACCAGAAAGTTTTGCCATTTTCTTTCAACAGAGTTATAAAGTAACATTCAAACAAAAGAATAAAGCAAATAATACACGTTGCTCACACATTATGTGAGGAAAGACAAAGATAGCATCTCATTTAGGGTGGACAATGGCACAGTACAGTAACAATGGATTACTGTGCCACTATTAAAAAGATGCCTGCTGACTGAATTAAAGAACAGATGCATCCTTTGTTAAGGAAAACCAGAAAACAATTTTATTTCCTCTCTAATTTGCTGTGTAACATTTCATAACTAGCTCAATTTCTTTTTAAAAGGTATCAGTAAAGTAGGTGTTTAATCCAGAAATCCAATTATTTGATGATTAAATTCAGCAAAATAGGGGGTTACAAACCTACAACGCATTGGAATTAACATGAAGATTATCTTTAGGGTTCACTGAGAGTGGGGGAAGAAAATAAGCCCAAATTTTAATTTCAGAACTTTAAATTAGGACTGGCCAAAAACAGAACTTGTGGGACACACCTCAATACCCACCCCTTAGCTTCGGTAAGTATAAGCCCTCTATGCCTATAAGCTATTCAGTATCCTTTTTTTACATACTATAATTCAGGGATGCCCAGACCACAAAATCATCCATCCAAACCTCTGAGCTACCAATGGGCCAGGGAATTTAGAAACATAGCTAGTGGTTGGCATGGCCTACTACAGATCCTAGAGGCCTGGGGCCCCAGTGGACATGGCCATCAGCAGCAGGAAGCAGGCAAGTGAGGGCTGTACAGCCTTCAACTGGTCTGCAGCCTCCTGGCCCACTACTGCTTACCCCACTGTTTCTGCAGATTCAGTGCACTGGGAGCCTCATGGTCTGGATCTGACCTAGGGCACAAGGTGAGTTTGAAACCCCTGCCTTAGTGCTACTAAGATTAATGCACATGAGAAAGAAGCATAAAAATTAAAACCAATCCCCACTCCCCCCAAATACCTGTGCCCCATACTGTGTGCAAATACATGGAATAACAAAGAAAAGTCAAAGGCAGGATGCAATCTGACAGGAGAAGAAATACTTGGGTGTCTACACAAGTGCTCTAACACACTCTAATCAGAATGCATTGAAGCAGACTTGATTAATTTTTGTTCTAATTAGAATGCTCTAATATTGCCACAATATCATGTATATAAGCCCCTAAAGGTTTAAAAATGGCCTCTGGGGCACTTAACTGAAGCTCATTGAGTGAGCTTTAATTAAAGGGTCTTGTGGCCATTTTTAAACAGGCTAGGGCTCAATACACATGATGCTGAGGCATTTTAACTAAAGCAGCTCTCCAGAAACCTCTCTAATTAAAACACCTCACTCCCCACTTACTGCCAAGTATGTATACAAGAAAAGCTTGTGTAATACTTTAAGATGCACAAGGTATTTCCATGGAATCACAGACTCAGAAAACTAGGATTGGAAGGGACCTCAGGACATCATCTAGTCCAACTCCCTGCTCAAACCAGGACCATCCCAGCCAAGGCTTTGTCTAGCTGAATCTTACAAACTTCCAAGAATGGAGAGTCCACAATCTCTCTGGATAAACTCCTCCAGAGTTTTATTACCCTCCAAGTGACAAAATTATTCCTAATAGCTAGCCTAAATTTCTCTTGCTGCAACTTGAGACTGTTGCTCCTTGTTCTGTCATCTGTTATCACTGAGAACAGTCTAGTTCCATCCTCTTCCAAACCTCACTTTAGGTAGTTGAAGTCTGCTATTAAATCACCTTCAGCCTTCTCTTCTCTAGACTAAATAAACCCAGTTCCCTTGGCCTCTCCTCAGAAGTCATATCCACCACCCCCTTACAATTTTCATTGTCCTTCACTGGATTCTCCCCAATTTGTCCACATCCTTTCCGTAGTGGGGGGCCCAAAACTGAACACAGGACTCCAGATGTGGCCTCATCAGTATTGAATAGAGGGGAAGAATCACTACACTTCACTTACTGGCAACCTACTTACCAATGCAGCCCAGTATGCTGTTAGCCTTCTTGGCAACAAGGGCACACTGCTGGCTCATCTTCAGCTTATTGTCCACTATAACCCCCAGGTCCTGTTCTGCAGAGCCAGTCAGTCAACCCTAGCCTGTACTGGTGCATGGAACTGTTCTGTCCTAAGTGCAGAACTTAGCACTTGTCCTTGTTGAACCTCATGAGATTTCTTTTGGCCCAGTCCTCCAATTTGTCTAGGTCACTCTGAATCCTAGCCCTACCCTCCAGTGTACCTGCTACTCCCCACAGCTTACTGTCATTTGCAAACTTGCTGAGGGTGCACTCTATGCCATCTTCCAGGTCGTTGACTAAGATATTGAACAAAATTGGCCTCAGGACCGACTCCTGAGGCACTCTAACTGATACTGGCTGCCAACTAGACCTCAAACCATTGATTACTACTATCTGAGCCTGACAAAATTCCACCTCAGTCTTCTCTTTTCAAAACTAAATAACCCTAGCTCTTTCAGCCTTTTTTCAAAGGTATTGCTTCCCAAGCCCCTTATTTTTGTTGCTCTTTACTGTCTGTCTTTCCAATCTGTTCTTGAAGTATGTGTGTCAGGGGGAGGGAGGAAGAGAAACTGAACACAGTACTCCAGGTGATGCCTCACTAGTGCTGAATAGAGCAGAATAATTACTTATCTTGATTTGCAAGTGACACTTCTGTTGATACAACCCAGTATGCTGTGGCTTTCTTTTGCAACAAGAGAACACTGTTGACTACTATACAACTTATAGTAACCAAGAGGTCCTTCTCGGCAGTGCTGCACCTTAGCTAATCATTCCCCAGTCTGTATTTGCGTGTGCATTTATTCCATCCCAAGTGCAGGACTTTGCATTTGTCCTTGTTGAATTTCACCTGGTTGATTGCAGACCATTTTTCCAGTCTACCCAGGGAATTCTGGATCAAGAGTCTTGTTCTCCAGAATGTCTGCAACTCTACCTAACTTGGTGTCATCTGCAAATTTGCTAAGTGTGCAATCAATCCCATCATCCAAATCTATAATGAAAATGTTATACAATTACTATTTCATATAACTTATATATCATCATGATAATTGGAACTAGTAGGCTTCAAAGAACAAATGCAGTTTTCATACGTTTCCTAAGGAATGCAACTGATTAGCATTATGGAGAGAGTAATGTTAGTGACACTGTCAAAGGAGAGCAAGAGAATGGTCAAAAGTGAACTAGAACAAAAAAATCACTTAAGAGCATAGGAAAAGGTGAAGGTAAAAAATGTGATGCTGGAAGAGATGAAGACAAGACATCATTGTAGAGTGCTCCAAAACTGGAAAAACAGTTTTGAAGCTGAACATTGTTGGAGCTGTTATAGAATGGGAAAGACACGAATGGAACACAGTGACAAAGTAATAAAAAAGGAATTAGGACAACCAGATTTTGAATGGAGGGGAGATGAAAACAATGAGAAGCCAAAGAGAGCATGGTCAAACCAAAATTATCCCACAGCCCTAAGATTTTGTAGACAGGAAGAGAAAAAAACCTGCAGATACAGCAAAAACAACAAACTTGTCAAGAGTCAGGGTAAGAGGTAAGAGACAGAGCATGGAAGAGCAGAAACAAAGATAATACCTAACCTGCAAACTTAAGTGTCAAAAAGCTACAACAGAAGAAAGGATTAAAACCTGGACAGCAAAGACAGTTCTCCTAAGCACTAGTAAAGGTCAGGGAACAGAGGATAACAGTGGTTAACACCCCCACCAGAGTAGGACAACTTAGCCCAGCCTGAAAGCTGAATCCAGAACTTAATTCTTGCATCCACACAGCTGCAAGGTGGCTATGCTTCTAGAGCAGAGGTTCTCAAACAGTGGTCCACGGACCACCACTGCTCTATGAGCTCCATTCATTCAGGTGGTCTGCAGAAAAGTTGCAGAACAATTGAGAATATCTACACTTGTAAGGTAAGACTACTGCTATCAAAATATGAGTTATGTGCTTTGATTTGTAGAACAAAAAAAAATTTATTAAGTGGTCCACCAAGACCCTCAGAAATTTAAGTGATCCGTGAAGAAAAAGTTTGAGAACCATTGTTCTAGAGGCCTGAAACTGGTTTATGGGAATGGACCATTTTTGTAGAAATTCCACAGTGCTTTATACCAGCAGAGGTTTAAACAATATACAGTCCAGTTTCTTTTCATATTCATGTTTAAGGTATTTCCTTACCTGTCTTTCTATATTGGTTAGAGAATTCCATAAGCAGCATTGTCAGTCAGACAAAATATTAGAGAAAGGAATTTTCAACTGATTGATAACCCAAACCTTGAATTTCCCAATATGCTTTGACCAAGCACTGAAGAATTCTATGAAATAATTTTCTTGAAGTTAGTTTCTTTTAGGATTTATTCTGTCTATTGAAAGCATGTTTTCTTAGTATTCATTAAAATAGTAAAAAACAACCTCCACAAAAGGCCAGTGCTTACCTTCCCCATCAAAAGTCCCTTGTCCTTTCAGCATTTTCTTCTAATTTTTAATAGAAAAAAGGAAACAGCATGTGAAGATAAGAATACCAAGTTGCTGACAGCATACAGGTACTATATTGTACTTTATTTGATATTTAGGCACTGAGTTGTTTATTCCTAATGTATAAACTTAGGAAGTCTCTCATACAGCAGTTGTTTCACTTATAAATTGTTTCACTTTAAAAGTTCCACTGGATATTTTTCTGTCATGTATCATTTATTTAGATTTGTTCTACATGTGGTATTTTTCCTATAAACTGAATAAAGCTTTAATGGCTTTACAAGAGTGTAATGAACTAACTTATTTCAATCCCTCTTAGCCTTCCTATAAATCTCATGTTTGAGTGACTAGCTTCTTTCTGTTCACCCTACAAAAAACTCTAATCAAATATTCAGCAAGTTAGTTTCTGAGACCACAACAAACCTCCAAAATAGACTTTATTTGAGTATTACATTTCAGACATTTATGTGGTTCAAATACCATTAGTTTAGTTGACCAAAGAGAGAGATGTTGCTAGCAAAAAAAAAAAAGAGACACAGAGGGCAATGTCACATCATCAGAATTAAAGCAGAACCATCACAACTCTCATCACAAAAAAACTAATGGCATGATATGGCCCACACATTGCCCTCCTGCTTCTTTATTTCATTTGACATTAAATTATCCTGTAGTTGATAATTACAATATTCCAATAGTTACAGCTTGTAAGCCTTGCCTGGGGTACTTTACCACACAATTCCAAGTCACCCTGCAGAGATTTGTAATGTACCAATTTATTAAAACAATCAAATGCAAATGAAACACAAGAAAAAGTCAGTGTGACACATTCAAGTAAAAAAAAAGATTAATAAATGTTTGCAATTTGTTAGCAAGTCTTTGTGGCATCATTTAGTACATGAATACATGATAAAATATAGTAACACTATTACTCAAAAAGGATTAACTCTGAGTATTAAAATAAGCCATCATCCTACTTTTAGGACACGTATTAGACCAACACTATAGGTAAAAGTTATTTAAAAGAGATTTGTCAGTTAAAAATCTGTCTGCTTTAAATATCCTATTACAAGTAATGCCTAGGATTATTGTATCTGAAAAAAAGATTAGAAGGGGGGGAAAATTATTCTTTTTTGCCAGTTCATTTACTTTCTGCATTAAGCAGCAGTTTGTGAAGTCAGTTGCATTGACTCCTGTACTCACAGGCATACTGGGTCATGGGAAGCAATTTTAAAAAGAAGTGTGATTGCAAAACAACATCTCCATTGGCAGAGGGGCTCAGCGGCAGACGTACAACTACTACTAACACTCTTTTTATTGTAAACATCCTGGGTTCAAATTAAGTGTCCCCTTGAAAGTATTGTTTTGATCAAAGTGGACCTGAAGAGATTTTAAATGACCATAGAGATTTTCAGAACCGACAAAAAAGTTGCTGACCATAAACAGAGCACTCTGAAAAACACAGCAAATCATATAATACCATTAAAGTGACTGCTTCAGTTTCACCCACCAGTTTACTCACCTTTATTCTTCCTAAGCTTGAAAACTTCTCCTTATCTTCCACCACTGCTTTGAGTAGAGGCTGGGACATTCTGTTTTTTTTCTTAAAATTTGTAGAACCGTCAAAGTCAACGCCGCTCACTACTGCCCTGCGGTAGGAAGTAGATCTCAACCCTCGTCTCAGCGTTCCTAGACTATCCAAGTCACCCTCCGTTTCTTCATCGCCAGCGGCTACCAAAGGCACGTTAAGGTCCTCCACCATGCTGCGAACCTTCACAACTCTCTTGTCTGGCTCCAGGTTTGGGTTACTGAATTTGTTGGTCATTTTTATTTCCGAGGCCAAACTCTTAGGAATGATCTGCTGCCTGCCCACCTTGAGGGCTGCAGGGCTGTTTGTACTCAGCACTATGGAGGGCTGCTCCGAGACCTGCGTCTCATCGGACGGCAGTCTTTGGAGCGTGGAGCTTTGCTCTGGAGGAGCTGTCTGGGACACCAAGGAAGGCCTCGGGGGTGACTTTCCTGTTCTTTGAGAAACCTGGTCACATTGGACCGGTACACTCGCTGGCCCGTTGTTATTCGGGGAAGGGACATTTCCAGCAGGCGGGGACCCCGGGCTGGGCGGTAAGACAGTCTGGTCCTGCCCTGGGACTAGTGCTGGCTGCCTGGAGCTCCTCGGCGGACGGACCCCTGGGCTGTCCCGGCCGCTCAGGGCACCGTGAGGCCTGAAACTCAGGGAATGAGTCGAAACCAGCTTCAGCACCTGAGCGGGCGGGCCGGAGGGAGGGCCGGGGGGCTGGGCTCTGGCCTCGGCGGCAGCCCGCGATCCCACTGCCGAGTGAAGCACCAGGGGGCTGCGGGGGGCGACGCGGCCGTCCGGGGGGGGCGCAGCGAGCTCTTCCACGGGGAAGTCGGTGACAAGGACCCCGCTGGGGCTCTGGTAGGACTGGGGGCGAGGTCTGCTCTTGGCCCGGAGCTGGGGCACGGGGGCCGAGCGCCGCTTCCACAAGGGCGGCAGGCTGCGGGGCGGGAAGTCCACCTCGCTCTCCCCGTCCATCGCCGCCCGCGCCCGCCGCTGCGGCTGGAGCGGAACAAAAGCAGGAGCGGGGTCAGTGCCCGGCAGGTCGCCTCCCTCCGCCCTCGCCCCCGCGCCCCCACCCGGCCGCACTCACCTCGTGCTGGTGCGGGGACACCCCGCGGCCGCGGCCCCTCCCCACCTGCAGCGGCCTGGGACCCGCGCCCGCCCCGCCGGCCCGCCCGCGCCCTGGCGCCTCCCCCGCAGCGCGGCCGAGCAGGGAAGCCAGCGGCGGCCTCCCAGCGGGCGCCCGCTGCAGCCCGAGGGCTCCGAGCCGCGCCGGGCCGGGCCGGGCCGCCTGCTGCGCTCCCCGCCCCTGGGTGCGGGTGGGAAGGCAGGCTCCAGTGCCCCGACCCGAGCGCTCCCCACGTCTGTGAGCTGCCCGTCCCTGTCTCCTGACCGTCCCACCTCCTCTGTGCCAAGTTTGGAGCCTATTCCCCTACTCTACCTGTGACTGTATCTCCCGTAGCCTAGGGTTATGGCAAATTTGGGACCCGGGTGCTTTCCGTCAGGTCAGGGCCACTATAACCACGGGTAAGTGTATAGTGAGGTGGCCTCGGGAGCGAGCCGGGAATGTGCTGTGGTACCACTAAAGCTATGGGGCTTCCAGCCGCTGTCCCTGTGGCTGCAAGGAAAAGGTTGCTGCCAAGTTGTTTCTTTGGCCTGGCAGGTATGGAGAATGACTCTTGGATCCACTGCGATTGCCTAAGCTGAGCGCGCGTGTAAATCTGAAGGATCAGGGATCTCCACACTTTTCAAAGGAAATCAGAAAAGTGACAAGTGTTTGTGCTTTGTTGCTACAAGGCCTGATACTGATCCCCGACAAACTTGCTTTCACCTAAAGCTCTGTGGTTCATTTAAACCTGAAAAAACAAAGGCTCTGACCATGCTTGCACGTAAATTCTGGCCAGACAGGGGCGGATCCAGGAATGGGGCAGTTGCAGCTTCTTAGTAAAACTTCTAACTTCTTTTTCACTTGATCAAAATGTGTCATGTTATCTGCAAAGCACCATGAAACAGGCAAACCAAGTTATGCTCAAGGAGTCCTTGGGACAACACACCCCACCATTTGCGTCCCTAGATCTACTCATGGGTTCTGGTCAACATAAGTTCATATGTGTTTGCAGAACTGAGGATCCAGTGGGAATGAGAAATTCAGCCAAATAGCCACATTTCAAAATGCCCTGACAAGTACTCCTACTTGTACTTGTGCAATCTCATGGATAGTTGCAATGGATTATACCTAACTCATTAGTGTTTTGTTTCATTTTGAAATTTAGTTTTAATCTATGCAAAACCTGATTAAAAGTAGTATCCAGAAGTTACCATTGATCATGTTTCAGCAAGATGAACCAGAACAGATCAGGGGTCTCAATTTAGTTCCTAATAGACGAGTATGTACATTGCATAACCATCTCCATTGTAACAGACTCTTGCTCACAAGCTTCCTGTGCATTCTGGAAAGCCATGGTTTGCATGTGTATGGCAAAAGAAGTGGCATTTCACTACAAAATCAACAGCCTCCACTTCCTTGTTGAGGATAATTTGAATACTTCCTGCCTCCAGATCCCTATTGGGTTCAAACAACAAATCTGTGGTCTCCATGAACGACAATCTAGCACTTTTCATGAGAAGAATACAAATAAAATACAAAAAATATTTAAATGCCAAGCATATTAAAAAAAAAAGTTTAAGGTTTTTTTTTAAAAACTAACAACAACAAACTATGTGTTTATAGTTAAACAGATAGCCGCCACTACCATCTCAAGTTCTGTCTGCGTGGTGTATTTCAAATTTTGCAGAGGTGGCTACTGACAGTGCTAAAGCTGGCCAAAGATGCACATAAATGCTTTCTTCCGGCAGACTTGCCCTTTCTTCTAAAGAGGGAATCAGATTTGGCTAGCTCGCATTGCTTTGCTGTATGCCAAAACCAGTTGGAACAAGGGTGGGAAGAGTAGAACTTTTCAGTAAGAAAATAGGAAATAAACAGCAATTCTGTTGGCATCTTTTTATAAATTACATAAGTGTGAAAGATTGTGGCTGTAAAGATGTTGCAACTTTGATATGACTGGTACATAATATAACAACTTCAAGGGGAATAAAATTAAAACAAAATTCATCACTCATTCCTTAAGCACGTTCCTCCAGTGATTGTTTTACTCCTCTCCTGTATGTTCTGACACCAAGACTTATGTCTTTAGGTTTTAGTACCTAGAGTTAAAGGGGGCCTATACACATGCTCAGGGTTTGGGGCATTTTAATTACAGCAGCTCCTGGAGAGCCACTCTAATTAAAACCACCATCACATGTATTAAACCCCCATGGTTTAAAAAATGGCTGATTGACTCTTTATCTAAACCTCATTCTAACAGGTTTAGTTAAACATGTAGACACACCCCTAGGCAGCTAGAGTGCCAAGAAGCCCCAAGGAAGCATCTCAATCAGATGCCCCAAGAGGAGGTATTCTTAAATGAGATGTGGTCAAAAAACATTAGCATTTGTCACTAACACAGTGAGTAAGTGATAACATGACGTAAGTGCAAAATACACTATCTAATTAAATCGGTTTTCCTAATGTGATTTCTAAGTGGTTCATGCTATTGGAACATTCACAAGATGATCACACTTCCCCCTCATTTATTTATATTGCAAATATAAATTTGTATTTGTTTTGCTGAAAGAACGAAGTTTATGGAAAATTAGAGGCGGCAGCTAACAAAAGCAGAAATCTGTATATGCAACCAATGTAGTGGTTCAGAATGCATCCAAATATATATACCCCATATTGACATAGTATATGAAACCCATACTGATATGGTATCCCCTCAAACTTCTGAAAGAACTAAATTTCATACCTCAGTCTTCTCTCTCTACAATGGATCTGAACTGGATGTTGAACTCTGAAGACTGAATCCAGATCACTGTATTGTGGTTTAGATCCCTCTTCAATCTAGAGCTTTGGCGTTGGTGCAAAATAAATGGGGAGCATACAATACTTGCCTCCTGTCTGGGGCTGTTAATCTTGGCCCTCACCCTCAAGTTTTCTGCCACACATATTAGTTTGAAACATTTGGGTCTGAAACCGAGCTTAAGAAAACAGCTGAAATAGCTCCAGCCAACAAATACTTTATTATACTTAACCCAGATTTCCACGCACCTGGCTAAAAGGGCACATTGCTTTCATTACCTGAGAAATTTGAACTTAATTTTGTCACAGGTTTTAACCTAAAAACTACAATACAAAAAAAGCTTTGATATGGAGACTTGGGCACCCAGCCAATCTATTCTACAACATGCAATAGTAATACAATATGGCAAATGCTTTGCTAAGTGGAGATCTGCCACCTAGCAACCGTGTGGAAGTGTTTTCTTCAGTAGCCTGAGACCCACTACAAGGATTTTAAAGAAGAAAGTGGGGGGAGGGCTGGAGAGAATTGCACGTCTCCTGTGTGCCTCTGTGACTTCGACAACTGCTGAATGAGGACTTGGTTCTTGGGGAAAGGACATAAAGATTGAGAGACCTGCTAGATTCTCAGACTTTGCTGTTGAAAACGAAACTTTTTTTAAGAAAAAATGTTTACACTAAAAAGGAAGGACCCTACTTTAGACAGAAATTTTACCCTGACATTTCTGAGGAAAGTCTGAATGCTGACAATGATCATTACTGTTCTGAGAGAGATTTATTCAATATAAAATTGTTAGTGGTGATATGATTACTTTGAGAATGGCAACAACAAAGATAAAGGCAGATTTAATAACCAAATGGATTGTAACGTGCATGGGATCCTCCTAATGGATTCAAAATTATGGAATAAGGAGGATAAAAAGCTACACTTAACCACATAAACTACATATTTCCTCACACAGGTTGAAATAAAGCGGGCTATTTAAGCATATGCCTAGGTTTAAGCATAGGAATATTCCCACTAAAGTCATCCCGTTGACTCACCTTGCTTGAAGTTAGGAACATACTTAAGCACCTGCCTGAATAGATGCTTTGGCAGAACATCACAAACAGTAGAAACAGGTTTGCTACATTTCAAACCACTCTTCTCCACAGACCTCAAGTCCTGAATTCACGTCATTTGATTGACCATAAATCAAAACAAAAGAGTCATATTAAAACTTTTAATATTAAAGTAAATATTGTTTATTCTAAGCCTTTGTAATGGGTGTGCCAAGGCTCTGTGAAACAGAATGTAAACAAAAACATTAATGAGAACAAATAGGGCCCATCCACACGAGTGTGCACGTGCCTCTTGCCCCACCTCAATCCCCTTTGAGGCAGGGCAACAGGCCTGTGCGGGAACAAAAAAATATTCCCTGTGCTGCAAACTTGCAGACAATTAGACCCCTGGATATCCAAGGGTCTGAAAAAAGCAAAGTATAAAAAAGCAGTGCAGGGAACGGTCCCCAACCATGCCCTGAGGCAACCAGAGGCTGGGTCCTCCATGCCTGCCAGAGCTTCTCTATGGTCTATGGCACCTCTATGGCCGTGGCTTGCCTCCGCGGCCACGGCCCTCTGTGCGGGTTGTTAAACCTCTCTCTTGTGTTCGGTTGATCGGTAGGGCTCCCGCCGAGGGAAGGCGGCCTCCAAGGCCCTCAACACCTGCCTTGGTCAGCCCCTACTCCCGCCAAACCCCACAAGGCCCTTGACCCCTGCCGCGGCCAGCTCCTCCCCCTGCCAGCCCCCCTGTGCCATGGTGAGACCTTCCCCCCACCAGCCCCCCTGAGGCCCCCGAACCCTGCCCTGTCTGGCCCCATCCCCTCAGCTCCCCCATCCCTGCCCCCACCCCATACTTTAAAAAACAAACAAACAAAAAAACCCGGCACTTACTGGCAGATGGAGTACCAGTTTCTACTGGTTCTAAATAGAAGTTTGCACTGGCTTATTTTCCCATTCACAACA
>JAGPOW010001918.1:4277806-4295396 GCA_030014935.1 Caiman crocodilus | reverse complement strand
TGACCTCCTGGCCAGATGGGGCCAGGAGGACATGCTTTGACAGTTCAAAGCAGGCCACCACACCCAGAACATCTTCTGGGTGATACATGCCCAGATGGCCGGGCAGGGGGCACACATGGCAGTAGTGCCGCACAAAGGCCAACCCTGCAACTTCAGTTCACTGGCAGCTGGCCCAGAGGGACAGATGCTTCTGCTGGCTCTGCAGTCCCCATCTGAGTCTGGCAGGTGTACAGCAGGTCACAGCCAGGCAGCAGCCCCCACTGCCAGACTGCTGCAGTGGATAGAGGGTGCAGGGAACTCTCAGGGCTGCTTCAGCAGTACCAGTTGGCGGGGCACCAGAAGCTCCTAAAATCTAGTAGCCCTGATGTACTTGCCAGGGCGGCTTTTTATACTGCTGGGGACAGCACAGGTGCTGGCCCCAGGCTCTAGCTCCCCCTGGCTGAAGATCCAGGAGGAGCCAGGCAGGGTTATTTTGCCCCTAGTGACACAATTTGCTCCACAACAAATGCATGTCCAAGCATGTGCGCTGAGGCAAAAAGCCCCAGTTCAAATTTGCACTGCTTCTATTTGAGCTGCTGGAAGCACAAGCGCTTGCATGTGTGGACGTGCCCATATTGGGGAAAAAGCAAAATATGGAAAAGGGACAATTGCACATGCAAACAAATAAAAGTAAAAAAAAAATGAAATTCTTTACATAACATAATCCAAGCAAAACGAAAATTGAAAAAAGACCAACATGAAAAAACACAACACATTATTTAGGTCAGAAGCAGCAAAAAATAAATTACACTGAACCAGAAGCATAACTCAGCTACAGAATATGAAGGGAAAAGCACCCCACATTTAAAAATGGAACAGAAAATTCATTTGTTAATCATACTTTCACAGTTCCATGTGTTAATATTGCATATTTTAAAAATAATTTTCAGAAAATTAATTTTGCTCCATCCTTTCATTTCCTTACCAGGTAAGTTATCATAGTGTTAGAGAGTTGGTGTTGCATTAATATGGGGCTGTCCAAATTAAGGGACAAAGGGTGACACACCCTGTGAGCTGCATGAGCAAGGAAGGACTGCATCAGGATGGGCCAAAAACTCCCTGGTTGCTCACTGCACTGTGCATTCATGCGGGCAGCATGCTGCCACCTCCCCCCACTACTGCGTTGCACACTTGCACAACCCTAGACTTACCTTCCACTCTCTTTGCTACATGTCACAGTGCCCTGCCCCCTTGGGTGAGGACTGGAAGTAGCAGCTGGAGGAAGAAGGGGGAACCTGGAACCTCTGGCTGTTATTACAGCTGGAGCAATGCAGGAGCTTGAGGATCCCAATATAACTCTTTGTGGGTCACATGTAGCCTACAAGAATAATATGCAACAAAATAAAAAATAATACAGTAAAACAAAATTCTACCAGTTAAAATGCATATACATTCGAATAAGATAAAATTTCAAATCTTAGAGAAAAAAGGAATCATGATAAATAAGAGTTAACACAAAATAACTTTGAAGAGGAAAAACTTCAAGGTGCTTTCTATAGGTGACAAGACGTTAAATCAGATAGATTTCAGTGTAGAGTGAGTTACATACCATGGGACCCATCAAAGGAGAAGTGCATTTGTCTGCCAACTTTGCTTGTTAAGATGGAAACCCATATACCCTGGGATGTGTGAGTGCAGCTACCTGTCAATAAAATGCTCAAGGAGTAGTTCCAAAGTAACATGGGCCAGTTCTTTTAGGTCTTTAGAAAAAAGGTACAGGTACAATTTAAATTTAAATTGGGTACAATTTAAATCCAATCCAATATTTTTTAGCTGCCTTGAAGGATGTAGGACTGATGTGATGAGCTTGTTCATGAAAGGTGCTTAGCATTCCAGTCATAAGCTACACCTCCAGAAAAGCTAAACTTTAAGTATCTGTGTAGTTCTCATAGACTAATAAAATGATTAGTAATGTAATAAAAACCAATAGCTGGAAGGTAAAGGTAGACAAATGCAAATTGGACACTAGGAACATTTTTTCTTTTTTTTTTTAATCAATGAGGGTGATTGACCATTGGAATAAATTATTAAAGGGCATGGTGGAGAGTAGTTCTAATCAAGAAATGGCCTTTCTGCAAGATATTATTTAGCTAAAAGTTATTGAGCAAGTATAATGGAATGACACTGTATGGGGTGAATCTTCTCATAAGTTTAATATTAAATAGTTCCTTAAGGGCTTTCCTGGATCAGGGCCAGAGTACACAGCATCTTGCAGAATCAGCCCAATGTGATGGTGATTAGCCAGTGAGAAAGCAAGATAGAGACACCTTACAGACTAAGATATATCTAGAGAGAGCATTGGTGCTCAATCACCAGCCTGCAGGCCAGATCGGACCCACAGAGCCACTCTATGTGGCCCGCAGGGTTCCCTATGAAGCCAAAATTTGATGGTGGTGGAACAGTGGCAATGATAATTGTCACTCCCTTACTGACAATTTTCTGGACCCATGGGGGAACCCTGTGGGCTGAATAGAGAGGCCCTGAGTGCTAGATTGGGTGTATCAAGCTGAGCAGAGGTGGTGCTGGGCCCAGTCTGGCAGTGTAGACTGGGCCCAGCAAAGGCAGCTCAGGTCTAATCCTGTGGCACTCCCTGATCCAGTAGTGCAGGACCCTTCAGGCATGGCATAGGCCCAATCTGGGCAGTGTAGGGCCGAGAGGGGGCAACGCACGGCCCAGAGGAGGTAATGCAGGGCTAAACAGAGTCAGCATAAGCAGAGGAGGTGTGGACCCAATCTGGCAGCTCAGGGCCAAGTGGAGGTGGCATGGGGACCAGTTGGGCCTGTGGATCAGCCCCATGCTACTCATCCAACCTGTGAGACCAGGAGATTGAATGCCACTGATACAGAATGCTGCTGATACAGATATAGTACAAATAAATATATCTGATTTAGTTAGTCTGTAAAGTGCATATCTATTCTTCCTACTGCTTGACTTCAGACTAACATGGCTAACTACCTCTCTTTAATAAGCCAATGATCCACTGCATTTTCAACAAGTTGAATTATAAAACTAAGAACCCTAAGAAAAGAAATTTACAAAAACTAAACTTGTTCGTCACATGGATATACATTGCTTTTGTAATGTCATCACAGGATTTGTGGCAAGGAATTAAAAGAAACAGATTTCAATAGGGAGTGACTTACAATAGGGTCCAACAAATTCCTGATACCAGCTGTGGGATTTACAGACATAGCCTCAGAAATATTTTTGAATAGTTCTTATTATTAGTGAGATTTGGGACAACTGGAATATTATCATCTTATCTTAACAGTAATGCCACTTAGGAATTTGCAAATTAAAAACCTAGATAAAGAAATCAGAAACTTTACAACATTGTATTTGTTGATCTACATAACTATGAAAAGTCAGGTTTAGTGTTAAGAATTAAGTAACCTATTAAGAATAAGAATTACCACATGGATGTTCCTACTTCATTATTCAAACTAATGTCTGCTACTCTTAGGACTGCAGAGCTAGCTTAGATATGGAAGAGTAAGGTCTGTTTATTTTCAAAGTTGGTTAAAATCAGCAAAACTATATTGATTCATTCCAGCTGAATCAGTAATTTCTAGTCAGTAATATTACTTGTATTCTGTCCATTTTTTCACATTATCTGTCACAACACAATTCTTAGTTATCAACATACATTAAAAAATTGAAGTTGACCCTGAGTTTTAATCTCAGAATCTTTAATGCAGTTGATAGTTCATGAAAGTAAAAAGAAGATATCTAGATTTTCAAATCAAATTAGGTCACTCCCAGATACTAATTATATTCAGGCAGTTATAAATTCCAGAACCCTTACTGAATCTGGCATCCTATAATTATTCAGAATGATATAGGACCTTTGGGCATGCAAAGAAAAATTACCTTAAAGTTGACAGAATAAATAGCTGGCATCAGATAAGTGATTATTATTATATGTGAATTATTTGGTATATTCTCTTCCATTTATTATCCACATGTACCAGATGTTCCCAAACATAATATGCTCTGCCAGATCAATTTTGTATGTACTAAGTGCTTAACTTAAACAGCATATGGATGTTAACATAAATTGTTAACTCATTGATGTGCATTTTCTGTGTAGAAGCTGAGAGAAAGCACAAAATCTGATATGTTGATTATTTTTGCATAAAATGCCTTATGCCTTCACAATTCTTACACTCAGTGCTATTTGTATCTGCTTTTAACTAGATGGACAAAATAATCACATAATAATGTTAATAATAATACAATTATTAGAACTAGGAACAGACTAGTTCAAAAAGCCAGAGGCTGAATCCATTCAATCTTTGAAGATTAGTTTAAACTGCAGCTTGAACTGAGAAGCAAGTGAATAGACATTCACTTTCAATTCCATAAATGCTGCCACATCCCTGCAGTGGCTCAGGTCAGAAACTGGGAGGTGCTAGAGCATACCTCCCTGCCTGCCAGCCACTGCCAAAGGGAAGGGAGGACGCTCCAAGGCTTTTACCCCCTCCCTGCTCAAGCAAAAGGGGCATGACCAGGCCCTAGCCTGGGGCCAGCATGCTGAGGCCAATGGGAGGAGGATTTAAACCCCCCTGCTCCCTGGTTTGGGGGAAGTCCCTGCCAGGCTTTTGCTTGCGCCCCTCCCCACCAACTTAAGGGGAGAGGGAGACAGCTCCTGCCAAGGTTTTACAAACCCCACTCCCTGCTCAAGTGAAGGGAAGGGTCTATGACCATGCCCCACCCAGGGCCAACAGACTGAGGGGTGAGAAGAGGGTTTAACTCCCCGCCTCCCTGGCTGCACAGGACCCAGCCAGGTCTGCTTGGGCAGGAGGGGGAGGAGGGGGAGATAGCTCCTACCAGGCTTCTGCCCCCCCCGCCCCACGAGGCTTCTGCCCTCCATTCCCTGCACAAGTACGGGAGAGCACTGCCAGGGTTTTGCCTCCCCCCTGCCCAAGTAGATCTGGCTGGGGTCCCATATGAGCATGGTAGGGGGTTTAAATCCCCCTTCCTCCATTACCCCAGCATGCTTCCCCAGGGCTGAGGCATGGCCACACCCTCACTTTCTGCTTGAGTGAGGAAGTGGCAAATGCCTGGCAGGGGCTGCCCCCTAACTCTGTCAAATGGGGAGCAGGGGAGGGGCAGAAGCCTGTCAGGGGCTACCTACCCTTGTCAGACCCTGGCTGGGGTCCCATGTGGGTCAGGGATGGGGTTTAAACCTGCTTATTGCCTCCTGAACATGAAAGCCCCAGGTCAAGGAGTGGCCACATCCTCCCTCTCTCTGCTTGAGTGAGGAGAGAGAAAATCCTGGCAGAGACTTCCCTCTCCCCCTGCTCAAGCAGTAAATGGGGAGCACAGAAGTGTTGCAACCTATCCCCACTGGCCATGGAGGGTGTTTACCCCTCTCCCCCCACCTCAGCCTGTCAGCTCCAGGCTGGGATGTGGATACACACCCCACCCCTGCTCCACTTGTGCAAGGAGCAAGGGGCAGGCCAAAAGCCTGACAGAGGCTGCCTGCACCAGGCAAACTTTGCCTAAAATCTGGGATGAAGGAGGGGAGTTAAGCCCCCACCCTCCCCGCTTCAGCATGCGAGCCCCAGGTCGAGGTGTGGCCATGTCCCCTGCTCTCCAGTTGAGTGGGGTGGGGAATGGGGGCCTGACACAGGCTTCCCACCTCGAGGCAAACTCCAGCTGGGGTCCAGGGCCTCCTTCCCCTCTGGCTCAGAGTGCCGTCCCAGTGTTTGGCCATGTTCCCTGCCCCCTCTGTTGTAGTAGTGAGTGAGGAAAAGCCAGGCAGGGGCTGCTGCACCCTTGCCAAGCAAACCTCAGATATGGTCTTAGGCAGGTGGGAGAGGGGAATTTAAAGCCTTCTTCCTCCCCTTTGCCTCAGTGTGCTGGCCCCTTCTGGTGTCTGGCCACATCCCTGCCCCCTCCGCTGAAGCAGCAGGTGGGAAAAACCAGGCAGGGGCTGTTCTGCCTCAACGGGGGTTCTGCGTGGGCAGAGCAGGGGGCTTAAATCCCCCTCTCCCTCTGCCTCATTCTGCCAATCTGGCCTGCTCCAGCAGCAAGCAGGGGAAAAGCCTGTGAGGGGCTGCTCTGCCCCCAGCAGGCAGACCCTGGCTCTGGTCTGGAGATAGGTTTTTCACCTCCTTCTCAGCCAGCGATAGTGCTTAAGGTAGAGAGCAGAGGGGTGGGGCCACCCTAACTCCACTGGAGCAGAAAGTATTGGCCAACCCAGAGCTTCAAAGCATCCTGGGATGCTGAGGGTCTGTGATTTAACTTGAACCAGGAAGGGGTCTGGGACAGAAGTTCCATAAACTGGTTTGACCTAAATCAGTTAAGATACTGCAATCAACCAGGTTTATCTTAAACCAGTTTTGGCCATTTTGAAAGTGGTTTATGTGCACTGAACTTCTGGTCTATTATAGATTTAAACTGGTTTCTGATCACTTAAACTGATTATATGTAACTTCTGTTCTTAACCTAGAAATTTTAGGGCTATCGACTCTTATGTCTATGTGAATACAATGGAGCTTGACTTTCACTGCTATTTAGATATAAATAAGAAATAGATAACATTTCAGGATAATGACCAATAAGAAACGCTTAAATAAAGATAGAACTTTATATTGTTTATAAGTTGTGATTTTAATACTTTTGCTAATTCCTTAAATAAAGAACTATGTTCTTTAAAATAAATATGTAAATAATTGTATGTAACTTTGTAGGAAGATATTTATATCTTTGTAGGAAGATAGGGCCATTAATTCTGGCAAAGAGCCTATGAAAGAGTGAAAGACAATTTAAAAATTCTGAGACTCTTGCACAAATTATCCAAATTATCATGGAGTTGGCATTTGTCTTTGTCTTGCAATGGTGTTTTCTGGCACATATCTGTATAACTCTACAAATGGCCCAAGAACTTCAGGAGTATGTTGCAATTTAGGGATTCATAGAGGATGTCATGCTACCAACAGTTCCACATCCCATACAAGTTATGGAATACGAACCTGTGAGAATGAACAATAATAGTACCAATGATAATTCTAGTGGGTATGCCATAAGCTATACCATTTTGGATGCTATCCCATGTTCATGACTACCTCCCAACCAATCATGCCACTAAAACATGCAGAGCTATACAGATGTGCCACACAAAGTCTGAGTCCAGGTCATGGGAAACTGGTGCTTCTTGAGTCTGGGGGGGCACCTGCAGAAGCCACTGACAGTGTCAGTGGCAGGGATGGAGCTGGCAAGCATCTGCAGATGCCGGCAATGGCGTCGACAGCAGGGGCAGATCTGGTAAGCTCCCACAGATGCCATTATCAATTTTGGCAGCAGAGGCAGAGCTGTTAAGCAGATGCTGCTGGCAGTGTCAGCCATGAGGTCGGCCCTGTCAGGGGGGGCACATTCCCCCCGTGCCTCCCCAACCAGTCACCTGTGGTCTAGATAACAAGTCATATAAGCTCCTCACTCTACTCCCTACCTACCAACTTTCCACTAGATGGAAATTTTCATCTTCATTTTAAATCACCCATGCATAAAGATAGGAGGAATGAAATTGTTCTAAGCAGAAATGTGCAATTGCTTTTGATCTACAAGCAATTAATAGTATGTTTAATTAGAATCCACAATTTGTGTTTATACAAATTGCTACTGAAATTACATACAGCATATTTAATTCTTTTAAAAAAATCCTTGACACTGACACGCTTTTCACAGTCATCTAAAAAAAGGGCTGACTATCCTCAGAAGATTAGCACAATGCACTTACGTCATTAGCATGGATGAGTGAATAAGACTCCTACTGTCTCACAGACATCTCACCACAGGAACAGGGATGACAGAGGTCACTGCAAATTGAACAAAAATAAGACATAAATGTGAGGCATCCAGACCACTGGTGAAATAGTTCTGTTAGCACTTTCTTCACTCTGTCAGGGACATTAACCTCCAGGGGGTCCATTTTTGCGAATGGTGGGAGCTGAATATTACTAAAAGGTACACTTGTCAAATGCAATAGCATAGGTGTTCTAAGGTACACTCAAGAAATATATTCATACACTGAACAGTATATAGTGAATAGAAAGCAGAAGACCCTCTTAAGCCTCAAACTTTTCACTTCTGTATGAATGCAGACTTGTGAGCAACCTTACTGTGAGGGCTAGTTAGCTCTGGGAAACCTTGTACATCAAAAACTTCATTTTGTTTGTATTAGGATTTCCTCGTATATGTTTCTTTTTCAACTGCCCAAAGACTAATCAAGAAAACTAATATACTATGCAATTGTAAATTAAAGGTATATTAGAATGCTGGTAATACATTGCAGCAGAAAAGAACCTGTGAGTATTTGTATCTGAACTCCCTTTTTGAAAATACTGTAATTAGAAAAGTGCAATTTGTTTTCCAGCAAAATTAGCTTTGAAAGGTTAGCTCAGTTACTAATTTTTTTTCTGTTGAAGTTTTGCTCAATTTTCCTGATCATTACTTGGATGGAAAACCATCAAAGAAAAGCCAGTGTGGCAGGTAGTGTTATTGGCAGTTCAGTAAATGGCACTCTTCCCTGCAAGAATGGTATAACTGGTCACTAAAGGAAGCATCGTCTTCCTGTAAAGATGTGAGACCAAAGCCCTGAATACTTTAGCTAACAAGAGATCCCAAAGATTTTTGACCCCTCCAGTGTAGTGCCCTCCACAACTGGAAAGGAATTCAAGATTCCCAAGTGTCATCCTTCTCTCTTGTCAGCAAATATTTAATAACCCCATTGGCAAAGTGTACTTTCATCCCCTTCTAGTAGCTGGTGCACATAGAGAATAGCAACCTGCTATAATTCAGTAGCAGAGATCTGCAATGTGTTTCTAACAGTTGCAACATCACTGGTGACATCCATGTGTCAACTGGATGTCATGTGTAGACTACAGCATGCTCTAAACTACTTACTGGCAATATAGTATAGTATTTGCTTCCATTTGGTTGACCAATGTTTGGGTAAAAGCAGAAGTGGCAAACAAAATGAGCAGGTGAGAGCATGTCTTAAGTGGAAATAATTTTAGGAAGTGCAAGAAAGATGGAACAAAATAAATAAGGACCTACAGAAATTGAGGAGATAGGCTGCCAGTTTCATAGGCCAAATATGGGCTGCCTTTTTTGCAGGTTTATCCCAGCAAGGTCCCCCATACCTCTGATTGTCTGAGTGGTCCTGGTGGTGGATTATCACTGGAGATTAGCTGAGAGGACTGTCCATCATGCAGCCCCCACCCCTCAATGCTGATTGGCAGAGAGTGGTGGGGTCACATGATGGGTAATCCTCTCCGTCAATCGGGGGAGAGGGGGAGGGGCAATCCCCCATCCCCTGCTGGGCTATGCAGCCAAACCGCAGCAGGCATGAGGCCTGCTGGCTCCCACTAGGAAGCTAGAATTTTATTTTTAGTAAGGGGCTTTTTATTATTATTTCACAGATCTCATGGACAATGCCCAATTTTTCAATTTCTGTCAAATCCATGAAATCACAAATTAAGTAGGTCCCTAAAAATAAATAATCTAAATGTCACTAAGGTTATATACAGGCATTACTTTAGATCAATCTAAGTGGAGTTAGAACAATTTGAATGTCTGATTGTACAGATGTACAGAGGGCATCAATCACACTAAAATTAACACACACAATTCAAGTTAGTTCACCTAATTCGGTGCAATAACTTAGACTGAGTTTGGGTTAAAGTGATCTTGTGAATACCTCTATGCATTTACAGGGCAGCCCTAGGGCTGGGAAAGCCCCACCGCTCACCCTAGCTCTGGGGCTGTATTATTTCCATTCCCCTAACCCTGACTGAGCTAATTTTGGTCGCTTGACCAAGCAACATCCCCTCTCCGTCCCCCCACTGACTCACCAACCCCCCACTGGACCCACTAGTCCTCCCCAGTGACACCTGACTCTCTCGCAAAACCCAAGTTACTTACATTAGGCACACAACACATCTCCTAGAACCAGTAAACAGATGCACACACTAGACCTGGCACTGGTAAACTCCTTTCATAGATATTTGGGCTGGAAGGGACCCTGCAGGATCATCAAGTCCAGCTCCCTGCCCCAGGAGCAGGAAGTCAGCAGGGATCATAGGATCCCAGCAAGATAAGCATCCAAATGTGTCTTGAAGGCATTCACAGTAGGTGCTTGAACCACCTCCAGCGGCAGTCTATTTCAAACTTTGGGGGCTTGGACAGTGAAGTTTTTTCTTATGTCCAGCCTGAATCAGTCGTGGAGGAGTTTCTGACCATTCAATCTTGTCATCCCTTGGGGTGCTTTGGTGAACAGATGTTCCCCCAGATCCTGATGAGTACCAAGACCAGGTGCAGCAAATGTTTATTTGTGCCAGACATGCAGTGTGTGGCGCCACCTCTTTGTGGCACCAAAAACTGCACATGCTGCATGTTAAGCCATGTATGGTACTACTAATATACAGTGTGGGGGCAAAATTTGCTACTAGGAATTCCATGTAGCAAAAAAATCCTGGAAAAAAGTGGCACAAAGCACATGAAAATAATGTGTGCTGTGGGACAAATTCAGAAATGGCAAAGCAGGCAGCCTAGAGCTGCCTAGAGCTGCCTGCTCCCCTGTCTTCATGTGCTGTAGACCCCCTGTACTGAGCACCAGGGGAGCACCAGAATACTGTGGACAGTGCCCAGCTCCTCCCAGCTCCCAGCCAGACTCCATGTGCTTTGAAGGGCGGGGGGGGGAGGAGTGGCTCTTGGCTGTGGCACAGGGAGCCAGCCAGGGAACAGCATGTAGAGACTGGGGAGCTGTGTGCCTGCAACAAAGGGCATGTTAAGGGACATGTGCTGTGGCACAAAGTACTATTAGTGCTGCTGCAAGTGCATACCCGGCTCTTCTGGACTCAGCTTTAGAGTGCATTTAGTCATTTGATGCTGGTTAGATCTGATTTAGCATAAGAAACAGCTTGAGCAAGGGATAAAAATAGGCATGTACATACTAATTAGAGTAAAATTTATTAAGAACATTCTTTAAAGTGTTGGCTTTATTTAGTAAGCTTTTTTGATACTAAGCTAGACAATACAGTATAAAAATCCAGGCTCACCTCAGAATCTTTGCTTTCCAGCCTTGAACTATGTTTCTTGCTGAATGGGCCATTGGTAGATGAACCAAGATATGTGTTATTTAAAACTCAATTTTAGACCTAGATAAAAAGTCCTTTCCCCTAGTAGGATGGCCACCTGTTAGAGGCTTTTTAAGACTTTAGGACTTAGAGAAATTTATCTTAATTTATTTCACATTTTATTCAAATTATTTGATTAATTTATATTTTATTCATTCTAATAATTTGCTTGATATGTCTTTGACAATCTTAATGTTCTTGTGTACTTTGTTCTTAAGATATGCTATTACAGAAAAAAACCCCATAAACATTTGTAAAGGGTTTTGTGATTCATCAGAATGAAAGGCACTAAAATTAAATTATTATGGATTCAGCTATCTATTGTAGTAGCATCTAAGAGCTCCATCCAGGGCCCATTCTCCTGCTTTCTTTCTAAACACAGATTGCTAAAATCACTTTCAGAGTTTATTATTAAGTCCTAATACTCAATTCCCATTTATGTCATTGGAAATGTTAATTTCTACAGAAGTTGTTCAGAACATAGGTTTATTCCAAACTTTTAAAAATACACATACCTTTCTATGTCCAGACAAAGAAGTATACTTTAATCTCACTCCTCAGGTACTTTTACACATAAATCCCAGAACAGGAAAATATTGTGAAAAAATACCCCACTCATCATAACTACTCTGTATTCAAACTGATAAAATATAACAAATCTACAGCCATGTAGTCAAGATGGGAGAATATATCAACTTGAATTGAAGGTGAATCAACTTGCAAGTAATACAGAATTATGAAAAAGAAACCACAAACCCCTGTTGCTACAAATATATATATTTACAAATACACATAAACACTTGGAAAGTGGAATTAAAAACATGCCACTTGAAAGAGTTTCAAATCAGTTTGGCATGGTGATAAGTTACACACATAACTACAAATTAGCTGATTTATGTTTAACAGACTTCTCTTGTGGTTTATTCATACCATATATCACTTGGCAATGTATATTTATTATCCCTAACAAGTTTTAGGGATTGATGAATGATGCAATTTGCTAACTATTAAATGAATAAGGTATTTCTGGTAGACCATATCTCACATCCTTGGCAACATTTAAAACAGGATCTGTCCATGTTATTCTCTTCAGAGAAAAATGCCAGTCATAGCTGGAGTAGAGGATATACAGACAAGAGGTTAACTGTGGATTAAATGAAGAACAGTACAATTAAGGAAGCAACTAAGACTAAGACGGCACTACATAAAAATAGAAATATATATTTACCAGCTAGGTTATAGATGTTAGATAACATCAATAAGCAAGTGAACATACATTCACTTTTGATTACAGAAACACAGCCACATGCCTGCAGTGGCCCAGGCCAGGAGCCAAAGGGTGCTAGAATTTGCCTCCCTGCAGAGCTGGACCAGACAGCTTGGGCCAAGTCTAGCCCTCCCACCCTGCAAGAGCGGGTGGGGGCTGTGGGGGAAGTACAAAGCATTCTGGGATGCTGGGGGATTATGAGTTAACTTGAACCTGGAGGGGATCTGGACCAAAAGTTCAATAAGCTGATTTAACCTAATAAATTGAGTCTGACACTACATCCATCCATGTTTATCTTAAACTGTTTTTGGCCATTTTGAAATTGATTTATGTGCACTGAACTTCTGTTGTGTTACAGATTTGAACAGTTTCTGATCACTTATACTGGTTTATGTGTAATTTCTGTCCCTAGCCTAATGGTGCATCTTCACGACAGAAAGAAATCCCAAACAAAAATAACCTGAGTTAAATGGAAAAATAATTATTCACCAACCAGTGACCATGTGGTACAAGTACATCTCTGGTGCACAGAGATACCACAGTTAGTTCTGGAACCAGAAGTGGTCTACTTGTGTTTGTGGGTTATTAATTGTAGCTAATAATTTCATTACTCTGGGAGCAGGACTAGGTTAATATGACTAAATTATATCCAGTTCCAGAGCCAGTCCATGCAGATATATCTTAGCTACATCTACATAATGCTACCTTGCATTGTATAGACATCCCTTAAAATGCCAAATATAAAAGATAAAAAATTTATTTTGGGTAGGTATCTTCCCACTTGAGAAGGCCTATGCAATGGAATATATGACATAACTCAAAGTGGAACGCATTGGTTCGTAGGATAACGTGTGAGTTTTTTGCATGCTTCTGAATGTTATACACAGTGCCACAAAAGGGTTATTAATTCATTCTATTCTGTTTCTCATCTTAGCATTTCACTCTTCTAAATACCACAATGAAACATGCACTGCTTTCTGTAAACTTAGTATTTATCTAATCTTCTTTTGATCAAATCATAAATCCTGATCTGGATACAGATGGAATGCCAGATGTATTTCCACTCAAAAAAATAAAAATGATAAAATGCCAAAGGTTTTGCTTTTCTTCAAAGTTTTGTTAGCCAGATGTGATTGTCATTTCAAAAGAAACGGGTGAATGGAATACTAGCTAGATCCTTAGAGACTATCAGCAATGGCATGAATGTATGGTATTATTAGTAATTTTCCAGGGCAGTCCAGAAAAATTCAACAATTTCCCTTACAGAAATTTGGAGACAACAGCTTTTTTAGATAGGAAAGTTTTACTTGTGGAAAGTCTGAAATGCAAAGAACTCTCCCACATGGAAAAGGAATAGTTTTTCATTTACACACAACAGTTCTGCCTGCTTGGTTTATTTGGGCGCTAGAGACAGATGCAGGAGTGATAGAGTTTAGGGATTATTACAGCAAGAAATGTAGTATGCCAGGTATTAAAACAAACATGATGAAGCAAATTTTCAAGCTGTTGAAGTCATAAACTGCATACAACAAAGCAGGGAAAATGTTTTTGTGACTTGAATAGCATTGTAAAATCTTCATCTACACTAGAAAAAAGAGAATATTTATTTCAAACCTATGAGCAGTAAAAATCTCAATTGCCTAATGGAGTTGACAGAACTGAGAGGCACTCTCTTAATGTTAGTTTTGGGGGAATAAAAAGGCATGCTATAGAAAGTGCATGCTATAAAAAGGAGTTTAAAATAACTAAAAGCTAGTGCACAGTGGTTCTGAGAGTCTTACAACAGGATGCACTGCTTTGTGTTGGATTTAGTATAAGTCTTTTAAAAGTTTTGTTTCAAAGAACAGTTATTTTATTGTGTACTTTATTATTTTAACTGAGATTAGTACAGTGGTACTTAATTATATCCTTTTGTAAGAAATATTTTCTGTTATGTCTCCAAAAACATGCAAATAAATATCCTTAAAATTCAGTTAACCCCAGCTTGTAGTCTGGCTCTGATGTGACTATATTTGTATATATTTGCATATCTCTGCATAAATAGATCCTTTTATTTATTCTTGGGGTTTCTAACATTCGTCTTAATCATTGAGTTAAAATTAATATAAGCCCTTTGAAATAATGTTAGCATACTATAGTTTTCCTCACATACAATCATACACATTTTTTGTACTGAAGAAGGATAAAATAGACTCCTGACATTTTTTGTGGGTAGAAAAGTTTAGGGTTAGACCAAAATTGTATTTGTAGATCAGTGGTATCCAACCTCAGACCAACTGACCTACTTTATCAAACTGAAATTCCAGTCTCCTTTTCCTTTTTCAGCTGTAGCAACGTGGTTTCTCTTCAGCAGCAGCAAGTGACTTCTCTTTCCTAGCCTAGTGATTCCCAGGAATTGTGAAGGGTCTGCAATTCCACCATGTTCCAGATCATACTGTGTACTGCAGTCCGAGGCTGAGAGGCCTAAGGTATGGCAGAGAAAGTGGCCAGAAGTGATTTATACATGTGGCCTCAAACTACAAGCAAAATCCTATGTTCATCATTGAGAGAGAAACTCATGAGAAGACAGAAAGTGAAAGGGAGGAATGGAGGAGCTGCCAGCAAAATATGAGTAGCTCTCAAAGTAACAATGCCTCTTTGGGTCACATAAATGTGATTAGGCGTCATTTCTGTAGGTGAACATGAACATGGGTGAATATTTACATATGTTAAGCCTATGTTACCTGCAGGGTACCCAGAAATATTGCTATCGGTTGTTAGTAACAATGTCTATTTATTCTGAAATTTTGAGATTTTGATTTTTGGTATATTTGACAAGGAAAAATTAAATGCTCAAAAATGCTCATGTGACAGGAAAACCACTTTCCCTCCCAGCTTTAATCATTTGTCCGTTCTTCCATGTTACTTGTTGCCCGTAAGGTTCACAGCGGAAGTCTTTTCATTTGTACAACTCTTGTGGACTTCAGTATGGGTACAGGGTGTGAAGAGGCACTCGGTTTAGGCTCATAAGTTTTTACAACAGCTAACCCCTAAAAAGGTGACCCTTTCTGAAAATGGGATCCCTTTTTAATTTTCACTGTCTTCCCCTCACATTTGCTTTGCTTTAAGTGATACTTGCTTTCAATGACTGTTTAATGAGGAAACATTTTTAAAGGTCTCTTCGTAAAAATGAGAACTGGGCCATTTCATATTTAGTTTATTTAAACAGTGTTTTTTTTCTTTAAAGATGAACTGTACATACTACTAAAATTCTGAAGCAAAATTTCTCTCAATGTATTGCCTCCTGCCCCTGCAGTCTTTGTTCACCCACACTTTGTTTTATTCACCACTTGCTTTACTTTATTGACAATTAGATACAGTCTTAGCATTTCAGATCCCATTGATCCGGAATCTGACAGAGGAATATTTAAGGGCCAAGTCCCTGAAAACTTTAGACTGTTATTTACAAAATGTTGCCATTTAAACAGGTTAGCAGAAAGATAAGGTAAGCACTTAAAATCTTTCATACACCAAGAGGGACCTAAATGTGAAGCATTGTCTGCCATAGCCCGAGACATTTTGTAGTTGCTATTGGAAACTGAAGAAAGCTTGGAAGCTTGCAAACCGGTGTCTGAATCTCTGAGTTGTATTTGCTATGGAGGGATGCTGTTTTCCGAGTCTGCTCTTTCTTTATTCTGTCTTTGTCTGCCTGGTGAGCACAAACTGCCTATACAAATGACAAGGGACCGACAAGATCATTATTGTGGGAATGTCTGGAAAAAGCTCGATGTTATTCTTTTAAGGTTTTTCAGGATAAAAAAGTAGATTTAAAAAAAAAAAGGATTAAAAATAATTTTGAGAAAGCTGGAAATCATTTCAAATTAGTTTCTTTAGTAGTAATTGTAATGTTGAGCCCAATTTATCATTGTATTACTCCAATACTATGCCAGAAAATGTTATTGAGGAATTACTAGTTAATGAACATAGTGTAAATTTAATACCTCTCCCTCTCTAGTAGGAGAACTCGTAAATCTACAGTGGCCTTTTTCAACTCCAGTGTATTTAATGTGGGCCCATGGTTCTTACAGACTTCACTAGGGATCAGGGCTGAATAAATTAAACTTTGTACAACCCCTTGGGAAGGGTTAGTCTTTATTACAATCCCTGATTTACAACTGTGGAAGCTTTTGTGCAAAGGTACAGGTCCTAAGTAAACAAAACAGATTGTCATTTTTGTTTCATGATTCTTAACATTTTCTAATAAAATTAATTTTGGTGCAACTCCATAACCTGTGTTGGAGTTTACCACAACAGAGGTGGAACTCAGGGTAGTGTCCAGGATTAAGGGCAACAAAAAAGTCCTTTTTCAAGTACATTGGGAGCAAGAAGAGGGCACCAGGCAATGTAGGTCCCCTGCAAGACACAAATGGTTATCAGGCGGCTATGCCAGACAAGAAAGCTGATATTTTTAACAGTTTCTTTGCCTCTGTTTTCCTGAACAGGGACCAGGATATCCCACCTACCAGAGGTAGGGACAATCTTGGGAATAGTTCAATCAAGCCTTTAGTCAGTGCAAATGTAGTTTGGGATCTTCTGGAAGGGCTAGACATTTTTAAATCTGCAGGTCCAGATGACCTCCACACAAGGGTGTTGAGGGAGCTGGCAGGGGTCATTGAGGAGCCCTTGGCCCGGCTGTATGAGCATTCATGGTCATCTGGCCAGGTGCTGGGGGATTGGAAACTGGCTAATGTGGTCCCTATTTTTAAGAAGGGAAGGAAGGAGGACCCAAGGAGTTATAGGCCTGTAAGCCTCACCTTGGTGCTCAGGAAGGTCTTGGAGAGAATTATCAAGGAGCATATCTGTGGGGGGCCTGCAGGGTGCCGCGCCAGGAGCCTTGTTCCGGCAGGCCCCGTATGCAAATCGGGTTGGACGCTAGCTTATCTCATGCTAGCTTCAGGTTTCCCCTTATCTGGCTGCTAGACCAATCAGATTTCGCGAGATCTCTTGAACGAAGGTACTTACGAGTTGTTGCTGATAGTGGTTGTTTTTATTGAGATCGCGATACAGCAGACAGTTAGTCACCGAAGGGAGGGGGAAGGTTCCGGGGGTGGCAGGTGTTGCTGTGACCTCTCACTATGGCTTAGCGAGCAATTTCTAGCAA
>JAGPOW010001918.1:4254648-4271362 GCA_030014935.1 Caiman crocodilus | reverse complement strand
CTTTGATTAATCCTTGTAATAAAAACTTAGTATAGAATCCTCTCGTCTCGAGTCCCTGAATTTGGATCGCCAGAACCTGGCCCTAGCGGGCTGTAACAACTTTAAATCAGCAACCTCACTTAGATTTCAGTTCATCTTCTGCTGAAGTCAACTGGAGACTCTCTACTGATTTCAACAGACATTGGAACAGGCTCTCGTTATACCATATCAGAAGGAATGTCTTGCTAGGTACTAAACTTATTTAACTGGTTATTTAAAATTTTAATACCAGTGCCAAAGTATCCCAGACATTCCAAGGAAATATTTAGGCAAGGCATATGAAACTTTTAAAAGGACAGCTGGTTACAGATGTTCATGTTTATGCAGGGAGCAAACCTGAGAGATGTTTAAAATATTCCAAATAGTTATGACTGGATATGAACAAGCCCACAGCAAACATATTGTTGTTCAAAGTACATCATAGCCAAAAAGAGAGATCCCTCATTCAAAATTATAAAAAAATATATACTTTTGGCATACAGCAAATACAAAATTTAACTCTAATTTAGTAATCAAAACCTATGCTTAAAAAAGAAAACTAGAGAAAAGGAGAAAAATAAATTGTTCCAGTTAGATTTGTGTGAGCTGGAGGCATAACCTGCCTAGCAAGCACACTCCTGTTACATAAAATTTTTCAACTATCTGGACTCTGGAGAGTAGGAACAAAGATTTATTGGTGTTACAGGCTGAGGGGCCTTGCTCTAAACTTTAAAGTCTAAAAATAGCTTTCTCCTTTTACCTCTCACCCCTTGAGGCAGAATCCCACCTTGAATGACAGACTGATTTAATTACAATATAAATAGTTTGTCTTTCTTTGCCCTCTGGCTGTACAATCAAATTCTGGTACTTAATTATCCAGCTGGTTTAAGGAAAGGCAAGATTCTCTAAATGTAAGTCATATCTTAAAATAATTCCATACCTATTTTATTAATAACACCTCATATGATTGTACCTGTATTGATCTTAAACTCCTAATGTGTTTTACATCATTTAGCTGTTTACATTTTGTATTGTACTTTTTTTGGAAGGTATAACTAGCCAGGTCAGTTCAATTTCTTGCTCTCTAGCCCTATCCTTGTGGGGATGAAGCATTGCAGAAAAGTTTCCATATAACTTTTAATAATACAGAAACTGAATAAATCTAATAAAAAACTTTTTATTAATATTTTAGGCCTCGCTCCTGAAAAGATTTGTACATTTGATTATCTTTATGGACTACAGCATTGCAGTCAATAGGATTGTGCAAGATTGTGTAAATTAATCACATACAAGTCTTTGTAGGGTCGGGGCAACTGATTACAGCTGCTTCGTAATCTTCCCTTAAAAATATTATATTACTTTTCTTCTAAACTACATGCCACCTGTTTAAACACATCAGGCTCTCTAGTACTCCTTTGGTTACATATTCCAGCCACCTATAGCCACCTCTGGACTCCTTTTTTCTTGCAGGGAGATAAAATAAAATGAACCTGTTTTTCAAAAATTTCTAACCTTAAAGTTTTGAGTCATTAGCCTTAGTCTTGCAAAGACAACCTTATCCAAGCAGTCATACGTTCAGCAGTTTTTCAGATCAGTTAATTAAATGCTTTTGGCAGTCGTTGATGCGCTGAATAAAAGCCATGAGAAAGTAAGCAATAAGCGTGCATGCTGCATGCATTTTTCAGTGCACTACTTAAGAAGTGCTGGATGATGCTTACTGGAATATTATTAATTGGTCTTAGACGTGGAGATGAAGACCGGATGTATTTTTGAATGCTATGGAGAACTAGATGACCTTTAAAGAGAAACCTGTAATTCACTGTACCTTTCCCTTCCCAATGAAATAAGCTTCTTTCCCCCTCCCCCCCCCCTCCACCAAGTTGTTCCTTCCCTCCTAACCACAATGTCCCAGCTAGCCCTGTTTTGCCTCTCTATCATTAAATGTACAGGCTTCTGATAGATCTTTAACAATTCAACTGAACATTCCCTGCTAGGATCTTAAAACCTTTATTATACATCATAGGGTGTGGGAAATAACACTATATGCCCTCCAGTACAAGTTCACCAATGTAACTCTACCGAAGGCACACCTGAGGATTTACATTTCACAGAATTTAAAGAAGATTGGAACCATTATAGACCCTTTGGGCAGTGAGACCATACTGAAGACTGCCATCATGAAAATGCATCCTGTGCACTTTCACTTGGCATGAGCCAAATCCTCCAAAATGTTGTGTAGCTAGGTTTTGGCACACCAAGCACCAGTCTTGGGCATGCTCATTAGAGATGCGTGGATATACCCACCACTGTGCTCATGGCAGTTATATGGCATTTTTTGGCATTTGGTGCCATGTGGAAGGCATGATTTCTCAGCAGCACTGTCTGTCATCTTGTAGACATGATGTTTAACAGAGCTCCATTAAAATTACTCTCAAGTTCATTAATACAGTGTTGATGTGCTGACGTGTATATTTACTGCACAGTAACCAAAATTACTGTGCAGTACAGGCACACGCCTGTACTTCACACTAAATATGGCCACTTATGCCAACTATGGTGATTTACGCTGACTTACACATCATGCAGGTATCAAATTTATGTCTAATTAATTACTGTGCAGTAATGCACGTATAGTTGCCTTACTGCTCAGTAACACTGTGTAAGGCTACAGAAGAATGTAAACCTTAATGTGTGGCAAGTTTAATACCTCCTTCCTGATGACATTTATCCCTTTGCCATGGTTGCATAATTCTCATTGCACTGAAAGAATAGATTCAAACACATTTCTTTAAAAGAGTTACCGTGGAAAATATCCTGCCATAAATTCAATAATGTGACTTGCCCTAGCAGTGCCAGTAACTGCAACAGGAGTGTTCTGCATACCTTTCATACTTCCAAGCCTACTGGATATAACAGCTGAAACTTGTTAAGAGTATTTAATAGAGCTAAGTATACATGCTGAGTTTCATACACGCTGAGATTCATATTTGTCTGGGGAAGTGAAGCTTAATATTCACAGCTGAATCCATATAAATATGGCCTCTTTGCTGAGAAGATGATGTTTTTAATTTTGCATCAAAGGAAATGGATATTTTGCTTATAAAAATGAATAGTTGGTAAGTAATGGTCAAAAAGGAAAGAGCTGTCACCACTAAAAGTATGCAAATCCCCATTCTTGGAGACTAAGATGTTGCCAGGATCTAAAATATACAAGGCTTTTCTTGAGACGAAAGACCAAGATAGCAAATGGATGGCAGCCACTGCACATGCATAAAAGCCTTGTCAGAGCAAAAGAAAAACTCAGCATGCCTTTAATGTTGTATTTTAAAAATACAGTATGAAAAACCCTTCTCAAAGCTAAACAGAGACTGCCGAGGTAGGAACTATAATAGACTCACATTAACAAGCAACCAAACAAACAACTTTTGAATCAGTGAGAAAGGCTTGAAAGCTTTCTCTAAATGCTGCCTTTTCTCTATTGGGCTATGTACCATCATTTCACTTATGCATGTTTCACATTTTATCCTCTGTTTTTGTTCAGAGGAAGAAAACTGAATAGATCAAAAAGACCAAAATGGAACAGAATACATTGAAAGGTGTCATTTATAATAAAGTCCTTTAAAAATTTCAAACAAATTAAACAATGAAAGTAGTAAAAAGAACCCAGACCATAACAGAAACTGAAACAAAGGATAGAGAGAAAATGAGAGTATAAAATATTTTAATAAAAGAACTTGACACATCTGAAAGTGAAGATGAAAAGCACAAATATCATGTCTTAGAAATGAATTTCTTTCACAGAGCACTTGTTTTAGAAGACACTGTGTTCTGTGGGGAAAGGATGTAGCAGGGACAAAACATGACTTGAGTGAGAATGTGTCAGACATTGAAAATGCAACTGAAGTACAGACAGTTCCAGAATCTGTATTACACAGGCTAAAAATATGCCCAGTGCAAATGAATAAGTTGATTAATCATTTTAATAAATAAGGCCTCTATTCACTGTTTGATTGCCATGGTTTAGGAAAAAAAGCTTCTATTAGGCTGCCTTAACTTCCATTGTGCCTAATCCTGATGCAGGAACCTGTTATGGTTTGACAGCATTCAAGAGCTATGTTTGGACAGCATCCATCTACTTATTTGGCGCCTCCCAATCATACTCTCTCTAGACTTCACATAGCCTTTGGGAAGTCAGGGAGTATTATCCCTAATTCACAGATGGCCACTTAAGCACAGAAGGATTATTCACATTTCCCATACATCACATATGAAGTCTGGGGCACAATCTGAGTTATTTGTTAGATCTTCTGTGCCTGAACCATTACACCCAACTTCCTCCTACTGGCAAACAGAAAATCCTTGATTCTCATTAATCTGCTTTCTAATTGGTCAAAGGTGCCCCTGATTTCATGCTTAGAACAGACTGAGTTGAAGGAGTACTGCCTTGGTGAAGAGTTGGAAACGGAGTTCAAAACACAAATGTATTACTACTATGTGGCAGAGATCAGTGCTCTGTTTGACACTGTAGAATCATAGAGAATTAAGGCTGGAAGGGAATTCTATAAGTTGTTCAGTCTAATCCACTGCTTGAACCAGTATCATCTCTATCCAGACCATCTTAACCCTAACTCCAATTGTAACCATATTAAAAGAGGAGATGCTGAATGAGCCAGTGCAGAGTTAACAGTGGGGCCAAAAGATTTGGTGTTGTATAGATCCTTTTTTCTTTGGCTTATGGAGAGGCAAAGGCCATGTAGAAATCTATATAGAGCTATGCTAGATACTGGACTGGAGTAATTAACTTTCTGTGACATGGCTCCACAGCTACTCTACCCCTTAGGAATGCCAAGGTAGGTGCAAAAGTTCCTTTTTAGACCCCAATTCTGCAATGCTTACATTCAAATAATTTCCATTGATGTCAACAGGTTTCCTGAGTATACAAGAACATAAAATCTTGCATGGGACTGGCTGCTGACTTCTAAAGTCACTTTTGTCTGTAGGACCATCTGTAAGGTCATTTTTGTCTCCTGCTGTAATACACCTTGTTGGATGTCTTACCACAAACCTCAAAAGCCTATGAGCTCATCATTGTCTCTCTATTTGGATATTTAAGTAAAGAAAACTTAAAAAGACAGTGGCCTGCCATACTCATTCAACTTAGCCTGGCCTGAACAAGTTTTCACAAGCCATCCAACAAAATGTAGTTATTAAAAGCTGGGGCAGTGTTACAGATATTATGAATGCTTGATAGTAGTATCTTCATTAATTAGTATGAATATGATTAAACATGTGCATACTCTTATATTTGCACCATTTAAAAAGATAAATATGCAGATTCCTGAGCCTCTCTCCTAATTTTCAACCTACAGAACTTTGAAAATTAATTCCTCAGGTCTCTGTATCTCCTTATACATAAAGTAAAAATTAGAACCAATTTCAGTTGTGGTATATAAATCTCAGGAGGAGCTGCACCTGCTTATTCTAGGGCTTAATTTTACTCTTCATATTTATTTAAATGCTAAAGTTTCATGAATTAATTACATTAAATGCCATCAGGAAAGCAATATAAGTTCTCAAACAGTCATTAGAGACAGTAAAGCAGTTTAGCTAAAACAAGGTCGTCAGAACATTTTTTTACAAGAGAACCCAAACCCAATTTTATTGAGGTTCTGCAATTCATTTAGGTAAGTTATTTTTGAGGTTTCCATCTGGAATCATAAGCACAGCTGTTGGAAACAGGCAGGGGAAGTCTAGTCTAATGAATTTCCCAGCCCACTTTTGCAGATTCTACAGGCTCTTAAAGTCTGCATGAGCCACAATCAGAATCAAACTTCATAATGGTTGCTATTTTCTATAGAATTAGCAAGCCGTTTTCCACCCCCCTCACTTAGGTTGGTAAAAATAGGAGCAATTTAATTATTAATTGCTATTAATAATCCAAAATTTTGGATATTTTGCAAAATATCATTTATTAAGGAGTCCACACAACATTGTAGGAATTGTGTAAATGTAAAACAGAAGGCATAGTCCTTATCCTAATGGCATGCATCTCAGATGTTGGCTTTTCCCTGGAAATTGAGGGCATCCAATGTCACTTAGGATATTGTCAGTCCATTGCACTAACTTCGACATAACAGGCAAAAATATAGACATGGGGGGATTAAGAACAAAGTGGACTTAATAGTTAAATGGTACCCAAAGAGAATGCTCTGTGTTATTTACCTTATTTATCAGACACATACATCCATGCCACTATTGCTAAAATATAGTCTTATTTATGGAAAGCATTGAAATAAGAAATCTGAACTATAAAGAAAATGCATTTTTTTGTGCACATATTTCATCTCAAAGGCAGCCTCCTGATGCAAAGAGTGAATAGCAAATTGGGAAGGAAATGGTAGTCTTCACATTTGGAGAAACAGTAATTCAGAGAGTGAAATGTTACTTTGTTAAAATATTCATGTCAATTACTTTGTTTAGCATCCCCATCCTCACATTATAATTGCATTTCCCCCCCCTCACAGCCTCCCTTGAAATTTGGGGCTCATTGCTGTTAGTATTTTTCATCTCATTCCAAAACCTGTCTCTATTTAATTCAGAGGCTTTTCACCACTGACTGATCTCACCTGGAGACAGTATAATGCAAGATTAAAAGGTACAGGAAAAGTTAGAGATAAACCCTCTACTTTGCCAAGTTTTAAAGAAGCATAATCCCTAAGCCAGTTATATACAGCTTCCAAGAATTAAGATAGTAACAGTGAGGTAATTCCAAAAACATTGTTAATATGGGACCTGAGCCAGGGTAAGCAGCTCCCCAGGGACACTGTTCTCACTGATAACCTTATATAGAAGGCAACATGTGGAATGGATATGGGACACACTTGCACATTTCACATTTCAGGATGACCTTCTTACCTGAGTTCTCCTGATGGAATATTATTACATTTTATGTCATATAGAGATTAGATAAAAGGCACTAAAAGGGCAGCCAGTCAAATCTGTATCCAATGCCATTTGACAGTATAAGTGAAGCAACACAGCCTCAGTTTCTGCAAAGTGACATAATTCCTTCTGCAGACTTTGGTCTCATGAAGGTAAAACAATATTTATCCTTCTATATTTGTTTAAAAATAAAAGGAATGGGGCTTGGACTTTCAAACAGGTTCAGAGCTGGCCTTACTGTGCTCACACTGAAGTCCATGGTAAAAATCCTATTTTCTTGTTTGGGAGCAGTATTAGAGCAGGGTTAATCACTTTTGAAAGTCTCCACCTAAATTGTACTGTAATTAACCACATTTCGGACAACTTCAAATTTAAGAAGACCCTCCAGTAATTAGATTCTAGATATGGAAAATAATAAGTTTGTTATAAATTTTCCATGCCTAGAATCTAATTACTGTGGAGTCATTGTAAATTAGTTCCCCCCATTGCTGCGGCAGGGAAAGCAATGGTAGAGAGCAGGCAGCTTACCCTGACCTCTGGACCCCCTTGCCACTTGCTCCCTGCTGCTTGTTCCCTCCCAGCACTTGTCTCCCCTACCCTTGTGTCTGTCTCCCTCCCAGTGCCTGTCTTCTTGCTAACATTTGCCCCCTCCATGTATGTTTTCCTGCCACTTGCCATTCCCACATCTGTGCTCCCCGGCACTTGCCCCCACATCACTTGCCCCTCACCTCTGCTTACTTTATGTAGTGACTCTGGACCTAGCCAGGCAGCAGCAGCAGCAGCTCTGGCCCCTGGCTACTGCATAGGTTTCCTTTCACCATTCCCCCTCAACTCCCCACTATCCCTGCACTGTACAGTCTCTCCCAAACTCCTTCACCATGCCTCCCTTCCCTGATGCACAAGCCACCTGAAGCCCTGAAGCCTTGGCCAGACATCAGTGGTGGCAGCAGGCCTGGCCCTGGCCCTGGCACTTGATTCCAAGTTGTGCCCCCCCACCCCCGCCAATCTTAAGTATATGTGGTAATGTTATAATTTGATTCAGATGTTTGAGTACTATATACTCCCATCATAAGTTTCCACTCATTCCCCTAATGCATGCATGACTACACATACATTAATACAGATTGGGAAACATCCATAAATCAGTGTTTCTATATTAAAAAAATGCAAATGATAAAAAAAAATGCAAACAAACTTCTGCTTTCATTTCCATCCATACAATCACACTGTTTCTCTTTCAAAATATGGAGTTAAACAGTTCAGCATTACCAGAATGCCTTACCTCACCTCTTAAGTAGGTAATTACCATTAATTTTCCAATTCAATTTGAACTTACCTGTGTAAAGACTACTAAACTTGAAGGCACTGATTTTTAAAATAAGATTTTCAGTCAGATGAATAGTTTTTCAATGTGTTCAGTCAGAAACTTAAAACAATACTGTGCAACTTAGCTGATGAATATCACAGGTTAATATGAGCCGAACCAAAAATTTATGAATAACTGATTACAAAAATAATTCACTGAATTTTTTTGCCAAATGCTGATGAATAACTGTATATTTTCAGAAATAAGGATTAATATACAAAGGATTTGTTTATAAAAATGAAATCAATTTATAATAAACAATAGTCACAACAATTGGTTCAGCCATCTTTGAAAAGGCCACTCTCAGCAATATCACTTTTGCAATAGAATCTTAGGATTGGATGGGATTTCAAGGGTCATCTAGTCCAACCCCTTTTGCATGGCTGAAGGACGTATTAAACCCAGCCAAATAATAATCTGCTTCCTCTTGAAAAACTCTTCCTCTTGAGAAAATACTTCCTTGGGCTGCTTGTGCTATTTTTCTACTGTTTTACAGTTAGGATGTTACTCCTGAGATCTGATTTGTAGCTGCTTTCTTGTAGTTAAAACATATTCCCTTGTGTCATGCTCTCTGTCAACCTTACTACCTCCACTTCTCTTTGTCCTTACCCATTATAGTTCTCCATCCTACAATTCAACCTGATATCTTCTCTAGTAATTTAATTCCAACAACAGAGAACACATGAAGCCTTGATCTTCCTTCCACCCTTCATGTACCACAGCAATAACCACATCATTTACTGTTCGCTTTGGTGCCCTGTTATTAACCTCACTTGAAAAAAGTCTTCTCACAGAGGTAGAACTTACTGCTGGGCTTTCAGGTTTCTCCTTCAGCAAAATTCAATGGTCCCTCAAAGACACTTTCACTTGTCAGGCATCCATTTGTTTAACAGGGTCCAACAGCTGAAATGAAAGGTTATGCTTTGCAGAACATTTTATATACGAGTATATTGATAGTGATTGCATTTGGATATTAGAATTTCTTTAATGTAAGAATTTAAAAAGCAAACAGATGACATACAGTTTCCATGAATCTCAAGGCCTGCATACTTAAGAATTGCTCCAAGGATTTAATTTCATATATTGCCAGTGCTTCACTATAGGCCACAATTAATTCCTTTGCTATTGTAACACCTTTAGTTGATATGAACATGTTTGGCATCAATTAAGCATATAATATTTAATGGTACTGGAGTCCCATTACTGTCAATCACAAAGTAAGCAGAAAACTTATTTACATAAGCACTAAACTTAAAATCATGTAGCGAAATAATGGATTGTCTGAATTAGGGAATTTAGGGAATACCAATGTATCATTGTACTCTAAATTGAGATAAGCCCTAAGATATTGCCAGTCAGTAATATCATTTATCTTTTTAAAACTGTTGATCAGCCAGAATGAACTATTGTTGCAATCAATACTTATACCCAAAATCTACTACACAGCATAAAGATGAATGGAAATTCCACATGTAACTGATTACCCACAAATCATGCGAGGCTTGCATTGTGGTTAAAGCTTAAAGGCCCATCATTTGCCCAACATGAATGTAAGCTATTTTTCAGGTCATGGTTCAGCAAAGCAAACAGACCGGTGCATGAAAGATTTGTGTTTCAGCTCTAATGACTGAAAATGTTATACAAAATATGGTGTACATTAGCCATAGAAGGAACCAACTGTGGGAAACCTTAACCACCAGACTATTCAGCTGTAGTCCAGAAATAACATTTCTGGCAGCAATGTCAATGAATCAGATGGTTTTTGTGCCTGACATAACAACACATATGGCAATGAAGACATGCCTTTTATTATCATATATTCAGTTGAGACACAATTAATAAAAAGATTTCCATAATTCATTCAGGGTGAATTAACAGTAACATGCGACTTGCGTGAGTGATCACATGCCATGAGGTAATGACAAGGGAATACTGAAGAGTGACAATGAACAGTTCGCAAAAAAATCCTTAGGCAGCAATCTCTTCATTTAACTGGGCTAGGAATAGAAGAAATGAATAGCAATCCCACGGTAGCTGCATGTTGTAGGTGCGACTACACCACTTTGCTTCTAGCTGGTAAAGAGCACTTACTACCACGTTTTCCTTAAATTAACAGCTGTGCCAGGTATGCTGTGGAGACAGATCATCTATACTGGTATAATTTACACTGATGATGTATTTACCCCAATTCTTTTAGGGGTAATTCTACAATGTTCAATTTATTGGAGTATAACAGGCTACATCATGAGTGACTGGTGCCTCCTGAATCTGTGGGACACCCACAGAAGCTGCTGATGGTGGCAGCCCTGTAAAGGAGGGCACCAGGCCTACTAACAGCATCAGTATCAGCCATCCAGGGGTGGGGAGGGCACCCCATGCCTACCCTACCAGTTGCCTATGTGCTATATTATCTGTCCAATTCTTTTTTGACAATAATGTAAAACATAACAGCATTGGCGTAAATATGTATCTATCCAGGTTCTTAATGAGATTAAGGATGAAGTTACATCAGGGGTCAGCAAAATGTGGTCCGGGGGTCAGATGCAGCCCACCAGGCCTTTCTATCCAGCCCAGGGGGCCCCTAAAAGATTTAGAAAATTAATATTTATCTGCCCCTGGCTGCCTATCATGTGGCCCTCAATGGCTTGCCAAAACTCAGTAAGCGGCCCTCCACCCAAAATAATTGCCTGCCCCCGAGTTACATATTACACTAGAATATACCAAATCTGTGGAATGTTAAGCAGTGTTAAAGTTAAAATACGCTGTGAGAAGTCACATGTTGAGGGTTAATACTATTTCTTGCCTGTACTGCTCTGACTTGCCACTAGAGGGTTGGTGGCCAGGGGTATGTCTACTAGGAGCCAAGACATCTGAACTCTATCCCTGAGCAAAAAGAATGGTGCATTCTGAGATGCTGAAGGACTGCGAATTGGTATTTTTTTGTCCATGAAGGCACCTGAAGTTACGCTAACATGAGCTGGGTAGCATGGCCTAGAATTAACCATTTCCTGAAGTGACATAACTTTGAGATGTTCAGAGGGCACTTAGCACAAGTTAACGAGTTTTAACCTTGTATGCTTGTATTTTAGGAGTTTTTAGGATTGTCTAAGTGTAATGTATGGTTTCTGACATACTGCTTAAATTTGAGCAAGTCATTTATTCTCCAATCCTGAAAACCTTAATGCCTTTAACTTTAAGCATGGGTGTAGTTGTATTAAAAGTCAATACGTCTATATACGCACACTTAAAGTTAAGTATGTTCAAGTGCTTGTGAGACTAGGGCTTTAATGTTACTATGCCCCAATTTCCCCATTGTAAACTGGAAATAAAGCTTCTTTTTTCCTACCTCTTTCCTTGTTTATTACTTGGACAATTGCAAGACTGCAAACTCTATCAGTTTTTCATTCTGTATGCATAGAAGATCCTAGCATATTGAATCCTTATTCTCAATGGGGCCTTTAAAATACTTCAGTAAAATGAATTGCACTTTCTAAAATGTAACCCACATGTAGGTTTTAACTTTGCAATAAATGTTAAAGAAAATGTTACAGACTAAACCAAAGAATTTGTTTTTTTCAGTGAATAAGCTTTACAAATTCTTCTCACTCCATTTCTAGAGTTCTTTCTTGGAAATTCCTTTCCACTGCACATTAAGGCTAGGGACAGAAATTAGACATAAACTGGTATTGAACCATATGGCTGGAAGAGATCCCAAAGGATCATCAGGTCCAGCCCCCTGCATAAGCAGGAAAGACATCTGGGGTCAGACAACCCCAGCCAGGTGACCGTCCAGTCTTCTCTTGAAGACCTCTAGGGTAGATGATTGCGCCACCTCTGGGGGAAGCTTGTTTCATAGTCTGGACACCGTATTTGTAAAGAAGTTTTTCCTAATGTTCAGCTTGAAACTATCTTCCAGGAGTTTGTGGCTGTTGTTTCCAGTTTTCCCCCAGGGCACCCTGGTGAGCAGTGAACAGTTGTTCACCAAGCCCCTGATGTATGCCTCTGATATAGTGATAAGCTGCAATCAGGTCCCCTCTAAGCCTTCTTTTCTTTAGGCTGAAGCGTCCAAGATCCCTCAGTTTCTCCTTGTATGGCTTGCCATGCAAGCCCCTGATCATGCAGGTGGCTCTTCTGTGTACCCTCTTTGAGCTTTAGCACATCCTTGTTGAAGTACAGTGCTCGTGCTCAGAACTGGATCCAATACTCCAGCTGCAGCTGCGCCAGTGTCGAGTAAAGTGGGAGAATCACTCCTTTGGATTTATTGGAGAAGCATCGATTGATGCATGCCAGAGTTTTATCTATCCTAGCTACTGTGTCACAGTGCCAGCTCATATTCATGGTGGGGCCTATTGTTACTCCCAGATCCCTTTCATTTATAATGATGGTCAGGTTAGTAATGCCCGGCCTGTAGGTGTGCTGGGTGGGGTTTCCTTTCCAGATGCAGCACTTTGCAATTCTCTACGTTGAACCTCATCTGGTTCCATTCTGCCCACCATGCCAGCCTGTCTAGGTCTGCTTGTATCTCCAGCCTATCTGCAGGTGTGTCCACACAACCCCATATCTTGGTGTTGTCCGTGAACTTGGCCAATGGGCTTTTCACTCCCTCATCCAGGTTGTTGATGAAGATATTGAACAGCACCAGGCCATGTACTGACCCCTGGGGTATGCCAGTGCCCACATCTCACCAGTGATCAGAAACCAGTTCAAATATGTAACACAACAGAAGTTCAATACACATAAAACTCTTTCAAAATGGCTGAAACTGAATTAAAATAAAACTGGATGGTTGTATTATCAAACTTAACTGATTTAGGTTAAATCAATTTATTGAAATTGTGTCCCGGATCCCCTCCAGATTCAAATAAACTTACAGTCCCCCAGCAGCCCAGGATGCTTTGCACCTCCCCTGCAAGCTCCCCTCACAGGGTGGGCAGCTAACTTTGGCCCAGGATGTCTGGTGTAACTGGACAGAGAGGTGTTCTCTAGCTCACCCTGGCTTTTGGCCTGAGCCACTGCAGGCATGTGGCTACATTTCCAGAAGTGGAAGTGAATGTTTGTTCCTTAGACTTGTTTATTAGTTTAGACTTGTTTATTGGTTCAATCTATGCCATTTAGACTAACTTGTGAAGATTGAATCGATTCAGCCTCAGGCTTTTTGACTTTCTGTAGTTAGTCCAGAACAAAATGAAATACTCAAGAAATAAGTGATTGAACTTGGAGAAGGCAGAATTTGTGACAATCTAGTGCCTAGTGTAGGTTTGTAGCACATGCCAATCACTGCAGCATCTGAATCTCTTGCACTGGGGGGGTGTTTCTCCAATTATCTGCAACCTTTGCCTTGAAAAGAGGCATCTATAGACCTCTGCAGTCCCATTAAACTGTTGGGGAACTAATGCAAACAAATCCCTTTGCTGCCACTTCTGAATTCAATGCAATTCATATCAGGATGCAAAAGAACATTTTCATTTTCCTGTTGGTAGCAGGAGAACCGCATGTAAGGCCAAAAAGCAGAGGTGGGCAAAATGTGTCCCAGGGACCAGATGTAGCCTGCCAGGCCATTCTATCTGGCCTGGGGGCCCCCTAAAAAAATTAGAAAATTAATATTTATCTGCCCCTGGCTGCCTATCATATGATCTTGATAGCTTGCCAAAACTCAGTAAGCAGCCCTCCTCCCAAAATAATTGCCCACCCCTGCCAAAGAGGGAGTAAAGTGATTAGTAATAATATTAAAGAGAGAGAAGGTAAAAATGCTCCTTAAGAGCTAAGACTGGAAACACTAAAGGTTAAATTCAGAGAATTGACAGGCAGCCAAGAAACACACTGAGTGGAGAAGATGACACGGAGCTTGCAAGGAATTGGCAGGCAGTCACTATGGGAGATGCCAAAAGGGAACACACAAAGAGACTGAAATGAGTCAGAACTTATAAAAGAGGACATAAGAAAACCCACGAAAAGGGGGGCTGAGAAATGGGAGGCAGAATCCAAGACTTACAGCTGTAAAAATGTGAAATAAAAATAGTTGGAAAATGCAATCCAGATCCTATTTGACCCTCTAGAGATGGACCAAATAAGCTTAACACGATGGGTCATGCAGTGGAAACCATTTATAATATACTCAGATACCTTGCAAATTCAGATACAGAGAAATAGATGGAAATTCCCAACTTTTCTCTGAAAGGCAATTTCCAAATTACAAGTTTTAGTTTCATAGTTTCATAGTAGCTAGGGTCAGGAGGGACCTAAACAGATCATCTAGCCTGACCCCTTGCCACAGGCAGGAATGAATGCTGGGTTCACAAGACCCCAGACAGGTGATCATCTAACCTCTTTTTGAATTTACACAAGGTTGGGGCAAGGACCACTTCCCTGGGAAGTTGGTTATTATTTATTTCTGCTTATCTTTGCAAACTCTGAAGTCCATTTGCAAATGTGAGTCATGGCTGCAGATACATCTCTCAGGGTGCATCAACACATATATTTAAGCATGACTAAATGTATTGCTCATTAAGTTGATGCTCATTAAGCAATTTTTGGCAGGTGTCTACAGGTGCAGGGACTTGACAATAAAGTTAATTCCAAGACCCTGCAGCCCTGCCATATGCCCCTAATGGCTGGGCAGACCCAGCACTAAAGTTAGTGCTGGGTTTCATCTACACATGTGTTAATACACTTTAACTAATTGCGTCTACATTTGATACCTGCATCAAATTTAGGGACGATTAGTCTAATTTTGCCATTTTTAATGCACTTGAAGGGCGCACATGTATAGACATGCACCTGTAATATGCATTAAATTAGAATAACGCACATTAATGCTTTTTGTGTAGACATGCCCTCAGTGTAGCTGTTTTAAAGATATGGGGATATTATGCAGATATCCATCCTATTTAAGTTCTTGTTGGCTTCATTTAGAGTTTAGGGTGAATAGACACAATACAGGCTCATACCCTATTTGCATCTACTTGCTATCTATAGGTTAAAGCAGCAGACATGGCATTGGAAATATTTTACAACTGGTTTTAGTAGAGATTTGAAACGGTTTCATGCTTTATTTTGAAATCTAGGCAGCAACTGCTGTTTTCCTCTGACATCTGAATGCAGTGCAGACACACTATCTACTACTTCAGCTGAGTATGAAATTAATTTGAAATCTTGGGCAACCTCTGGAAAACATGTCAATGCTCTTCTTGGATTTGACCTTTGACCTTACTGTAAACTGAAACTATCTGACAAGTGAGGCATGCAAAATATGTGCTTTGTGCTTCCTGGGTGTGCTTTATTATTTTTATTTACTTATTTTAATTGAAATCAAAAGAGCTAGAAACAGCTCTTCTTTCAGATATAGAAGACCTTAATAGTATTTATTAATATAATGTGCAGCCCCATCAAATTTAAGAACTTTTCCCAAAATAAACCAGAAAACACAGACAACTACATTCCCTTCCTCCACCACTATTCACAACACTCACTTTCCCCTTTTGAGCACACCCTTTGCCTGTTTCTCAGATAGCCACAGAGAACTGATGGGCTTTACAGCGTGCCCTAAAGGTCAATGGATGTATACAAAGGAGAGCCAGTTGGTTTTGAAAGATTTCCTTTCTATTGAAAGGGATCCAACCAAAGCACCTTTGCTGATATTACTACAGCAGCCTGGAACCGGTAGAGAAGCAATTTCTAGGCCATTTGGATTTTATATGACAAAGTCAACACCTGGTAAGCATTAGGCATCCAACATAGAACATGGTGTACCTTTATCCAGGAAGTTCTGCCTCACAAATTAGCCGTTGAATTCAGAACCAGCCTCAGAGTCTGGATGCATTTTGAGATGGACACATATGCAGTTTCTTTGAATATGTACAACTGTCTGTAACCAGTCAGAACATCCAGGCCTTCCCTAAATAAACTAATGGTGATGTTACATGTAATATTTAGGCCATACTGAGTGCATTTAAAATGTAAATGTCCACACAGTAAATCTTGTTAATTTGTGCTGACAAAATCTTGTTAAAGTCTTGTTAAATCTTCAAGTCAACAAGTCAAATCAACAAGTCAAATCTTGTTAAAGTGTCCCTGAGCGACTCTGAGAGTCTCAAAGTTATGCCACTTCAAGCGAAAGTTAACTCTAGGCCACGTTATCTAGCCTTCATTAGGGTAAATAAGTATCATAGTATCTAGGGTCAGAAGGGGCCTAGAGCAGACCATCTAGTCTGACCCCCCGCCAATGGCAGGAACGAGTGCTAGGGTCACAGGACCCTAGCCAAGTACCTATCTAATCTACTCTTGAAGACACCCAAGGTAGGAGCAAGAACAACTTCCCTAGGAAGCTGGTTCCACATCCTAGCCACCCTTACTGTGAAGTAGTATTTCCTAATGTCCAACCTAAACCTG
>JAGPOW010001918.1:4146995-4254548 GCA_030014935.1 Caiman crocodilus | reverse complement strand
TTGGCCTTCCCAACCACCGTCTGACATTGGCGGCTTATGTTCATCTTGGCATCAACAATGACGCCAAGATCCCGTTCCTCCACCGTGCTAGTAAGAGGGTAATTTAGTGCCAAATGCTAGTAAGTAATTTGACATCTCTAGCATCTCAGGATTCACTGCTCCCAGCCCCTCCCATCCAGCCTAGGTGTTTTGGCTCTTAGCCATACCTCTGCTCATCAGCCCTCTAGTGGCAAGTCAGAGCTGTGCAGGGAAGAAACAGTAGTAAACCTTAACTTGCACCTTTCCACAGCATATTCTAACTTTAACACTGCCTTACATTCGAAAGATTTAGCATGGTCTAAGCATAACATGTAACTTCACCCTAATAAGCCATACTGGTCATTGCTGTTTCCTGATCTTTTCCTAGTAAGACACTAACTACTTCCCTGGAACAGAAAAAGACATGTCAAGAACTCATTAAAGGGGCAGATACCATTATCTAGTACTTTAGCTGCTTTTTCCAGTAAGCCAGCATTTCTTCAATCTACTGTAGCTTGATCACTACCACTTTAGCTTTCATGCCTGCATCATTCTTAACAGGATGCTGCACAAGGAAACCAACTATTCTAAGGGTGGAAACAGATGTTATCATTGTTTCATCATAAAAGTTTTATGATGGCACAAAGGCCAAACAAACGGCTGTCCATGCCCTTTGTCATGCCAGAAATGCTTAAAATTTGTGGTCAAGGCATAGGTGGTGTCAATTTGCGCCACTGTATTGCAACAGACATAAGTTAAGTTTATAGCAAGAGAGCACAGTCAGCCCATAGCTGCCCCCACTCTCCAGCTGCATTGGAAATCACTCATGGAGATTGAGGGTGTAATCCTGTGCACCCCATAAATTTTCTTGCAGGATTAAGTCCCTCAGTCCCTGGGACTGACTGTGGATTTTCTACACTCACAGAGAGGCATCCCAGAGATTGCCCAGGGCATGTCTCTGAGAGTGGGAAACCCCTAAGGCATGTCTCTGTGAGATGGGAACATGTCACCTAGTCTCCCACAGGACTGAGCCTCTTTCCAATGTAGGACACACAGGCAATGTGTGTTTTGCCCAGTGAAGTAGATCTGATGACACAAAAGTTGCTTTGCTTCATATTGCTAATGTGTTACAAGTCAAGTGCCCTAAATATAATGGTTAAGGTTGTCTTGGGAATAATCTGTAATGGTATTAAGCACCTTTACACTATTATAACCGCATTTCCAAGGGATTATATTAGTAAAGAAACCCACCTGAAGTTGTTATACAAGTACCAAAACTGCCTGTAAAATTAGGATGACCATAATCATTTTAGGGAAACACACACACATACACACGGACACTTACATACACATACACTGCCTTTACATCCCCCTTCCTGCATGGACACACTTATGTGCATACACACAGCCCTGACCCCATGGCTCCCAGGACACCTGATGGTGGAGTGGGGCCAGGCTGGATAGAGGATGTACGCAGCTGGAAACAGCCACTGTACGTTGCCCCCAAACCTCTGCCAACCCATGTTGCATGGCCACATTGCATTTCCCTCCTACTGGGCCTCAACAGCAGCTGCAATGGCAGGGCGGTGATGAGGAGGCACCATGTGGCTGGGGAGGCATTGCACGGGGAGTGCTCCCCAGCCTCTGAGCATGGGGAATGGAGCCAGGCCATGGGTCTCTCTGCTGTCCTTTCCTATCCGGCTCTGCCAAACTGGTTCATCCTGCACAGTTGCCCAAGTTCCAGCCCACCCTGCCTGACCTGTCCCTGTCTCAGACAGGAGGAGCAGTGCTCAGACCAGCCCATCCCCACCCCCAGCCTGTTCTGAAGAAGCTGGGCCAGGCATGTGCGGGCAGGGTGCCAATCTGGGACTTTTTCTTTAGTCTTTATCAACTGGCTGGGATACCGGGATAGCCTACAAAATCTGGGACTGTCCTGGACAGACCGGGATGTATGGTCACCCTATGTTGAAGTCTTATTATCCGAAGTCTCTAGCATACCTTATAAAATATTTCCTTTTACAAAGCTCCTTTTACCCTGGACTCACAGTGCTTTGCAGCAGTGGACAAATGTTTCAATTTTTGTGAGAAACAGTAGACCACTGTTCATCAAGTCAGCATTCTTGGAGTGGACAAAAGTGAGTTTGAACTCTGTCTTTTCCACTACAGAATTAAGGCCAAACATGTAACAGACAAAAAGGTTTATTTCCTTTTCAGAGGTTCTTTAACCCCATAGATATTTGAGTCAGGCTCTTGAAATTGATTCAAGCTTGATGACAATCCTGGAGCAACTTCAAGTACCCTGCTTTGGCAGGGCACAACCACACATGGATGTGTATGGATCGCTCAGGATTATAACTTCCTTTCACATGTCACTACTGATATTAAATTAATCATTTTTAGATGGGGGTAATGGGCAGAAATATCTGTGAATGTGTCCAACTGTGACATGTACAAAAAGAATATCTTTTTCAGAATCAAATATAATTCTATAAGCAGCAACTAATAGGACAGCAGCTTATTGACAATATGTCAAATTCTGTAAAAGAGATTGTCTTGAGTAGAGTTACTCATATTTGCTGTGGCATAAATGAGAAGAGCATTTCATGAAATAATATTATTTGTTGTGTTTATTATTAACTAGTGGTAAATATTTTAATTGTGGTAGCATACAGAAGTCACAATTGAAACAGGGCCAATTATGCTGAGTAACACATGGAAAAAAAAGGAGAGCATCCCTGCCTCAGAGGTTTAAAAAAGATAGGATCAGATGAAGGGCACAGGGAAATGGCTAAGGGGTATCAATAGAGCTAGTTGAAAAACTTCTGTCTGAAAATACCAATTTGATGAAAAGAAAACTTTGCATGGGATTGGGAACATATGTGCAGTGACATTTTCAACAAAAAAAGTAAAAAATACTGTGTTCCAATGCAATTTAATACAAATCAAGACATATGAAAGTCTTTGACCTTAATGACCTTATCAAAACATTTTGTTTCAACCTGATATAGCCAAACAAACTTTTGGGCAAATTTATTTGTGTGGGAAATTTCAACCTTGTGCTTATTTTGATTAATAGAATTAGAAATCCTTATTGTAGAATGTAAAATTCCAGGTTTCAACTTATTGCACAAATGAATTTAGCAAAAGAATTAGCAGACCATTATTTGTTCCTGGGCAGAGGGTATTTTTAATTTTGTTGTTTTAATTGGAATGGGAAATTGGGAGGAAAGCAAAAGGGAAAGGAATGCAAAGAGAGGGCTGGTCACAACTTGTCACTTATCTAACTGATCTTTGCAATTCAGTTTTGTATACATCATGTATAACTGCATCTACATGTCAATTTTAAGATTTTCCATTTCATGTCGTGAATATTGAGTTTTGTAGTTTATGCAAAAGTTTGTTATCACATAAATTCATGAAAAGTTAACAAGAATAAAATTACATTATTTGAACTGCCTGCTCCTGCTACCTGCTTCCCTATCTCTGCACATTGTGGGGCAACTTGCACCCTAGCCAGCTGCTTTCCACCTGACTGGGGTGCAGTGTGCCTTGATACCGGGCAGTTGGCAGCATTGGGCTGGCTGCTTCCCTGTCTCCACCTGCTTCAGCACAGGGGTTTCACTGCAGAGCCCCTGTGCTGAGGCACGTGAAGCCTCTGCACTTCAGCACACTGCACCCCAGCCGGTTGCAGAGCATCCTGATCCCCCGTTTGAAGCACACTGCGCCCCAGGCAGATGCTTCATGGCTGGCTGGGGCAGTGTGCCTCAGTGTGGGGGCTCTTCAACAAAGCCCCCATGAGGAGGCATATAATGACAAGGGAGCAGCCAACCCAAGGCCACCTGCTTCGTCATTTCAAGGCACACTGCACACCAGCCAGGTGGGGAGAAGCTGGTTGGGGCTCAGGGTGGCTCAGCAGGGATGTACTCCATGTGCCTCAGTGCAGTGGAGCCCCTGACCTGAGAGACATGATGACAAGGGAGTAACCAGCCCAGGGGAGCAGCTGGCTGTGAGCAGCTAGCTAGGGTGCAGGGTGCCTCAGCATGGGTGCTCCATAGCACATGGAGATGGGAGAGCGCAGGCAGTTCAGGGCTGCCTGCTCCCCCACCTCCGCATTTGTCGTGGCAATCACCATTTTGCCATGGTTTGTGCCATTTTGGGGGGAGAATTTTTTTGCTGCTGAGAAATCCTGGAAGCAAATTTTGCCTTGGCCTGGCAATTTAGCAGTGCCACACCCTGATTAATGTGCAACTTGTGTGGTTTGTGGTGCTGCAAAGAGGTTTGCAGTGACACAAAAACCACATGTCTATGTGTCTGGATCCAGTCATACAGGCACAAATAGCAGTGGCACAAATTTATGCTGCTGCTTTGTGTCCCATCACACGCCTCTACACATGCACTTTACTGCACAGTGAATTGTCCTGGGTACAGGTAGGGGAGGCTGGGGCCAGCACCAGTGCTGGCCCCAGCAGGATTACCTGGTGTCCTAGCACATCAGGGGTACAGATCTGACAGCATGGAGCCTGGTCTGCAGCCAGAGTGTTGCTCTGGATGGCCAGCCCTCTGGGGGCATGTCCATGCAGGCACATGAGCTTGCAGCAGCTCAAATAGCAGCAACACAAATTTGTGTCAGAGATTTGTGCCTCAGCACACATACCCTGAGCTTGCTTTTCCATATGGGTCAAGCTGTGCCACTTGGGGCAAACTGACCCTGCCTAGTCCCTCTCAGATCTGCAGGCAGGGGATGCTGAAGCACCTGTGCTGGCCCCAGCAGTATAAAAAGCTGCCCTGGTGAGCAGCTCAAGGCTACTTGCTCTCAGGAGCTTTTGATACCTGACCAGTTGACAATGGGGACACTATCTCCCTGTGCCAGCTGTACAGCTGCAGCAGCCCTGACCTAGAGTGGCCCTGGCACCTTCCAGCCACTGGACCAGTCTGGCAGTGAAGGCTGCTGCCTGGCTGTGACCTGCTGTGCACTTGCAACAGCATTTGCCTCAAGTCTGCATGCCTCCCAGACTTGGACAGGGACCGCACAGACACCTAGGCATACGTGGGCACTGCAGGAGAGCCATCTGCACCTCTGGGTCAGTTGTCAGTGGGCTGTGACTGCACAGTTGCCTATGGGTGGCATTACTGCCATGTGTGCCCCTGCCCTGCCATAACTAAAATGAAAAATTTTTAAATTTTTAAATTGTTTAAAAATCGCAAATTCTCTAAAAAACCTCCAAATTCACTCTTTAAAATATTCCAAAATTCATGTTCTTCCATGATTAAAATGAAATGCTACCATACACACACATACACACACATACATAGACAGAGAGAGAGACAGAGAAAGAGAGAGAGAGAAATTGATCTGTTAAGTAATGTTTTATTGATACATTTACAATTTTAAAGCAATTCGAAACTTACCAGTGCCTCTGTCATCAAATATGCAGCACGGGAAACATTTTTTAATTCCCAGCGCGTCTCCTGCGGCATATCAAACTTCTTTGAGATGCCACAACAGGAACACGTGCCCTCATCTGGACACACCCTGTTTGTTTTGGCACATGCCGCTAATATATGCTGCACTGCTTTTTTTTCCTCAGGTTTTTTTGCTACTGGGATCTCCTGGTAGCAAATTTTGCATACATTCCCCCCTCTTTTCACTTTCCCTTCATGTTGTTTGTGATGCCACAAACACATGCCCCTATACATGGGGACCCACCTTATGTGAAAATTTTAATTACAAATCATCTACATCTTGTCCATAGCTGCCTGCTTTAAATCTAATTGTTATTGTAAAAAAGACATTCAGTTTTGTTTTCATTGCTTAGCCAAATGTTGGTGCTCACTTCTTCAGGTTAAAGCAATGTTGTAAGAAAGATATGAAGTTTCTGTGATAGTGAGAACCAGCATCCAGATTAGTATGCAAATTAAAGATACTACTAGCAGAGTATCTGGTTTATATGCAGTAGCATATTAATTATTCCTCAGAACACATACATCTAATTGGCTGGCTCATTACAAAAGCTCCATAAATCCAGGCAGAACATGACTTTGCTGAAGGGCCAGATAGGATCAGACAGAATGTGATGTCCTATCCCCTTTTTCCCTGCAGGATCCCAGAGCACGACCAGTATAAGGTATGTGCATGTGCAACTTTATGGACCAGGTGGAACTTCCAGCTCCTCAAAGCAAAAATTCACCAGGCAAGCCATAAAAAGCAACTTCATGCCACAGATAGACCTGACATTGTCAAAAATCTCACTAGACACTTTACCAAATATTGCTTATAGTGAACTTGCATAAGATCCTTAAAAGATATATTTTTGTTGCTAGGAACTCCCAGAAACTGCTGGATCAAATGATAAAATCCCTACCTAAGCAATACTAGCACCAAGAAAATGCTGAGAGACTGAAATCCTCTGGATTTGCATGGTTCCCTCCCAAACTTTCCATCCTTGGCCTTTATTTCATAGGCATGATCTAATCCTCAGAATTTAGGAAAAAGAGAAGTTGTTCAGATAAATGATGATCTTCTGGACACATTTGCAAGGAGACCTGAGCCAGGCCTTGTTCTGGTTACAAAATCTTCACTACTCATTTTGTCATGACCAGAACAACATTTACCATATATATCTATATTGATATATATATATTGGATGGTACCAGCTGCAGAAGTGACAGGAGTCATGATCAAAGCCTAATCCCTTGAGAACTTTAGGCCATATCTCTTCTCCTTGTGAGAAAGAGATTGATGCTTACTTAAATGTCTGGATACTTGTTCAGACCAAAGTTGAAGGTCAAAAAAATGGTTTTTGGTGGTGGTAGTAGGGTGGGGGTTACCTTTCACTTCCCTCCAATGCACTTTTTAATGAATGGCAAAATGTCGGGTGTTTTATTTTAGTGGAAAATAAATGACAGAGCTCTGAAAGTATTAGAAGAATAACTAATGGAAGAATATGACCTTAAGTGTTTAGTTATATACCTTCTAAAAATCACTTAAAACATTCATCATATGCAAAAGCCAACAATTTAACTCATTTGATTCAACACAAACAAACTGAATTTTGGAAGACAAACTTCTTCACTTCTGATGTAATTATTGAAATTGCCACTAGACAGAGCTGTTTATCTTATTTTTATCCTCTGATACGTTTATGCCTCACAACCACAAAAGCAAAGCACTGTTATAATGGAAATCCAGAAAACACACAGATTATAGACCTATTAAGGGACAAAGAACATAAAACACATTGTCAATGGTAACTTCATAGTAAGTTTCTGTTATTTTAACTTCTATATCACATAATATAATCATGGCTTAAGGGCTGTACCTGGGCTCACACAGACATCTGCCATCAAACTAAGAGATTTCTCTTGATAGAAGATGAATGAGATGAACTCTGTTTTTTTCTTCTACGACATCTCATGATATGAGCATCTATTGGGCCTGGGGTAAAAAACATACAAACTGTTGGTCTAAAAACAGTGATAAAAGGCAAATGATATTACTTACTATCAGTACATTTTGCTGAATGAATCTAAGAGAGTTATGAATAAATTAACTTTTTAACACAGGATATTTTGTGAATTTATCACTCCAGCAAGGCAATGTAGACTAAGATAGATGCAGTAAGTATGAGTGACGTTTGGGAAAATGTGTCTCAAGGCTAATCCAGTGTAACTTCTTAAAATAATGTTACAAAATCATTGCTAGATGGCAATATGGCTTATTATATACACCTTGATAGCCATGAGATTCATCTGCCATTTATAAATGTTAATCTACAACTTAAAAGCAATCAGGGTTTTACGCTTGCTACTCCAGTTGGAAGACTATTGCTTCTTCTCATTTACAGGTTAAGCTTATTCATAACCTGCTCGTACACATGGATTTTTTTACCAGCATCATCCTTTAGCATTGTCCTTTTCCTCTCAATTCATTGATAAAGAGCCATTATAAGTCCTCTCAGCCTCGTTTTGCTAGACTAAACCTCGGCTTTTCTAGATTCCTTTAAAAGAATGACCTGCAGTCCATCATAATAGGCTTTCTCTTCCCTCCTTTCAGATTGAATTCATCTTTCTTGAACATAGGTGACTAGAATTTCATACAGTATTCCAGATAAGATCTCATACAATGGCAATAATGGTTTCCTATCTCTACTGGAAGCAGAATTTCTCTGTCTGCCTGTTACAGACTTCAGTAACATTTGTTTCTAACACAGCAGAAGAACGTTGGTGCCTCAGGCCCCCGGCCAGTGTGTGAGTAAAGGCATGATAGGATCCGATGCATGATCACTACATTACGCTTCCTGCAACACCAAACATGCATGGTGGAGGTGGGATTGTGGGACTCAAGTATCAGATCCCGTCATGCCTTAGTGCCAGTGCAGAGGGAGCCTACAATCATGACGCTGGACTCCCCCTGCACTGGCAGGTAGCAAGCTCTTACAACTGGGACCCCCATCAACTGGTGGAGCTCCAAGCTATATCTCCAGTGCTGGGAGCCCCAGTTTCACCACATGTTCAATTCATGGTGTAATACAAACCAGACAAAGTTAGTTATAAGACTGGTTAATCATGTTTTAATAGAACATATACCAGGGGCAGTCATCTTATAATCAGCTAGCAGAGCTGGCCTGAGAGAAAATGGTGCCTAGGCAGACTTGTATTTTGGCACCCCCTTCACTCTCTCCTCTCTTTGCAAGTCAGACATACTGCTGCAGGCAGTGGCCAAAGCAGGTGGGCAGGGGCAAGGGGTGCAGGTCAGTGGGGAGGGTGGAAAGGCAGGGTGCATCATGATGGCAGGTAGGCAGGTAGGCACTACTGCTGCTGTGAGAGAGCAAGGTTGGCAGACTGGAGTGGCTGGAAGCAGGGTGCAGGCTAGGCTGGGCACTGCTCCTCCTGCCTGGGGCCAGGATTGGCTGGGGTGGGGCAGGGTAGGTAGAAAAGAGATGCTGTGAGTGCAGACTGCTCACACATGTGCATGTGTTTGGCGGCCCCCTGATCATGGACAGTTGCCTACGCTACCCACCTCTAAGGCTGGCACGGTTAGCTGGTGTACCCAGGCCCTTCTCCAGCTCAGATGTTTCTGATGGAACATGCAACAAGCAGAAATTGCTGCTGTTAAACACACTTGCACTGTATACCATTAAAGTTCATCTCAGTTGTATTACTGTAGTCTTCAAAATCATCCAGTTTTCCTCTCAATCCTTTCCTTTATTCACAATGCTATGAATTGTGTAATCAGCAAATGTCATTAGCAAAACTGCTTTCTGTACCAATATCATTAACACAAATATTAAATAGGATCAGTCCCAAAACCAGTCCTTAGGAACTTCACTACTAAGCTACCTCCAGCCTCATATGACCTCTTTTGATATTGTAGCAGGATGCCTCTCCAGGGGTGGCCATGAAGCCTCTGGAGTCCCTGCAGGCTTACTTTCTGGGCACTCTCAAATGGTATGAACACCCCTTCATCAGGCCCTGATGTTTACTATCTTTATGAGGGAGGCTGTCCTAGGGCTTCCAAAATTGCTCTGAAATGACCACCATGTGCCAGGAGCCCTGCCTTCTGGGCTAACTGCATTGCTTCATTCTTCCCCTCCATCATGCCCCATGCCTTACAGATGGCATCCTGTTTGCTGTTCTCTTCACTTAGCTCCTCCTCTGGGTTTCTTGAACCCTCTCTGGTCCCACACTCTCAAACCCTCAATCTGGGCTCCAGACCCCTATCTGGGTCCCTAGGAACCTCCTGCTCTCCTTAATTCCTTCCCAAACCTCCAGACTGCTTTGGGTGTTACCCTTCACATTGACCTTCTGGAGCTGCAGCCATCCTGCTGAGGCGATATTTTCTCAGAAGGCTCCAAAACGTTACTTCGGTTCATCTCAGGGTCTGGGTTTAAATCCTTCTTCTGGGTCAGATGTCTGCAATCAGCCCAGGCTGCACTTGCAGGTTACTTCAGCAGTAGCTCACCTGCTTCTTAAAGTGGCAGGAGCACCAAGTCTCCAGCCACAGACGCAACCTTTTGCTGTCTCCCTTCAAACCAGCTCCTTACCCAACTTAGAGTTCCTCTTAATACTCCTCATCTCCCCATCTTAACTCATACTTTCTCATATAGTGCCATACAAAGTGCTCTGTAGAAGTCAAAAGAAATGAGACCTTCCACATTTCCTTTGTGTAGAAAATCAACTACCTTATCAAAGAAAACTTTCAGTTTAATATGACACTGTGCATTTGGTAAATATATGGTGTATTTTAACTGATTGCCATTTACCTTATCTTCTCGAGATCTCTTCTAAAGCTGTATAGACTACTGATGTCACACTATCAGGCCCATATTTAGTTTGATCAATCTAAATAGAGGCACAAGCTTTGCTATTTCCCCAAACAAATGGTACCATCTCTGATTTAATAGATAGGTTACAAATATTTATTAGACCTGCAATTTTTCAGAACTCTGGGATGGAAATTGTCTGACTGCCCCCTCATCTTCCCACAATTGGAATACATTACGATCTTTGAGTTTTGCTTTTACCTGTAATTTCTGTTACTGTAATTTTCATTTTCATATCTTCATTCCTATTATTCAGCTTGCCCTTGCTTCCATTGTTTATATCATTCTCCTCTTTTAAAACAGAGGCAAAATATTCATTATGTTTCTGGGGCACATCTAGATTATCCTTAATCTATACCCCCAACCTGACTGTATAGAAGTACCATTTCATTCTTTGTTTCTTCCTATTTATAAAAGCTGAAGAATCTTTTGCTATTTTTAAATTATCCTTTGTAAGGACTGTTTCAGTCTGGTAAGTCTTACTTTATCCCTCCACTTCTTGACCTCTGGGACCTAGCTTTCCCTTGCTGATTGGTCATTTTTCCATTTCTTATAGGCTCCTTGCTTATTCCTAACATCCTCTTAACGTGGTTATTCATACAGTTAGTTCAGGAATCCCTTCTAACAAGTAATTTTCCTTTGCTTATTATTCATGTCTCTGATATCTTTAGGACCTTTGACTTGCTGAAACTCCAGGCTTTCTACCCACAGAAAGCCCTTAATTTCTCTTTCTAGCTGACTGGATTAATTGGTTTCCTTAATATAGTCAAGTTTATTCTTTTGAATATTGAGAACCTTAAGTCTAGTCTAAACCACTTTCCTCCAGGTATAGCCCTAGGGCTGCTCTGAGTCATTCACCCTACCTAACTGCTGCTCTCTGATATGCCTAGGCAGACGCAAGTCAATAAGACTTGTTTTGTTGTTAGTGGACCAGGGATCCAGGAAGAAGGCTGTGCATAAATGCCTGTAATTACAAATCTCCTCTTCCTCCTCCTCTTATTATTATTATTCCATCCAATGTAAATTTAACCAAACCATGATCACTTGATTCAAGTTATTTACTATGATCAGTCCACATTATTTACTCAAAACAAATCTAAACCAGCACCACCTCTTCTTCTTTGAGTGACTATATGATTAAGAGATTTGTTGATGGTCACTTCAGGAATAACTGGACTCTGCCATCATTAAGAACAAGAAGGAATAGTACCATGGCCTGACTTCTGTTTATCATTTGCTGTTGGATTCCCATTATGGATTCACAGTAAACTCACTCCAATGCCATCAGAATGATTTATGCTTTAAAATGATATGAACAGGCTGAGAGATATCAATGGAATCAAACTTATGTATGAGTGAATACAGAGAGGCACTGCAATGACACAGGGCCCCATTACAGATTTTTTTCAATATGCCTGGGTCTCAGGGTTTGAGCAGTCCACAAAATCTACTTGGCATCAATTTCTTGAGTCCACATTATGTGGAAATAACCCATAAGGATAAAAATGTTTGCTACTACTATTAATGCATAAGGCTTTAAAAAAATAATTGAAAATATTTAGGAAAAATAAATAAGAAAGGAAAGGGAGCTTTATAGACAACCAGGTGGATTTCTGTGCTTGTAATATAGAGGAACACCAAGGATAGCTGTTTATCTGTAAGTAGTACTGGATGTTCTGCAGCTGTTTCTCAAATTGACTTAAATGGTGTCCATTACAAGATTTTTGATTTATGACTAAGAAAATTGTACCCCAAAGGAAAGCTATCTCATGTTGACCACAGCAATTCAAATAGCAGGGAGTGTAGGAATGAGTCCAGCTGCTGTATGTCCCATAAAGAAAGTTTTAATCTATGGTATTTCCCTCATAGGACTGAGGGTAGTGAATGATTGACACAGCAGGAGTCTATGCATGGAACCCTATGAGTGAAAGACTAAAGCAACACTACATTTTTTCACAACTTCATTTTTTGATTTTAGAGGAAATAAGCACATGTATAGCTATAGCAGCCTTCCACTCTATCTACTCACTCACCCATCAAGATCCTGTTTCCCCAGCTGTCTTCTAAAAATGTCATCACTAGAGTTGGTAGCAGGTATAAGTGCTTTAAGTGCAAAGCTTTTAGTAGGAAGGCTATAAGCATTTCAGCACAGCCCAGTTGGCAGTTTCACTCTGCAACCATCTACCATTTCTGTTACCAGCATCTCAACATCCTTCCCCTTCCAGTTGTCTTAACCAAACCTTTCTCTGGATTTTGCTAATGGCACTTTCATGATATAGAGAAGTTTGTTTGCACATCTGATGATTTAGGCAAGGAAGCAGAGTTGATGGGAATAGGGTAAAAGGATAGCAAATACGTCTCTCTGGTTATTAGGGCTGTGCAAAACAGCAGTGTTCCACTTTGATATCCGTTTCGATGGAACGGTGTTTTGTTTTGAGTTTTGTTTTATTTCGTTTCCATTCTGTTAAAACATTTTTGCTGTTTCAATGCAGTTTAGATGTTTCAATTGGGCTGCAATCAGGCTGGAGAAGGGAACTCAGCCAGCACTATGATCGGGGTTCTGGGGAGGGGAACTCAGCTGGGCTGCATTCCCTTCCCCAGCCCAATCTTAGCACTGGGAAGGGGAACAAAGCTGGGCTGAGTTCCACATCATGATCACAGTGCTGGGGAGGGGAATTCAGATGGGCTGAGTTCCCCAGCCTAGGGAAAGGGAACTCAGCTGGGCTGAGTGTCCCAGCACTGTGATCAGCTTCCCACAGCCTCATGGAACTCAGCTTGGTGGCAGAAGGCAGAGTGCAGCACCGGCTCTGTCTGCCTTCTGCTACCAAGCTGAGCTCTATGAGGCTAGCTGATTGAAGTGCAGCCTAGAGGCAGGCAGAGCCAGCGCTGTGCTCCCATCAGCTCTGACAGCCCCACTGAGCACAGCCTGGCCGTGGGAGGTGGGGAGAGTCAGGACTGTGCTCCCTGCTGGGCTGAGTCACATGGGGTTGCAGAGCTGCTGGGAATAAAGTCCTGGTTCTCCCCTGCCTCCCACCACCTGGCTGGCTGCTTCAAAACTTGAAACATTTTGAAACCTTTGAAATGTTTCGACTGCCCTCGTCTTGTTTCAAGGCTGTTTTGAAGCCCTTTGTTTCATTTCAATTTTGCTGTTTCAAGCTTGAAATGAGTTGAAACAGTGTCGAAACAAAATTGCCAGTGAAATTTTGCACAGCCCTACTGGATATCACATGCCTACTCTGATCAAGTTTATATCTATAAGTTCACAACTTGCAGAATGTTAAGTCTTGTTGTTCTGTCTGCCCCAGGAGTGCTCCCGTCACAAATGGAAGGGTGTCTTTTACAGGTGAGCATGCAATAGTCTTCTAGAAGCAAACAGTCTTTACACTAGAGGTCGAGCAAAGAGGTTTGAATTCCAAATTCAAATGAATGCTAGGATATTAGAAAGGTGAATTAAACCAAATAGAAGCTGTTATCCTGATGTTAGGACTGGAGACTGATGAAGGAAAAAAAGAATTTTATTGTATTTCTAGAGTTGCCACTGTTTTGGAGGGTGTCATTCTTTCATCTGGGATATTTTATTCTTTAATAATGCAACTCTGGTTTCTTCACTAATGTTATGTAATTTCAGCAATGCCTGCTTTTGATTAATTTATTTTCAACTGATCCAAAGTCTTGAAATGTCAGTATTGGTAATCTAGTGGTTTATAACAATGCAGGGCAAGGATTTAAAAAAATGCCATATAGAGCAGTGTGAAAAGATGGCACAGAGAAGGCAGAACCCCAGCATTATCCAATATAAATATTCCTTTTTGTTGAAGGTCATCTGCTTTATTGTCAGTTACCCTGTGTTGCTCATACCATGTCAGATCTTGCCTCTATTAATGTTTGCTGAGTAATTTAAAAGGACTCCTGTCAGCATGAATAACTTCTATTTTGACACTAATTTGAGTTGAAAACCATAATAATTAGAGCCAGCTTTCTGATTTTTATGACACTGAGTTCTTGAAAGAGTTTGTTTCAAAAGCCACAACCACATATAATTTTTTTAAAATGTGACTTTCTAGAAAAAGTTTGCTTTAAAGTATGAATCAAGTATGAACCTTCTTTATTGTTTAAGCATCTTCCTGTCAGTTTTTTTAATATGACAATAGTAGCAATTGGAGTTGAGACAGAAAGTGAACATGAGTCTTGCTTGTTCCTCATTCATCTTGAACAATAAATAAACAACGAATAAGTTGGGGTTGCTTCTACTCCAGCATGACACAAAAGCTGGACAACAGTTGCACTGTATGGTTTAATCACCTGCATTTTTAATATGTATCAGATTTGACCAGTTAGTTGATTGGTTAGTTTCAGAAATAAATGTGAAAGCTAGAGACTTGACTACTTGTGTCTTAATTTAAGAATACATCTAAAATCACTGAGGGCCACATCATTGCTTCAGTTGTATGTCTTGGTGTATGTCTTGGGAATGTAAAGGAAAGCAACGTTTCCTTTCTGCCCCTCTATTTGTGTATGGCCTAGATGTACAGAGGCCAATATTCTATTTCCTCCATCAAGCTAGTGGGTAGGGAGAGGCAGGGAGCTAAAGCAGCATGTTTGTGTGTAGGAAGGTATGAATCTTCTAGTAGAGAAGATCCAGTAGAGCATATTACCACTGCCAGCAGCAAAAGGCAATCAGGGAAGGAATCAAGAGGAAAGATTTCTTCTTGGCTCAATGACTGGGCAGAAACAGAACAGAACAGACAGCTACCACTCTTTGTGCAGGGCACAGCATAACCACACAATTTAGCCATTGGGACATTCAGCAAAGTTAAACTGTTATTTGCCATTTCCACCCCAAATTATTTCTCTAAAGCTCTCACTGTCTGTGGGAGATCAAGGACCATTACTTGGCACTTTCATTCCTCCTCATCTGTTTGAGAATTTTTAATTGGAAGTGTTAAGGGTTGCTGCTTTTTCTGTTTGTAACTGAACAAACACATTCAGATGGAGTTAAAGAGAGTCAGCAATTACCTTATTTTTCTTGAGATGGATTCATCCTTTAACTGCCAGTCAACTAATAAAGATTTTGTAAGAGACAAGAAGAAGTATATCCAGTCATGGGGAGGGGGATCCCAAAACAATGACAGCTTGAAGGATATAGAGAAGGGTGTGAGACAGTCTGTAATGACCAGAAGGTTGCATTGACAACATAATTGGATTAGTGAGCCAGAAGCATAATTAGTAGACAATGAAAAAAACTATGTGGGAAAGGACCAGGTGTAATATTATATCTAGTCTGCATTAACAGCAGAGCTGTGAAAGCTTTAAACACTGCCTAGTACAAACACTTAAAAGTGTTTATATTGCACAACCTGGTTTCACAATAGACAGACATAATCGCTTTGTCAAACTAGAGTGTATCGAAACAAATGCTTCGTCCAGAAAAAAACAAATTTTACTGCTAAGTTCCAGAACTGGAAATCAGGCTTTGCCATCATGACTTCCAAAAGCCACATCATTGTATTTGTGTAAAATCCAAGTCACCACAATGTAAAATATGGACAGAAAATGTGTTTTCTGTATCAGCTAGTTTAATCTCTCAGCCTCTTGCTTCTTAGGCTGGCAGCATTGCAGTGCCATATACTTTTACCAGTTACCTAATCATAAGCTGGTCTATACCCATAACAGAAGAGAAGTTTGGCACACACAGGTTAGTTTAAAAATGGCAAAACCCAGTCTAATGTTTGCCCACCCACTAAAGGGCGAATGTGTGTTCTGTTTGCTACTGTTCCTAACTACACCACTTACAGAAAACTGCATAACTTAGATTGATTCCACCCCAGGCTTTGTGGATGTCTATACATAGTTTCATAGTTGGTAGGGTCGGAAGGGACCTGAGGAGATCATCTAGCCTGACCCCCTGCCGCGGCAGGAAAGCGTACTGGGGTCAAATGACCCCGGCCAGATGTTCACCCAGCCTTTTTTTAAAGACCCCCAGGATAGGGGCCAACACCACTTCTTTTGGAAGTTGGTTCCAGATCCTAGCCACCCTGACAGTGAAACAGGGCTTCCTAATGTCTAGCCTGAAACTACCCTCTGCTAGTGTGTCCATTGTTTCTTGTAACTCCTGGGATTGCTCGGGGGAACAGGGACTCTCCCAATGCCTGCTGGTCTCCCTTGACTAGTTTGTAGACTGTCACTAGATCCCCCTCAGCCTTCTCTTTTGGAACCTGAACAGGTTCAGGTCCCTCAGCCTCTCATTGTAGAGATCATGATCATGCAGGTGGCCTTCCTTTGGACCCTCTCCATATTGGTCACATCTCTCCTGAAGTGCAGCGCCCAGAACTGGACGCAGTACTCCAGCTGCAGCCTGACCAGTGCCACAGAGGGGGAGGATCACCTCCTTGTCCCTGCTTGTGATGCATCTGGGGATGTACGACAAGGTATGGTTGGCCTTCCTGACCGCGTCCCCACACCATCAGCCCACATTCATTGTGGCATCAGTGATGGCTCCAAGATCCTTTTCTGTCTTAACACTGGCAAGAAGGGAGTTCCCCAGCCTGTAAGTATGTGCCACTGGTTCTTCCTCCCCAGGTACATTACCCTGCATTTGTCAGTGTTGAACCCCATCCTCTTCTCTTTGGCCCACCCCTCTAACCTGTCTTGATCTGCTTGCAGCCTGTTCCTTCCTGCTACCGTACCCACTTCACCCCACATCTTGGTGTCATCTTTGAATTTGAATAGGGTGCTTTCTACCCCCTCGCCCAAGTATACCTAATCCTAATCATCCTGCTTATTATCTCTTTTCACAATGTTTTTTCCCTTGGTCTGTTTTGCATTTATATTAAAAATCTTTTATTTCTGCCAGTTTACTCATAGGATCGGATAAAGTAGATTGTTGCCAATGAAAGCTCGTCCCTCTCTGAACCAGTTAATCTCCGAGCTATCCTCTACAATATGTATCCTTGTGTAACGTGAAAAATTATCCAACAGCTTTCCCAACTATACAGTTGTTTTAATGAAAAATATCACACTCCCACACACACAAAGGAAAAAAACACCTTTGCCTTTCAGACATTTACTGGACCATCACAGCTACACTACACTCTAACCCTACTACAACAGGAAATCACAAGGTAAACGACCTGACCCACAGGATCCCAGATGAAATTTGTGAGGTTGATGTTTGATAGCTGCTTTCTGTGAATATTTGAGTAACAGGCTCCATTGCATGTGTGCATTAAAATAAAACTATCCTTGAGGCAATTTCTTGGAGACATTTCAATTTCCTCCTCTTACAATTAAAAAAAAGGATTCATAAAAACATAATTGCAAGAAAATTTGTTATTTATAATGAATCCAGAGGGAAATTCATTCAAGACTTGATCTCATACCCATTTCAGTTAATGTAAGTGTTTTCTTGGGAGTGCGTTTAGCACTAACACTCCTCTTCCTTTCTTTTCTGGCCTATCATTCTTTTCAAGCTGTCAAATCATGCAGAGGCTCCCAGTGTCTGAGGAAATTACGAAGTGGGAACATCTACACGTGCTATTAAGGCACTGTAAACTTACCGTGCAGTAATCTTTCCCAGGCAAGGTGTCTACATGTGCTCCCAAGGGGAGCAGTTCAGCACAGGGCTACTCCAGCCCTGCGTGGCCTCCCTACAGCAGCCAGAGGGAGCTCCAGTTTCCCCCTGATGCCAGCCCTGGGCTGGCAGGGGGCACTGGAGTCAGGCCCTTGTCTCCAGGGGGTTGGCAGAAGCTGTCCCACCTCTGGAGCAGCTGCCTCCCAGTCCCATGCCTGGATCTGTGGATTAAACAAATGCTATGGCCTTGACAGATCAAGTCATGAGGGTGGGAAAATGTCCTATCCCTGGAGCTGCTGCTTCTCAGCCCTAAGCTGATCGGTGCATGGAGCTGGGAAGTTCCCGGGGAGGGAACTTTTTCCCAATCTGGAGGAGGGGACATTTTCCCAGCCTCATGCCCCAATCTGCCATTCAGGGTATGGGTCTGGGAAGTCTCCCTGCCCCCTGCTATCTGGGCTAACTGGGAGCAATTTGCTAGTCAGCAGTCTACACATGTGTTACTGTGCAGTAGTAATTGCATGGTGAATCTACTACCTGTATTTACAGGTTATAGGCAACCACACAGTAGACTAATCTGCTGCATAGTAAATGTTGCACATCTGTAGATGGTGACACTTTACTGTACAGTAGATTACAGTGCATTAAAGCATTATGTGTAGGTGGTTCGAAGCTCTACTGGGGGTCACTTTTACTCCCAGATTCAAGGCACTGAATTCTGTAACTGACCTCTAAGAAGAGAGACATGTATTTGGCTATAACTTATTACAGCATGTGAGCAAAATGGTATCAGTGCTAGCTTTTAAAAGTACATTTGCAATAGCTTTATTACCTTTATTTTATTCTGTCAAGTAGGTCACTGTAACCCTAACTGCTAATGCACACTTTGTATTTATGCTCAGACATTTCTTTTGACATATAATAATAAATTACCTCAAGCTGAAGGATCAGAATCTGCAGAAATATTATATCAACACAAAACCGTTGTAGCTTTGGAAGAGCCATTCCATATTGGCTTGTTTCTTTTCCAGCATGGCCCAAAGGGTACTTACTCTGTTCTTGTACCCATTCAAGGCTGCATCCCTTTGTGATTTTCCTTATAACTAAGGAGATAAATTCTCTCTTATTTGGACTGTTTTTTAAAATGAATGTTTGTGGGACTTAATCTGGAAACACCACAATCTTTTACTTTTCCTACAACATTTTCCAAGTGCAAACCTCCTACCCTTCATTTCACACATGCAGACCACATCTACACAAGAAGATGATTGTGCAGTAGCTTGTTACTACTGCCTAGCAACTCATTACTACTGTGAAGTAGCTTGTTATTACCGTACAGTAATGTCACAAGGAGTGAAGTGTGACGTGATGCTACTGCACAGTTGTAACAAGCTATTGCTCAGTAATAATGAACTACTGCACAGTCAGAATCACCAAAAAGCCATGTGGTGACTCCACTGCTCAATAACTTCAGTTTTTGCACGGTCATTTAGTACTTGTGTATGCAAATACTAAATGACTGTGCAGTAACAACCGCACAGTCAGTGTCTCACATAGACAAGACTATAGGGGTTCTAGCTGCCCAATGCTCTCTGAGCAGGGATCATTCAGCTGGCACTCTTTGCAGCTGTTCTGCATGAGTGTTTGTTTCTTGTTAAACTTTTCTTTTCTCCTTTCCATCCTGAAGCACAAAACCTTGTGACCAAGAAAGCTGCCAGTTATACTTACAAGTACATTAGAACAGACAGCTATTGGTCCTGCTAACATGGCAGTCACGGAAGCCTCATGTTTTTTGGTAGTCATGCTGTCATTGAGTTGCCCCAATCATGTATTCACATTTTCATCACTACCATGGTCATTTGCTGAATGTAAATAGCTCAAGCATTCAGATATAAAAGGATATGTTTGCATGCCGTGACCAAGAATATACTCTGAAGCCAATTGCAAAGCATGAAATAGTGATTGCACTGACATAGTCTATTCATGGCCAAAAAGAGAAAATCTACCAGTGTGAGAAAAGATAGATTATTTTCATCTGTGGATTCTCAAGTAAAGAGTATTCATTTGCATGTCACAGAAACACAAAAAATAATCCCATTGGTCTGAATGGTACTCTGTTTTATTCAAGCTAAAGCAGTTTAACTATTTCAGCCTGGAAAAGTTTGAGAATACAAACTGTGAGGGATATATCGCCATGTCATTGCATACAGTGTTACCCATGAAACTCCTTTAACAGTAGCTGTCAAACTACTGAGAATATTCTCGAATGCTGTTAGGATTTATTGTGTTAGCTTTAACATTAAGGGATTCTGTTAACTATTAAAACCAAAATCTTAGATCCAAAACACCCTAAAAACTTTCTGGAAGCTTCAGTACAAGTTTGGAAGCTTAGACTCCATCCCTAATACATAGTCCAAAAAACCGTGCACAAATACAGCTCTCAAAATCAGGAAAGAAAACATCATTACTAAAGTCAAACACACACACGTGCACAAAACTCCCCCAAAACCAAGCAATTACCTCTCACACCCTTTTCAAACCATTTGGAATCAAAGTGGGATTCAGAACTATGTCTCCAGCAAACACAACCCATGTATAGGCGTACTCTGGGAGGTGGTGGTGCTTTAATTCATGCAGTTCCAAGAGCCATGCTAGTTAAAAGCTCCTGGAGCGTAACATGCATTAGCATCCTCAAGCTGAAAAATGGTGGTGGGGAGCTTTGAACTAAAGCTTGAAAGTATTTTAGCTTAAAGCACCCCACCACAATTTTTCAGAGTGGGGATGCTGCTACACATAATACTGGAGTCTGCTGGACTGCACTAATTTGCATGCTCCAGCAGACTCAATTAATCAAGTCTGCTCCAATATGCTGGAATTACAGCACATCAGAGCAGCTGCCCTGCATGTGTATAGGAGCCCCCAGAGAAGGGAGTAGTAATAGTGGCTTGCAGCTGGCTGTTCTGGGGATAAGAACTACTCTAAACTGCAGTGGCCTTTATCCCTTGTATTTTGGAGCTACTGTGCAACTGAAAATGTCTGTTCTATATAAGCCATTGAGACTGGCATCCCTGTCAGTGTAGGAAGGGGCTTTCCTGCCTTTTGAATGACTAACAGGCCTGGGCTTAAGAGGAGACTTGTTCAGGGCAGTGCAGTGCCTGAACTTCACTGGGGGAACCCTCCCACCCTCACCTAATGAACTTTTATGACCCAGCTCTCTAATACTGTAATGGAGGCAAGGGCTAGAGCGAGGAAAAAGGTATCTGTCACAATGCCCAGCAGGCATAAGATACATGCAAATGAAAGGATTATATTTGGTGTTCTCAGCTTGAATAGTTTGGTTCTGTGTAAACTGCAACCACTGAATAGTTGCTACCATCCTCAGAGAGACAAATCTACTTCCTCTAAAGGCATTGGTCAGGGGTATCATCTGTCAATATTCTAGGTCAAAGCTCCCATTGGATTAAATGGCAAGAGATCTGAATGATAAACTAGGTGCAAGACAAGATTCATAATGTTGCTTAATGACATCCAACTTTCTTCAACTAGAGGTGATAACAAGGCATTTTTAATCAGTGGGAGACAAAATGAGTTGGAATAGACTCTGTATTTAAAATCAGGCTAATATTTCCTTCAGACTGAAGAAACAAACTTTAAAACTGTGTGTCAAAATACAAAGGACGAAAGTCATTATTGCCTTCAAAGCAAGCATGGCAATATTTTAACAGAACTAATTTTCCAAGTTCAAGTTGTGGGAGAAATTAATAAGGATTTTTGGATCTCATGAGGAAAGAACAGGGAGAAGTTAGTTCAGTGGGTAGTTCAGTAGCTTAAGACTTGAGAAACCTAGGCTTAATTCCCTGCTGTCAAAGATGTTGTGTCCTTAGTCAGCATAGGAGCCAGATGGAGAAAGGTTTCTTGGGTAGCAGGAGAATAAATACATTACAAATTGTGATGCGCTTCTGATACTGTGGTGATGGTGAATATACCGCGGAGAGACTGCAGGCAATATTCTGGCCTTAGCAAACATCTAATTAATTTCAACATTAACTCAGGATTTAACTATTAACTGCTCTTCCAATCTTTCTTCCAGCTAGCCTTACAAGACAAATTTGAGGAGAGTTTAACCCATAATTCCAAAACAGCTTGCAGATCTGATCCTTTGAAAAAACAGTATTTAAATTGAGGCCCCTGGAATGAAAACCAGCTTTTATAACATGGATGCATTTAATTTATTTATTATCCTTTTTACATGCCCAGCAAGCTCTGAGAAATATGAATGAATGAATTAGAGATTCATTACCAAAAAGTGTCAGAACTAAAGGTTTTGTTTACTACTGTCACTTAAAAGCTGCAGCTCAGGAGTGAAAATTAACTTTACCTGAAGCATTTCTCATTCTTTATTAAGGGTTAAATTACCAGGGTTTTGTTTTGTTTTTAGCTAAAACAACAACAAAACAAACCAACAAAACAATGGATCAAAGTATTAGGTAAGTAAACACATAGTTTTGCATACTAACCAAAAGTTGCTGGCTAGCTCTGGTTCTAGCTAGGTACACACTCGTTTATTACGTTGTGTGACTGAAACTTGAGTCCCTCAAAATGATGAACTACTATAAAACTGTGTTCCCAGATTGCACCCTTCTGATCCTCAGGTGGCTGAACTGCCTAAGGCAGCCGAACAACATAAAAGCACTGATAGCATCAAAACATGATGCAACATGATGAGTAATGGACTGCAGATCTGTTTGCATGCCAATGGCATTTTAACACTATACAGTTAAAGCTGTACAAGTTAATCTGTACAAGTTGTTAAAAAAAGCTGTATAGCATATATTGAAGATGAAGTGTTCTAGAGTAGCATTTGGTATAAACTACTGAGATTACCATTAAATAAAACAATGACCTGCTGAAATTGCTGGCTTTGCAAATGCCTGACCAGGAAATAGGGGCTTGGGTATTTTGCTTTTATAAAATGATGGTGCTCTACACATGACTTCTGAGGAGAGTCTGAGGGAACTAGACTTATTTAGTCTGGAGAAGGGAAGATTGAGAGGGGATTTAATAGCAGCCTTCAACTACGTGAAGGGGGGTTTCAAAGATGATGGAGCTAGACTGTTCTTAGTGGCAGCAGATAACAGAACAAGGAACAATGGTCTCAAATTGCAGCAAGGGAAGTTGAGGGTAGATATTAGGAAAAACTTGCTCAATAGGAGGGTAGTAAAGTGCTGGAATAGGTTACCCAGAGGGGTTGTGGACTCTCCATCCTTAGAGGTTTTTAAGACACAGATAGACAAAGCCTTTGTTAAGATGATATAGTTGGGGATTGTCCTGCTTTGAGGAGGGGGCTGGATGATCTCCTGAGATCCCTTCCAATCCTAATTTTTTAATGATTCCTGGGCTAGTTTTAAGCCATCAGCAGCTTTGGCCAAAGAAGTATATATTTGTTGCAGTTCTTGGTCATGGTTGCCTAGTGACGGTTACTGTGCAGTAGTTTACTACTGCATAGTAGTGTTGTGTCACAGTTCATGCCTGGTGACACTACTGCACAATAGTAATAAGCTACCGTGTAGTAAGCAACTCATGTTGATGTGCCTCTTATGTAGCTACCCTCCTGGGGCCTGATTTTCAAAGGCTCTGAACACGTACTGTTCCTATCGCTGATCAGTGCTCCACAAGACTATGCCCACTGACCATCAAATACTGACTGTAACAGAGGACCAGTGTTGGGCCTTGTTTTAGAGAAGAAATGGTGGCAGGGACACTTACCTGGGACAGATGCACAAAACTGTGGCAGCATCTGATGACATCAGCTCTAGGTGGGCTTTTTCAAAACCTTCCTGATCCTCCTGGGAGAGATGCCATTGATTGATCTGTCTGACCAGAACAATCTGTAAAAGAAGAGGCCCCAGTGGGCACTGCTGCACTGAAGAGGGGACAGCAGAGCAACTGAACTTAGTCTATGTGGAGGCATAGAAACTGAGGACTAAATGAGGTGAGACAGACAGTGGCTGTGGAAGTGTGGCTATAGGGTCACTGATCCAACAGACATGGTGAGTCGCCAGGAAAGCAGGGTAACTGTAGACAGAGAGAGGAAGAGGAAGAGAGAGAGAGGTTTCCCTTGTCAGCCCTAAAAGGAAAAGGGTTACTCAAAGAAGAAGGATACACATTATCTGTGACCTGGCTTAGTTTAAGGGCTGCTGGTGAGCATGGTGAATACTGTCTCCTGAAATGGAGAGACAGAGAGAGAGATAAACTATTGCCGTTTAGAGGTAAAGAAGACAGGAAAGTAAAGGGAGAAACTGACTTGCTGAAGAGATTAACTGGGTGAGAAGTTTCTATCCACCAGACAAGGAGAAACTCTGGGCTATGATACTGGTTGGGCATGGACAGGGTATGAGGGATGGTAGAGCCCTGCAATGGAGACCAGCAAACCAAGCACCTACAGTCATGTCATCTGTCCATTCCCTTTGCTATATTTTCTTTTTCTCTCCCATCAAGTCTTGGCAGATGAGTCAAAGGGGATGACAGTTTACAGGGTCACCAGAAGCTTAGAAGGTGCACTGTAACAGAGATCTTTTTCATTTTCATGAGTGGCTAAAAGGATTTGTTCCTCAGAGGAGCTAATCCAAGATGCAGGCAGAATATAAACACCTATAGATTTTTTAAGAGCCTATCACACCAAAATAATCTTAGCAAAATCTCAGCAAAGCTGCTCTGAAGTCTGATATACTCTTCAAATGATAGTTAAAACAGATTATATTTAAAAAATCAATTGCTGTAGTCTCCTTTCATGCAATGGGCAAGATATTGTTGAAAATATATGGGGAATAATCTTTTTAAGATCAGCCACAACAGAAAATACTTTTATAAGGTTATTGGTGTTTTCCACTGAAAATGCACTTGAACTACCAAATTTATCCTTTGTTCATTGATAAAGCTCCAACCCTGCATTGATCAGAGCTGATAGATATAGACTGGCCAAACAGAATAAATCTGAAGGTCATACAGACCCTGCAACTAAAGTGCATATTCAGCCATTTTCAGTGTTTTTACTTGACTACTTTAATATTTGATAAACTGAGGACTGAGAATTTAAGTGTAATAAATAGCACTAACCAGTACTTTATGTTCCACTTCATTTTAATTAATCTGAATCTCCATGTCAATGCCCTGATACTCATTCCTGACTTCTTTAGAGTTTGACAATAGGGCTGTGTGAAGCTTCAGACCGAGATTCAGATTTGGAAAGGATTTGGATTCGGAGGTCAAATCTGCATGTCCGAATAGAAAAGTTAGCTGCTTTTGACTTTCCAAATCAATTCAAAGTTTCCAAATTGATTTGGAAAAGATTTGGAAAAGATTTAGTGATTCGGAGATTTGGAGGGCTGTCTGCATGGGGAAACAGAAACTTAGAAGAGGGAGGGGAAGCAGGAAGGGAAAGATTGACATGTATAGGTGGCCAGTGAGCATGATTTCTCTCTGATTGCCTTTCCAAATACAGTGTCTGGGGGGAGGTACATAGAAACAGCATAAAAGCCTCTGGGTGCAGGCTAGCTCTGCCTTTTGTGAACTGGTTATGTCTGAAAAACAGTGTTAGAAAGGTACTGTGCTTGCTTCATAGTCAGCAGTTGCAACTTGCCTGCTCCTTTTTGTTGTTAGGAAGGATTGGATAAGATGTAGCTTAGTTTAGCTTAGCTTAGACTCTCTTTACTTACTACTATCCAATTCATTTCTTTCAATTTATATTTTCTCTCTTTTTTTTTTTTTGCAAATTTTGAAAAAAAAAAGCTCAGTATTTTCTCTGCCAGCGTGATCCATCACTGTGCAGGGAGGCGCACAGGTTGCACACATACACACTTATAATATACACACATAGAAAAAGGAAAATCAAATATTCATAGGAGAGGAAGAGAGTCCAATTATATATAGTAAGTAGTTATTTGTTATTAATATTATTATAGTTAGTTTACATAGAGACTGAAGACAATGCAGAAGTCAGATTCAGATTGAGATTAACACAGAACTCAGGGTTTTAGGAGAAGGAGATATATCCTACAGGTACACATTATAACACAGAGGAAGAACAAGAAGTATAGTAGTAGTTACACATTCACATTAATAGAACATCACAGAAGAAGACACCACATATTGTTATTAATAATCAAAGCAGAGTCCAGATTATGAACACAAAACAGGGGAAATAAAACTCACAACTGAGTCACACTCAGAGGGTGTAGGAGGAGAACTAGAGCTCCAAGTCCCTTGCCTCCAAAATAGACGCATTCTCTTCCCAAGCAGCCATGATGCTTCTGCTGCCAGTGGAAGCAAAGAGGTGGAAGCAGTGTCTGAATCTGATGTCCCTGCACTTGCACCACCTCCTCTCAGTCTAGAAATAGGCACCAGCAGTGAAATCACTGTCTGTTCTCCCCCAGTGTCATCTCTCATCGTGAGCCTCTCACCGCCAGAGGAGGAGCTGGAGTTGGAACCAAGGATTCTGAGCCCGCTGGATCAAGCAATTCTGGGGACTGAGGGGGAATCAGAGTCTGTGCTACACACCCCTCACAATTCCCCTAGACCCAGGTCTCCTCTGGAAAGCAGCACCTCAGTGGAGGTTGAGGTTGTCGAGGCAAGTGGCTTAGCTGAGGCAGCTCCTCCTGCTGTTGTGCCTCAGCCTTCTGAAGCGTGGGATAAGGCAGGATCCTCACCCACAACCCAGAAGTGGGAGAGTAGTGTAGTGTGGGAGCATTTTGAGCTGGCAGATGATCCCAGGTTTCCTATCTGCCAGTACTGCCGAAGGCACATCAGCCAGGGAAAGGATGTAAAACACATTTCCACCACGGCGATGCTGCTGCATCTGAGGAGGCAGCACTTCCTTGCCTTTCTTGCTGCTCAGCTTGGCACCAGTCTGAGCATGATGAAAGGAAAGTCCCACCCCATTTGCTCCAAAGCCCTCTTCCCCCCAAAGCAGAGGCAAGCCACTCTGGACTAGTGTGGGGGAAGCTGCAGACAGAAGGGGTGAGTTGCAAAGGTGAGCAAGATCACCCAGAGCACTGGGGAGATGGCTGCTTTGGATAGCCAGCCCTTCTCCCTAGCTGAGTGGCCAGGGTTCAGGTAGCTCATGGCACTTCTGGCCCCATCTTACAAGGTGCCTGCAAACACCATGTTTAGCAGGACAGTGGTGCTCTCCCTGTATGAGGCATGCAGGGAGTACTTAAGGGAGGAGCTGCACAAGGCAGGGCTGCAGGTAGCCTTGCACTTCACCTCTGACATCTGGAGCAGCCAGGGTGGTGATCACATGTACCTCTCCCTCACAGGGCACTGCTGCAATGAGTCAGGCTGTCGGTGGACACTCCTCCAAGCTGAGGTGCTGGATGAGTCCCACACAGCAAGGGAGATCATGGGGGCCATGAATTGCATGGTGCAGGGGTGGCTTGTTGGGCAGGCCAAGCTCATCCATGGTCCAGGGTCACCAACAACAGGGCCAATATGGTGAAAGTGACAGTTTTTGCCAACTTTGTTGGCATCCACTGTGTGGCACACAGGCTGCACCTCATAGTCAGGGATGCCTTGGAGGGGGACAGGGATGCCAGTGCTACAAGCCAGGTAATTTCAAAATGCAGGAAGGTGGTAGGCTACTTCCACTACAGCATCAAGGGGGAACAGATTCTGTGGGAGAAACAGGCAGAGCTCAGCATCCTGAAGTACAAAATCATGCAGGATGTGGAGACTCAGTGGAACTCCACATACGTGATATTCAAAAGGCTGGTGAAGCAACAGGAGGCCATCTCTGAGATGGCCTTGCTTGGGAAGATCGGGATCAGTGGCCCCCTGAAAAGAGCTGAGTGGGGTAGCATCTCCCAGATCTTGGTGGTCCTCAAGCCCTTCCTCGAGGCCACTGAAACCCTTAGCACTGGTGATGCCCTCCTCAGCCAGGTGACCCCCATAGTGAGGGAACTTGAGAACCAAATGGAGAAGTTCCAGGGGATCAGTTTTCCTGGCTGGGCCAACCCGCTGTCACCAGACTTGCAGGCACTGAGGAGGTGGCTGATGGAGGGCATCAGGAGATGGCTGGATCCCCTGTGGTCCAGTACGGTTCACATGATGGCGGGCAGGTGCGACCCGAGGGTGAAGGGAGCATGTGCACTGGCAGCACCAAAACCCTCAATCACTGGATGCAGGTGCTGGTTACTAAAGTCACAGAGGCTGAAGTGCAGAGGTGAGGGGATGTGGAAGAGGGGGATCCACTTTCCTGTGCCAGTATTCCAAGCACTGGCACTGGCACCAGCACAAGCCAGACTCCTCCATACCAGCCACTGCCAATGTGGGCCATGTGCGTGGCTTCAATGCTGGGGTCCAAATGCACCAGACCCCAGCCTCGGGCAGGTAGCACCAAGGCTTCAGTGGCTACCTATCTTGCTGAGGATGTAGAGCCAATGGGCTGTGACCCCTTGGCCTACTGGGCAAGCCACAGCCAGATGTGGCAGGATCTGGCCACAATTGCCCGGCAATACCTGTCCTGTCCAGCAAACAGTGTTCCAAGCGAGAGGATGTTCAGCATTGTTGGGGATGTTGTGACACCCCAATGTACCTGCTTGGATCCTGCTTTGGTGGAGCAACTGGTGTTCTTGAAGGTGAAACCCCTGCTGCTGGGGTTTCCCAAGCTCCACCTGCAGATGAACTGAGTGCCACCCTCTTCACTCCATCTGCATCAATTTCCTTTTTGATTTTTTTAAAAGCCAGGTAACGCCCTGCTTTCAGCTGGAGGGGGCACTAATGCATCACCAGCCAACAGGGGAATAACATGTCCCTGCTATACTCATTCCCCTGGTAGGACAAACTTAGATGGATGGGATTGGGGTTATGGGGAAGGAGAAGGCCCCAGGTCCTGGGCATGACCACTAAAACTGCACCTGCCAGAGAAGGGATGCCTGGTGGGGCTGCTGGTGAGGCAGCAGCCCCATAAATGCCAGGACCAATGATCCCTTGGTGAAAGGCAGGTAGGAGATGCCATAACCTCCCGCTAGCGCTTGCATGCACACAGTCCTGGGTGCAGAATGCCCAGACCTGTCACGGCTTTGATAGACCTGACGCTTGCTGGTTGCAATGCAGTTGTGAGGCTCCCAGTGTGCTCAGCTTAGCTGCCTGGGATGCCAGCTTTTGCACTGAAAAACCCTTTGTCAGGCTGAGGAAGTACCTGCAGTTGGTCCTGGATGGAAGGAATAGTAAAGAAGCCAGAGGCAAGAAAGTCAGCCAGCAAAAATGGAAATAGAGGCATCAGGTGGTGGGGGGTGCAGGGGGAAATGAGGATGTAGCAGTGCAGATAAAAGTGCAGCGGTGCCTGGGGTGTCAGATGTCCAGCAGGTTGCATCCTAAGAGAGACACAGCTGGCAGGTTTTGTGGCCTGGCAGGGCTGCAGTATTGTTTTTCACCCCCCTGTGCCCTAAGGCAGACGGACACAGCTGGCAGGCTTCGGGACCCCAGCAGGGCTTGGCAGGCATGCCGTAGTTTTTTCACCCCCTGCACCCTAAGAGAGACACAGTTACACAAGCACCCATGTCACAAGATTTGCCTGCTAGCAGCCAGAGGTGCAGGGCCCCAGAACCACTCCCCTGCACCGATCTCCTCAACAGCTGGCCTGGCAGGCTTTGTGACCTGGCAAGGCCTAGCATCCAGGACTGCAGTAGTTTTTTTTCACCACCCTGCGCCCTAAGAGAGACACAATCGTACAAGCAGCCATGTCACGAGTTTTGCCTGTCAGCAGCTAGAGGTGCAGGGCTCTGGAAGCCAGACTCCCCCTGCACCTATCTCCTTGATAGCTGGCAGGCTTTGTGGCTGCATCAGGGCCTAGCAGGCCTGCAGCTTTCAGCCCCCTCCCCACCTCTCCGTGCCTTAACACAGACACAGTGTCACCTATGTCACGAGTTTTGTTTGTCAGCAGCTTGGGGTGCAGTTTCCCAGAAACCCCTGCACTGATCTCCTTGAAACTTGGCAGGATTTGTGGCCTCAGGAGGGGCTACCATCTCTGAAGTTTTCACCCAACTGTGGCATAACGCACACATGTGACATGAATTTTGCTTTCAGATCTGAGGTACAGTTTTCCAGAAACACCTGAATTTATCACTTTGATACTTGACAGGCTCCATGCTCGCAACAGAGGCTATCATCAAACAAAACAACAAGGTTATAGATACTGAATTGATTCCCCATTACACTCTATGGCCAACTCGCCGAACCGACTCCGAATCTAAGCAGAAAACCAATTCAGAGCTCCGAATCAAATTACCGGCATCTGAATCGGCTGAATCCACATCCGAATCAAATAGTTCCCTAGTCACACAGGCCTATTTGGCAATATGCTAATCAAATAAAGAAAACTCAAAATACACGTAGAAGGGAGAAAATATTTAAAATCAGGATATTTTTTAAAGAACCTTTTCCTGAGTAACAACTTCAGGGGAGACTCAACTACCTTTACCTGTTCTCAGCATGGTTTTAAATCCCTTTGAGTGTAGGACTTTAAATCAAAGTCTTGTGGTTAGCTATTCTGAGATTTTAATTAAAAGGAAGAGCTAATTTTCTGACAAAGAGCAGAAGGTGGTTTGCCCACAAGTTGGATAGATAGATTGGAAAGCCAAAATCATGACTGGTATCTAAGGGCTTCATTACACCTTACACTTTAAGCTGCACACATGCTGATTGGCTTAATGCTAGCTTCAAGTTTGGAGAAGCCATACCTTAAGGCTAAAAACTTTCTCTGTCTCCCCCTGTACAGCTGTGACTTGCCACTAGAGGCCTAGTGAGCTGGGCCAGGACAGTCTTCTATCCCTGCTCTACAAGGGTATGAGAGAAGGGTGAGGGAGGAGGTGGCAGAAACATGTAACTCTCAATGTCACCTGCCTCCCTAGAGCCCATGGGCATCATGCTGGCATCTCTATCATGCCTTCCCCTCCTCCTCCTCCTCCTTCTTCCCCCCATTGCCATTGGGATGGCTAAATGCTCCCACCAACCATAGCATGGTGCTGTGGGAGGAAACCACTGGGGTGGCATGGTGCAATGCTCCTAGGCCAGGCAAAGATGGAGCCACCAATGTCTTACCAAGCCAGGCAGCAGACCCCCTCCCCCATTCCCTGCAGCACCCTCCACATCCTCAGTACCACCTCATGAAGATTTACTTTTTTTCTTTTGCTGGGCCATGCTGTGCCCACTCTGTGGCAGCATCCTGGCAAGCAATTCCAGTTTTCTATGGCTCCCTGTCCCCCACCTCTCTTACCTCTCAGCTCCGTGTTCTTGGGGTACCCTGGCACAGAACACAGCCTGTCTGACTTGCAAAGAACTCTCCCCCTCCCCACCTCGGCCTGAACAAGCACTGATTAGAGGAAGGTCTTACAGAAGACGAAGAAGATGCAGTGGGAGACGCACCTAAAGCCCTCCAGACAAGTGTGATAAGAGTGAAGCAACGCCCCCGGTCTCATTTGTATCCGAGATGGAACCAGATGACAACTCATTTAAAGGGGAGATGGAACAGGCATGCACCTTCACTAGCATTCAGGATGGAGAACAGAGATTCCAGAGAAAGGACCACACTGAATTCTGGGATCAGAAAAGCAGGGGAGCACTTCATGATGGGGAATCCTTGCTCCAAATACTAATCAACCCACATCTACACACACCCAGTTCAGAATTTATCAGACCAATCCTTGTAATGACTCCTCTATTGGTATATTGTGAGCTCCCTCAGAGTAATGCCATCTGTGGCCAGGAGTGATCAGTTCCTACTATGCAGCAATGAGCCATTGTTCACCCCTAAACAAACCTAGTGTTCTCCCTTGAGCCACTGTTAGTTCCCTACAAAAACCCCTACCCAAGCTCAAGTTTCTGTCCTGGTGCTTGGATCCAACCAGTTCCACTCCTTTTCTATCTGGAATCTCTCCATTAATCATGCTCAGAACTCTGCCTGTCTGCCAACTCCAACATCTGGGAACCTCGACGGGTTCAAGCTTTTCTGAGTGCTGAGACCCAACTTTCTCTCTCTCTCTCTGGCTCCAGGAGCCTGACTTTTGTTCTCTTACTCCAGGTACAGCTTTCTAAATCTGACTTTTGCTAATCAAACTCAAGCTAGACTTCCCCAAAAACCTAATTGAAACTATGTAATACTGTAACTGTTTATTTGTCTCTCTCTTGTATGGCTATTATTACTGGTATCATCATGAGTTCATATACCTGGCAAGAAATAACTTTTACGGTCAAGCTGGTTGCTATACTTTCTTTCTGAACTTCACCTACTCCTTCTTCCCCTTGACCTCCACATTTGCCACCAGGCCTTCTGTGATGGGTTTCAGTACAAACAAGTGCAAGGTGTTGCACCTGGGGGGGAAGAACCAGCAGCATACCTACAGGCTGGGAAACTTCCTTCTCATTGGCACAGAAGCAGAGAAAGGTCTTGGAATCACTGCTGATTCCAACATGAACATGGGCTGCCAATGTGGGGACGTGGTCAGGAAGGCTAAGCATACCTTGTCATGCATCCATAAATGCATCATGAGCAGGTCCAAGGAGATGATCCTCCCCCTCTATGCAACATTGGTCAGGCCACAATTGGACTACTGCATCCAGTTCTGGGAGCTGCAATTCAGGAGGGATGTGGCCAGCATTGAGAGGGTCCAGAGGAAGGCCATTCGCATAATTAGGGGGCAGCAGGGCAGGCCCTATGAGAAGAGGCTATGGGCCCTGAACCGGTTCAGCCTCTACAAAAGAAGGCTGAGAAGAGATCTGGTGGCTGTCTATAAACTTGCCAATGGTGACCAGCATGCAATGGGAGAGTGCCTGTTCCCCCAAGCACTACCAGGGGTAACAGGGCACAATGGCCATAAATTGACTGAGAGTAGATTCAGGCTAGATCGGGAGGCACTACTTCACTGTCAGGGTTGGTAGGAGCTGGAACCAACTTTCAAGGGAAGTGGTGCTTGCCCCTACCCTGAGGGTGTTTAAAAGGAGGCTAGACATTTGACCCCAGCATCCATTCCTGCCCATGGCAGGGGGTTGGACTAGATTAGCTGCTTAGGTCCCTTCTGACCCTACCAACTATGGAACTATGACTCCAAGATCCCTTTCCACTCCTGTGCTGCTGAGAGGGTCATTCGCCAGCCAATAGGTGTGCTGAATATTTTTACACCCTAGGTTGTCCTTGTTGAACTGCATCCTGTTGTGTTCTGCCAAATTTTCCAACCTGTCCAGGTCCACCTGCAATCATTCCCTACCCTATGGTGTGTTCACTTCACCCCACAATTTAGTATCACCCGCAAACCTGGACAGAGTAACCCCCCGCCCCATCCAAGTCATGCCTCCATCCAAGTCATGACGAACATATTAAAGATTACAGGTCAAGGACTGAAATGTGCAGGACCCACTGCCCACATCCTTCTGTGTCAATACTGACCCATCCACCACCACTTTCTGGGTGTAACCCCTAAGCCAATTTGCTATCCACCGGATTGTGTAATCATCTAAGTCACAGCCTCTTAATATGTTTATGAGTACTTATGGTACACTGGTGAGGTGCCTGACAACTGGAAAAGGGCCAATGTGGTCCCCATTTTCAAAAAAGGGAGGAAAGAGGACCCAGAAAATTATTGGCCTGTTAGTCTTACCCTAGTCAAGTGGAGAAAATTATCCAGGAGCACATCTGAGAGGGGCCAGCAGGGGAGTTTATGCTAAGGGACAATCAACATGGGTTCATTAGAGGCAGGTCCTGTCAGACCAACCTGGTGGCCTACTGTGGAGGGACCAGTGGAAGCCCTTTGATATGGTATCTCATCCCATTCTCATAAACAAATTATGCATTTACCTACAGATTTAAAATATCAATACCTGAATTGAGGCTTTACCCTGTAAAGTGATGTTATGGGATTCATGCTATTTTAGTCACTGCATTGTCTGTCACACCTTTGCTCTGTGTAGGGAAAAAAAATGGACTACCAATCTAACACAGTGAACCTGGGTGCTGATAGCTAATTCCCATCCATTTCATGAGAACAAGAGTTACATGTCAAGTTATTTTCAGCAACATACGTGCAACCCTTTCCCCCACCTCAAAATATGCTATTGGTAATACTGGTACAAGCTGAACAGGACTGCACAGGAAATAAGCAGATGCTTTAATTTCAGTACATAATTAAATTCTTGTTGCATGGTGATGCATTTAAGTGCATACTTATGCATTTTGCTTATTCAACCTCAAACGGTATGGTGAGCAGACCTATGACTTATAATGAATGGAGAGTTCCACAAAATCATGTTAGAGTTATGTTACAAATGATGAATTGGTATTGGGGCTTGATTAAAAGGCAAATAATTGAAAAGGACTGCTAAGGTATGTCTATATGGCAGAAAGACAGAGTTGCACAGAGATATTAGTCTAGTTATGCATGACCTAACTCTGCAACTGATAGTAGTATAGTTGCATTCTCATAGAACTGCTCCTAAACCAATCAGTTTTGCTGAGAAATATGGCTGATCAGCCCACAGCGCTGCTTTGCACCATTGTAGGGTATGTGCAAACATTCAAATGAACCAGTGGAAGTTAAGAAGTTTAGTTTGAGTGGCTGGAAATCCTACTGGTAGAATCATGTACAGGCATTTATGGAACTGGCTGTGTGTGCGGAGGTGGGGGAAAGGGGGGCATCAGAGCATACATCCCAGTCTGGTTTTCAGACTCCTCAGTTTGCCTGGAAACAGGTGACAGGAGTCAAGGTCATAGATCAGGGCTGAATGAATGGTGGCCCCAGGGGACAATGCCTTCCCTTGCCACAATGCCCCCTCCCTGCTTCCCAGCTGTCAGACAGCAGACCCAGATCCGTCTGCTGTCTTTTCAAACTTGTCAATTTCTCTTCCAACACCCTAGTGGGTCCTTCCCCCTCTGGCACAAGCTGATGGTCCCAGTTCCAGCAGAAGTGTGCAAGTTTAGCCAAAGCTGGGTACTGCTGGGTTGGGGTTGAGTGCTGGGTTTGGTGCTTGCATGCCTGGGGGTGGTTGCAGGTTGGGTTGACCTGGTTCCATGGAAGGAGAGGTGGGTGTGGGGTGTCCAATCCTGATGGGGGCCAGGTTGAGCTGGTCTCTGTCATTGATGGCTTGAGGCAGGCAGTGGGCTCCATTCCTGGTGGTCCACATTGTTTGGGCACAGGGGAGGTAGGGTTTGGTCTCTCAGCCCTGTTCCAAACCAAACAGCATGGCTTCCACCATGAACAAAGACCAATGACCCCTCCCACCAGCTACAGATACTGAACTTTCAGGTAGGGTCCAAATGTGGGCGTGGAGAGTGGGGGGACTCCAGCAATGGCTGGGGTGGGGACAGACTGGGCCATGTCCATTGGGGAGAGGGGCTCCAGGAACAGCGGCACCGGGGCTGGACAGTCCATGTTGGTGGTGGGAGGGTGAGGTGTTTAGTGGGCTCTTCCACCTTCTCACTGTAAAGCCCACACCTACAGACTGCACATAGGGCTGCAAGGTACAGGGTTGGGTTGGGGAGTGGGAGGTTTACCCCTCTGATCCAGTGAATTACCCTCTAATCCAGTGGTTCTCAGTTTTCAATCTTTTCAGATACTAGTCCCCCCTTCTTAGACCCCTCCATAACTTTTGTAAATTGAGTGGCACCCCATTAAAAACAACTAACTTATTTATAACAGTGCTAATCTCTTTGTAGAAGGGTCAGGCAGAGGGGGCTAGGCACTGGGGTGAGGGAATGGCCAGGTAGGAGCAAGCCAGAGCCTGTACTTATCTCCTTTTCTCTTCACACATGGTTTATCTCTTCACATAACTGGGTACCTTCTAAGGATCCCATGGTATCCCTGGGTATCCTGGCACCCTGGTTGAGAATCACTGCTCTAATCAAATTATAAACCTCAAGTGTATTTGCATACAAGTTTTTTAAATTATAGTATTTGATATTTGAGATACCACAGTAGTTTGGGGTCTGTCAGATAAAAATGGCGATTGTTTTTACACAGGTTGAAATTTCATACCAGAAGAAGAGAGCTAAATCATTAAAATCAGCTCCTCCCCAAAATAACTCTTCTTTCTTTGTTGCAATTTTCACATTTCAAATGTTCAAAATAGTCTTAATTCCTATATTATTTATTTTCTAACTGGGGCTAAGTTAAAAATACATGAACTCAGTGGAAATCTTTCATATAGTCATATAAAAATAGGGCTTTCATATAAGGCAATCCCCAGCTGAAGCTAAGCTCATCCCTGACTAAATTATTCCAGCCATGTATTTGTCTAACCTGTCCTTCAAAACTTCTAAGAACTGCGATTCCATAACTTCTCTATATTCTGTTTCAGTTTCTAATCATTCTCAAAGTTAAAACTTTTTCTTAATATCCAAAGTTTTCCTTGTTCCATCTCAAGACTTTTTTCTCCAGTTCCCTGCAGCCAAAGAGAATAGTCCGTCACCATACAAACCTGGTAAAAGATCTCCTGTATACGCTCTGCATTCTGAGACTTCTTATACTGTGTTTACACTACAGTTAGCCCAGGTGCCTGGAGCCAAAATCTGAAGATTCAAATTAGCCTGATTTGAGCATGCACCAGTTTAACTCACTTGATCCAAATGGGGGTTGGAGCAGAGGTTCCTTTCTACTCTACTATTCTATGAACTTCTGCCTACAGACAAGGCCGTCTTATTTCTTAAACAGAATTCATTAGAGAATGATAAATATTACAGGAAAAAACCCTTGAGTTTTAGATGACTCCAGTTAAGCACCCCTTCAGCTCACCCACATACACCAAAAACTAGTTTATAGAACTTAATTGCAAACATTAATAAATCTAGAAATTAACAGTAAAGGGATGTTCTGCGTGTTCTGCCTCACTAGCATGCCTTCATTGCTGGCTGCTCTCTCACATGACTTGCATTGTCTCCCCAAATATAACTTTGCCCCCTAGGATTTAAGTGAAGCCCTATATTTTATCCAATATTACACTATCCTTCCCAATGTGTATATTACTAAAGGAAATATTCACTTGGTACCCTTATGAAATGTATTGCACTAAATTTTCAGTTCCAATCTTTTCCTTTAGTGTGTATTGCTGTTTCCCTAACTATTTTTCCTTTTCCAGCTGGGAAATCAGCAGTGGGTATTCACAATGAGACAGGTTTGACAGTTGTGGAATCCAGATGCCAAGCTCTGGAACATGTTTTAGAAGAGTGTGCTATAACTTTGGCCCCTGTCCATGATAACAGCTGACGGTCTGTATTCTGACTACACAAGGCTGAGACTGCACTGTGCACCCCAGCATAGCAGGGTTTGCGAGCCGTGCCTGCTACCTCAAAGTATGTAGAAAAACTTTTAAAGCTGTGTCTATGTCCAAATCACTGATTCTCCAAACCACCATTGAACCTTCAAGTTCAGATTTGGCCGAATGGAATCAGGCACAGCGATCCGAATGAATCACTGTCCCTGATTTGCGACGAATTAGAATCGAATAGGGTCTGCTTCGCACACCCCTACTGTACAGTTGCCTGTTTATTTTCTCCTATTCTCATCCCATTGTATGTTATTCAATGACTACACATCTAACTCTTTCCAGATTATATTAGCACACTGAAGAAAAGATTAGGATCAAGGAATCAATTTACCATTTGAGTGTTGCAGGGAATGAATGAAAAATCCCAATATTTTGCCTTGAAACAACTCTTTCTGAATGGCTTCTCTTTTTTTCTAGCTAAGGCTATTCCCATATATAAATATCCACCAGCATGTGACAGGATTTATTTTTATTGCTCAGTCTGAGAAGAATGAAGTACTTGTAAAAGTTGCTGTTCTTTAAATCCTCGCATTTGCCTGTTATTTAGACATGGACTGAAGACTAGACAATGAGTATGGTTTTCCACAGTAGAAATCATAAAGGATGGATGTAAGGCCTGAACCAAGCCTTTAGACTTTTGGAATGTATTTGTATCTTAAAGTGGGGGAGGGGACTAGAGTAGAAATCCTATCCCTGGTTTAGATTATAGTTCTCGTCAACCCACAGCTGTCTGTTTGATGCTCTGTTAAGTTCCCTCCCAACGTTCAATTTCTTTCAATCTCAGAGTTAATTTTTTTTAAAACTTACAAGTTATGGGCTTAACAAAACCAAGAATCCAGTTGCTTAAGAGGGACTTTTTACAGGGCAAGGAATGCAGGCTTGGGGCATCTGGACTACAAAACAGCTTATCACAGTTTATCATGGTAATTCCATTGTGTGAGAAATGCACCTAAGGCTATTCAGTTCCATTACAATAGGATTAGCAACAATTTCCTTTGGCACTTAGAGGAAATATAGTTCCCGTGAAATCCATTTTCCATATTCTGCCCCCACCCCGCCAAAATCCCTTATTCTAAACAAAGCTGTCCGTAAACTGGCAAAGGAGAGGAAAAGAACCAGGACTCCATGAAACCAAGTAGGAACTTCACTGTTGAAAATGCATTTTACACAGAAGATGCTCAAATGCTATAGTGATGGATGCCAATATATAGACAAAGGAGAGAGGTACTTATTTCAGAAAGCTTCACATTAAATAGCACCATAAGCAGATACATGGAAGAAAAGGTGGAGCAGGAAGGAAGGAGGAATAATCAGAAAACTATTAATCTACCACCATATGAAAATCCAACTCATACATACAGCTTCTCCCTTCACTCCTCATAGACTGGCTTTAAAGGGAATATAAAACTGCAAAAAGTAAACTTTGCCCCCAAAGGGTTTTCTTAAACTTGTGTCTCCAGGAATTTATTTTGAGAAGGAGAAGCCAAAAAGCCATACTTTCAATGACGACTTTGCCTTTTGTTCTTCACAGCTTAAGTACTGCATCATTTTCCTAGGAAACAAAGACCTGACAGTTATATGGACATGAAACTGAGTCTAATGAGTAGGGAAATTGGTTATTTCTTCCAATCTGTGCTTAGAGAGATGTCAACATACAGCACCAACAATTGAAAGTAAATGGTTTAATAGCTTAAATGCTGTTTAGGAGTATTCACAAGGGCAGTATTCTGGAAGAGAGATCCACCTGCCCCCCTGACCCACACCCCATCATTACATGGCAAGATTCTGTAGCAATCCTACAGGCAGGAGGAACAATGTTACCTCAGTTTCCCCAGGAGGAGCTCCAGTCTGCTATAGCGACCTAGACCAATGTTTTTCAACCTGTGGTCTGTGGACTAAGGGATCCATGAAAGATGACTATGATCAATCAAAAATATGTGAATACCCATACACTTACAATTCTAAAGGGGTCTGCACCTCCATTCAAACTAGTTTAGGGGTCTGCAAATGAAAAATGGTTGAAAACCAGTAGCCTAGATATCCAGCCTCATCACAAACTATGAGGAGTGCAATCCTCAAGACAAGCCCAGTATAAATAAACCAAAAGACATTTCACACCTAATAGGTGCATCCCTACGAGCATGCACATGCAGTTTGCATTGCCTCAAACCACATGAGGCACATGTGAACTAGTTCACCACGCTGCTGGTTAGTAGCATGGTGGATTTCTGGACACTGGGAGATCCCAGTAAAAAAAAAAAAAATACTGCCACTGAAAAAAGTGGCGTGGGGCATCTGGCATTAGTCATCTCAGGAAATCCGAGTTTAGCTAACCAGAGCCACACTCTGGCTGGTGCCCAGGCTCTGAGTGGTGCTGCTGCTGGCCCAGAAGACCTCCAGGACCCAGGTAAGGCTGCTGGGGCCAGCACCTCTGCTAGTTCCCGCCTCCCCTACCCCACCCCACCCAGGTCTATTTGCTGCACACTAGAGGGCATGTGCAGGGGCTTGTGTAGGGATAAATAGCAGCAGCACAAATATTTGCCCTGTGAGAAATGCACACACCTGCACATGAGCGCTTATAGGGATGCAACCAATTAAATCTATGTTAAGTCCCCTTTCCCTTCATGCAGGCCACAGCTGTAACAATTGGCTTTAACTCACTAAGAAACCAGCTGCATCTGTATCAGACTTACCCTGCCATATCCAAGCTCTAAGCAGATCGTATTCCTCCATTAGCTATTGTCTCCAACCAATAAGTTAGTATAAACATAGGTAATACTGACTTCTTCTCCTTCCTAACATGCCTCTAACTGTGCTGGGCTCCTTCCATTTTTACCTCTCCTTTCAGACCTGATATCTAGCATAGGTGTAGCTAGGCAGTGCTGTCAGGGTCAGTGAAACTCATTAAGCTCTTTCTGGGTAGCATTTGGTTCATATTTGCCCTCAGATGTTTCTTTAAACCTATAATTGCACATACTGATACTTCCAGAGCTCCAGAGGAGAAAAAATAAATATTTGAAGCAATAGTTTATATATGTAAATTAATTTCAATTGCCTTTAGGCAAGAAGTTAAATAAGGCAGTTGGGAATTTTCTTGCAGGAAAGACATGGTAAATCTCCTCTAATTTCTGTTTATAGTAGCAGAGTCAGACACCTGAAAATGCCATCACTTATAAAAATAAATAGGAAAAATTGATTCCACTTCGTTTAGTCTGTATTTTCTTTGGTGATGCTCCATTGGGGCTAGTCATGGACAGAAGACTGGCTCAAAATAGCTAAATGATTCAAATGCTGATTGTTATTTTTTAATGGCATTCTTTTCTTAATCATGTGTAGCCCCACCAGCTCTAGCTGCTGCTTGGGCTGACAGCCTGTGCAGGATGAAAAGACACTGTAAAATTTGACTTGGCAGGCGATTGTTCATCTTCTGGTTATAAAAATCATCTGAAATGGCTCAGTGATTGCAGCAAGGGTCTTTTCTGTGTTAGTATAAGAGGCCATCTCTCAGCAGTGGGTAGCAGAGTTTCCACCTAGTCAAATAAAGAGATTTGCTCCACTTAAATGAATTGACTTTGATCCGCTTTCTGATTTGAAAACTTAAAAGTGGCAGGCAATATCACTGCCAATGTATTGCTTCACTGTATAAAGATATACCTCTCCACACACCATCCTTCCTCTATACTTTTCGGGGAGCAGAAAGCCCTGAATATGGCAGAAGTAGTGCCATTCCATTGCCCTGGGGAGAGAAGGGCAATCAAGATTTAGGGAGCCAAGCAGGGAACTAGGGCAAAATAGAGCACATGAATACCACAAAGGGTCAAGTACAGATGCTTCTTTCTCTAGAGAGAAGCAGGGTACATTGGAATGGAGAATAATATACTTCATTAGATGCGATAATGGCTGTGGAGTTACTGCCTGGACATTTGAGAATGTGGGGAAAAGATTCCTTCTCCCACAATTCCCTCTGACTCAGATGCTTTCTGCAGGTTCCAGCATTCACTTCACTGGCACTAGCTGACAACCACATAAGCTAGAAAGTATGAAAGCACCTGGAATTTGCAATTTTAGAGGGAGAGAATGAGATTTTTCACTGCCTCAAACATTTGTAGGAAGTGAAGAATCACTGTCTTATGAAAAGACAAGTGGACGTGTGCTGTGACCATGATGGCTGGTTTCATTCAATTGGATTGTGAAATTCTGCAGACAATATGACAGAGAACAACACAAACATACTGACAATGAAAAGAATGGGGTTACTATATGGATGATGATCATTTCCTACACACTGCAGGCTTTGACTTTTATTTCTCAAGACAGGGTTGCACAAATGTTCTTGAACAATACTTACCAAAGTTTCCCTACATTTCCTTATGTATAAAAAATAATGTTAGACACTAATAATAAACCTTTCCAAATTAACAAACAGAAGCAAATTAAAAAACAAACAAACAACACAAACCCATATGATACTCTGGCCTTAAATACAGAATCAGAGAAAAGTAGGACAGGATGGGACTTTATAGTGATCAGGAGAGGTCTCAGATGATTAGAAAAGGGCAAACATAGTACCCATATTTATAAAAGGGAAAAGGAGGATCCAGAGAACTACAGATCACTCAGCCTCACCTCAGTCCCTGGAAAAAAATTATGGAGCGGATCATCAAGGAATCTATTTCTGAGCACTTGGAGGAGAAAAAGGTGATTAGGAAGAGTCAGCATGGGTTCATCAAGAGCAAGTCATGTCTAACCAACCTGAATTCCTTCTATGATGAGATGACTGGCTCTGTGGATGTGAGGAGACCGGTGGCTGTGGTGTACCTTGATTTTAGCAAGGATTTTGATATGGTTTCCCACAACATGCTTGCAGGCAAGCTAAGGAAGAATGGGCTGGATGAATTGACTGCAAGGAGGATAGAAAAATAGTTGGAGTATTGGGCTCAGAGGGTAGTAATCAATGGCTCAGTGTTTAGTTGGCAGCTGGTATTAAGTGGAGGTCCACAGAGGTCAATCCTAGGGCCAGTTTTGCTCGATGTCTTCATCAGTGACCTGGAAGATAGCATAGAGTGCACCCTCAGCAAGTTTGCAGATGACACCAAGCTGAGGGAAGTAGTAGATATGCTGGAGGGTAGGACTAGGATTCAGAGAGATCTAGACAAATTGCAGGATTGGGTCAAAAGGAATCTCATGAGGTTCAACAAGGACACGCGCAAAGTCCTGCCCTTAGGATGAAACAATCCCATGCACTGGTACAGGCTGGGGGCTGACTGGCTGGGCAGCAGCTCTGCAGAACAGGACCTGGGGATTACACTGGACAATAAGGTGGATATGAGCCAGCAGTGTGCCCTTGTTGCCAAGAAGGCTAATAGCATGCTGGGCTGCATTGGTAGATGTGTTGCTAGTATGTCATGGGAAATGATTATTCCCTTGTATTCAGCAAGGATGAGGCCACTTTTGGAGTACTGTGTTCAGTTTTGGCTCCCCCAATACAGAAAGGATATGGACAAATTGGAGAGAGTCCATCAGACAGCAATAAAATGGTGAGGGGGTTGGGAACATGACTTATGAGGAAAGCCTGAGGGAACTGGGCTTATTTAGTCTAAAGAAAAGGAGACTGAGAGGGGACTTAACAGCAGCCTTCAACTACCTAAAGGGGGGGTTCAAAAGAAGATGCAGCTAGACTGTTCTGAGTGATGCCAGATGACAGAACAAGGAGCAACTCTCTTAAGTTGTAGCAGGGGAAGTTTGTTTTATATTAAAACAAATTTTCTCACGAAGAGGGTAGTATAACACTGGAATAAGTTACCCAGAGAGGTGGCAGAAAACATCTTGGAGGTTTTCAAGAACTGGCTAGACAAAGCTTTGGCTGGGATGATCTAGTTGGGGATGGTTCTGCTTTGAGCAGGGGGTTGGACTAGATGGCCTCCTGAGGTCTCTTCCAGCCCTAACTTTCTATAATTCTATGATACTTACCAGAGGTTTCCTACATTTCCTTATGTATAGGAAATAATGTTAGACCCTAACAATAAACTTTCCCAAATTAACAAGCAGAAGCAGACATTAAAAAACCCCACAAACAAAAAAGAAATATGATACCGTGTCCCTAAATATGGAATCAGAGAAAAGTAGGGCAGGAAGGGACTTCAGGATGCCATGTTGTCCAACTCCCTGCTCAAGGCAGGATCATCCTTATCTGCTATCTATAGACTAAGATTATTACAGATGTTAGGGTGGGACTTTCACAAGCATTCGTCACTGGCCTGTTTGTTAAATTGAACTCAGTGGGAACTGTTGCAAATTTACATTACATTTTAGAATCCACATTTCTTTATACAGTATCTCCTAGCTATTTAATTCAATGACTTTAGATGTCATTAACAATGTGAACCCACATTATGCAATTTTCCTTCACTTGTACTTATAATTTCCAGGATATTAAAAAGGCTGACCTTCACTGCAACAGACATAGTTCCAGCATATTAAAAAGTTCTGAAATGTAACTACTCCCTTCTGGTTTAAATGACAATATTTCTTTCATTACTAGCACTTTTTGGAGAATGTGGGAGGGACAGATCTCAGTTGATAACAGAATATCAGTCATAGAATATACATCAATCACAAAGGAAAGCTAGAATAGAAACAGACAGGGCTGTCAGATGTGCACAGAAACACCCTTGACAGGAGAAGAACAAAGATGAATAGGATCAGGATTTTACACACTGCAGGTTTTTCTTGGAACCTTGAACTTTTAAAAATAAAAAATCTAAATTTGTTTTAACATAATGCGGAGAAAATAAGAGACAAATGGGACAAGTAGTATTGAAAAGAATAACTGTGCTTGAGGACTGTTTAAACAGGTGGCGTGATTTTAGCTCTCAGGAAAGTGAGAGAAGCAGAATGGGAGCAGGTGCTATGCAAACTTCCCCACACAGCTCACTGCACCCCTGTCCTGACCTACAGCATCTAAGCCCAGGGCTCCATTGTGCAAAAAGCACCAATTACGCCAAATCATATAGATTTTTTTCTGACATGAACTAATGGGGATTATATTGAGGGGCATTTACTGATTTGCAGTGATGACTTACAGCCAGATTTGAATCCTATTCTCCAGAGGGCAGAGCTAAAGAACCAATACATTCTACCCAGTTGTACGCTCACCGGTACTTAGCATATGAAGAGAAGTTTACATTTCAAACTACTGCACATACATCAGTTCCCCTCGTACTGTAGTCACCTGTGCAATCTTACTCAGTTCAAACACATCCCATTTAAAACAGAAAATGCCTGTCTTTATCTGATCTTTCAAAAAGAGTTGCCACAGTATACAACCAGGGGTCAGGTGTTTTGTCATATTTTTTTCTCCTTATTAGAGCCAAAATTAGAAAGCTAAGAACTAAAGTCTTTTCAAGCTCGCTTGCTTTTGCTTGCCTTCCCAAAATGATCTTACAAACAAGAGAAGGCTCCAAAACAATGCAGGATCAAACACCACCCACAGATTGCTGCTGCTGCCTTTTGAAGCATGTCACAGTGCAGCCTTAAAGTATGGTAGTGGAGAAAACGAATGGAGTAAGATCTGAAGTCTTGTTCAACTAGGCAGATGTCATAAAAGAGATGTGAAATGTGGCTGAGAAAAGATACATTCCCGTGGAATTTAGGCATTAGGAAATCCCCTGGAATATCTAATTAGCACTCCAGAATTATGGAAATAAAATTAATGGCCACATAGGCAGACCAGATTTTTGCTTTGACAAGCATCCATCTGTTCTTTTATACACAAATATATAAGACCACATTTTCATTCCATTCCAGCCACTTTATCATGTTCATGTGGTACAAAGGGCCAGTTTCTGGCCCACAGCTGCCCAGGGGAGCAAGCAGAAGATAACTCTATCGTAAAGCTAATGGAACCAGTTCTCTGCTAGCTACCTTTGTGGTAAGACAGTTGCAGGAGGGGAGGGGCATACTGGAGCTCTACACCTGACCTACATCAGTGTCATAAACTAGTCCAACTCAGACTAGGGCTTGAGATGGCACATGGCAGGCAGAAAGACTTTCAGAATCTGGCCCCAGGGTTAAATTCAATCTGCCCTGAGCTAAATTCAATTAAGCTAACCTGCACTGAGCTAAGCCAGGATACACAGAAGAATCTTGGCCATTATTTTTAGTAGATGCTTAGAAGTAAGGAAAACTAGGTCTTAAATTTATATATTTCTTGATATCACCACACAGTGGCACTATAGCAATTGGTATTTAGCTCTTCAATTATGAGGGCTTTGTGACAGCCAGCTTTTTTGGGTCTGAGTCATCGCTAATTACCCTCTGCACATACAGTAATAACCTCTATGGAAGGTTCACTTCATTAAACATGTATGAACCATTTAGATGGGAGTTTCCTTGTATTTGTCTTAGGACAAGTGTTTTCTTGATGTACTTTTTTCCTATCCCCAGCTCCCAATATTCAGCTGGAGGATACTAGGCTTCAAACGTTGCTTGAGTTAGCTGAAAATAAAACAAGTGCATCCCTCTAGCAAAACAGTGAAACAGCAGTCATCTACTGAACAAACCAAAAAGCAGACAGCGAGATTTATATTTTAAATGGGTTTTTCCTAGAATATGTTTTCAAGGATAATGTTATCACAGAAACACAGATGTCAGATGGTATGTAGTTACCATAAAGCACTACCAACATACTGCATGGGGGAAAATGGTAATATATGTGATCCCAAAAGATGCTGAGTTAAAAAAATAATTCTCCCTTGAAAATTTAATGTTTTTGAGTCCATGGGCCCAGTTAAATCAACTGAAAGATTCTGATCAAGTGCACTGGACTTTGGATCAGGCTTTATAAAGCAAGGTTTATTATAATTATATGCAATACTGCATGATACTTGAGCTTCTCATTATATTTGATGTTTTTATCCTTATAGCTCATCTGCAAGGTAGGAACATGCTATTTACCCATTTTCCTAGAAGATAGAGGCACATCTAAATCCTGTGACTCCTGAGTAGGTCCTACTCCATCCCTTCCCCTTGCACATGCAAAACCTGGAAATGAGACAGTGGAGCTACTTCAGACATTCCCCTAACATGTTCTTGACAACCTTGGAGACAGAGGGATTGTGACAGTGGTATAGTACACCTTACAGTGGCTTCTCTGCTTCATTTTCAGGTTTGGTGAGTGAAACATACTTCAGAAGCACTGGGAACATGGCATTGATGTACTTAGTGAGGCCGAAGGTAAAATTGCAAAAACACATACATCATTTAGCAGCCTGAGGATATGTCTACTGTATAGTCAAAGTGTGACTGCAGCTTGGGAAGACATATATGAATTAGCTTTAAATTACTCATAGCGATGGAGCCACAACAGTATGGAACTCAGTATAAACTGCACAATTTGCCTGAGAATCTGAATACACAGGTAGTTAGCCCCACACGCAGCTTTGGGGTGTACCAGAGCTAAGATACATGCTAAGGTCCCACTGACATCCTTTTCATGTCTTCTGACATCCTTTTCATGACTGTGTCCAGATAAGCATGGCCATGTATTATGTGGCACCGCAGACACATCTACATTGTCACGTACCACACATTAAATTGTTTTCTATTCCTCAAGCGAGCATCGAAGGGGTTTTTTTTTTGACCCCTGGATATCCAGGGGTCAGAAAAATGCATGGAGAAAAAAAGCAGAGTAGCATACACACAGGCAGTGTGTGCTGCTTAAAAGCTAAGCCTGGCTGGCTGGAGCTATACTCTGGCTGCTGGCCAGGATCCAAGCAGCAGGATTGCCACTGCTGCAGCCCCAGGAGATCCCCAAGACTCCAGGTAAGGCTGCTGGTCCAAGCCTCCCCTACTGCCCCCAGGGTAACTTGCCATGTGCCAAAGTGCATGTGGGATAGGCATTTTCCAGGGACAAGTAGCAGGGGTGCAAGGTGCCCTGTTGCTAGTTGTCCCTGGGGAACCAAATGTCCATATCATGTGTGGATGCGGCCAATGTGGTCATTTTTCAATACAGCTAAATCATTTTCATACCCTGGCTCTGAATCCACTTTGCTTCTGCTATTGAAAAAAAACTGAGCCTGGGTATGGATTTGTCACTGTTCAGAATTAGGTTACATGTTATCAAAGCTATACATGTTTTATGGGTGGCAATATCTGAAATTCAAACAGGAAAAAAAGAGAACGAGGAACAGCAGGTGTCTTAGAACTGAGATTGACAATATTACTGTCCATCATGCCTTTGCATTGTGCCCACTGAGTATTTAAAAGACCAGAGGAAAAGCAGGCTTCCTGGGGGAGTTGCTTAGCGACTCTGGCTTGTGTGGATCTAAACTAGAACACTGTAGTGCATATCAACTGGGAAGCCACCTCACATACACCTCACCTAATGTCTTTCTGATATATTTCTGACTCCACACATGGCCTGGTTGTCAGGTCCTTCATGACTTATTGTCACAGTTGGCTATCTACACACTTGACCCTTCCAAAATGCTGACAGCTGAAGATAGGGTTGGCTCTAGCAGTCATGAAGCCTTAGGCTAACTGGCAAATATTCCCTCCTACCAGCCTGAAGCCACTCACTGCCTCTCATCCAAAAACAGTTTTTTGGATGATCTGCAGTCACTAATATGTTGCTCCCCTTGCCAACTCCCTGTTCTGTCTGCATGCTATAGCCAGGCCTTGCTTTATACTAAGATGCAATCGAAACTTGGCTGGGAAACAGGGCCAAAGACAAAGGCATGACTCCAGCCATAATTTTACTGCAAATTTCCACCAGGATAAAGAAATAGACTCTGGTGGAGTGAGAAAATGAAAGGAAAGGATTCAAAAGAGGAAAGGAGCTAACAGGAGACAGACACAGGAGAGGAGAGCACCAGATGTTCGAAGTATTACTCCCCAGAGAGCAAGGTTTTATATAAGGAATATCCCAGAAATAGCCTAGATTTTAACTTGTTTGAAAAGACCCATAGGGGAGGGGCAGTTGTAAGCTTCAAGTGGTTCCCTGAGATCTTGAGTAATGCTCTCTGCCAGAGTTTCTATTTATTTTAGTCTCATTAGTCTTTGTAAATCATTTCAAGCATTAAACAGCCTCACAGAGGGGCTCACTTCACTCTTAGGCACTTGGGGCATGTCTGCTTATGGACCCAAAGCAGGAGTTAAGGAAATCTGAGACCTTAGTATCTATCTTTGTAGCATACCAATGAGCTTTACAAAGAAGGTCAAAATAATTACAGAAGGTGGAAACTGAGGCAAAGGGAAGCAAAATGATTTCCCCAAAGGTGTAACTAGCATGCTTTACACCCTGGGCAGAGCCCTGCTTGGGGGGAGGGGGAAGACGGTTCTGAGTGCAAAGTTGGGAGGACTCCAAGTGGCTGGTGCTGCTGTGATATGGTCTGTCTGCCCAGGTTGTTGCTGCTACCCTTCACTCAGCTGCTGCTGCAACAGCAGTGGCATGGGGCTGTTGAGATTACCACAGCACAGACAGGCCATTCTATTGCCCACACTAAGTTGTTGTACAATGCTGGAGTGCTTTTTACCCACCCTAAGTTATACTACTGTATTTGCCAACCATCACACAGATGAAAAATCAGAGCTAGAAAGAGAGGTATCTAACCACTGGCTCATTCTGCCTTCAAGTTCCTTCTTCAGGTCTGATCTTCCTCAGCATATTGTTGACCTAAGGGTATTTGGTGCACATGATGCCACATCTTCCTCTTCCAATTTGTCTTACAGAACTCAGTTTTAAATAATTTCATGTTTAGTTCTCATCTATACACAATAATAGCCCTGGGTGAACTTGATGTGACCTAATCTAACAGGTGTAACTGCTCTGTGTATATGTTGTTCAGATATTGCTGTAAGCCCCATTATATTGGTTTTACTCATGTCCATACATTTGCCAAAAGACCCTCCTCTTCAACTGAATGGAAATAGGAGATACCCTTAATTCTCAAGGAAACCCATCTCAACACACATTTGCCATTCTTTTGATCATGGGTAGCTTTTACAAAGGATTTTTATTTATTTGCTTGCACATTGTCTTGAAAAATAGAGCCATGGGAAATGTTCCTGCAATGCAATTAGATAATATTTACATATAGATGAAGGTTTCCAACCCAAGACATTTTTTTTACTGACAGTGTAAACTTTTTACTGACAACTAAACTTTTTTACTGACACATTTTACATCATGCAGATGTAACACTTCTGCCAGGCCCTGGACAAAGGATGGGTTTAAATTTAGCATTTTAACACCAAACACAGTAAAACAAAGTTTGGTTGTCAGTAAAAAGTTAGCCGATTATCAATAAAAGACAAAACATTGAACAATATTGGGTTAGCAACTCTGGTTGACTGCAGCAATGGTTTTACACCATGCTTATGCCACCCCCAGGGTCCACCCCTCACCTAAACACTCCAATTCTCCCTGACCACACCCCACACTTTGTTGCCTCCCCACCAACCTACCTCCCAACCTGACCCCTGCTAACTCACTCCCCTATCTCAGCATGGATCACCCCTCAAATGAAGGTATGCTGTCTGCCTATGTGTGAGGTATTGACTTATAGGTAGGTGACTGGATGCAGCAACATGTAGTTATTGGCAGAAGCGGAGGGGCTACTTAGGTTCCTGTGGGCAACAAAGCCCTGACAAAATGCTCCTTGCAAAGTGCTGCACTCCCACTCAGACACCAGATGGCACCACTCTGCTCTGTCTGTCCATCAACATTTCCCTTTCGCCTCTTTCTGATGACAGCTTCAATCAAGCTTACCTTTGTTTAGCTTTTTTAACAAGCAGCTTGGGGTTTTGTTTTGGATTTTTTTGTTTTTTTAAGGACTTTATGGATGGGCATTTTTAGCCTTTTTTAATGGACAGCTGGCAATCCTTTTAACTACAAGCTTCACCAGATGAAGACTCTTTGTTTCCAGATGTCAGACCAATTTATAGCAAAACATGGACAAACGTGTCATTTAAATTCATAAATTTCAGTGGTCTTCTCTCATTTTTAGCTCTGTTTTTTAGTTAATTGATGAGGTATTTAACAAGTTTCCCAGTGTAGGTTTTTATGAAACAATAGTAAAAGTGCCTGTGTCCTATGCACAATACTACTTGCATGCACATTTATATCATAACTAGCATTCACTATATTTTTTCTAGTATAGATGAGGACTTAAATGACTTACAGAATCATAATAATTAAAACAAAGTGTTAGCCATGTCATTTGTGGATACTGATTCTGCAGCAGTCAGCTACATGTTCAGATTCCCAATTCATGCTTGATGAACTTATTTATGCCCATTTTTATTTGTTGTTTGTTTATATGAATGTGTGGGGGTGGCTGTTCTTTGAACCAATAGCAATTTTTACATGCAAATACTTATGTAAACGTGAATATTCATAAGTTGCTTTTTGTAATTGCTCTGTTTAAAATACTTCAACCATCCAATTATAGACCAGAAACAGTGCTGTGTGACTTCAGCAAACAATCATATGCCATGAACAGCAAATACTCAAAATGAACAGTTCCTGAGTATTGGATCAGTTGAAAACAGTTCAGATAAATTGCCTGAACAATAGTGAATAGTGATTAAATCTGTGCAATTCAAAGTTGGCTCACTAATGGATTATAAACAGATAAAAGGGTTAAATTTGTCTAATAAATTTTTTATTCAGACAATCCCATCATGTTGGCAGCAGTGTACTGGTTAGTCACATCTTTACTATAATCACGATAAGTTAGTTTTGACTCATTTACAGTGGTATTAGGATCTTTATGTAATGCTTAGTGCTCTGCGACTGTAAAAGCTTGCACTGAGTGGGGAGTGGGACCAGATAAGTAGCACAGAAGGACTTTGCAGGCCAGTTTACTTCTCTTAGGAACCCTGAGATCCATTGCACTGGGAGTCAGCATCTCCTGTTAATAGGCTAAGTTCTCGCTGAGACAATCCATTGTATTCTGTTTGAACCAAAATGCTCTTCATGCAATTATCTTTTTACAGCGGAAGTGATGTGACCATAAATGGTTTCCTCAAAGTCAAACAGACCATCAGCCACAGAAGTTTGATTAAAATCCAGTTTCCTTGACTTTCAGTCCACGAAACACTAGAACATGCTCCTCTTTATAAAGCTTATTTGTTTATCACTATCTACTGATGTTCCACAGGTGGTGAAAATGCAATGTCAACCAGTTATCTACTAATTGGATTTTATTAGGCTACTCAGTTACAGTTATAGAATGATGAGCTCATTAAAACAAAATTACATAAAATAATTCTGTGAAAATCAAAGCTTATCTCTGTTTATAACAGAAAGGGGAAATGTCCGCCATTAAATAATTAAAAGCACTTAACGTGCTTAAATAGAAAATGTTTTCAGATAAAGATAAGCTGTTTATAGCTATTTGTTAAAGAGAAAGAGAGTACAAAATAAAAATATCAGATATTATGTAAAATCTCATAAGGACTTTGCTATTATTACTATGTGGAGGATAGTAAGAAACACAGTTGAAGGGCAACAGTTAAAAATAGGAATGTATGTTAAAATATTTTTAGTTGAAATGATGCATATGAGGGATTTCTGTTCTTTTGGTCAACACAGTCAAGTCACCCATCTTTCCAGTTTATTAACTACGGTCTGTATAAAACTCAAACAAAATATAATATTGTGCCTTTTCCAAAGTAGAACCAGAAGATTTCATTAAAATATTTGACCAAAGTTATAATACTTTAGCAGCAATGCTGGATTTTGAATTCATGAGCTGAATAAACAGAGTAACATGCCTCTTATTTCAGTGGTCGGCAGTGGTTTCTGATGGGAGGGGCTGGCATGACCTAGCTCTAGTCAGAGGTGAGCAGGGATTAGAATCCAGCTGCCCCCACTTCTCCCTGACACTAAGCTGCACTGCAACATGGCAAAAGTCCCCTTCTCCTGAAGCAAACAGCAGTTCAACTGCAGCATGGCATGGGCAGAGCTCCCACTCTGCCAGAGCCCCAGAGAGCTGACTGTGGCATGGCACAGGAAGCATCAAACATTCCTAAAAAGACATCTTTTCTCCCCCTTCCTTTGAAAAAGAGAAGGAGAGAAAGATGGCTTGCATTCTTTATTCAATGTTTGTATAGAGCGTCATACAGTAGGATTCTGGTATATGATCAGCCTTGCTCAGTTCTAACAAAATATATACAGTAATCAATAATAAATATGTAAGAAAAGAAAAAGTGAATGTGCCTGCTGTCCTGTTGATTGGGCTGTAGATTCAAGCTACTGGATTTTCAATACTGGTAGGAAAAATTACAGAAGTGCTAATTTTGAGTAGTAGTTTTACATTAGATGCAAATCAAAATACATTCACAAATCCTGGTGATATATGTGGTATAATATCAGACAGTGAGAGAAAGAGATTAAAATCTCTCCCGGATGCAGAGAAATAAGGAAACAACATATTTCAACAACAATAACCAACCCAGAAGTCACATTCTTCAAATACTTCAACAAGCAAAGCAATAATAGCTATTCTTTATGAGCTCATCCCCTAGTTCATCCTGTATGCAGTACTTTGTAATTTCTAGAGTGTTTTTAACACAGGACACATTGTGTTGGATCATCCCCACATGCCATGGTTAGTACATAGAATCACAAACAGAAGTGATCTCATAGTTAATGAATGAAGTCTTAGTTTAAACCAAAAAGGCCAGACATAGATAGGAACAAACCAGTGGAAGGAAAAATGAACTGGTATTTCTGATAGATGCTGTATTTACCCAAGTGATAATGCATGAAACTTGGCCATTAAACTACAGCTCTCATCTTTACAATCTCTGTCTACCATGATTCACCATGTTTTTTAAAGATGTGTTATAAATGTCTATGATATCTATGCGATGTACTTAAAAAAAAGCAATATTCTGTGAGTAGTTCATGATAAACAGCACAATTAGACAGAACCCCATACTCTCATTTTGGGCAGGATGTAAAGACGGAAGCTTCCCAAGCAATAATTCATAAACAAGTTCTTGACTATAAACAGCAGCAAAACTACACTCTTCTTCCAGACAAAAAGGCTAGGGAAACACATTAAAAAAGCCTGAGGCTGAATTGATTCAATCTTTGCACATTAGTCTAACCCAGGGGCAGGCAATTAGTTTAGGCAGAGGGCCTCATACCCAGTTTTGGCAAGCTGTTGAGGGCCGCATGGGTAGCCCTGCCCCTTGACAGGTGCCCTGCTCCCTGATCACCATCTTGGGATCAAAGTCCCAATGTCTTGGGACCAATGTCTCAGGGCCAGCACTGGTGGGGTCCAGAGCAGGGCACAGGCTGGCCTCTGAAGTGGGGCTGGGCTGCACCAGCAGGGAGAGGGGGGAGCTGGCTTAGCTCCATAGAGCCCCTGCCGGCCAGGACCCTGTACTCCTGCCACCCTGCTGTGGGCCCCACTGATGCTGGCCCTGGGACATCGGAGTGGGCCCTGTGCACCCGCTCAGTGTCCCCCAGCCCCACGGTACAGGCATGGGGCAGCGTGTAGCTCTGAACCCCCTACTTGCCAGCAGGGAACAAGCTGGTGCTGAGCACAGTGAAAAGCGGCCTCTCACCCGCCCCATGGCTGGCGCTCCCTGCTGCAGCTGCTTGCAGCCCACTTGGGGTTGTCCTGAGCAGACACAGGCAGCCCCATGTGGGCTTTGAGCAGCCGCAGTGAGGGGCAACGGCCATGGGGCAGGTGAAGGGCCACTTTTTCCTGTGCTTAGCACCAGCTTGTAACTCACCCCCACAGCCAGCCTAGGCCCTACGCAAGCTTTAGGCTTGCTTGTTAGGGCTGTGAATGGCGGCAGCAGCTGTGGCCCCCCTGCTTGCTGTGCCGGGCAATGTTTGCCACCACTGTCTCTGGGCTGCCCAGAGCGTAAGCTCTGGGGGGGGCAGCAGCAGCAAACACTGCCTTGTGTGGCAAGCAGGGGGGGCCTACAGCTGCTGTAGTCATGGCGCAGCCCCAACAGGTGATCCCAGAGCTATTGCAGGGCCCAGGCTGGCAGTGGGTGCAGGTTAAAAGCTGGTGCTGAGTGACCCCACACCCGCCCTGTGGCCAGTGCCCCACATTGGAGCCGCTCACAGCCCATGTGGGGTTGCCTGTGTCTGCTCAGGACAGCCCTGACAGGCTGCGAGCAACTGCAGTGGGGAGTGCTGACTATGGGGAGGGGTTGTTTTTCCCTACACTCCTTCCCTGCCTGTGGTCCTCCCCTGCCCTTCCCCTGCCTTACCTGTGTTTCTGCTGGTGATGCAGCCACATTGTCCCAGGCCACAAGCCCCTGCTGGGGCTTCTGGCTGGGTGGGCCCTGCTGTTGTGGAAGCCTACCAGGCTTCCCCTGGGTCCTACTGCCCCTGGTTCCTGTCATTTTTGACAGGAACCAAAGACTGATAACTATTAATTTTCTAAATTTTTTAGGGGCCCTGTGGGCTAGTTCCAGGCCACAGGCTGTATTTTGCCCACCCCTGGTCTAACCTGCAGAGATTGAACCAATTTGCAAGTGGATAGATATTCAATTTTGATTCAGGAAATGCAAGCACATGCCTGCAATGGCTCAGGTTAGAAGCTGGAGGGTGCTATAGTGAGCCTTCCCTTTCTTTCCACAGTACTGAGATGAGAGGGGTCATGGCCAGGCTCCGACAGGATGCTAAGATTAGGGAGGGGTTTAAACCCCCACTCTAGCTATCACAGTACCTAGCCAGGGTGTGTCTGGAGAGAAAGAGGGAAGCAGCCCTCGCCAGGCTTTCTTCCCTTCCACCCCCTGCCTGGCTCACTTCTCAAGGGGTGGAAGTGTTGCCAGCCCCTACTAAGAGTCTAAGGCAAAGTGGGGAGAGGGAAGGGAGGACTGCTTCTGTGAAGTGCATGCATCTGTTGATGATACTGAGCTTTTCAATCTCTCTCTCCCTGCTGCTTCATACTGTCTGCAGCAAACTGATGGAACTCAAAGGTACTGCGAATGGCGGTACACATTGCCAACCAGGTCATTTCTCATACCTCTCTCTGTCCCTTCTTGATTCTGCAGCCTTTGAAGCAAGCCAGAAGCCAGAAGGTACTTATCAGAACACAAAGCTTATCAGCCCACCAAGGTAACAAAAGCCTCTTTCTCATTACTTCAAGCTCTTCTAAAACAGCTTTTGCCAAGGCATTTGTAAGGAAGAATGGAGGGACATTACTAGCTGAATTGCTGATTAATTCCAAAAAGCCCTAAGTGGATGCTGTTCTGTCTGCCTTTGTTTCAGTGAAATAGGAAACATACGCACATAAACATCTCTCAGCATCAGCTAGCATGGGGGTGGTGCGACCATGACCAGATGCTGGCTGGTGTCTGTGCCACCAGAGTCCGTACTGTGGGAGAGGGGAGGGATGGATGTGGGGGAACCCTGCTTGAGCAGCAAGTGGTGAGAGGTCGGTGGGGCAGAGGGAAGCCAGGCAGACACTGCTGTGCCTGCAGTCTCCACCTACTTTTCAGCTAGCCAGAGCTTCGGTTAGGGAGGAGAGGGGTGGGGCCAGCCCTGTTCTCTGGAGCAGACAGCTCACCCCTGCCCAGCTCAGGGCTGAAAAGCATGCTGGGATGCTGGGGGACTTTGATTTAACTTAAAGTAGGAAGGGGTCTGGGACACAAGTTTCATAAACTGGTTTGACCCCAAAAAGTTAAATCTGATACTACATTCAGCCAGGTTTATCTTAAACCAGTTTTTGGCCATTTTGAAACTGATTTATGAACATTGAACTTCTGTTCTGTTATAGGCTTAAACCAGTTTCTGATCACTTAAACGGGTTTAGGTGTAACTTGTGTCCCTAGCCAAAAAGGCAGCCAGGAGAAAGGCTTCAAAAAGTGTCCAATTATTTGGACATGTCAGACTCAAAGAAGAACATAACAGTTTCTAAGTTCCTAAGGATCCATTCAGGCTTCAGACATCTCAGGATCCATTTCTAGTAATCAGGACATTTGCTGTCATTTATGTTAATAAGATAATACCTATTAATCAAATATGTAAATCAGGGCATTAAGTTATTTGTATGCATTCCCCAGTTCCCCAGAACTTTCAGCTTTAATTGGTGACAGCAAAAATATCAAAAGAATAATATTTTCAGATCCATTTACTTCAAGCCATGTACAATTTATCACGCAAATGCATATCAAGGTTTAAAAAAAACCCCTCCGTTCTTATTTTCAGAATCAGGTAAAGACCTGATTAAAGAGCCATTTCCTCCGTCATGATGACTGTCACTAAGGAGCAGAACACTTGAACCCCTTGATTGTGTGCCTCTTCTGGTGTTAGTACCGAGAAAGCTTTTTTCCTTTGATCAGAGAACACCTACATCCCATATTTGTGTGCTACAACTGGTCTTTGCTTACTTAAGACAAATAACAGCATGCTAGGAGCGCTCAAATATGAGATGTGAATGTCTAATTGAGCTGTCCATATTTTAAAATGTTACCCCATTTCACTTTTAAGCTCACCTGATATGTAGAACATAGGAGACAATGACAATACAGATTTAGCTGTGATTTTTTCTAGATGGTAATAAAGTTAAAAAATAATTTTAAAAACCCTCAACCAACCAACCAAACAACCAAAAAACCCCACATGAAGGCCAAAAATCAGCTCATAAAGGCTATTTCCTTCAAGCCTGCCAGGAAAACTGTACTTAACAAATGACAACTACCTCACGTGCTGTGAAGAAATGATAAAATCATCATTGGTGAATGCTTTTCACAGTACAAACATATGCAGAGTGCTCATGAGATAGATATTCTGTAAAGAGGAATACGGCTGGATGATGAAAGCGCAGACTGTGCAGCAACCGCACTGGATATACACAGGCCTCTTATGATAACAATGATTATAGAGGAAGAGATGTGACCTGTAATTCTTGGAGGACAAAAGGCCTTGAAGTCAGATACAAGTCAGATGTATAAAACAAGATTTACAAAGCTTCACATGAACCACTGAAAACAGGAAGTTCTGTGTTTTACACAGCCCTGTTTTAAATGACTGTACTGTTTAAAACTGAATATTAGTTATGGAGCATTTAGAGTAATTTATTAGTCCTCAGTATCTCAGCATCATTCTAAACCCTTAAAATGGATAATAAGCCCTACTGTGCAGTATATCGACAGCCATGTTTTCTTGGCTTTGTTTCATGGCCTTTTCAAATTGCTTTTGACTTTAGATCTGTGTATATGTCAGCCTCAATTTCAAACTTTTCCATAAGAATTATTTACATTCTGAGTAGCATGTTACTATGGCTGCTGCTTGGGAGGGCCATATAAGTCGCTTAACCAGAATCCAAAACTGATCTTAAGTTAGAATTGCAGCCAAATTTATGAAAATCAGCCCAGCCTCACAAATGCTCAAAGAACTGAAAAGATTTGCAGAACTTCACGCAACCAAAGGAACTGTTCCTCTTTGGGTCTCTTTCTACTTAGACTCAGCGGAAGGTAGTTACAAGACAAACGTCTAGGCTGAAATTACATTATTACACTTAGACCATACTCAATCTGGGGAATGTTAAACAGCACTAGTTTGAATGTGCTGTGAGCAGTCGCACATTAAAGTTTAATACCTTTTCATGCCTGGACAGCTCTGACTTGACACTAGGAGGCTGGTGAGTAGGAGCTATGATACTTGGGTCCCAGCCTCTAGCACTCCTGGCTGAAAAGCCTGGGAGACATGGGCAAGGGCGGTTTGCCTTAGGAGGGACAATGTGTCCCATAAGAAAGTGTACTTGGAGTGGGGGTGCTGCAGCACATAGTGGCACAAATTTGGGCTGTTACTATTTGTGCCACTGCAAATGCATGAACCTACTTGTTTGGATGCAGACCTGGGCTTTATCCCTGCTCTGGGTTTGGGGGAGGAGGGGGTTGGGAGTGGTATATTCTGGGATGGTGGAGGACTGCAAATTGCTAATTTTATCTCTGTGGGGAATGCTGAAGTTACCCTACATGAACAAGTTAGCATGACCCAGAAATAACCCTTGCCCAAAATGGTATAATTTTGAAATGCTCAGAGGTCACTTAACATGAGTTAAAAAGTTTAACATGCAGATGCTCATGTTTTAGATGCCCCTAGTATTGTCTAAGTGTAGCCCATAATTCCACCCTTATTCCTATGTTGTTGTCTCTGTGGTGGCCACCTTTTCAAAATGCAGAAGTGAGACACATGCCCCTTTGCTACCCCCTGGACGACCTGCCCATGGCTCCATTCTGTCTGCAGCCAGGCCTGGCAGCTGGCCGTTCTGGCCTCGTGCACCTCCCCGGCTGAGCAGCACACTCAGCCCCAGCCTCAGCTGCCAACCCTGCCCCACTCCCTCCCTCACTGTGGGGGCCTCAATATGCCCCTCCGTCTCCCCTGCATCACCTATGTCCTCTTCCAACTGCACAGATTTACCTGCAGGCAGCTGGGGGAACTGTTCTCCACTGCTGCCTGGCTGTATTACTGACCACATGCAAGTGTGTGCATGCACACCTGCACTTGATGCCCCCTGCATCCTGCTCTCCCCAGCCCCAAGAAGCCCCTTGTGGGCTGGAACCAGCAATTTCCCACATTTTTCTCCTTTAAAGAAAAAAACCTTGCATTATTCCACAGCTGGAAACCATAGATCCCTGCACATGATACTGGGATGATAATTGCTATGGTTTGGCTGTGTCGAGGGGAATTCGGGAGAAATGCTATCTCGGAATCGTTCAGTCCAAGGCTGGGACTTGATGTTAACATTTCAGGACTGTCCCACCCAAATAGAGACAGGTGGTCACCCTCCTTGTCCCTGAAGTTGGGGGAGAGAGGAAGTTGTTCTAGACTATTTGTGATTCAAACTTCTCATAAACTGCTCTGTCAAATGCACTGTTCAGGGTTTGGATTGGTTTGTGTAATCTATGTAAACCAGACACAGCAGAGTTCATTCAACTCTCCTACTAGGGAGCATACCTCATTGCAAAGCAATTCTTTTTAAATAGACTTGGTAAGGAACAAGAGGTCTTTAGTGCTTGTTTAAGGGACAAAGAGATATGGGTTGTACAAGTGTTAGTCCTTTGCATTAAGCTTCTAAGCGGTTTGAATTTGAAGTTATTTCCAAAGAGTTTTTTCCAATCTTTTTTCTAACTGCTTTTAGCAACTATTCCTTGGTGTCAGAAGTACAGCACAGATTTATATAATGAAGAAATGTGCTTTGCAGTGCTTTGGAGTGCTAGGCAATATTTTCTGGTTGAAAATTAAATGAAAGGAGAATTTAGCTAGCCTCCACTTAGAAACATGATTTTGTGTTGCAGTAGCCAGACTCCAGTCTGGAACACCAACCTTAACTCTGAGCTTATTTGCTTTTGTGGGTTTCAGATGCTGGATGTTATTTTTATTCAGTTGTAATTTTAGATATAGTGTGGATGTGTATGTGTCATGTAATTGTGGCCTTGCTTGGGTGATTATTTGAACTGAATAGTAATTACTGCAACAAAACCCAAATAACTGATAGAGCTGCTCTGCATGCCTGCTAGACCTGTCCTTCCACAGGCTTTCTGCCAATACATTTTTTAGCAATATACAGAGATTTGCTCTCTGAAGCAGAGCAAGCCTTCCATTTCCACAATCCAATATCTGTTCTCTCTGCCCTTTTTCTAGTTTTGGAAAGTACAAATTTTATCTAGAATAACACTTTGAACATTTAGAAAGCATTTTTTGAAACATTTAATCTGTGAAAACCCAATGTAAACCTGATTTACTTTATGCTAAATTTACCTTTAGAATGTAAATAACCTAACTTTACATAAGAGGTTTTTACATTGGTAGGTAAACTATTTAAATGCATTCATATTCCAGGTAGGACTTGCTTTTTCTGTTTCTGATAAAATAGCTTGTTTCTTACAAATGCCTAAATTATAATCCATTGAAATAGCAGATTCCTATAAAGCCCCAATCTGTTTAATGACTAATGTCCCCCTTTCTGACTATGTTTCCCTTTCTGTGTATTAATGTGATACCTTTACAATCCTGGTTTCCCAGGTGTCTCATCTTATTAACCAAATTCAGCATCAGAGTACATTTATATTTTAGTATTTTCAGTAATTTGGCCAAACGTAACAGTTTTCACTGCTATGACTGAAAAAAATGTAAACTTTGTTACATACAAATCTGTTTATTAATAAATCAAACTCTGATTAAAACATATACTTTTTTCCATTTTCCTAAGGCAGAGAACATCAGACACTACAGTTAAAAAATAACACAGCAAACAAAACAATAAAATGACACATGGCAACTGACTGGGAACGGGATTTCTAATAGGGCTCTGACCTCTCAATCTGTCAAGCTAATTAGGAAGATCAGACAGCCATTAATATTGCAGTACCCCTGGGATACAGGACACATTATTAACATAGTGTGATGTGGGATTTGTGCAATGGTGTGAAAATCCAGAGGGTGCCTATGTGGAAAAACTCTAGTGATTGTGAAAACAGTTATATAGCTCATTCATCATAGATTGTCATCTTAAACTCAGTCAAATGGGATGGCATACAGATTTAATTATCCAGAATCAATAGCCTAGGGAGAGTATTCACTTGACATTCATTCACATTTTATTTATAATTATTAAAATGTTTTTCCCTAAATAAGGAATCTGCTGTTGCTGAATTGCACATAATTAGTACCATGCTAGGTATAAATGAAAATGTAACAGTCCTGCATCTGAGCTAGAACACCCTTGGGCATGAAGCTTCCCCTTTTTCCTGCAAGACAGGGTGCCTCTGTAGCAGGTAGATAACTCTTCCCATATTCACAGAGCACAACCAACAACAAAATTAGGGATCTGAGTGTAGGGCAAACAGAGGACAAGATGTAGGTACTTTCAGCACATCCTACCCTTGCCAGTACTAGGGAGGATTGACTAGAATAGGGCTGTCCAACTTCTAAGCACCTGGGGGCCATACCAGCAGGGAGTCACAGGCAATGCAGACCTCACCAGGTGCATCGTATGGACATTTATTCCAGCTCACTGCTGCACTGAGTGTCCTCACAGACATGCTGCCCACCCCCAACACACACACACACACACACACACACACACACACACACACACACACACACACACACACACGCTGCTGCTGCTGCTGCACTGTGCAGGCATCCCCAATCCTTCCCCTGGCGTGCTACACTTACCTTGCTTCCTGTGCTGCGCCCTAGGGCAAAGGCAGGAAGTGGCAGCTGAAGAAGTGAAGGGGAAGCCTGGAGACTCTGGCTGCTATTGCAGCCAGAGCAACAGCGGGATTGTGGCCAGTGAGAACCCAGGGGCCACACAGTTGGACAACAGGCACTCCTGGACAGAGGCAGATCTAGGACTTGGCAAAGAGAGGTGTGGAGCAAATTGCCCTCATGGGATGGCTGTACCTTGCTTCCAGTCTCCTTCCCCTTCCCCAGCCAGTGGTGTGGGAGCCTCCTGGGGGAGTTTTTAAGATCCCTAGAGTAGGTTCCCTCTTCCCCTCTGTGCTCACTCAGGTCCTCTCCCCTCCCTACCCCTTCCCTCTCACTGCTGCTTCTGCTTTCTCCATTGTCCCTGGGACAGGCAGAAGCTTCAGAGCTGCTCTTGCCCACATGAGCTGGGCTGTGCAGAGGCTGGACTCACCTGGGAAAGAAAGCAACAGCAGCTGTGGGCCTGCAGGGGGTTCCTTTTCCCTGTCTGGTACCTGGGAGCAGGCATGGGGAGGTGAACCACGATGCCCATCGAATACTGCCTCTGTCCCAGCTGAACCCAGACCCCATGCAAGCTACAGCAGGCAGGAACAGCTCTGAAGCTTCCCTGCCCTGGGACAGCAGGGAAAGCAGAAGCAGGAGGCATGGAAAGAGAAGGAAGGGACATGACTGAGCACGGAGGGGAACGGAGGGGATTCCAACCCGCTGTGGGGACTTTAAAACAATCTCCAGAGGGTCCCCAGGTGTGGTCCAGCTCAAAAGGAGGGTGCAGCTGCACCACTGCATCCATTCTGTATGTGCCTTAGGCCTGTATTAGAAAATAGTAAGAGACTAACCTCTAATCCCTTTAGAATTCAGTGTGGATAATAAAAGAAGCCACAATCGGTGACTATCAAAAGAAGAACAAGAACCAATGGATAAACTGGAGTGCCAGGTTATGAGACCCAGATGTCATACACCTGGAAGTTCCAATAGTGGAGTAGCTGAGCTTCTACTCCAAAATAGTATTTTATTAAAATCAACCCGTGTTAGAGATGATTGGAGTGTATTAAATGGGAAACCCACCAACAAAACTTCAGTTTCAACCTAATTAGAAAATTGGTTGTAATACTTAAATTATTTACAATTTATAATTATAGAAAGGCTTGATGGTTATATGATAGGTCTGGGCAGTAAAACTTCTGAAAATGGAAATTGTGCCTTATTAAATAACTGGCTTTTCTTGAATTATATTCTGGTCCTTCAATTCAGCAATTACAAGGGGCTGAATAATAGTTTTCTATTCATCAAGTTTCTGTGGTCCTGTATTCATCAAGGCTTTAACAATCATTTTTCACAACTAACTGGACTGTAGTCTTCCATCCCAGTTCTAACCAGGCCTAGGATTAGGGTTGCTTCAGTGACGTTGAAAATAATTACTTTGGTGGAATTCTGTAGGATTTCAGGGTATTACAAGTTAGGTCTGTACAGACTGTTAAATACCTTTTGAAATTGGGACTAGGGAGTTTGCCACCCTATGCAGTCTATGGTGTGAATACCATTCTGTACATTCTGTCTAGTTAACATGGGATCTCTCTGGCCTGAAACCACCCTTTTCTCCTCTAAGCTTTCCATCCACTGTTTTTTTTCATTCACATTGCAGGAGACTTTCCTTATAATAAAGTAAGAAGATTCTTCTCTAGCAGAAACACACGGCGATCTCTCATTCTTTTCAGCATTCTGAGACAGACCCATTTTGACCAGTCAAAATATGGAATCATTCTCCCCTGGACTTCATTGAATAGCTCTGTAAGTTTCATTAGGGTGGTGGTCTCATGCCCTTTTTAATTTCTTTTGTAAATGAAATGGTCTTCTGTTGTTTTGTTGGCAATCCTGCTGTTTTGTTGCTCTCTGTACTGCCATTGAATTCATGTTAACATTAATTTGTTCAAGTTCATATGCTTCAAGTCCAGTTCCCAGCTGTAACTCAGAACATTTTCTGCAAAGCATTCATAGTAACAGCATTACCCTGGATCAAACAGAAGTTCACTGTTGGTTCTAGGGCGAGGGGAAACTAGCTGTGGGCTGGGAGCCTGCAGCCGGGTTCCCACAGCAATGACCAGGGCTCTCTGCCAGTGGTCACTGTTTTCAGAATGGGAGGGGGGAAAAGGAGCTTGTTCTTGGGGCTCCCTAGCTGGTACTGAAGGGTGGGTGGGTGAATTTGAGCTATCAGGAGGGCTCCCATAAACCCACCTCACCCTCCAGGAAGGCTGAAAAAACCCGAGACTGAATTCACTCCCTTTCTCCCCTCCCATTCTGAAAACAGCAGCAGGCTGGGAAGCAGCACAGACACAAGTTGCAGAAAATGCTATGTTCTGAAAGGTCTTTATCTGATACTTCATGCAATGAGGGATCAGGTTTTCACTCAATAGGACATTTTTGAAGCTGTCTGCAGCTGTGCACCTGTGTTTGGTCATGGCAACAGATTGCTTTCTGTGGCCAGATTGGGCAAAAATTGTCACTTCTGTCTGCACCTGGGTGCTGAGATTAGGTTGGGTCTGTGGAGGATTTTTTTAAAATGCTCTGCTTATCTTTTTCCAGTTCTGTAAACATTTTTCCATCTTTGCTTTTTTTGAGCTCTCCTGCCTCCAAATATTCATTGTCCCTGCAGCCTGAGTAGATGAAATAGATACTCCTGTTCTTGCCTGAAGTGGTTATGTATCACGGATGTCCAGAATTTCAATGCTCAGAGTCTATCATTGTTCATCTCTCTTATTCATAATATGATGTTTCAGATATCATTCTTCCATTGCAGTAATCAGCTTTGAGGTGCTTTTTACTGCCAGCATCTAGCTTTTTAAGGTTCCAGAGACTGGGTTTTACTAAGAGCAAGGCAATAGTTGTATTCTCTGCTGAGGAGCCATTTTTACCAGAAGGGAGCCTGGCTAGATCTCTGTAATCATTGCACCACAGCATCAGCGTTACAAGGTGAGACAGTTAATTTTGCACTGGACCCTTCCTATGTTATCTCAGTTTGGGACTAGGCGATACATTGAGGTATAGAAGACAATTCTAGTGATGTCAAGGTTAGAAAAAAAATTGCATTTTCCAAACTCAGCTAGGCAGGGAAATCAAAAATGAAGAGCACAAAAACAAAACAGAAATATCCTGATATACAGCTGTGATGACTGGTCAACTTCTAAAACATTAAACAGGCAGCTACACCAAACCACCTGCAGATCTGGCATTCCCAATCCTACAAAACTACCCCTAATCATTCATGTAGCTGACATTGCTGCCCCCTCCCACTCCTATGGACTCCCCTGTGCCCTGGCACCTATCTTGAGCATTGGTCTCCTCATGTCGTTGCCCCCTTGGGCACTCCCAGAACAATTCCTAATCGCACCAAAATGCCCCCAATCATGCCAACCCTCTATTGTACCAAGCTGCAGTTTTTTTCAGGCCATGGACCACAGTGGTTCCTGCAGGGAGTGCCGTGCAATAAGTGCATGAATAGAATGATACCTTGACTACAAGTAAGAGGTTGCCACATAAACTGGTCATATAAAAGACTTCCATGCAAATAGGTAATCCAGGAGAAATCATGAAAAAGGAAAAGGCAGATCGTTGAAGGTCAGAGCAGAAGGAAAATTAAGGTTACTTGATTTTCTGATTAGCAACAAAAGTTGTGGATGTTTAACCAACCTCAAAGAAACCACTTTAGGTTTATTCAGCTCCAACTCAAACTACAACATAATATTAGTTTTATCCTCCAGTAGGCAATCTACACCAAGGAATCTCCATGCTTTTTTACCCTGGCAATCTAACTGGATTTCCAGTCATTTTACTTCAGCCATCATGTAGTTTACTGTAAATTATTTCAACCAGGATGAGCCTCTGTAGCTAGTCTGCAGCTTTAATCTGAACTATGTAAGTCTGGTTTTAAATAGAAGTTTTCATCCTTTTATTTGGGGGTATTGATTCCTTTGTCATTTTGCAATGCACTCCCGTAAACCAAACCCAAAAGAAGGGCCTGTTGTATGAGCCATTTCTTCTGATGCTTTTAAATGATGCCATTTCTTCCATCCTTTATGATTAAACATTCAGTGTGATATGGTGTTTTGATATTTAGCTGGAGCTAAATGTACTTTTAACTACAACTTATTGTATATTTCTGTAAACAAGCATCCTTTCACGTTATTTATTTTCCCCATATCATTACACAGCAAGATGGATTTCCAAATCTTTGTACACAAAAATGAATACAGCTCTGGATGTTTAAACTCATTTACTGTTCATTCAGTTAATGAAAGCACAGATCCATTCCTAAAGTTGCAGCTGTTCAGGGCCTGCTGTGCCTTTGCCTTTCTCCTCATTTGTATAGGCAGGTTATGATTTATAACCACTGAAAAATGGAAAAGATTTTTTTGTCATATTTTTGTCACTGATGATTAAAGACTTGGTCTGCATCTCCATGGACCTTTTGAAAGAAACAAAAAGTTTACTCATGTCAAAACAAAAATACAGCTCAGAGTTTGTTGCTGGTTGAGCAGATGTCTCACATATGAAGGGGGCCTTTGGAGATGAAGTGGTAAGTAAAGATTGCCTGGTGTCACAGGCATGCCAAGTGTAGGGCTGACATCTGGAGTTGAACAGCAAGGGGCCAGCTTTGTTCTGTCAGCAAAATGATATAAAAATATATTGTCTTTATTCCTGCAGTCATAATAACATGACAGTTATTATTTAATGACTATTATCTACAGAATACAGCTCTATATATGCCATTTTATATCTCCCTAAGTTACACTGTGTAAACTTGGGGAGGAGAATAGGCTGGTCTTCAGTTATTTCTTGAACAAGAAAGACATTCAATATATTCAGTGGGTGATATACACCCCCATAGAAGGTAAGCAAAACATAGTGGAGGAAAAGCTGGGGGTTGGACACACTGAAGGAAAAGAAGAGCCGCATCCCAAATATTTGTGATAAGAAGGATAAAGTAGTTATAGTCACATGCATGGTTTTGCATTGTGTGAAGGTAAGTACAAAATGTGGCCCTGTTTCCTGGCTGCTCTTGGCTCTGGACTGGAGCCAGAGACTAGTTGCATTGCTGCCCACTATCCCCCTCACACGTTGGCAGGCAGACTCCATCCCTGTCAGAAGTCTCGATACTTCCCCTCACCAGCTTTGTACAAAAGACTACATGTCATTCATGAACTTTCCTCCTGCCTTATCTTCTCTTTCATAAAGCTGTTACTAACCTTAAGCAAATCAAAATTTAATGCACAAGATTGCCAGAGAGGTTGCACAGGAGCAGATTCTCTGCTTTAATCCATGATACTAATTTTTGACACATCAAGTTTGTTTAAATGGCTTAGTATGCCCTAATGCCACACAAACCTCACATTAGTGGGATCATTTTGAGACCTACACAGATGCACATTATGGGTTTTTTCAGTGCAAGAGGGGGGTGGAAAAAGAAACAGCAAATGCTTTCCAGCTGGCATATTTAAATGTTCTTCATCCTCATCTGAGACGTGTAGGTTAATTTCAGCTGATGACAGATCTCTCATCCAAATGTTGCTTCACATAATATGAACCCATTATCCTCACTCTGTGATGAACTTAGACAAGGGAACAGACTAAAAATCATGCCTAGATTCTTGCAATCATATCTTACTTAAGCTTATTAACTTTTAAATATAGAAACAAGACATGAGATTTGAACACAGGCCCTTAAACTAATTACACACTTTCATGTGCAATGCATCAGAAGTATTAAGGGAGATAACACCTTAGAGACCAGCTGGTTTGGGTCATGCCATCTACTTCCTGCTGCTTACATTAATGATAATAAAGAAGGCGTTTGCTGCTAGAGCTGAGTGCCAGATACTAACCATATGGCAACAGTGCAACATACAATGAAGAATAACATTTATACAGAAAAACGGATGTCTCAAGATAGTGAAAAGCAAATGTAAGGGAGCCCGTGTATATGTGATACCTTTATTTCATATCTTATAGTTTATCATCCCAGTGTTGGAAATCTTGTACTATAATATGAATTGTGAAATATTTCTAACTTCCCAGGAACTGGATCAGTATTCTTTGGCCTCACCGATTAATTCCCATCTGGACAAAGAATGGACAACTGGACACTCATTCTATACCTCACAGGGGCCCTGATTCAGGAAAGTAACCCTATGTCATGCAACAGGTCAGATTCAATCATCTATTCTCTGTCCTGAGATTGTATGACTGGGAACTGAAGCCTGAAATAAAAAGGAGAACATCTGTTCAGGCATTCCCATCATAAGACCAAGAACTTGAACTGATAAACCAGTTTACAGTTAGAGCAGAAGGAAGGGAAAGAAGTATATAAAAATTAATGTGACAAAAGAAAAGAAGTTGAATCTTGTGTTTATGTTATTTCATTTTCTCAGAGCACTACCCATCACATAGATATGTGAAAAGGAAACTTTGAGAATCCAAAAAGGCTCTCAAGTCAACTTTGTTCTAAAATAAAATATAGGAGGAAATAATTTGATATTTTTCTAATTTTTCCCTCTTCTCAATGTGAAGAGTGTTTCTTTTGTGTCTAGTTTTGTTTTTATTTTATTCTTTGCACCTAAAGAAAATCATAGACTTGCTAAAGGTGAAAGTTTTATTTTTCAGCCTTTGAAGGGAAAGTTTTTTTGTTAAAACTAGCAAACACTCAACTAAGCATTGTACTACATTAAATTATGGATTTAGGCTAGTATGCCACCAAGCTACATCCAGTCAGAAAACTGCAGGGGCCTTTACCCCCAAATTATATTTGAAAATGCTTCACTACAGCTCAAGCTGTTGAATAGCCTAAAATACAAAAAAAGTTAGTCAATGGGATAATCTTCACTAATCTCTTGACGCTGACTGTATAATCTGCACTTCAACCATTGAGTCATACCAATGATTTTCTTCTCCCTTATGTTGGTTTTACACCTGTATAGTTCCACTGATTTCAGTGGACTTCTTCCAGATTGTTGTGGATATGAGACGAAAACCACTGAGCTCATTGTCCTGCTGCTGTACAAAAGGATCGGTGAACTACTATTTTGCTTTCCTGTCTGGAGAACAGCTGCACAGATTTGGCTGCTGGTAGATAGTTTGGCAAATAGAGAAGCAAACATCTTTGTTCCAAATGCAATAGTGTGCTACTGGGACATTATCTTATTTCAAGTGAGCTGGGAAGTATATCTAATAAGGAAAAGTAATCCTACCCAATGTGAGGCCTACTCAAGGTCTCCTAGTTTTTACTTTAATTAAGAATCATTAAAAATGCAGACTTCAAAGCCAGAAGGTTTGGTTAGAAACAAGTGTGTTTTATAAACTGAGAAGTAAAATAACCATATGAGATACATGAAGGGTGGTACATTTAAATGGTGATTTTCTGCTTTTTTTTGCTACAAAAAACTAGGATCCCTGCTTATTATATATTGATTGTATATGCCACTGTTGGTAAATACTTTCACTTTCAGCATGTTCCAAATAAAACTGTGAAAGATATTACAAGCATGCCATTAACCTTTCCAGCTACTAATATAGGCAGGATCAAGATTTATTTCCTATATAAAAAATTGTATGTCACTGTTTTCCAGGATCATTTGTATAAATAATAAATATTAATGAAGTGTTTCTGAAGCCAAGAAGGATAAAAGCATCTAGGATGCAATTAGGTAAAATAATTAACATAATTATAACTAATATATAACAAAATGCAAAATAATTTATAGCTATATGAACAAGTGACCTTTCCATAGTACTTCCAACAGTGATTCATAATGCGACAAAAGAAAGAGACACCAACCCTAATCAAAAAATTGTCATCCCAGTAGGAGGACATGCAAGAGAGTTACAGAGATGAAGGAATGAAAAAACAGTATTGTTTAACATCGTTCTTACCTATTATTCCAAGTGAAACTTCCAATTACTTGATTACCGTTGGACTAAAGTAACCAACTTTCAGAGAAACAAATTCAGGTCCTTGAATGTGAAAAGCACACAGTTGATGTGAGGATATAAACAAGGTCCACAATTTTTGCCTTAAATTGAATAGATAGAAATTACTAAAATGGCAATCCAAACCATTTTAGCCTATTGCATGGTCACTTTGTATTTGGCTCACAAATATGACCAAATATAGTATTTGACAAATATGACCATTTTCTGAAAAAATGCAGAGCTGGGATGTCAGTGGACAAAAATCCCATTGGGCAGACAACCCACTGGGTTGTTTCTTTTAATTCACCTTCAAACTCCAAGACTAAAAAAAAAGTAATAGGAAATACATAAAAAAATACTAGTCCATGTACTACTATTACACTTGTGCAGGTATCTTGTAAACACACAATACAAGAATTACAAAGTAAATGACCTCAGATTTTACTGTGCAGTCTCTTTACTCCATAATAAGCAGTGGACTCACTGCAAGCTATTCCAAACTGGCTATGTAGAGCAAGTGCTTTTACTAGAAAAATAAAGTATAAAAAGGAGTTCAAAGATATCAGGGTCATAGCCTGGGAGAAAACAGACACGTTTTAACTCCCACTCCCAAAGGATAGGTATTAGAATACACTTCCTTAGTTGAACTATGTCATCTCCCCAGGTAGAAATAACAGAATGCATAGCAGGAGCTAAGAATACTTACTGTGTGAAGGAAGGAATACACAGCAAGGAGCAGCTATTTGCAAAAAAAATGGATGTAGGTTTACAATTGCCAAGTTTAAAGGAACGCCACAAAAAAAAGAATTATGGGAAAATACTTATATAAAAGTGCAATTATATATTTAGTAGGGTAGTCAGGATCAGACAGTCAAAAAGCAAGGTATTCTGGGGAATAGAAAAGGGGCATTTATTATTACCTTTTTATCACTTTCTCCATTAAGTAATTCAGAAACTTTTAACTTTGTTTCCCTGCTTCAAAAATTAATTAACAAGTATTCTTTGAGGCTGAAATGATATTGCAGCATCATCTGTGTATCATCATAACTCATTTTGTAACTCCAGGGCACTGGAGCTCATTATAAACTTCCACACACTTTAAAATAATCCTAATGAAATTTATTGTTTCATTAAGTCGGACTGGTGGGTTCACTGTAAGCAATGTGTTCCCGAGCATCTGTAGCTCAGATAAAGGAAACAGGATGACATATTTTCCTCGTGTCAAAGTGAAGATGGATGCTGTACATTGTGAAGAATACTGGGGAATTCCTGCTGTCCATGGTCAACGTGGGAACAAATTACATCAGCACGAAAAAATTAGAAAATGTAGTTACAAAGAGCTTCAGAGATTTGAGAAGAAAATGAAGAGGATGTTCTAGGTGATTTTCTCAGAGATCCATCCAAAAAGGAGAGGACTAGGGCTGCATAGAAAATGATGAGTGCAGTGGTGGTGCAGACAGGAGAAGTGCTGGAAAGAGAGCTTGACAGGCCAGCAGGGTAGGCATCACTGCTAGCATGAAGGCAAGAACTGACAACTTAGTAGGGCTGCGCGAAGCTTCGGTAGCTGATTCAATTCAGAGGAGATTCAGCCCAATTCAGCGATCGAATCCCTGAATCCAAACTGAATTAGGAGACCCATTAAAAGTTCCTAATTGAACCGGAAGCCTCCAAATCAATCTGGAGATTCAGAAGGAGTGCAGCAAACAAAAACTGAGAAGAGGGAGAGGGGTGGGGTGATCTTTCATATCTGGAAAAGGCTGAGATGGGGAGAAAGACTGCTCTGATATTGACCTCTGTAGCTGGCCAGTGACTGGGGTCTTTCTCTTGAGCTTGGGGAAACCCAGCATTGGGATGTTCACCTTCAGGAACACCGACTGCTCCACCAAACCAGGATCCAAGGAGTTGCGGTGCAGTGTTACAACATAACCAGCAATGCTGAGCACCCTCTCACTTGGAACACTGGTTGGTGGACAGGACAGGTGTTCCCGGGCAACTGCGGCCAGATCCTGCCACACTGCTTGCAGGTTGCCCGATAGGCCAAGGAGTCACAGTGCAGCACCTCCATGTCTTCAGGCCTACAGCTTAGTAAATTGACAGTATTGTACTGTAGGAAAGCAACTAGGAAACACCCTGTTAATTGTTACAGCTGACTTATCCAAGAGCATGCTGCTTTAGCTACAACCACTACTACCTTTGTAAAAAGTACCTGTTTTCCCTGCCTAGGTACTTGCCATCTTTCATTGTTTGCCACTAAAGAACTAGGCCAGCATCACTTCCTGACCCCTTCTGCCACCACTCCTGTCCTCCAGTTCCAAAACACAAATGTGTTCTTGTCCCCAAGCTACCATTTCTCTACCAGCATTCCAGCCACCAAAACTGTGATTTAACCATTTCCTTTCTCCCCACTCCCCCAGCCCAGCGACAGATAGTCTTCAACTTTTCTCTGTGTTTCACATTCATGGGAAATGTCTTCTATGATTAACACTTCATTAAGTTCTTTCTATGGTATAAATGCAGGTTACATAGAAGATATAAAAGTGATTTAACATTTATGTTGTGCACAGGTGTTTGTGGAACGGATTTTTGACCATATTGGCACGGGCAGATCTAGGATTTTGAAAAGTGGGGTTGTTCATGACATGACTACTGCCACAGACACAAGCTAGGGTATTATGTGTAGAAAAGTTCAAAATTATGAGCAGAAAAATTCAAAATGATATGCTGAGTCCCAGGGGCTGCACATGGTAGCATGGAGCTGAGCCAGTGTAGCCTGGCCCAATGGTGTGCACCTACCTTTGCACCAGACTGCACTGGCTCCATGCCAGCTTGTGGGGCTAATGGCACTGCAGGCTGGAGCTGCATGCCATCAGGCTGGGTCAGGCCTGCTCCATACCTTCATGAGGAGCTTCCAGCACTCCAGCAGGAAGCTGCACATGGAGGCATGGACTGGGAACCGTGGGGAGTCGTGCACCATTGGACCAAGCAGGCTCCATGCCCCACCCCCACCATATGCATGGCAGCAGTTGCCAGGGACTTTTTTGAGTGCCTGAAGCAGGTATGACTTCCCCACTACTATAGTCACCTTTGACCCAGCCCAGCACCCTGCGTAGCCACTCCCTGAAGCTGGAGTGCCTAGGGTAGCTGGAGAAACCTGCGGGAGAGATAAGAAGCAAGGACCCAATGCTGCCGCTACCACCAAGCCCATAAGTTTCTCCTTCCTTACTTGCTCCCTTCTTGGTCCCTCTAGGTACTCCCCAACAGCCCAATGCTCCAGCAATGCCTCAGACTCTTCAGGGGACCTACATGTCTGGGTCTGTGGGAACTGGAGCTGTCAGCAGGTAATCTACACTGTTGAAATGGGGTGCAACAGTGCTATTGAATTCTTGCCCCTGCCTCTCCCAACCATTCCTGGATCTACCCCTGCACACTGATGTTCAGGGAGGTGCACTGGTCACTATGGTACTGTTTGGGTGCCTCAAACTTGAAAATATCTCTTTAAGAGAGGGAACAATACTTTGTGGATGCAGCGAGAGGCTTAAAGTTAAATCTGATCCTGTACAATATATGTGGTTGGGCCCATACCCCATGTATAAGATCTTTATCCACCCTCCATGCAGAGAAGAGGTTGTGAACTCATCAACCAAGTCAAAGCCTATGCCACTTTTGGAGAGGAGAAACCCATAAAAAGCTATTCTGCTTAGAGCCTGTAGGGACAATCATAGACTCCTACTGGGAATGGTTCCTTTCCACTTTGGGAGTCCACTGACATTCCCCATCTACTGGGGCTGTGCACACCCTATGTGAATTAATCATACATAGCACTGTTGAACCATTTATTATGCCAGTACAAGTGAAGGAACAGCACATGGGCTATATTCTGTAAAGGAAAGTTTTTCTCCCATATTTTGATATAACACTGACTTGATTTTAACTGTATTCCAGACTCTGTTTGTTTGTTTTGAATGTATTGCATTTGTTTAAACCCATTTGCTTTCTTGCCTAGCTCATTTATCACTTTCCAAAAGGTTTAGATACCTTCCTTCACTGGACTACCAAACAAATAGTGTTAAAAATTCATTTATCTTTGAAGAAAACATAATGGCATAGTAGATTGTCCTAAAGTTAGCTACCATTAAGCATTCTTAATGACAGAATTATGCCTAACATGAATCTTTAGGCTACATAGGATCTAATATTATCTGTATCACAACACACAATTGAACAGGAATTATACAACCTAAAGTGTGGAAATTGGTGTAACACTATGTGAATTACTCCAGCATAGCAATGCTTTTTGTATATTAAGATATGCTGAAGCTACCTTATGATTTAAATATTTTAATTAAGGAGAAAATGAGCCAAACAAGTGAAAATTAGGATTGTCTGGTTCATTCTTTCAGAAAGGAACTAAAAATATTAAATAGTCAAGTTTTTCTCATGAATTGTATATGCTAGCAGAGATGATTGTTTCAGTTCTTATTCTGGTGTTCTTTCTCCCTTGAGACTAGTGATGATAAGATCACACAAACAAAACTAAAAAGCAGATATAGAATTTTCTTTTAATTCAAGGGCAGTGCACTGAAAGACTTGCGCTCTGGCCCTTGTCAGTAAACTTGGGACATCAATCACTAATTTACAAAACAGCAATAAATCAACGAATAAAGACATATATTTATCCATTATGCTGATTATGCAGTTTCTGCCTGAGCAAGATTAGTGATAATTTGGAGGTATAATGTATCCCAATGACAGAAAATATACAACAACTATACAGCTGTAGATAGAGAAAAACAGAAAAGAAAATCATTCTTTTGGAATGATAAAGGGAAAAAACTGATTTGCCATTGAATTAGCATTAATCCCCAGGCACAAACTGCCAGCAAAATATTTTGAAATGACTTTTTTATTGGGAACTAAATGGCCAAGGGGAATAAGCAATGGGATTTGTAGATTACAGACTAATGTGGTCAGATTCTGACCCAGAAGAGTAGTAATAGGAAGTCATTTGCCAGCTGTGCAGTAGTCTATTTGAAATATTATTGATTGCCAAGACAGGTGGACAGGTGGAAATAAACAAATAGACTGAGCCATATGTGTGTCAAGCATATCAGAAAACTGCTGGGAGGATGTTAACTATCATGATGAAATATACTACAAGCAAGCCTATTTCATGAGTTTTGAGTTTTGTTGCTATTAATTTGAATAGCACATCTGGGTGAAACTTCATGTTTTCAACCTTCTGAGTGACGTGTGGTTTCACTGTAAGATGGTACAGGTGTGCTGCCTAGTGAGTATGTTTATATTGTTTATAAAAAAACCAAGAATTAGATTATAAGAGAAGCCTTATTTAAAGAAGGCATTATTAAAAGAAGAATGGTTGTCAGATTTTTACCTCATTCATCTGTAACACTTTGGAAGACAAAATTATTGAAAATAGCTAATCTGAATTTAGAAAAACAGCCAATCAGTACCTCATTCTTTATGTTTCTGTCCTTGCCCAAGACATAACCACCATCGACTTTAGAAGGGTAGAATTATTCCCTAATAGCCGGATCCTCTTGGCTGAGCCCCCTGGGTCCACCAGGGCAGGCTGCTAGTGGGTGTGTTTCCCCAGCTTGGGCTCAAGGAACACTTGGATCATGATGGGTGCTGCCTGTGAGGAGGGGCAGGATTTACCCACTAGGCGCCCACTCACATGGGCCAGGGAGCACCACTGCCATGGAGCGAAGGTCCGACACCCGCCACAGCTCACTGCTCACTGGCAGCTCACCCCCCAGCCACAGGAGACGCAGGCAGGCAGGCTCCACGGGGAAAAAAAAGGATTGGGCCCCTCGCCTTCCCTTTTTTTCCCCTCTAAGGACCCTGCCCACATGACCTGCCACTGGGCCATGCAGCCCCCAAGCTCGGGGGTGGGGGGGTTGGGACAGTCATTCCCTTTGCAACAGCAGCCCCCACTCAGGCCACATGGGTGGGATGCTAGCTTCATGGGTGCTGCCCCAGTTCATAGGCAGCACCCACTGGATCCAACTCTTCCCTGAGTCCATGTGCTGGAAGCTTGCTGGGTGCTGCTCCCCGACAGTCTCAGGGAAGAGTTGGATCAGGCAGGTGTTATCTGCAAGCAGAGGCAGCACCCATGAAGCTAGCATCCCACCTGGGTGTCAGAGGGGTGCCACTGCTGCAGAGAGAAAGACCGGGCTTCTCTGCAGCTCAGAGGCTGCACAGCCTAGTGCCAACACATGTGGGCAGACTCTGCTGAGAACAAAAAGAAAAAAAGCAGCAAGGGGCCTGATCATGTTTTTCCCCCATGGAGCTTGCTCAGGTCTCCTGTGGCCAGAGGGTGAGCTGCTGGTGGGCCTTGGGCTGTGGGGGGGCCCTGGACCTTCCCTCCACAGAGGCAGCACCCCCTGGGTGGCACCCACCCACTAGCAGCCCACCCAGGCATCCCTGCAGGGTGCTGCCACCATGGAGGGAAGGACCAGGGCCCCACACATCTCAGGGGCCACTCAGCCCACCAGCAGCTCACCCTCCAGCCATGGCAGACACAGGCAGGCTCTGGGAAAAAAAAAAAAAAAAAAGGATCGGTCCCCTCACCATAACTGTGATGGAAGCCCCTAGGAAACAGTAGGTTTTTAATTGTCACAGTTAAAAACTCACCCTTTTAATTTAGGGGACTAAACCCTCATCATCTGTACAAGAAGTCTAAGTGCACAGATAGAAGTAACAATTTTCACCTGATCTGGCCACAAAAAGCAGTCTATAGCCATGACCAAACACAAGTGCATGGCTGCAGACTGCTCCAAAAATGGCTGATCAGGTGAAAATTTGAACCCTCATTGCATGGCATTCAGATGAAGACATTTCCAAACATAGCATCTTTTATAACTTATGCCTGCCTGCCTGGCAGCTTCCAAGCTGTTTTTCAGAATTGGAGAGGGAAAGTAAACCGAGAGAATAGAGTCTTGGGTTTCTTGGGGTGAATGTATTGGAGCTCTTCCATAGTGGGTGAGCTCCAATTCAGCCATCTCACCCTCCAGTGCTGGCTGGGGAACTCCTAGAAGGAGCTTGCTCTGCTCTTCCCCTCACCCCCTGCCCCATTCTGAAAACAGGGACAGGCTTGGAGGGAGGAGGGGCTGTTGCTAGAGAAAACCAGCTGCAGGCTCCTAGCCAGCAGCTAGATTACCACCCCCTCCCCCACCACAAACCAAGTGAATTTCTGTTTGGTCTGGGGGATTGCTGCAACTCAGAATGCTTCCCGCAAAGCATTCTCAGTTACAGCAGGGAGCTGCACTTGTTTGCACCCTAGGACCCCAGCCTTGCTCTGTTCAAGTTTTGCCATCAGTATGACTATAAAATAAGTCTTTTTGCACCATTTAAGGGAAGCCATGGTATAATGGACAAAAAAGGCCAGATTTAATCAGAAAAAACAGGTGCATTTCAATACAAGAGGAAATGTGTCTTCTGGAGACAAAAGGCCATATCCAGATGAGCAGAGGCATGTGCTTGCAACAGCACAAGTTGCCACAGTTCATGCCTCTGCATACACGCTTAGTTTCAGGACAAACTGTTTTACAGTGGGCAAACTGCCCTTACTCAGCTCCTCCCAGCTCTTCAGCCAAGGAGAGCTGGAGGCTGGGGTTAACATCTATGCTTGTTCCAGTAGCCTTACTTGGTGGCCTGATGCTGGAGCAGCAGAGGCAGCATGGAGGCATTGCTCTGGTCTGTCTAGCCTCTGTTTGTACGGGCACAAACTTGTCTTGCATGCTTTGCATTGCTTTTTTCTTCAGGGTTTTTTTTTTTTTTTGGGGGGGGGGTGTTGCTACCAGGAAATCAGGAAATCCTGGTAGCAAATTTCACGGCTGTACTGCAAATTTGCAGCACAGCATACATTTTAATATTTACCATGTATGGTTTCTGGTGCCAGAAAGAGGTTAGTAGCACCACAAACTGCACACTCCTGCTCATCTGGATACGGTATAAATCCCAAAAGGTATAAAAGGGAACTTCCATAAACAAAGCATTTAACAAGAAACTTGATACTATTTATTAATCTTTGAGTTCTAGTTCGTTTTCTAAAGGGAAAAAAGCAATAGAGATAAACTAACATCCTCTTCAATATCCCCTCACTGACTCATACAGGAAGTCATGGTAGGAAAGCTATAGCTCTGTTTGTTTAATGCATAATTACAATATACAGAATGAGCAACTTTCAAACAAAGGATTATTTATGTAAAGTAATCTTGTGGAGACACACTATTGAGTATAAAAAAGGTTTCATGGAGTGAATTTGGATTTTAGAAAAGGAATGAAAAAAGTTAGGCTAAATAATTTAGATTTGGGCTTTAAAAACAGTGTCTGAAAGTTCTTTGTTGTCGTTATTGTCTTAAGAGATCTCTTTACTTCCTATTCCAATGTTATGGATGACAGTAAACAAATGGATATGTTTTACTGATATGATTACTGTAAGGGAGCTGGGTCATGCCGCCTGGACCGTGTTGTGTCTCTGTTGCAACAGTCATGTTCTGTCCTTTGAAATTTTTCTGCCACACCTTGATGTTAGAGAGAAAGGTACTAAACACTTTGGGAGACAAAAAATTCAGTTAAAGGCTTAGAAGGTTGTCTTATCTTTGCAGGGCTCCACCATCCCCATCCCCTACCCTAACCATACCACATGTTGTTGCTTGCATTAGGCTTGTTGCTGCTTGCCTACTGGATGGGGAGTCTGGTCTTAGTCCCGTGAGCCCCCTAGTTGGCGTCTTCTGCTAAGTTGTCTGCTTGCCCCATTCTTCCCTGCACGGGTTCCAAGACAGCCAGCTCTCAATTTCAATCCCACCCTTACATTTGGGGTAGGAATGGGCTCACCCTTCCTGGAGGTGTAATCTCATCCACATCTTTCTTCTAGGGTCTGGAAGCAGTCATCTTCACTCCTCAGGACTGGACCCACTGACAGTGTTCTCCTCTGTCACTTTGCCTGCTCTTTTCAGGTAAGTTCAGGGACTGAGTCTTTCCTTCAAGCCTTGGGGTCAGTTCCTCCTCTTGTCTTCTCTTGGTGCCCTCTCTATCTGCTCCCCTTTTGTCCGGCATCAACCAGACCAACCCCAGACACTCTCTCAGTGTCCCTTTAAATTCCCATTTTTCTCCATTGTGTCCCCTGTGGCAGTGTCTGATTCTCTGTCTTCTGGATTCCTTTTTCTTTTTCGGCATGGTTTTACTCTTTTTTTGTCTACTGCACTGTTTTCCTTGTCCTGGACTTGAAGTCTGGCAGCTGGGCTTGCCATGGCAGCCTTTGAATTGCTGCAGCCCCAGCTAGTTCTTTTAATTAGTCAAGGCGCGGCATCTTTCCTGCCTCAGCTTGGTGCGGTTTCTTCAACGTCTTCCAGTAAATTTTGTTTCATTATATTCTTCCTTGCTTTCCTGTGGTGGGTGGTCTTGGCCACCCCGTCACAATTACTTACAAACTTTTGTTTTACTTTATTGACTTCAATAAATTAAGTTTTATTTAATATAAAAGGAGTGCATCTACAGTCAAGATTCATAACTTGTTACATGTGAAAATCAAATGCCAAGTAAAGCATTTTATTAGTATGAACGGAAGCTTTCTGTATATTAAAGCTAGGTTATTTATTCTAGATACTTACGTTTATATGTATATCTTTAAGTTTACATGAATATATTTATTTTACATTAGCATAAACTTACAAGATAAGCAGGATTTATACATATATTCAGCATAAACAAATGAGGTCCTGATCCTTATTGATATCTTAAATAATAACAAATCTTAATTACTAATATATGCAACAAATTGCAAACTTTATATGTTTTTTTGTGCTTAGCTTCTAAACTCAGAGAGTAGAGAAGGCACCTCCCCCCTCCCCACTTGTCCAATGGCGATCTGAGGCCCAGAAATGCCATAGCATCATTTAGATAGCTCTGAGGGCCTGTCTAAGGTACATTAAAATGCACTGCAAATTTGAAATAAGGTGCTAATTTCACTTATTAAAACTGGCTCCAGCTAGAGCTCACAAAGGTAAATCAATTATGTCATGTGCCCACATCCTAAAAGTAGTTAGCCATGTAACTTGATATATCTGAACAAGCCTATTAAACACAAAGAGCAATTTATGGGCTTAAGGGTTTGCAGGATTGGCCCTCAGCTTGCCTTGCCCCTTGATTTTATAATAGATATTCAGATGTAAATGACAGGAACATTAAAAGTGCAAAGAAATTTTGTTCTAATTAATGCAGAATATGTTTCAAACTCCTCTGTCCTCAGTAAGTGGAAAGGAAATGGCCAAAGTGTATCATCTGAAAGGAAAGTCAGATGTTGTGGAAAATAACAAACAAAAAATTAGGCAAATTCAGGGCCTAATTCACTGCTAAGAATGTGCAATTATGCATCTGGCAAATATTTTGATTGGGCCAAAATCAGGTATTTGCATTGTCACGTGGCTTTCCTATCCATATAGGATGGTTTCTCATATGATCCACAAAACTAGAATCCACTGCTTCTTCAAATCTCTTTTCAGCACTGATATGTAGAATGATGCCTGTAACCATTGACTAATGTTAGCTCAAAAGCAGACAGAGACATTTATCAATATACACTTCCCCCCCCACCAAAGTCCACCCATCCCTGATCATGACCCTCATCCTCCCTTAGCCCCCTGCTACCCCAGCCCTGCCAGAGGGGACCCCCAGCTGCCAGGGGTCTGTGGAAGCCAGGGACCCAGGTCCACATCCCCCTGCCCCCAGCAGGAGAGTGCAGCCCAGTTCTCCCCTTCCCCACCCCACCCCTGCTCCTGACTGCCTGCTGCAGGCTCAAGTGGGGAGGGGGGCAGCTTCCAGCTGCTGCATGCACTCCTGGGCAGCACAGACAACTTGTGCCTGGGCTGAGGGCAGATCTGCTCCCTAGATCTGTGCATGGAGTTGAAGCAGGCATGGGCTGCCCACTGGGGTCTCAGGCTCCCACCTTGCTGCTCTCTCCTATGTCCCTGCAGCCCAGCAGGTGCGACCCAGTGCTATAGGGAACAGCAGGGCCATGTGGAGATCTCCTTGCTGCTGCGAGCTCTGTGCTGCCATGGCAACACATCGCTTGTACACCTGCCACCAGTGAGGGGCACAATCCTATGCCATGGCTGCCACAACACATAGGGGGTGCCTTGCCAGGGCAGTGCAGCTCACAGTGGCAAAGCGATTCCTGCGTGGCCCCGCTGTTTCCTTACAATGCTGGGCCATACCCACAGGGCTGTGGAAGCCCTAGGGGAGGGCAGCAGGGCGTTGAGCCCAAGCTTAAAGCAGGCAGCCTACCCCTGCACCACACAAAGATCTGGGGGGCATGGATCCCCCCATACCTCTAGGAGTGTGCACAGTGGTGAGAAGCTGGCTCCTCCCTCCATGCCTCAGGTGAGCCACAACAGCTCCATCCTGCTCTCTGCTAGGGCTCTGCGGCCACACTTACAGCCCTGGGCCCCAAGCCCCATGCACAGCCCAATTGGGCAGCACCCCAGGGCAGGGCCCCAGCCTGAGCCCTGCTCGAGTCCCTCCCTTCCTCCCCATGGGGCCCTCAGTCTCCCCACACTTACCTTCAAGAGTTCTCTCCAGGCTGCCTGGCACCCGTGTGTATAGGCATGGACATGATGCCCCCTACCTGATGGACCTCCTCCTGCTCCCTCCCAGCCTCTTGCAGGCTAGAACTCTGCCAGCCTGTAGAGAGTTCTTTGCAAAATTCACGGGTTTCTCTGATAAAATGAGAACTCTGCATTTACCTCCAATAAAAGGTAAAATCTGTGGTTTTCTCCACTTTTTTTCCATAGGAAATGGAAACCAACCTCTGCTTATAACTGTTTAGAGAAAAAACCATCCCTGTACCTGCCTGCCTGCTTGTTTCTCTTAGTAACTTTGTGGCTAATAAATTGTTTCTTAGACATAAATAACATAATTATGCAAAAAAAGCAAAGGAAACTGCTTTTTTTCTACTCTGTTATTTCTTAAATTAAGGGCTTTATTCTGGAGCTTGTTTAGGCTATAAAGTGACAAGTGTAGGGAGCAGGAAAATTCAGGGAAGGGGAATGGGCAAGAGGATACTAAGAAGAAAATCTGGGAGATATCAGGGAGAGGAGTAGAAGCAGCATGGCAGATGAAGAAGCTACAGACCAGAAAAGAAGCAGAATGCAGTGAATCCTTGTATAGAGTGGGATTGGCAGGCAAGCTGTAGGGAAGGAGAAAACAGCAAACTGGTCAAGAAGAGGAGCCAAGAGGGAGTATAACAATTAGCTGATGATATGACTTAAGGGGGAGCCGCGGTGTTCACAGCTGCCACCTGGGAGAAGGAATATGAACTGTGTGAGAACAACTTCCCGACTTTCTGTCATGACACATCAGGCCTGTTTTGAAGAACACCATTTCAGACTGCAAGAAGGTGAAGTGAAGCCAGCCATGTCCTGTGTACTATTCAGCAACAGGCTCGGATTGCTATGGATTCATAGTGTATACAGTACTGGTACTTCTGATTGTACATCTGTCATAGGGAGATGATCAGATACTGAAGGAGTGGACATCAGTTTCAGATCCTGAAGGGACAGTTATTACATTCTAAACCCAAAATAAAAGATGGGGAAAATGGAGTCATGTTTGGATACTTGGCCGTAACTTTCAGGCTCGTGCCTTAAATTTTACACGTGATCATATGCGTCAAATAATATAATGCAAGTCAGAATTTCTTATACAACTGTGCATAAAACACATTGTTTAGTCTGTCTATGTAGTACACTTAGGAAAGAGACCTATCCAAATCAAGGAGGCAGGCAGCTGATGTGATTTCATGGGCAGATTGCAAGGCCCACCACGATTTTCAGGGGCCCCAACTCTGATTGGCAGAGGTGCCATGGTCCCACCCGCTGCCACTGATTGGTTAAGAGGGTTGTCCATTATGCGGCCCCATGCCTCACTTATAATCAGTGGAGGGGGTAGGGCCACATGATAGGCAGGTCTCTCAGCTAATCAACAGTGAGAGGCAGGGCAGCAATCTTGCCTGTTCCCCTTTGTGCCAGCCCCTCTCCCCCATCTGGCAGCCTACATAGCCAGCCCACAGTGGTCATGAGGACTGCTGGCTCCCATTGGGGAGCCAGCATTTTATTTTTAATGAGATTTTTTTCCTCCACAGATTTCAGAGACAGCCTAATTTCATTAAATCTGTGAAATCACAATTTGAGTAGGTCCCTATAAAATACAGGCTCTTCATCTAGCTCATTCACGACAGGTAAGAGATGACAAATACTCATATTTTAAATATGATAGAATCCCATCCTTAACACACTGCCATTATGTTTGTTTCACCATCTTAAACCACTGAACCACTGAAATTCAGATGATGAGAACAGAAAAGCGAGGTAGTTTTAGAGAGAATGAGTACGGACTGATAACTGAAATTAGGAATCTCACCTTGAGAGGTGCTAATAATCTGCAATGTCCACTAAAGTTAGTGGAAGAGCCTGATGTATAGGATCAGACTCAATCTCATCACTGGCATAGTGTGATCTGCATCTGTCTTTTACTTGCTTATTAGTAAACACAAAAATTAATCACATTTGAAAGCCTCTGCTCTAATTCATATCAGTTGGGTGCTTTTCATCAAGGCCCCTCCAAGGTTGCACAAAGGATGTGGTTATGTTCCTGCTTCTTAACTAATTCTCCACCTGATTTTGCACTACAGAAGCTATCATAGAAAGAAGCAGTAAAATTCTTCTCTTAGCTACACACAGGTTTCACAGCATGACCAGTAAGCTGCATATGTGAGTTAGCAGTGCATGAAAAAGTTCATTAGAAAGAGGAATTGGATTTGATTAATTTTTCCTTAACACTGATTGACTTGGACAGCACATTTCACTAACATTTATACTGCAGTGAAACCTAATTATGAATTAGTTTGCTGAGTGACAGGGTAGAATGACACAAAACATACAATGAAATTTGAAAGGGCAAGTTTGGAGCCAACTCCTAATTGCTTGATAATTATTTTCAATGTTATTTGGGGAGCTCTATGCACATAAATTCAGGTAAAAGCCTGAATGTACAATGGATAAACAAAGGCCAAAGAAAAAAGCTTGAGCTTTCTTTGTCATTTTTCTTTGCTTGTTTATAAGAATAAATACTTAATTGCCAGTGCATTTCCTTTGAATTTTGACTCTGTTTACCAGCAGTGCAATGCTTTATCCCATCTGACATTCTCTTTACTTGACTACTTCAGAGTAGCAGCATAACATAGTCTACGCTACCAAAGCTAATGCTCTGTTTGTTTGCTTTTGACAGTGATTAAGGGATTAAAGATGCTACTCTGTAAATCAGTTAGTCTAAAAGAGGATGCTCCCTATTTCCTGGAACGTAACATTTGTCTCTGCAAAATAGTTTAGGAAAAAAACATGAACGGGCAGAAGTGGGTTGCAATACACATAGGTGACATATTCAGTTTATATTCATATCCTAGAAAATAAATTAACATACTAGTCTCAAATTACACTTGAGGACACTATGACTAAGGGTATTTTAGCAATGGAAACAGAGCCTTTTCTTCCAAGACTTGCTACATACAAAAACTTTGTTGCCTTAAAACTCTGTTGTTTTATCTTATATCAGAATGCGATACCCACACTAGTATAGTGAAAGCAATATAACCCCCTTAGCATGGACACATTGTTACTGATATCTGGTTTAACTTAGACCTCTGAGCAGGAAGGGGAAAGGAGAAGGTATTTTCACCTGCTTTAGGCGCAGTGTTGTCTGCCGGCACAGGTGGAACAGAGAGTACAGCCACCTCTGTTGTGGGGGTAGCTCCTCCCACACCCCCCTTTGGAAAATCCTGGATCTGCCCTGGCAGAGTTGCTGTGCTTAGCTGTCATATACTGGTAGAGGACTTTTATAAATGTGAGCACTATTTTAGAGGGAGAGGTACCAAACACTTTGGGAGACAAAAAACTCGGTTAAAGGTTCAGGAGTTTGGCTTATCTTTGCAGGGCTCCACCATCCCCATCCCCTGCCCTAACCACACCAGATGTTCCGGGCTGGTGTTATATGAATGTGTCATACTGATATACATAGTTGGGTAAAAACAAAACAAAAAGTGAAATCACACTACTCACTGAACTGGTTATATCAGTGCAAAACAACTGTGCCGAACAGGATGGAATCTAGCTTATGTAGGCAGCATGAAAAGAGTTAACTTGTTTTTGTTAACTCTTGTTTATTCTGTGATTGCTTTTCAGTGTCCTCTACAAAATGGCTCGGTGACCCTAATTAGGCTTCCAATTGGTTCTTGTTGCACATCACAGTAACTTGCACTACAGTTCAGTGCCCTTTTTGACCATTTTAGCAAGAACTAAAAATTGAATAAAGAAGGGAGAGATTTTCTCATCATTAGTAGAGATCACTCCAGTTCAAGAATAAGAGACACTGGATGTGAAGTATTTATGGTTTCTATTCAGGTTCTTACCTTGTTCTCACTAAGATCAATGGCAAAACTCCTTGTGAATTTGTTATTAATTGTCTATTTAAAAAGAACAGCCTACTTCTATCACTGTATTATGCTGTCACTGTGTCCTCACAGATAGAGGTCAGTTGTTACAGAATTATTTTTGATAATTTTAAAGCACATTTGGCACGTGTGTTTAATTGGTTTCCCTTATTAGATTTCATGTATGCACTAGCAGTGGAGCAAGTGAGAAACTTAACTTGTTTGTTTTCCACCAACATAAGCCAAATTCCAGTTGCTAACCTACTCCTATTAAGATTTCCTATTGGTGTAATTAGTTAAGTTAGGGATATTATTTTATTTTTCTACCACAATTGTATTGTTTGTCCTTTATGGACAAAGATGACTGCATCTGGGGGAGGGGGGAGGGAAGGAAGGGAGAGAAGAGGGCAAAGAAATGGGAAAGAAATAGGGAGTGAGAAAAGAGACAAGGGGAAAAGAGAGAAAGAGAAGGGGGTGGGGAGGGCTAAGTTGAGTGGGTACATAGATGTCTTACAAGCTTGATCTTAGCCGTGAACAATCTGCTGCAGCAGGGTAAGGAAAGTGATGAGGACTGGGTACGAGAGGTTTTTGTTTTCCTGGCCATGCATTTCTTCATTGTGTCTGCCGTTCATTGTTGTTCAAAGGCCAGTGCTCCATTCTGGATTGACGACCGCCAGGATGGTCAGTCACAAACAATTGCTTCTATGACTCTGGGTTGATGTTGAAACTCGTTTGGCACCTGTACCACTTCCTTGGTGTGCCACAAAAGTGTACTCGATTTGACGGTTCACTGTAGATTTTCTTCAGCAGGCAGGTGTTAGGCATTCTTGAAAGTCGGCCGGCCTATCTTAGCTGCACAAATTTCGGTAGAGTGTGAATACTGAGGAAAGCTGATTTTCTGAGCACCCCGGTGTCTGGAATCTTGTCCTGCCACTTGATTTTTAATATCTTTTGCAGGCAGCACAGATGGAAGTGGTTTAATTTCTTGACATGATGCTGGTAGACAGTCCAGGTTTCGCGGGCATAAAGAAGGATTGGGAGAATGGTGGCTTTCTATACCTTCAGTGTCATCAAAATTCTGCTGCCCCTGCAGTCCCAGGCTGACTTATGGCATCTGCTGAAGGTTATGCTAGCTTTCGCTAGTCTCGCTAATCTCACCACAATTGGAATACCAGAACAAGCACTCCTCCATCCCCTTTGTCAACAGACACATGTCTCATGCTGGTATAACCAGAGCTGATTTTAAGAGTGAGAGACCAGTGCAGTTACCCAGGATCCCAGGCCATGGGAACCTTGCAAAGATAAGTTAGGTCATATCTACAAAGTACTTCTTCCAAGTCATCTCTTCAGTCATTGGTACAGACTGGGCAGTAACTCTGCAGAAAAGGATCTGGGGGTTACAGTGGACGGTAAGCTGAATATGAGTCAGCAGTGTGCCCTTGTTGCAAATAAGGCTAATGGCATACTGGGCTGAATTGGTAGGAGTGTTACCACTAGGTCAGGGGAAGTGATTATTCCCCTCTATTCAGCACTGGTGAGACCCCATCTGGGGTACTGTGTTCAGTTTTAGGCCCCCAACTACAGAAAGGATGTGGACAAATCAGAGAGACTTTAGTGGAGAGCAACAAAAATGGTGAGGGGGCTGGGGCACATGATTTCTGAGGAAAGACTGAGGGAACTGGGCTTATTTAGTCTAGAAAAATGGAGACTTAGAGGGGATTTAATAGCAGCCTTCAATTACCTAAAGGCGGGGTTGAAAGAGGAAGAAGCTAGACTGTTCTCAGCGATGGCAGATGACAGAATAAGCACCAATGACTTCAAGTTGCCACAAGGGAATTTTAGGTTAGATATTAGGAAGAATCTTCTCACTAGAAGAGTAGTGAAACACTGGAACAGGTTACCCAGAGATGTGGTAGAAGCTCCATCCTTGGGGGGGGTTTAAGACCTCGCTAGACAAAGCTTTGGCTAAGATGATCTTGTTGGGAATGGTCCTGCTTTGAGCAGGGGGTTGGACTAGGTGACCTCTTGAGGTCCCTTCCAACCCTAATTTTCTAAGTTTCTGTGTGTAGGTGGGAGAAGAATGACCCATACCTTAACCTCTGTCAAGTACCCTCAGGAGTCTATCTCTGGCTTTTGCTAGAGTTAGCAATAAAACTTTGACCATTCTGTAAAAATGAGCCTTTGACCATTCTTTCAATGAACCTTCCACAACATATACTTTAGTATAAATTTAATTTTCCTAAGACCTACATTTAATTATATCTTCTCAGAAGAAGCTCAGGAGTTTCTACCTATAAAGATTGAGGTGTTTAATTCTTCTCAAGCATTGAAGTTAACAAAGCTGCAAAATTCTATTTAGAAGTTCTGCTTGATTAGAGAGAGGTCCATTACCCTCTTTCCAGTGATCAACTCTGTAGAAAAATAAGAGGGAAGGAACTAACACGCTACTTACTTTTGATGACGATAGGTATTGTGCCAAATTACGACTCAAAAAGTTTCGTATTTATAATATTTATTTTTCAGGTTTTTCCACCCACAAATAAAGAGTTGTTGAAATGAACATTTTTCTGCAGGAAGGTTTGATTTGACAACAAATACATTTTCAAAAGACAGATGTTCCAGAAGAAAAGTTTCAACCTACTTTAATTGTTAGTTTCTGTCCTAATTATATGGGAAATCTAATCTTTATTTCATCCACAAACTGGTGTGGCATAGACAGTTTGTGAAGGCACAGAATTCATTAAAAAAAACCCCCACATGAGAAATACAGTAAACAGCTACAAAATTGCTCTGCCTTTTCAGCTGTCAGGAACCTGTTTGGACTCTTCAAACAGAGAAGAGAAACTGTGGAGAAACTGCAGAATGTAGTTGTGCTTTACAGTAGCTTAAATGAAAACTGTCCTTTAAAAATATAGGATTTATAAGATTATGATAAGAATCAATATTTTTACTTTTGTTAATGAAACACAAGCCTTGCAGAAGTCTTTTCTAGAAGATCCCAGCAATATTTACAAATGTAATTATTTCAGATTTAAGGGCAAGGGTTCAGAACCTTAGCTTTCTCTGAGGCAGTATGAAGCAGACAACTACCCTAGGAGGCAGCAGTACTTGAAGGTTTCCCCTCTACTGTATACCTCTCATTTCTCTTTGATCATAGAATCATAGAAAGAAGGACCAGAAGGGACCTATAAGATCATCAAGTCCAGTCCCCTGCCCTGGGCAGGAGGTAACTGGGGTCAAACGAGCTCCATGACGTATTTGTCCAGCCTCCTCATAAAGACCACCAGAGATGGCAACTGCACCACCTGTGCTAGAAGTGTGTTCCAGATTCTAGTTACCCACACAGAAAAGAAGTTGTTTCTTATGTCCAGCTGAAGCTTTTCCTCAATTAGCTTGTGTCCATTGTTCTTCATCTTCCTGCGGGGGAAGAGAGGGTTCTGAAAACTTGTTCATCTAGGTCCTAGTGTTCTCCCTTGACATACTTGTAGGCAGCTATTAAGTCACCTCTCAGTCTTCTTTTGCTCAGGCTGAACAGTTCCAGATCCCAAAGTCCTTCCTCATAGGGCCTGTCCCCCAGGCCCTTGATCGTGCGGATGGCCCTTCTCTATACCCTTTCAAACTTGATATTGGAAACTGTATTCAGGGTGAGGTGGAGCACAGAGCACAGAGCAAGCCAAGAGCAGGAAGGAATAGACCAGATAAACAGTGTTTTCTCTGATTTTCACCTGATGCAGCACTTTTGGGGGCCTTAAGAGTACTTTTTCCTGCTGCTCTTTTCAGCTTCAAGTAGTGCCTTTAAGAATCTGGTTCCCAGTCTTACTCTCATCCACAAGCTTTTCTAGGTTTCAGCTTTGGATGAATATAATGCTGTGACAAAGCAAAATGTAGTCAGGATAGTTTCTTTTGGGTTTACATTATAATTATGAAGCATAAAATACAAGGGAATTCTATGCCTATGGATAGACCAGCATGTTTGCCAGGTCTAGGTACTGTTTTAAACAGTTTGTCTGAATTAGAAGTTTGAAGCAAAACCCAAAACCATGAAAAATTAAGAACCTTTTTTTTTTTTAAATTGCTTGTATAAATTACACTCTCTCTTCACAGTTAGAGTGGCCAAAGTCTGGACCAGGCTCCCAAGAGGTGGTGCTCTCTCCTACCCTGGGGGTCTTCAAGAGGAGGTTACATAGGCATCTAGCTGGGGTCATCTAAACGCAGCACTCTTTCCTGTCTACACAGGGGGTCGGACTCGATGATCTATTGAGGTCCCTTCCAACCCTAACATCTATGAATCTATAATTTCCCTGACTTTTACTGGAGGCAATTTGTCCCTGGATGTCTACCCCACTGTTAATTACTCAGTCTGGCCTGGAGGTGGATCTAATCTGAGCTTCTTCTCAAGACAGCAAGCTTGTTATTTCCGCCATCTTTGTTTTCATATCTACGTAAACCTTGGATAGTTTTCCTCTATTTTCACAATTGACCTGTAGTCCCCAGTGTCGTAGTATCTGAACACCTCACAAAATGTAAGGAAAAGTTTCCCATGTGTCCTTGTGGCATGGGGACAACAAACAGGAAACTGAGATGCAAAGAGATTAAAGGCCTTTTCAGAAGTGCTAAAGCAATGACAAATGTTGCTTTCTTGAACTAGAGGCTTGCTTAGCTCGTCAGCTCCTTTGAAGGTCCAGCGCCTTTAAACTGACTTGCTAAAGCTCACACAAGGAACCCATGACAAGACAGAAATAAAAATATGGGTGAAATCCTGGCTTTATGGAGATGAGCATACAAACTTCCATCATGAACAGGATATTATTCAAATCTTCTACTCTCAAATTACTGCCTTAACCACAGAACCATCCTTTCTTGCTTGAATGTATGTCTTGTGTGGCAGAGAATTATGGCCACTTTCTGTCCCTGTTCAGATGAAGTACTGTACAGAGCCAGAGTATTGTAGGCCTCATTTACCATTCTCAGCCAATACTAATGCTACTTAACAACATTTCCATTAATATTTGAAATAAAAAATACATTGGATTTAAATGGCAAAGTGAAGTGCAATCAAACATAAGTGGCATTTTTTGTCAAAAAAAAAAAAATCTAGATTCCTGAGGTACCTTTAGAAAAGCTGCACAAAGCCACTCAGTATTTCAGATATAATTGGTCTGATGCCTACTTCCATGGTACACAAAATAAATTTCCCTCTTGGCATTAGGATTCCTGTGATAAGTATTCCCAATATACCAATTATATAAATCTTGCTTTTAAAAATACAAAATAGATCATTATTCGAAACAGTCTTGCAAGTTTAGCTTTATATGCTTATGCAAAAGACATTATTTAAGAACACAGTGACTTGGAACTAGGAATAGGCTCACATTTCACAGTTGTGGGGAGGAGAGGAAAAAGCAGCATCAATCTTATAGTTGCAAATAACTCATAACTGAGTTTATACATATACATCTAGCTCAGAGTTTCACAGGCCCTTTACAAATGCCCGTACCATCTCACATGGATATAGATTTAATGAATGTGGCAATTATGTTAACAAAACATCTTATATATACTGGTTAAAAGCATTTTACAGCTTGCTGTATCCTACACTGCTGTTGTCAATGTTCATACTTCTGTATTAGGGCTACGAGAAGTTTCTGTCCCTGATTCGATTTGGCAGAGATTTGGTCCAATTTGGTGGCTGAATCTTCAAGTCTGAATTGATTCAGAGGACCCTTTAACCTCTCAAAATCGATCTGGAACCCTTCCAATTGATTTGGAGAGATTCAGACAGATTCAGACGTAGATACAGCTTTAAATGTTTTTTCTACATGTCCCTAGGTAGCAGGTGCTTGTGAATGCTGCAATGCTGGAGTGCATGGAGTGTCCCATAGAAGCACAAGGGGCTCCCCAATGTGCTCGGCAGCAGACCTGGAAGTGAACCAGAAGTACTTTCAGTTCACTTCTGGGTCCACTGGGGAGTGCGTTGAGGCCCCTGCTATGCCCCGCCCCCCCAGTTGGTGACTGGTGCCTCCTGAGTCTGGGGGAGGGGCACCCAGGGACCCCCTGTGGCTGATCACTGAGCCAGGGGCGCATGGTGGGGCTCCCCAGCATGCTCCCTGGCACACCCAGAAGTGGACTGGAAGTACTTCCGGTTCACTGCCGAGCACGCTGGAGAGCCCCCCATGCTCTTGTGGAACACTCCATGCGCTGTAGCACTGCAGTGATCATGAGCTGTGCTGCTACCTCAAGGTATGTAGAAAATATTTTAAAGCTGGGCCTGTGTCTGAATCACTGATTTGCTGAATCAGAATCAAATCTTCAGATTTGGATTTGGATGAATCAAATTGGGGACAGTGATCTGAAACAACAGATTGAATCACTGTCCCTGATTTGGGCCAAATCTGAATCAAATAGAGCCTGTTTCACACAGCCCTATTCTGTATAGTGCTAGACATCTTCCCATAATCTTGCCATTTGCAAAGAGTGCACAGGGAAATCCTTTCATGTAGTATTTAATGATGGATAAAAAATACCCAAAGTTTCTATGTCTTCCATCTAGATCTGAATACAGACACAGTTGGGAATTGTCAAATATTTCACTGTCACGGGAAAGTTAAATTGGCAGTGATTTTCTATGGAACAAGACAGCCCACCTCACTCTAGAACAACAATTCTTAACCAGGGTGCTCGGGTACCCTGAGGTGCTACAAGATCATTTTAAAGGTGCTCATGTGAGGAGATAAGATGTGAAGTGTGAGGAGATGAGCAAATAAAGGCAGACTCAAACATAAGTATGAGAAGATAAACAGATAGGACAGCCTCAGGTTCAGCTTGCCTAGCCACTGTCTCTCTCCCATTACCTGCTCCTTTTGCAATGGGGTAAGCCCTGTGTGGAGGAGCAAGCATGGACGTGGAGGAGGGAGTGAGCATGGAGATGGTGGAGAGCCCTGGAGAACACCGCTTCCAGAGCCATTACCTTATTAGACTAGAAACCCCGAGATTGGAGCATGGCAAAAAGACGGGGGTTTGAAGGAGAAAAGAAGCGGAGACTGGAAGAGAAGGAAAAGGGGAAAGACAATCCCAGAGGAACTAAAACTAACTGGAGAGCATCTGGCAATGCGGGAAAGAGAACAGCGCTCCAAGAGCAAGGGGCAGATCTTTGATGAGAAAAACCCCTTTGAATGCATCCTACACCTCCAGATCTAGAAGAGAAACAAAGAAAAGATGGAAGTGGACTTTATTCACTCTCCCAGGCTTGGTGACAGTGGCAGATAGCCTGACAACAGGATTCGGAGCATCAGTCATATACAGGATAAAAGGTAGACTCATAGACTATTGAAATAACGAGGGTGTCTATTACATGGGTAGAAGATAGAAGAACACACTGGGAAAAGAAAAGTGATTGGACAAAACAAAATTTAATAAAAAAAGCTTTGTTTTTTGAATACTAGATCCTATTAATTCAAGTTAATAGATAGAGTTTAAGGTCATTATAGAAGAAGAGTTGCAATGTGCCACTTAATTCACAAAAGTTGTGGAGCAGCATCTTGAGTGTCATGAGGGGTGCCTGGAATCTGGAAAGGTTGAGATCCACTGCTCTAGAAGATGTTGCTTCTAATTGTTGTATATTATGGCAATACTCCTAAATTGGAATATTGTTTCCTCCTCAGTAGCTCACTGATGCACTACTACTTGGTAGTGTCCTCCCTTCCTTGCCTTCAACAGTGTTATACCTCCACTATTACATGTGTTGATGTTGCTGTGAGCTTCGTTCTTTATGTGGTAGATTTTGAAGATATTTGCAGATTCTGAAGGTATTTGTAGATCCAAATTTTTGAAGCGTTCTGCTTTATCTGAATGAAATATTTCAGAGAGACACTGTAATGACATTCTATTTTTCATGACTTTTGCCTCTTTTAATTACCTAGTTTTTGCACCAGTTAAGAATTTTAATTAGGGCATAACCAAGCCAATTTGGATTTAAAAAGTGTTTCATGAGTCATCTAAACAAGTAAGATGTGTGTGTTTTACTCATTTGGCTCCATGTCTGGGATCAGAAGTCAAAGTAATGAGATATAATGAGCAAATTTGCTCATCAAAGTTCTTACCAAACTAGAAAAAAAATGAATACTGCAAGAGACTCTATCAAAGACTCTTAAGCGTTACTTTGCAGATAGATGCAAATCAAATACTTTGAATAATTATTTGTGATATTTTTTGTGTTTACCCAATTCTCTGGAGTTTGGCAATGTACAGACATTCAGTTTGTCCTGGGAGAATCACTGGTCTCCTAGTAGAAATCATGATTGTATATATGTTCAGGATTTTTCTCTAAAAGCAAAAATGGCGGCCCCAGGAGAAAAATAACCCAGGAACAACCAGGGTTGAATCACTCTTGGGAGAGTTTCTCCTGGGAAACCAAATATCTGTACACATTTTCTTCTGAGAGAAGCCATAGAACAGTCTTCCAGATACCCAGGGTGCTTTGCTCCCTGCATTCCAGGGAGACAATGTGTCATTTGTTGCACTCTGCTGTTTCCAATGAGCAGGGAAAACATGCCTCTTTCAGAATTTCCATGTTGTAGTAGGGAGATACAGGCTGACCCACAATCAACGCTGTCTTGTCTATTGCTGCCATGTGTTTCCAGGCAGACTGAAGGAGCCTGCACAGTACACTGAGATGTGTGTACAGAAGACCTCTTGCTGTGTCATCACTGCAAGCTCTCTGCTCTTTAGGGGATCAGTATTCAGGTCTCTTTTCAGGTATTTCCAGGTAAGTATTTTTACCAAAATATCAAACCTGGGAGAATTCTCCCAGATCATTTGAACATACATGCATAGACTTTGAGAGCCTCTTATTGCTAATTTTAATAATAGTACATCAAATTCTTGATGATGTATATGGTATAAAAGTGGCATGCACTTCTGACTGTTGGCCAATAAAACATTACAAGGTGTTCCCATTTGAAGTTAAGGCTGAAAAATGATGCTGCTTTTTGTAATGCAATTAGGTGGAGAGCATTTTCTCATGCTTTCTTACATTAAGCGGCTTAAGAATGAATCCCTTCATGGTATTTTTAAAGAAAAGATTCAAAATGTGGGGGAGTTTTTTTTCCCCTGCTGGGGTGATGCCAAATCTATCAAAATACATACACTACAATGGTCACTCTTCACATTTAACAAAGAGCTCTGATTATATCTGCATTCATGACTATTCAGAAATAATAAGCCTGTAGCTTAAATAATTCAAGAGAATGTAGACAGTATTCATATTTTTCTATGGTTATTATTGCATTTATCTTTGAGCATTTTATGTGTAATCTTAAAGTTCACAAATTACAGTGTTGTAAAATCACTGTAAAATGCAAATGGATAAAAGATTGTCAAGAAGCAGTATGAACTGGCAAGAAAAATAATGTTAACAGTTTTGCAATCACTAAGTATACAAGAATTCACAGGGCAAATGTTTTCTTTCCACCAGTTGACTAAATTTATATCTTTGCTGCATGTTAAAACACAAGTGAAATGCACAGTTATGCGGGCTTGGATTATAAGACTTCATTATAGCTTATTGAGTAGTCAGGGGAGAGAAATAAAACATTATGTATTACGCTGACATTAATTACACTCTAGTTATTGCAAAGCACTTTGTGTAAAGTAACAGAGACCCTGAAGTCAGTGGAAAGACTGGTTGAGTTCACTGAGTACTGGATTATGTTTTAAGGGCACAGTTCCTTATGGTAGTTAATAGTAATTTTACATATATGATTCTCACATAAATTGCTAGTCAAGTGGAAAATATTTCTTGTGCAGCTCATAAACTCTAGTTTTCCCCTTCCCCACCTTCTCATAAATATTCACAAATGTAAGTAATGCATGGGTTTGAGGCAATGAGCTCTTCACGTGACTTTGGCAAAGCACTTCAGTTGATGCTTACAACCCCTGCTATAGTGACTGTGGGAGCCTTTGGAGCAAAGAGTGCCAGTTGTGCTGAGCTGTACCAAGACAATGTGATACCTTGTGTCCAAGTCCTTAACCTTCCAATACTCCTTCCATTGTCACCAATTGAGAGACTAAATGAACTCCCTAAATTCATGTGCTGAATTGAAAACAAAATTTGACAATAACAAAAGAGGCTCACTAATAGAACTGGTCACAAATTTTCTAATGAAAATTAGAAAACAAGAAGTAACATCCTCTCAGCCTTGAGCAGGGGGCTGCACTAGATAGGTGTTTCTCAATCCATGGATTGCAACACAAAATTAGGTCACAAGCAAGTTCCAGAAAAACAGGGGCCAACATGGGTTTCCCCTTGCAGGTTGGCAGCATTCCAGCCTGCAAGATGCTCCTTGGGGCAATTGGAGGTAGTGGACTCACAAGCATCTGTGTGTGTACACGCACACAGTTGGCATGCAGTCAGGAAGGGTTGTGGGAGCAGCCTCAACAGCTGGATGCAGGTAAGTGTATGGGCTGTGGGGGTTGGAGGTCCAGGGATTGGCAACTGTGTGTGTGTGTGTGTGTGTGTGTGTGTGTGTGTGTGTGTGTGTGTGGAGGGGATAGGTGTGTAATGGGGAGTGGGTACTGTGGGAAGGTGGCTAGACCCCAAGACTGTGTCAGGGCAGGAAAGAGGTGCCTTCCCTTCCATTCGAGGAAGGGGAAAGGAGAGGGGTCCTTTACGGGTGCTGGTGAGCTGCACAGCTGGGCCAGTGGCACCAGGGCTGGTGCCTGTACTTGCATGGGCAAGGGAATTGGGAGAGGCTGCTCAGGGGGCAGGTGGGGCCATGATGAGGCTGCCTGGTGTGGCAAGGTGCAGGAGCCTCAGACTGGGGAAGGGGGAAGGGTGCCACAGGCCCCCCCTTTTCCTTCCAGCCCATACCAGAGCTGGACTCGCTCCACTGCTGCCCACATAAACCAGGGCTGCTGCAGCCATTGCACTCCAGTCTGAGTAGGATGGGGGCAGCTAGGAGCCCTCTCCAGCAGGACTGGGGCACTACTGAGTGAGAGGCACTAGTATGGCACAGGGGGTCAGAGGGCTGTGGGTCAGGAGTGATGGCATGGGCAGTGCCAGGGGGCTGTGGGTTGGGACTGACCATTGATGTTTACAAATGGGTCCTGGTACAAAAAAGGTTGAGAACCACTGCACTAGATGACCTTGTGAAATTCCTTCTAGCCCTATTTTCCTGTGATCCTATGTCCTTTGAGTGCAGGCTCCCAAAAATGGGTCAATTTGATGAATTATCCTTTTGAGTAAGTGTGATTTTACCAAGCAAAATATTTCAGTTAAAAACCTAAACAAAATGGTACAGACCCTGCTGGACTAATTTCTTATAGCTTCTGTAAGATGGGCCACTAGTTTCTCAGACTAGTGAGCATGCCTCTAGTCATGCAGCTCATGTGAAGGCATGCCTCAAGAATGGGAACTCCCAGGACTTCCAAGTTTGTGACTACACACACTGCTTGAGAGCCAGAGACTTCCAGGCTCTTTGGCCAGCTGGCTTTCTGGCCTACACAAGTGTCAAAGAGCTTCCCCAAGAGTCAGAGAGCTGGCTGGTCAGGGGGTCTAAAAGTGTAGGGGTGCACAACTTCAGGGAGTCGCATGGTTCCAGAACTGAGCGAAACGGTCATAGTGGGTCTGCTGGACACTTGATGCATCTGCCTGAAATTGCATGTGTCATTACTGTTCTCCAACATTGGGCAAAAATGACACAGATAAAATGAATGTGATTTTTTTTTTTTTTTATCAAGAAGCTCTCCTGAAAGCATATTTCATTTGAGAAATATCACGTTTCAATATTTCTAAAATTAAATATAGCATATTGGCTTTTTATCCAGATTTGGAACAATACATTTTAAACCCTGGTAATTATGGGTATTCATTTTCCCAGACAGCCTCAACACAACAACAGATGTGGTGTTCCACCATTGGATTGGCCCCTGCCTGCTCCTTTCTATAGGTAGGCTCTCCTGACTAGAATAGGGAACAAATAGCTCAGAGAATTGGGCCATTCAGAAACCGCCCCCAGAATTTCCCCAAAACAAAACAAAATAAACCTAGGGCCATGCTATTTGTTTGCTCATTGTTAAAGATGATTTTCTTCCAGTTGCTTCTCCAGAAGTTATACATGGAGTCAAACACAAGCCAAAGGTGTGTAAATGTGCTTATATGTAATGACAGTACATGTTAGTGAAAAGGCACATCAATTATGAACTAATGAGGTAGAGAAAAGTATACTGCAGGGCTGCACTCCTGCACTCTCCTCATAGCCATTATATTAAACCATTTAATTTGAAAATAAAGATTAAATAAAGATTAAATAAAGTTTAAATTTATCTTAAATGAAAAGGCCTTTAAAGCAGAGGTTTGAATAGCTGAGACTGAGTCTAAATAAATGTCCCCTGACACATACATGGAGTTACTCCTGATTTATACAAGCGTAATTAAGAAGAAAATCAGCTTGTAAATTTTCATATTCCACAATGCTAAAAGTATCGTGATGGGCATTTCCTCCCATGCTGGCTGAGAGTCAGATGAATTTGTTTAGAAAGAGATGTTTGGAAAATAGGAATTGAAAAAACAAGTACATTGTTTCAGGTGAAGCTACATGTTATATTTATGCCATACCAAGGACACTTAAAATAGAAGCAACTGCATGTTAAAATCCATTAACTCTTTCTAACTGCCCTCTGAGCATCTCAAAGTTATACCACTTCAAGAGAGGGCTAATTCTGGGCCATGCTACTTAGTTCATATTAAGGTGAGTTCAGTCTGTTCCCTAGAGATAAAATGAGCAATTTGCGATCATCCAGCATCCCAGGATGCACTACACCCTTGCTCCCACACCTAGAGCAGCGCTAAAGCCCAGGGGCATAGCCCCACATGCTGGGAGATGTGACACAAATCTGTGCCACTGATTTCTGCCAGTGAGCATGCCCTTGCATCTGGGGCTGGTGTGGGGCAAATTAACTCAAGTTGGGAAGAAGAGTTACCTGTCCTGACCCCAGCATCCTTACCTGCGGTTCTGCAATGGCAGTTATACAGACACGCAGAGGCTGGCCAGCAACCAAAGCATGGCTTTGGCCAGACAGGCTCCATTTCTGGAAGTGCATGTTGCTGCCACATGCACTGCACCACTTTTTTAGCAGCAGTTTGTTTTATTTTCAGACAAGGATTTCTGTTTGTGGTGCCACAAACTTCATGTGCATGTTTGTCAGGACATCCAAGGTGCCTTGGCTCCTAGCCACGCCAGGCACGTCTACACATGCAATCATGTGCGCTTGCAGCAGCTCAAATAGAAGTGGTGCAAATTTGAGCCACGGCTTTTTACCTCAGCACACATGCTCGGACTGCATTTTGTTGTGGAGCAACTTGTGCCACATGGGGCAAAATACCCTGCCTGGCTCCTCCTGGATCTGCAGCCAGGGAGAGCTACAGCTCAGGGCCAGTACCTGTGCTGTCCCCAGAAGTATAAAAAGCTACCCTGTTCTGGCCCCATCAATACAAAAAGCTGCCCTGTCAAGTGGCTCAGGGCTACTTGCTCTCAGGAGTTTCTGAGGCCCAGCCAATTGGTACCAGGGGACACTACCCCTTGTGCCAGCTGGACTGCTGAAGCAGCCCTGAGAGTTCCCTGCACCCTCTACCCATTGCAGCAGTCTGGTATTGGGGGCTGCTGCCTGGCTGTGACCTGCTGCACACCTGCCAGACCCGGCTGGGGACTATACAGCCAGTAGAGAAATCTGCCCCTCTGGGCCAGCTGCCAGTGGGCTGCGGCTGCAGAGTTGGCCTCTGTGCAGCAATACTGTCATGTGTGCCCCCTGCTTGGCCATCTGGGTTGCGTGTGCCTGGACAATGTTCTGGGTGTGGTGGCCTGCTTTGAACTGTCAAAGCATATCCTCCTGACCCCAGGAGGATCAGGCTGGCCAGGAGGTCAGCCACAGCCAGCTGGGTCCAAGGTGCCAGCTCTGAGCAAGCTGGGTCCTGCTACTTGCCTCCCTAGCAGGAATTCTGGTGTTCCCTATTAGAAAATTGAAAAATCCCTAATAAAAAAATCCCAAACTCACTCTGTAAAATCCCTCAAAATCCATGTTCCTCTACAATTAAAAAAAAGACCACTGTAAAGAGACACAGAGACACAGAGACACAGCAATCAGTTGGGAAATGTTTTATTCATCTATCTACAGTGTTAAAGCAATTTGGAAGACTACCAGTGTCTCTATCATAATAATAAAATGAACTCTAAATACAGCAAAAGTTGGCATGCAAGCTGGCATGCCAGTTAATAGAACATGCTGGCTTGTATGGTGCCAGTTAATGAAGCTTTTACTGTACATGTTTCATACATTCATGAATACATGAATTTATATTATCCTGCCTGCCCAACAAGGGCCATGGCCCCCACACAGGGGCCACAGCCCCCCTCACGGCCCCCACAGTGGCTATGCCTCCCCCAACAAGGCCCAAGTGTCCCCTGCAGAGGCTATCACCACACCTGCAGGGCCCACATGCCCCACCCCAGCTCTCCGATTGTTGCCCCACCTGGCCCCATCCCCTGTCAGCTGCTGCAGCCCCCACAATGGCTGCCCCCCCAGACCTTACCCCGCTCCCCTAGACTCCCCAATGACTGCTCCACCTGGTCCCATCCCCCACTTGCACCCCTAGGCCCCCAGGCACTTCAAAAAAACCCAGGAAAAAAAATGCCTCTACTGGCCCTAGAAGCAGCATGAATGTGGGGCCCTCGGGCAGCACTAGGCAGCTGAGGGCAGCTGGACGCAGGCTGGGGCTGCTAGGGCTGTCACCCTGTCCTGCACTGTGCGGGCAGGACTCCAGTGACCCAGACAGCAGCTGGAATGCCAGTAAGTGCTGAGGGGGTGCTGGGATGGGGAGGCAGGGATCAGGGAGGCCCGGGGGATGGAAGGGTTGGGGCCAGACAGGGAAGGAATTTGGGAGAGCTTGGGGGTGGGGCTGGGTAGGAAAGGGATATGGGGGGATGGGGAAGTGGGCAGGGTCAGTGGGGGTCCCCCATAGCTCCGCCCCCTCCTCCAGCCCCCCTCCCCCTTACTTACTGGCACTGGAACCCTGCTGCTGGCACACTGCCTGCCCTCTATGGGCAGGCAGCTTGTTCCAGCACCAGGGTTAGGGCAACCACAGAGATGCTCTGGCAAACAGAGCAAAGGGGTTTGAGATGCTGCAAGAGGCATGTGCAGGCTTGTCTGGACATGCCACCCTGTTCATCAGTGGCAAGTCAGAGCTGTGCAGGGAAAAAACAGTCTTAAACCTTAACAACTGTACATTTTTACCTCAACAGCAATTAACATTTCACAGATTTAGTCTAGTCTAAGTGGAGCATATGACTTCACCCTAAACTCATTCATACATTTCATAGACATTAGGGCTGGAAGGGACCTTGGAAGATCATCAAGTCCAGCCCCCTGCCCGAGAAGCAGGAAGTCAGCAGGGGTCATAGGATCCCAGAAAGATAAACATCCAAATTTCACTTGAAGTTGTTCAGTGTAGGTGCTTAAAGCACCTCCGATGGCAAACTATTCCAGACCTTCGGGGTTTGGACAGTAAAGAAATTCTTCCTTATGTCCAGCCTGAAATGGTCTTGCAGGAGTTTATAACCATTTGACCTTGTGATCCCTTGGGGTGCTCTGGTGAACAATTGTTCCCCCAGATCCTGGTGGTCACCCCGATAAACATATACATGGCCATCAGATCATCCCTGAGCCTGCGCTTTTCCAGGCTAAAGAGCCCCATAGCTCTCTGCCTGTCGTCATAAGGTCTGTTTTCCTGACCTCTGATCATGCACGTGGCTCTTCTCTGGACTCTCTCTAGCTTCTCTACATCCTTTTTTAATTGTGGAACCCAAAACAGGACACAGTAAACCAGCTAAGGCCTCACCAAAGCTGAGTACAAGGGGAAAATGATGTTCTGGGATTTGCTTGAGAAGCATCTATGGATGCAAGCCAGCATTTTGCTCACCTACCTAGCTGCAGTATCACACTGAAGACTCATATTCATCTTGTGGTCTCAATTATGACCCCCAAGTCCTTTTCAGCTGTAGTGCTAGCCAGCGCAGCACTGCCAAGCCTATAAGGATGCTGCATATTTTTCCTCCAAGACAGAGAACCTTGCATTTTTTAGTGTTAAACACCATTAGGTTCTCATCTGCCCATTTTCTGAGCCTGTCAAGGTCAGCCTGCATCACCCGCCTGTGTGGATGCTTTACCCCAGAGTTTGGTGTCATTGGCAAACTTGGCCAGTCTGCTTCTGACTCCAATGTACACATCATTAATGAAAATGTTGAACATTATGGGTCCAAGGACAGAGCTTTGGGGACCCCACTGGTCACAGGGCATCATGACAATTGACTTCTGTCAACCACCACCCTCTGGGTCTGATCACGGAGCCAATTCCCCAGCCAGAAGATCATGGTGGACCCAATGCCACAGTTGGCCAGTTTTGCCAAGAGGTGATCATGGGATACCAGATCGAAGGCTTTTTTGAAGTTAAGATATAGGACATTAATCTCCTTTCCCTTGTCCAGGTGATAGGTCACCTAGTTGTAAAAGGAAATAAGATTGGTAAAGCAAGACCTACCCACAACAAATCCATGCTGGCTATCCCTCAGGATGTTGCCATCTGCTAGTCTGTTAAGAATGGCTTGTTTAATAATCTTTTCTAAGACCTGTCTTGGGATAGAGGTCAGGCTGATGGGCCTGTAGTTTGCTGAATCCACTTTCCTCCCTTCTTCTCCTCAAAGTGTTCTGGGTTGAGGTGAAATTCTTCACTCCAAAGTCTTCTGGGTTGAGGTAGTGCACCTGTCACCAGATCAGGAGGCGATAACTGCTTTAATTTGAGGGATTTGTCTGCCTTAGATGTTTGTTGATTTTTTTTATCTTGCCTTGTGTCATCTGCTTCTAGTGTAATAATTACATTAAATCATCTCATTATCTCTTAAATTGATTGTTTACTATAGGACAATGTATGGAATCACACTCTAATGGTGATAGCCAGAGGTCATATACATAGATCAGGTTCAACATACCAACAAATCAAATTTCTTGTAGGAAATGACTATTATTAAACTGAGATATAGTTACGAGTGGCTTTGAAACCCTAAGGTTCTTTTAGTACCTTGTTTTGCTCTCTAGAGTTCACAAAGATTTATGCCTGTTAAACATAAGTCTATGCCTTGAAGATGTTAATGCAATTGGATAACTCTTTGGATCTAATTCAATTATTTTGTATTCTTAAATTGCTACAGATCTAGTATTATTAGCAAAATAGGTGCTTTGTTTATGTACCACAGACACACTGTCAGCATTCAAGAGTAATTATGATCATATTTAATATTTATGTACAAAAGTTCTTTATAGAATTTTAAGTGAGATTGTATTCTAAGGTTGGTAAAATTTTCTGATAAACATTTTTCTACTGGAAAATATTTTTTCTAAACTGGTATTTTCTATAAGAACATTCTATAAGAAAAATTTTAATGGTATTTCATTTAGAAACAAATTAAAAGGCCTGACATTTTTGTAGCTGAACATTTGTTCATTTTGAAATATCTTTTTGCTTCAAGATATGCAATAAAAAAGTAAAAATGGTAAAGCTTCATTTTATCAAACCATTCCACTTTCATTTACCCAGTTTTTTTAAATAACAATTTAATTTTGAGGAATCTTCAGTGATATTTTGTTTTCATTCTAACATGGAATAAAGGCTTTTTTTTAATGTTGGAATTGTCACAGAAATTCTCTAAGTTGAAAGTCTAGATGACAGTGTTTGCATGGATTAATGTAAACATACTCTTAGAAGACTCAAAGGACTGGAAAGGACCTGTAAGATCATCAAGTCTGGTCCGTTGCCATGGGCAGGAGGTTATTGGGCTCAAACAAGCTCAACAAGGTGTTTGTCCAGCCTTGAACACCTCAAAGGATGGTGACTACACCACCTCTGCTGGGAGTGTGTTCCAGATTCTAGATACCCTTACGGAAAACACGTTTTTTCCTTATGTCCAGCCTAAATCTTTCCTCAATTAGCTTGTGCCCATTGGTCCTTGTTCTTGCAAGGGGTACCTTCTTGAAGAGTTGCTCCCCTAGATCTTGGTGTTCACCCCTGACATACTTGTAGGTAGCTATCAAGTCACCTCTCAGTCTTTTCTAACTCAGACTGAACCAACCTAGTTCCCAGAGCCTCCCCTCATCGGGCTTATCCTCCAGGCCCTTAATCATATGGGTGGCCCTTCTCTGTTTCATAGTTTCATAGTTGTTAGGGTCAGAAGGGGTCTGAGAATATCATCAAATAATGGGCCATGGGCAGGAAAGAATGCTGGGATAAAATGACCCAAGCTAGGTGATTATCTAGCCTCCTTTTGAAGACCCCCAAGGTAGGAGTGAGCACCACTTCCCTTGGAAGTTGGTTCCAGATACTAGCTGCCCTGAATGTGAAGTAGTGCTTCCTGATGTCTAGCCTGAACCTATCGTCAATCAAATTGAGGCCATTATTCCTAGTTATTCTGGGTTGTGCTCAGGGGAACAGGGCCTCTCCCATTCCCTGCTGGTCCCCCCAGTAAGTTTATAGATGGCCACCAGATCCCCTCTCAGCCTTCTCTTGTGGAGGCTGAACAGGTTCAGGTCCCATAGCTTCTCCTTATAGGGCCTGCCCTGCTGCCCCCTGACCATGTGTGTGGCCCTCCTCTGAACCCTCTCAATACTGGCCACATCCTTCCTGAAGTGTGGTGCCTAGAACTGGACACAGTACTCTAACTGTGGCCTGACCAATGTCGCATAGATGAGGAAGATCACCTCCTTGGACCTGCTTGTGATGCATCTGTGGATGTATGACAAGATGTGGTTAACTTTGCTGAGTGCATCCTCACATTGGCGGCCCATGTTCATCTTGGAATCAATAATGACTCCAAGATTCCTTTCTGCTTCTGTGCTGACAAGAAGGGAGTTCCCCAACCTGTAGGTATGCTAGCTGCTGGTTCTTTCTCCCTGGGTGCAGTACCTTGCATTTGTCAGTATTGAATCCCATCCTATTCTCATCCACCCATCCCTGTAATCTGCCCAGATCTAGTTGTAGCCTGCCCTCCTTTCTAGCGTGCCTACCTCTTACCTCTAGCATGCTCACCTCTGTATCCTTTCAAGCTTATCTACACCCTTCCTGAAGCGTGGTGCCCAGAACTGGACACTGTACTCCAGCTGTGGCCTCACCAGTGCCAAATAGTGGGGGAGCAACACCTCTCTGGATCTATTGGTGGTAGATCTAGATCTACCACTCTTAAGAGGTATTCAGTAGATGTTTCTGTAAATATAAAAATACCTGAAAACTATAGAAGGTGTAGTCAAAAGAACTATATAATATTAGAAATTTGGTATAAAACTAAAAAAAAAAAAATTAACTTTCACTTGCAGAAGGGAAAAAACTGATCATTTTGAACTCACTCTAAATCTCTCTCTAAACATCATTATGTCTTCTACCACATTGGACAAAAATATAATTTTTTGATAATGATGATACCTTTGTGAAATAATTGTTTATCACTTAAGTACTGCGACGTCTTGTGCCCTTCGTGATGCCTGGCCTGTCAGGGTATAGCCCCTCCCCTCAATTCGCCTGCCATGACTGATGTTAAAACTACTATGAGAGGGTGTTTTCAGTGGAGATCTTTCCTGGGGGTCCTCCCAATGGACAGCAGTACTCACAGTTGTTTGGCATGATGTTCCACAGGGCTCTGCCTTCCCTACACCCCGTCCACTCACCAACGGGGTGGATATCCATTAATGATGGTCTTTGGCCCTGTAGGATGGCCCAGGGCCTGCTTTCCTAGTTTCAATTGCTTTTTCCCCCCTTCTCGGGGTTTGTCTTATTTTGGAAAAAATATTTTCCAATACAGTGGAACCTCGGTACTCGACTGCCTGCAACTCATCGAATTTGGTACTCGACGCATCTTGACTGGAAATCTTTGTCCCGGTACTTGTCGTTTGCTTGGTACTCGCCAGAGGCGGTGGCGGCAGCGCCTGCTCCCTCCTGAACTTCGCTGCTCGCTCTGCTCTGCTCTGCTCTGGCAAGGCACCGCCACCGTCGCTGCCAGCCCCGCACTCCCTCTCGCCCTCCCCTGGTGCGGGGAGGGCTGTTTGTTTGGTACTCGTCGTTTTTGGTACTCGTCGCGCCTCCTGGAACCAATTAACGACGAGTACCGAAGTTCCACTTTATAAGGAAAGAGGAGGAGGGGGCTGCAGAGCTGCCTCCTTTATCCCTGCCTCCTCTAGGGGGCTCAAATGCCTCCTCCCTCCTGCTGTCTGCAAAGAACACCCCTGCCTCCTCGGCCTCCATTTCGGCCCTGAGCTGGAGGGGTGCCCCTGCTTTACCTCTGGCATGGGGCTTAATGGTCTCCCAGGTGCTGCCTGAGGGACCCGCTCAGGCTGTGTTGTTCCCTTCCCACACCAGAGCTGCAGCCCACCTAGCAAGCTGCCAGCCCGCGCTCTGTCTCTCTGTCTCTCCTTCTGCCCTAGTTCCGGTGGGGCTTTTAAACTTTCCCGCGGCAGCTGGTACAGCCGCTGGGATTGGTCCAGCTGTTTCCCACACCGGAAACAGCTGATTAAACAGCCAGTGTAATGCCAGTTCATGCAGCTGCAGCCGCAGCCACGGTCATGGCTCCTGCTCCAGCTGCCCTGCAGGAGGTGATTTATCCTTGCTGGGGGTCTGCTCCCGGGTTATGGGGCCCGTGGGGTTTGCTCTCTCCCCTTTGGGAACCTATGGTGGTGCCTCGCCACCACAAGTACATTACAAAGAGATCTGTGGTGTTAAAACTGATTTTTATAAGAGTATTATGAGATACAAACTAATCAGCTCAAACATATCTTTATCCTTGAAGCTGACCTTATCATTGTCATGGATTGTTGGCAAGCTTTAATATGCAAGCTTCCCAATTCTTTTTTGAAAAGCTGTCATAGGAGTAGTGTGCCATAGAATGTATAATGATTTATTTAGTCCCTACAGTCCTTCATGTGTGGGAACCAAAGGAAAAGAGAATAGATCTCATATAATTAATGAACTAGATTACTTGTAAATTGGTTTTACCAGCAGAAAGAAATATGTGTTAAAAAATCTGTATTTAACTGTATGAAAAATCCTCTCATGCAGTTTCATAAATACAGTGTTTGAAACACGTATATTTGAAGTGGTCCCTGCCTCTGCTCTCTTATAAGGACTTCTACTGCTTAATTAAGAATCCGTTTAAGTATAACATTAGGTTGCAACCAATACAAGTCCTAGCAATGAATTTTAATGCTTTAATTTTAGTGCAAGCAAGGCATTTTGCAGAGCTACTGCTCTGAAACCGAGACAAAAGATCATTAGTTAAGATGACATATTATAGGTTGTGTATTACTGTGTTTCGAACAAAGCCTACTCTACTCAGTAGAGCAGCATACAATAATATCTGTGTAACTAACAAACTAAGAGCTTTGAGTTTTCTTAGGGCTAGATTTGAGCTCTTTAATATAATATTTGTAGTGGTTGGAAAATGTGGTTTCTGTGACTATCTGTTAACTTTTTGGCAGATAATACACATAGATGCTTAGAAGAGCTTTAACTGATGATGTGAAATACATATTTAAAATTTGGGGGCATATCCTTTTTGTTATAACACAGATTGATTTTATTAAAACAACAAGCAAGCAAGCAAACATACACCTTTTAAGTAATACTTAAATATATATATGAATGAGAGCGAGAGAGAGAGACAGAAATCAGGAATGTGGAATCTATTCTTACCTTGCTTTGTGGGAAAATGCTCTAGGGACTTTGGAGATGTTTATTGTGAAATGTCACACCTTAAATAATAAGACAAGAATGCTGATGGTTTAATACAGACATGCTTTCTGTAATTCATTCATTAGACTCTGAAATTAAATAAACGTTAACACCCCCTTTGCACACACTCAGAATTAATGAATTTTAAAGCAGTTAGCATCTTTTCTCACAGCTTTAAGTTTCTTGAATCTTGGGATCACAACATTTCATTAGTTTCTCAGTCATCAGTATTTATTGGTATATAAGACCCTAATTTTACCTTTGGGGATGGGGAACAGGAGACGTTGTATCCTTTTAGTCACAGAGGAGAAACTGGGATGAAGTACAGAAAACTCCCAATTCCAGACGATGCATTATGGGGGATGTAACAACTGGAATACTGGACTGATCTGAGAAGATCTGGGATTACTTTGCAGATGTGTTATATTGGCCTTCTTGATGAAATAGGGCTGGTTATTTCACCTCCCTTTGCTTCAGTTTCTCTTCCTATGAGGATAATAATCCTGACATCTTTTTTAAAGTATTATCATGAATTTTTGATATTCATTAATAAAGAGCACATATACAAACTAGGTATTATATTATTTAGACAGGGAAATGACATTGTGAAGAACATGGAATGACTGATCTTGGAAAAGAGGGAGGGAAGCATAAAGATAAGTAGTCTAAATTCCCCAAAGCAACTAAAAACCTGCAAAACCTGCCAACACATCACCACCCCCAGAATTACTACACCCCACAACAGGGCCATCAGCATTCCCGGATCTTACTGCTGCACCTCCAGAAATGTAATATACCTCATCCAATGCACCAAATGCCCTGATGGAAAATACATAGGAGAGACCAAACAACAACTGCACACCAGAATGA
>JAGPOW010001918.1:4079992-4129596 GCA_030014935.1 Caiman crocodilus | reverse complement strand
AGTGGCTGTGCAATGACGTCAGCCAGTGCCTTCAGCACCCTTGGATGGAGCTCATCCGGGCCTGCCGACTTAAAGGCATCCAGTTCTTCCAAGTGACTCTGAATCATCCCAGGGTCTATGCATGGTAGTCTGGTGCCTTGCTGCTGCCTCTCTACAACCCCAGTGAGAGACTTGTCCTGCTCCTCACTTAGGAACACTGAGGCAAAGAACTCATTGAGGATTTCAGCCTTGCCCCGCTGTCCGTCACCAATTGCTTCTGCCCATTTAGTAGGGGTCCTATTCCTCCCTGGGCCTTACTTTTACTCTCTATATATCTAAAAAACAATTTTTTGTTATTCTTTACTTGGGATGCCATCCTCAGCTCCATGGCAGCTTTGGCCCATCTAACTGCCTCCTTACAAGTGCAAGCAGAGGAGTTATACTTCTCTTTGGTAATCTCTCCCCATTTCCACTTTTTATGTGCTCCCCTTTTTTGGCCTGTAGGCTGCCCTGGATTTCTCTGGTCAGCCAAGGAAGCCTCCTGGCCCCTTTCCCTTTTTTTCCTCGCATTGGGATTGTCTCCCTCTGTGCCCGAAGGATCATTTCCTTAAGGCACAGCCACCCTTCCTGGGCTCCCATCTCTTCAAAACTCCTACTCTGCAGTGTATCCTTGATTAATCGCCTGAGTTCATTGAAGTCAGCTTTCCTAAAGTCTAGCATTTTCACCCTACTAGTTACCTTACCCACTCAACGTCTTATAGTGAATTCTATTATTTGGTGATCACTGTCCCCCAGGTGACTACCAATCTGTAGGTCCCCTACCATAGCATCCCCCTTTGCCAATACCAGGTCTAGTAAGGCATTCCCCCTAGTGGGACTATGTACCTCCTGTGTCAGGTGGAGGTCCTGTACGCAGGATAGGAACGTGTGTCAATGGTGGGACTTTGCTGCCTTTGTCTCCCAGAAGATGTCTGGGTAGTTTAGGTCCCCCATGACTACCGCCTCCTTAGTTTTTATGGTCTCTGAGAGCTGCCTCAGGAGCCCTGAGTCTAGTTCTTCCCCTTGGTGTAGGGGCTGTAACAGACTCCTACCACCAAATCCCTTTCTCCTTGCCCCCCATGTAACTTAACCCACAATCCTTCTACTTTCTCCTCCTTCAATTCCATTTTGATAAGGGCCGATGTATAATGCTCCTTGACGTAAAGCGCAAACCCTCCCCCTTTCTTCCCCACCTTATCCTTTCTGTAAAGTCTATAACCCTCAATATGTACCGGTCAGTCGTGGGACGAATCCCACCAGGTTTCAGATATGACTTAGTAAGGCTAGGTGTTTTCTGCAAGCAGGAGTCCTAGTTCATCCTGCTTGTTCCCCATGCTCCTAGCATTAGTATATAGGCACTTGAGCCATGTGACTGGTGCCTTTTTTTTGCTCCCCAGCTCCAATTCCCAAAGGGCCCCTTATTGCTTACTTACAAGATGTGGCATGGCAGGACATGTGATTGTTTGGATCTGGGATAAAATGACTCAGGTGTAATCATTGTGAACTCTTAATGGCCAGTCTGCCATTTTTATTGTGTGATAAACTGGCTGAACAAGTGGCATGCTACTGTTAATCATGCAATAAATGATTAAATAAATCTATCAGTGGCCTGAGTTGCTACCCTGGCCCGCCTTCTGTCTGACTTTAACACAACTCAGTACTTCTGTCTGTACTACAATCAGGAGAAACAGTGGCAGAAAGATGCTTATGGCTGAGCAAAATAAGAAAAGTAGAATGGGAATGCCAGCCTATGGTCCAATGTACCCTGATTAGCCTATACAAACAAAACTGTCTGTTCTTAAAATTAATAATCTGCTCTAACAATTTTAAGATTTTCCTATATGTTTCATGAAAAAAGGGTTTAGCTACCCCAGCTTACACTGTTTTACATCAGCTAAACTCAGCAAATCACTATTTGGGCACTATTAGGGTATGGGCAGATGAATAAATTATTTTGAAGAAAATGAAAGCAAAGCCATGATAGCTTTGGTTTGTATCTCTGAGAACTAAATTATGTCAGTTTAGTTTTTACGCACTGCAGGGTAAAAGTTGGCACAGACAGTTATGCTAGGGTAGCTGATACTTGGCACATCTCTACTCCCATTTATCTTAGTGAAATGTATTTGTCCATATTCTTATTTGATTTCAATCCCCTTTTTACTTTGCACTTGATTGAAATAGACAAGGTTTAAATCCAAAATAAGGTAGTCCACACAAGCTATGGTAGTGATTTAAAAGAACTGATTTGAAGTCAATCACTGAGATAACCAGTGCAATTCTGTAGAGGAATCCTAAGATGCTTATTGTCCAAAACACCACTGACTTCGCTGGGAGATACAGTTGTTTGCATCTCTCTGGTTTTAACTCTTAAAGCTAACATCTTGCAGTTGAGCCTTTTCAGGCATCTATCAAATGGATGCAAGATACGGCCTCCCAAGACATAGACATTTCCAAATCTATCCCTAGGAACTGAGAGGAACTTGGCATAATTCAGGGATGGGCAATTATTTTGGGCGGAGGGCTGCTTACCAAGTTATGGCAAGATGTTGAGGGCCTCATGAGTAGCCCCCCCCACCCCCATCACAGGTACCCTGTCCCCTGGTAACCATCTTTGGAGCAATATGTCCAAAAGAAAAGTTGGAAAATAATATCCCAATGTCTTCTGCAAATGTCTTGGGACGAATGTGCCAGGGCCCGCTCCAGTGGGGCCCAGAGCAAGGTGCAGGCTGGCTGGGCTGCACCAGCAGGGGGAGGGGGGAGCTGGCCTAGCTTCATAGAGTCCCTGCCAGCTGGGACCCTGTACTCCTGCTGCCCTGCTCTGAGCCCTGCTGGTGCTGGTTCTGGGACATGGGCATGGGCCCTGCTCCTGCACCCAATCATTCCCAGTGCCCCCCCATCTCCACAGTACAGGTGGGGGGCAGTGCGCAGCCCCGACCCCCTGCTCGCCAGCAAAGAAGAAGCTGGTGCTAAGCATGGGTGAAAAGCAACCTCTCACCCTCCTCATGGCCCATGCTCCCTGCTGCAGCTGCTCACAGCCAGCGCAGGGCTGTCCTGAGCAGGCACAGGCAGCCCCACATGGGCTGCAAGTGGCTGCAACGTAGGGTGCTGGCCACAGGGCAGGGGAGGAACCACTTCCCTCCCATCATGCTCAGCACCAGCTTGTAACCTGCTCCCCGCTGCCAGCCTGGGCCCTGCGCTGGCTCCAGGCATGCCTATTGGGGCTGCACCACAGTGGGAGCAGCTGCGGCCTCCCAGTTTGCTGCACTGGGCAGTGTTGGCTGCTGCTACCCGCCTGGAGCTCATGCGCTGGGCAGCAGCAGCAAACACTGCCTGGTTTGGCAAACGTGGTGGCCACAGCTGCTCCTACCATGGTGCAGCCCCAACAGGCAAGTCTGGAGCTGGTGCAGGGCCCAGGCTGGCAGCAGGGGTGAGTTATAAGCTGGTGCTGAGTGCAGGGGGGGAGAAAGTAGCCCCTTGTCTACAACACGGGCTGTGAGTGGCTACAACAGGGAGCTTTGGGCATGGAGTTGGGGAAGAGCCACTTTTCCACATACTCTTCACTAGCTAGTCCCCTGCCCTTCCCCCGAGCTTCCCATGTCGGAGTAGCCACATGGTCCCAGGCCAGAAGCCTCTGTTGGACCTTCTGGCTGGGGGTTGGGCTGGGCGGGCCCTGCTGTTGAAGGAGCCCCCCAGGGATTCCCCTGGGTGTTACTGCCCTTGGTTCCTGTCATCTTTGATAGGAACCAAGGACAGATAAATTTTAATTTTCTAAATATTTTTAGGAGCCTCATGGGCCAGATAGAATGGCCTTGCAGGCTGGCTCTGGCCCGTGGGTCGTATTTTGCCCACCCCTGGTATATTGCATGATTGTGTTCATAGAACCAGAAAAGAAAAGTTGGAAAATAATATCCCAATGTCTTCTGCAGTATATTTTTGCAGATTCCTTATACAGTCTTTGTTCAGATAGACTGTGTTCATATAAGATGCTGATTTCTCCAGAGCATCAGACTGATTTCTTTGATCAGTAGCATTTGTTTCTATGAAAATTTCCAGTATTGTAGAACTTACTTAGAAAATGGAAACATGCCAAATTAGGAAGGCAGAGAGTTTACCTGAGGAGATAACTTCCCAATGTCAGCATTTTGTCTTCCTACCCAAAAAATACATTAAAATCTTTGTTTCAAAACTCCATAAGGAAAGCCTCTTTAGCACAAACTAAGGCTCTCTTTTTTGCATACAACTTCCTTCTGACTTTGTACTAAAAAGTGCTTCCAAATATTGTATTATTTTACCTGACAAAGAAAATACAAGGCTTTATATATGCTGAAAGGGCATCAGGAACTTCAGGAATCCAGGAGCAAAGGACGTTGTATTTGTTTTGGCACATGCTGTATATATTTTATTTTTCAAGATAGTCCAATCGAATCCATCAAAGACAGATGTAGAATTTCTATGGCTTTTAGGAAAAAAAAGGCTATTTTTGAGCCTGTAAATTGAGATACTAAGGAAAAAGTATTGCTAAGCACAATGGTTACACATTTGATGCATGTTTTTTCCAGTTTAAACTGGAGACTAAACTGATTTGTACTACATATAATGCTAACCAATGAGAATGGCAAATTTATGAGCAGGCCAGAACATGTAGATTTATTGTCCCCAAATGTGCAGTTCTCCTGATCTTGTGATCAGAAATCCCTGATAGGAGATGTTCAGAGACAGCCTTCCCAAATTCAGGTAAGGGTCCAGATTGCCAGGGCATTCTGGTATTGTCTTTATTGTCTATTCCATATCATCTGCCGGGTATGGAATTTCTTCAGCTCAGGGTTACACGTAACTTCAAACGGTTTCCTCCAAACATGTTGATTTGGGGCAAAACACATTGACTTGTTTTCAAGACCTAACTAGACAAAGCCTTAGCTGGGATGATTTGAGCAGGGGGGTTGGACTAGATGACCTCCTGAGGTCCCTTCAAACCTTAATTTTCTATGATTCTATGGAAACTTGGTGCTGTTCATGTTATCTGAGCCTATTCTACCCTCAAGGATACACGAGCACTGATCCTCCCACACAAGCAAGATTTCTGCATATGCTCGGGATCAAATTCTATCCTGAGGTATTTTCATACATATTATTTTGCTTATGGCCACACACAGCGATTACTAAATGCTTTAAGGATGCAAAAAGTGGCGATAGTAGCCTCTTCAAAGAGAACAAGGTACAAAAACAAGACAGACAAAGTTTTGGGATAAAAGGCATATTGCAGTGATTGAAGTTTTGCTAGGTTATGTCTTGACAAAATAAGGTTAATAAAATTTTAGAACAAACACCCCCACCCACCCACACAGAATAATTCAACTAGAAACCATATTGCTTTTTGCCTAATAGCTCACTCTTCATCCTACAAAATAATTTTTTATAAAGAAAAAGAACATTAATTCCTCTGCTGCGTCTCATCTTTAGCTTTTAAAAGCTCAGCTTTAAAAATAATAACACAAACGTTAAGACTGTAAAGTAGCCCATGTGGATTTGCTTGAATTACTGAGAATATTATGAGAAAGATCCACGTTCTACCCACTTGCCACTTCCTGTTTAGTTTTCTCCACACAGTTGTGAAAAACAAGTTTTCAGCTAGCACCCCTATGAGTAAAGTGATGATTTGTTGCACTGAGCAAGCTTCTTACAAAACTGACAAAAAAGAAAATATAAAAGAATGATTTTCTCATAAGTTGTCAAGTTTTAATGAAGAAAATGAGGATCAGAGAAAACATACTGAAAACTGATGTAGCAGAAAGCCCTCTTTTCCTCTTGTCTGCATTTGCTCTCCCATCTTTAAATATGTTCTATCTTTTCTTCCTTCCTCTTTCTTTCACTTTCAGATGAGGAATTGTGTTTTAAAATTTGTATGTGTGCATTTTGTATCTCCCCTTGTATTTTGGTATTTTTATCTATTTGTGCACCATGGCATTACTTTTGTAGCTTATATTTTATACTCCTCACCTTTAAGCTTTCAACTAAATGTGTTTAGTTTCATAAGTAAGTTATACATTGTAACAATGTTAACAAGGGCAGGAATCAAACTGCCCTTCCCTTTATCAGGCTGGCCCCTGAAAGAGCGAGTGAATCAATGATTGAATGTGTAACACGGTAGCAGGCAGCAATTAACACCTAAGTTAACTGCAGATCAACCAATGGAAGAACTCAATAGAAGACAATGTAGCAACTGGGACATCTCTAAACATCACCGATCAAGGGCTAGAAGCCCTGGCCTGAGTTAATCAATGGCGGGGACCAAATTTTGGGCTGAATATCTCCAAATCGACTGCTCCCAGAGCCCTATTCAAAATTAATCAACGGACTCCCAAACCTGCACGTACGTGCAAACAACCCCTGGGGCTGACAGATGCCATCCAGTAGGATGAAGACCCATGAGGGGGAAATGACCCCTGGATTGGACAAACCTGAAAACTGGGGAGTCACCAATGTCTGCCAAGGACAGATAAAAAGCATTGAAAAGTGACCCTCAGCGGTGCCCTCTTGATCTCCAACTTGACCAGCACCCAACCTGTCCAGCCAGAAGGACCAGCCGGCGACCCCCTTCTAGAAGATAACACCACGCTGAAAGAAGCCTCAACGGCAGACTCCAGTGCCTGTGGGATAGGTATCCCTGACTCTTGTAGCTTGCTACTGTGTGTGTGTGTGGGGGGGGGGGGACCAGCCCCAAGGTTTATAATTTAACTTCATTACAGTGCTTCATTCCACCTAATAAATCAGAATTTTAAGGATCCTGAGTTGGACATTTGTAGCCAACACTGAGATTCTCTTAGTGCTTGTGGCAGTAAAACTTACTTGTTCTGAAAGAGTAAGAAACCAAAAGACAAAAGTTTAAAAGATGTGCAAAAGATTTTTATTCTGGAGGGCCAACATTATTGCAGAATATTTCAAATTTCATAGCAGCATGAGGAGGCAGGCTAAAGCCATAACCGTGTGCTAACTGCTAATTGGCTAACTGAATAGCTTTCATTTGGAAATGCCCTGGAACATGCCGAGTTAAATATGTGATTGCGATATTAATAATTCAAAGGACGATTGTTGGTAAAGGCCAAGAAAGGGAAGGAATTAGTAACAGAAATGGAGCAACAGTGAAAAATCCTATAAAATTTGCTTGTAGAATATTGGGACAACTTCAGCAGCAGGAACCCTGAGAAAGGAGCACAGAGAGTCTGAGTAGGAGCTGTGTACTGGTGGGCAAAGAGGGCATCTTTAGGAGGTTTAGGTGATGTTAGGGGTAGGGTGAGGCTGCAAAAGTACAGAGGATCATAGTGGGTGGGAGCAGATGGCTACTCTCTATCCATATCATGTTTATAGTTATGACTGATAAATCTCCAGATTTATTATAATTATTAGATAATATACAATTGGTCAACATTACATAAAGAAATTAGAATGATTTAAATGTTTTGAATTGATTTTCTTTTTAAAATCAGATTTATGAATTCTAAATATAGTTATCAGACTGAATTGTAACAAGTTCTGCTTGGGTTCAGGGGTTCCTAGTAGCTAGGATAGTGATTGATGTTGTAAAGACTTTTTACCGGTAAAGGTATTTCCAGTTCATGTACATCCTAATTAAAAAATAAGGGAAGCCTGATACATACACCAAGGCTTCCAGTACTTTGGATTCATTGCTTCTTTTCCCCTTCATTTTATAGTTCTGCTATTAAGATTGGTAGTGTTCATCCCAGATAATGAACCAAACTTTATAAGCATGGAGATTCATGAACAATAACATCGTTTTATCATCCAGGTTCAAATAGTCACCAGAGACAAAGCTACTAGAACTTTTAAAGAGGGGATGATGATTAATGGAAATTAAAAAAAAAAAAAGTCACAGTTTCTTTTGAAAGACAAAACAGCTCCCCATATTAAGAAAACATGAACCTTGGTTAACTTCTGATGAGGTGAAGTGGAGAACTCATTTGCACTTACTCCATCCTTACATGGAGGGTGGAAGTATTAAGGAAACAAGCTTTTAAAAAACAAAATGATGATTAGACTAAAGATAGAATTGAAAGCAGAGGATATTCAGAATATTCCAAAAAATCCAATATTTGCCAATAAATATGGATTCCAGATACCATGTTAGTGGAAATTGAACCTTACATGGTAAAGTCTAAATCAGTGGTGGCCAACCTTTTTGGCAGGCATGCAACAAATTAGCCCTGCACTCTCCCATACCATTCCAATACCCTTCTCCTACTTGATCCGCTACTATATTTTCTGCTCCCAGTCCTGTGTTCCCTGCCCTATCAGCTGCTTGGCTCACTTAAGTTACTCAGCTGGATAGCCAGACCACCAAGATCACCTAACCTGATTTTTACTGGTTTTTACATATAAAACTTGTGGAAACTTGATATGACACTGGTTCACTTACAAACACATGCCGAAACCAGACAATATCCATATGAAACAATAAAAACCAATACAAAATGATAATAATACAATATACAACAGTAAAAATTTTTACAAACCAAATAATAATACAATATAAACAGTGGATATCCAAAACCAAAAACTTGCTACCAAAATAAAAATGTTTAAAGCTTATCCTACATCTTAGCTTACTTATACTTATCTATAGGGAGGGAGAGAAAAAGTCAGACATGTTTGGGAATGCAATAAAAAAAGAAAAACTGGGAGTTTTGCTACATCTGGCAGGGATCTGGAACAGAAGTCGAATCAGATTATTTAACCTAAATTAGTTAAATCTGATACTACATCCATCCAGATTCATCTTAAATCAGTTTAAGCTATTTTGAAAGTAGTTTATGTGCACCAAACTGTTGTATTACAGATTTTAACCAGTTTCTGATCACTTATAGGTTTATGTACAACTTCTGTCCCTAGCCTTTCTGGCTACAAGTTGTGGACTACAACTAGCCTAAAGCAGACTACAAGTCTAAGGTGGTATAAACTTTTGGTACCTCCATTTCTGTACCTCGTGCCCTCAATTACTTTTTGGTCCCATGAAGTAAGAATTTCCCCAACAGCTAACAGAAAGTTTAACTCTTCTGTAGTGACAGACAGACATAGTGCACATTTCTCTTATAAAGATATTATATATATTGATGTAGAAAGTAAAAGCATGTTCTGCTTGTGATGTTAACTGTTTGTCTTATACAGCAACTTTTGAAACTTTCAGCATAATTAATTGTGCAATTCAGCCTGGTGCCTGTGATTCAGTTTTAGACCACTGTAACAAAGAAATCCTATGGGCCCACAGAAGAAAGTAGATCCAATTTCTGTTATAACTATTTATATGTCACTTAGGAGCCAGAACAATAAAAAAAAGTCTAACAAAGTACAATGCTGTGGAAACTCTTGAAAATCTTCAACTTTTTTTGTTAAATCAGTGAGATTTTAATTGAAAAGGTATTGCCTTTCAAGAAAAGAACCAATTTATAGGTTCTCATATTGCTGCGTTTTATTTATTTTCATTAGTCCAGTGGGGAGATCCCGAGCTATTTTCTATGCTTATTTATTCTCAATGGTTGTCACTAGTACAGTGTATAAAAAAAGCCCCATGTTTTATTACTCTGTGTCATGATGCCTGTAATGAATAGAACTTAACTATGCATGGGTCCATTTTCTGTGGTAGAAATTTCTTTGCATCTTACTCTACCTATAGTGTAATGTAAATAAGATAGTTTTTCATAGATTCATAGACATTCAGGCTGGAAGGGACCTCAGAAGATCATTGAGTCCAGCCCCCTGCCCCAGGGGCAGGAAGTCAGCAGGAGTTATAGAATCCCAGCAAGATAAACATTCAGATCTCTCTTGAAGGCGTTCAAACTAGGTACTTGAACCACCTACAGTGTCAAACTATTCCAGACCTTGGGGGATCGCACAGTAAAGAAGTTCTTCCTTATGTCGAGCCTGAAATGGTCATGGAAGAGTTTGTGACCATTTGATCTTGTCATCCCTTGGGGTGCTCTGGTGAACAGACATCCCCCCTACATGCTGGTGAGCACCCTTGATAAACTTATAGGTGGCCATCAGATCACCCCAGAGCCCACGCTTCTCCAGGATGAAGAGTCCCATAGCTCTCAGCCTCTTATCATAAGGTCTGTTTTCCTGACCTCTGATCATGTGCGTGGTTCTCCTCTGCACTCTCTAAAGCTTCTTCATGTCCTTTTTGAATTGTGGAGCCCAAAACTGGATGCAGTACTCCAGCTGTGGCCTCACCAAGGCCAAGTACAACAGGAGAGCGACAAATCTCATCCTGGGATTTGTTTGAAAAGTGTCAATGGATGCAAGCCAGCATTTTGCTCATTTTACTAGCTGCAGCATCACATTGAAGGCTCATGTTCATCTTGTGGTCAGTCATAACCCCCAAGTCCCTTTTGTCTTAGTGCCAGCCAGTGTAGCACTGCCAAGCCTATAAGCATGCTGTGGGTTTTTCTTCCCAAGGTGGAGAACCTTGCATTTTTTGGTGTTAAACACCATCAGATTCTCAGCCACCCATTTTCTGAGCCTGTCAAAGTCAGCCTGGATCACCCTCCTGTCCTCAGGTGTGGATGTTTTACCCCAAAGTTTGGTGTCATTGGTGAACTTGGTCAGTCCACTTCTGATGCCAATGTCCACATCATTAATGAAGTTGTTGAATAATATAGCCCAAGGGCAGAGCCTTGAGGGACCCCACTGGTTACAGCACAACACGACAATTGACTTCCATCAACAACCATCCTTTTCATCTGACCACAGAGCCAACTCCCCAGTCATCGGACTGTGGTGAAGCCACGCCCACAGTTGGCCAGTTTTGCTAAAAGGTGATCATAGGATAACAGATGGAAGGCTTTTTTAAAGTTAAGATATATGACATTGTGGCAGAGCACCTTTGGGGTGCTCACCATGTGGCAGGGGCTGCAGGAGCCAAGTGAAGCCACCAAATCTCATTTTAAGGGGGAAGGTGTGTAGCAGAGCACTTCTGAGGTGCTCATCACTTGCAGGCTCTCACTGGCTTTGAGGAGAGCCTGCTTTGGAGGAGTAGTAGGGGAAATCTCCCCCAGGTACCATTTTTAGGGGGAAGATGTGTCGCAGGGCACTGTGGGTACCTGCCACTTTAAGACTGTAGCTCAGCAGCAAGCAGGTGCTTGATTAAGGCAGCCATTTTAGATCTCTGGCTGACTGGATAAAGATCTCAGGTCCCTACTGGCTGGGCAGGCAGTAACATTGCCTGGCTGCAAGGCTCCGTAAAAATCCTGGAAGGAAGGGCAGGAGCTGTAAGGGATGGACTGGAGGCTCCTGGTCCTGGGCATGACCTAAAACTGCACCCTGAAGGGAGTGGGTAGCCTGGTGGGGCTGTCAGTGGCATGGGATCTCCCAGGATATGCAAGGCCAGTTATCACCCCGGTGAAAGGCAGGTAGGGGCACCTTAACCCTACCCCTCACCTTCAGGTGCGTTGCATAACACCAGAGGGAGTTGGGGGCTAGGCATGGCTAAGGCCACCTGAGCCCTGTGGGGTACAAGACCCCAAGAGACCCTGAGGATAGAGAGTGGGGGCCAGGCATGGCTGAGGCCACCTGAGCCCACCCAGGAGTGAAGCCCCATGGCCCCAAGTGAGGGAGGCAATGTGGAGTTCTGAGTGAGTGGATAAGAATGCCCTGGTGAGGGAGGAGATGAACCTCAGGGGGGCGGGGGGGAGGAAAACCAGAGGACTGAGTGCCCAGTATGCTAATATGTATAGAGTTGCCCCTGAAAAGGACCAGAGTAAGCTTAGATCTGGTTGGGTAATTGGCTGCCCACTACCCTGGTGAGGGTTATGGGAGAAGCCCAAAAGATGGTACATCTGCCACCCAAGGGATGGATTAGTTAAGCCTATGGCCTAAGGGACCTGCTCCAAGGGGGAGCAAGGCAGGATGAGTCGTTGATGTATGAAACATGGGCTGAAGTGCAGGGGAGGTTTGGAGCCGCAGATAGCACCCTTGGCATCGGGGCACAAAATGGGCAGCCTCCTACCTTAATTAACAACTTAATTAATTAAAAACAAGGTGTGGCAGATGAGTCAGGTGGGTGGTATGCCCAATGGCAAGTGGGTACCTAGCACTGTGGCTACTTTGCCATAGACATCAATTTCTTCCCCTTTGTCCAGGTGATAGGTCACCTGGTTGTAAAAGGAATTAGGATTGGTCAAGCCAGACCTACTTGTGACAAACCTGTGCTGGCTATCCCTTCAGTATTTTGCTCTTAGCCAGTCTGCTGAGAATGGTCTCTTTGACAATCTTTTCTAGGAACTTCCCTGGAATAGAGGTCAGGCCACTGTAGTTTGCCGGATCCACTTTCCTCCCTTTCTTGAAGATAGGCACCACCTTGGCCTTCTTCCAATCTTTGGGCATGTCACCAGAACACCAAGGGGTCTTGAAGATCTGTGTCAGGGGCTGAGCTATGATGCTTGCCAGCTCCTTGAGTAGTCTGGGGTGTAAGATGTCAGGGCTGGCTGACTTGAAGGTATCCAGCCTCTTAAGGTGCTCCTTCACAACGTCAGCATTGATGGAGGGTAAGGAATCCCCCTCACCCAGTTCTTCCCATCCCATAATGAGCAGGGGCATCCCATGGTACTGGTTAAAGACCAACACAAAATACTCATTTAGCAAGTTGGTTTTTTCCTGGGTATTGGTAGTCAATTATCCCGTCTGGTTTAGCACGGGTTCAACGTTGCTAAACGTTGCACAATGTTGCCCTTGTTTTTAAACTTACAGGAGTGGCCTCTACTTTAAAGACCAGTAAAAACTGCTCTTACTACTCTCTTTATGATACAAGCCACATTTGAGTTTTATAGGAGCGATGATTACAATCTGTATAAAAATATACAGGGTGCATCTACATGTGTAGTTAATTTGAAGCGTGGTAGTTTGAGGCTACTGTACAGTAGACCTGCAGCAGGGCCACACAATAGCCACTTGTCCTCTTTTGTACTCACCTGTCACATCTTTGATGTTAAAGAAAAATTACAGAAGAGAAAATAAAAATTGGGAGGTCTGTCTTTCTGGCCTCACTGCAATAACATCTCATCCCCAAGACGTCATAGCGGTGAGCTTATGCCAGTCTAATAGTGTTTTTGACTAGGCTCCCAGGTCCTCCCTCCCACCAACAGGAAACTGCTCATCTCGGGCTGTTCCCTCCAATGCTCCCTCTTCTCTGTTCCCCACAGGTAATTGCCAAGAAGTGTTACACTCACCAGGTTGCCTTCTTATCTGGCCCATGTTCAATGCTCCTGCATTGACTCCTGGCTTGAGGTAAGTTCCTCCATCTTTTCCTTCAAGCAATCTGAGCTAGCTCCCTGACTGGGAGTCTAGTAAATTGCCACTCATGTGTGGTGTGCATGAGCCTCTGCTCCTGCCTGTGGCCCCTCTCTGGGCACCTGGTCCATCTGACCTCGGGGATTTTAACTTCTGATTCAGTGACCAGAACCAACCAGGGTGGTTCCCTTTCAGTAGACTCCAGCTGTGGACCTCTGGCATGAATTAATAATACTGAAGTAGTCTGTACTGCACTGTTTTATTTTCTTCCCTCCCCATACAGGTAATGTACTCTGTCTTCCTGATAGTCATGCTTCATCCTATTGCAACAGGGTGTTGTCTTGAGGGGTCAGGCTAACTCTCAGGATCTAAATATTGCACTGTTAGACAGGAGGGTGTGACACAATTGCGCATATACAAATACACAAATCAGTTAGGTCCATACACACGCATACCACCATCTCAGGTGCACATGCATCCAAACCAGCCTAGGCACATGCATGCCTATCACCAATTTAAACACATACACTATACACCCCAAAAGTCAGATACAGATCACTAATTTGTGTATCATGCACATAATGCCATATATAAATATATATCACACTCACAATAGGAACACACGTTCAAAATAACCAGTCTAGGTTCATGCACACCTATCACTAGTTTAAGCCCATACACACTACACACACCGCATTTAGACAGAATCAGTTACAAACACCTGCACATCCAATACACATATGTGGATTACTAATTCATATACCCCCCCCACACACACTGATATCCATATATGTATATATATGTGTATTCACTAATTCATACACATACACCTAAATGAGTTCCTTAGTTAGGGCGTTGTGATGTGTATGTATGCATGTGCTTGGTGTACTTGGGATACCTGGGGAAAGGTTAAGGTAAGAAGTAGAAGTATAAGGAGTTAAAGTTACTGGAAATGAAAGTCACCAGGACTGGGAGTAGAACTGGTAGACTAGATGGGTCTGGACTGAAGAACTGTGGTTTGGGGGTAACTTTAGGTTAATTGATCTTAATTGATTATAAGACAACACCTAAAGCCTGCATAACAATGAAGCATGCTGGCACAGAGGTTGGGTCTGGAGCCAGAGGTACGGGGAAGCTGAAAAGGTAGATGGGGAGAGGGAAAAATGAGACTAAGGGAAAGTGTGGGTGTTAAGGAGGGGCTCTGGGTGTGGGCTCCCAGAGGATGGCTCCGAGGCAGCTAGAGAAATAGTAGGTGCTGAAAGCTGGAGCAAGCTCCAGCTGCTGGAGTGAACTGCAAGACAGCTAAGTGGAACTGGGAAGCTGTGGAGGGGGAGGAGGAGAGATTACAGAAGGTGCGGGGGAAGCCTGAAAACTGAGAGAGGGACAGCAGAAAATCACAGGAAAAGCAGCAGGGACAACAGGAAAGGAAGGGGAGGTTGAGAGGTGGCAGAAGAGGGGAGATGGAATTGGGAGGAGATCAGAAAACTGGCACAGAGGGTAGGGACTGGAGCTGAGAGAGCGAGCGAGAGAATGAGGCTGGAATTTAAGATACGGAAAGGACTGGGATTCAGTAAAACATGACCTAACTCAGGGTTGCAAATGACAGTGGTGTTATTGAACAGGGGAGATGGTGACACAATGCCAAATTGATTCCCTTGCATCTACCCACCCACCCACAACGGCAGCAGAGGTTAAAGAGGCTTGGTGCAGGGGCTGAAGTCCACTGAAGTCCAGGAGGCAAGAGAGAGAGAGAGTCCTAATTGTAGGAGCAGGTGTGCAGGTAATATCTACCTATTCAGGCTGGAAGAGGGCCTTGTCCAGTAGGTGTTGTCCAGAGGAGGGTCAGTGGCAGGACCTCTGGGTGGATAGGTGGTGTGGCATGGTGCTGGTCCAGATGGAAATGGCGTTCCCACTGGGTCTGTCTTCACTGCCCCTTTTCATAGGGGCAGACCTTGTATGACCCTAGTGACAGGAGCCATGCCCAGGCAAGGGTCAGCCCCTGGTGTACTGAGCATGTGTGCTTCATGCAGGGATGTGCAGTTTCAGGTGTCTGTAATGGTGAGAGTTGTTGGTTTTGCAGGGTCCTTAGTCTTTCAAATGATGGTTTTGTCTCTGTTCCTGGGTGAGGTCTGTGGTTCCTGGGTGAATCAATGCGAGGTGATGGCCCAGTCATTACAGGCCATTCAGTAGAGGTCTGCTACCATTGTAGTTCAATCATTCACACTTGCACTCATTCATGGGGGAACCAACTTACATGGGAGGGGTACTGACTCATACAGTTGCAACATGGGATGCCCGAGCAGAGGATAGAAGATGGAGACTTGATATGACTTTGATTCACTTACAAACACAGGCCTAAACCATACACTATCCATATGAAACATTATTTTTGTATTGATTTTTATTAATAACACAATATACAACAGTAAAAATGAATACAAACCTAATAATTATAAAATATAAAATGGTGGATACCTAAAACCAAAAATCTGCTGCCAAAATAAAAATGTTTAAAACTTATCCTAAGTCTGGGCTCACTTACAGTTATCTACAGGGAACAGACAGGGAGAGAGAAAGTCAGAAATGGATGGGGAAAAGGGAGGGAATGCATTTTAAAATAAAGAAAAGAAAAACTGGGAGTTTTTCTACAAGGGCTCAACAGGAGCCATTAAATGAAGCAATAAGCTACAGAGCAGTAAACTACTCCTGGGCAGAGTGTCTACATGTGCACCCAGAACAGCAGCAATTTACACTGAGGTAGAGCACTACAGGCTGCGCCTGCTCCAGTTGGCAGTGTCAGGTAGCAGAGGGGCTGGCTGAGGCAATAGGGTGCTGAAAGTGTGGAGCTGTGCAACCTGCTGCCTGGGCTAACTGGGTGCCATTTACACCTGTGGTCAGTCTACACTAATTTTTAACTGCAGTTAATTATTCTGTCATAAGACAATACTGTCCTCAACTTTACTCCACATCTAAGCGGGAGGAGAAAGGAAGAGCCCAGAGAACAGTTAGAACAGGGGTTGTTGACCTTTTTTAACAAGTGCACTCCTTCTGTCTCAAAGTTTCAGCTCATACCCATTAATTACTTGGAGGGACAGGGGTCAATGGGGCCTTTGCCGGGCCAGGTCATGGTACAGTTGGAGCCCGGGTGGCTTGTCCAGGGACAAGGGGGAGCTTCTGCTGGTGTATATACCCTGGTGGAGGCCCGGGGGGCATATGCCTGCCCCACACAGATTAGGGGAGAGGTGGCTGCCACTGCGTGCTGGGCTTTGTGCACCACTGCAGCTGCCCCAGGACTGGTGTGACCACACATGTTTGCCACCACTGTGCTGTGCTGTGGCCCCTGCCCACCCAGTGGCAGGACACATGTGGCATCGCACTGCTCCTGGTGCAGCTGCAGCAGCATGCAAAGCCGAGCACACAGCAGCAGCCGCCTTTGCCCCATGCATAGATCGTGGAGGCATGTGGCCCCCGGGCCTCTGCCAGGGTGCATGCAGTGGCAAGAACCCCGCCCTGCCCCTTATGAACCTTTTAAGAACTTGTAGGGGTACACATACACAACTGACAACCACTAAGCTAGAACAATGTGGGGAGCAGTAGATGGGTGGGAGCCTGGGGGCTTCAAATTAACCCTTCAGGGGCTGCCAGCTGGACAGCTATTCTATTAAATCAATTCTGCAACATAATGCAAAGGAAATTCCCTTGTAAAATGAAGAGGATAGATACGATCTCATATTAATAATGAAACCCATTCAGAGAAAAAAGGTTGGCAGTGTTTCCATAATAGCTCAGGATTTGGAGCTCACCAAGAGTTTACAAATGAAGCACTTGAACAAATTAAAAATACTAGGAATCAATGAGAACACAACAAGCAGCAAAGCTTTCAGCCAATCAATTAATGAAACAAGCCCTAACTACACTAAGCTACTTTTAAACAAATTATCCAAGCCTAATAAAAAACAATCCAGCAAGTCTCAAACTAGTGAAAATTAACTAGCCAGTTAAAACAACTAAATGTACTCTAGCTAATGACAGAGAGTACAATTCTCAAACACTGGTGCACTGAATCATGCATAATCCATTTCCACTAAAATGGTATAGTAATCCTGCTTGTCAGAGAGAAAGAGGAGAAGAAAGAATTGGAAAATGGCTTAATTTGTACTCAGAGAAGCGTGGAACATCAACTTTATGGTTCTAAATCTATGCATTGTTATTGTTGTTTCTTTTCTGTTTTAGGTTTCCTTTCTCCTGATAAGAAGCTAAAGATATATTCAATAGGAAAATACATCTTTTATCAGCCTTCATATAGCAGATCATGGCCATGCTTAGGGAAGAAAAGTCCTACATTGTTTAGAGATTCAAATGAAAAATCCTAACATTTGTTTTCAGTAAAAAGAGGCCTTGGTTCTCTGTCTGGGTAATAAGTACTGGTGAAGCTGCCCTATCATTTTGATACGTTTTTCTTTATAAATAGACAGCAGGGGTGAATCAAGCTCAGAATTTGCCTCTATATCAGCAATAGCTAACACACAATCTCAGAATAACAGAGAAACCAAAGACTTCTGGCAGAATTGTCCAAAACATATTTCTGTCCTGCCAAGAGACCCAAGTCCCTGGCTGACTCCCTAGCTCCATTTGACTTCCTGCCAGAGAGAAACTCCCCTCTCCAAAAAGAAACAGCAATTAAAGCTAGCTTTCCTTCCTGGGTTATGGGGCTGTCTCCCCTTTTTCTCCCTGCCTCTTGCCATCCCACCCTATATTTCTAGGTCAAATATAAGGGCAAAAACAAGGTTATTTGCCAGCCCAGTGACTGTTCTGAGAACTGAATATTTCCTGTGGGAAATATTAGGGAAGGAATCCTTGGGCATGGAGAGATGGGCGCTGTTTTGCTCTGGCTACTTTAGCTCCCTCATGGGCACTGGAAAACTGAAGCCAGTAGTAGAGCTTTTGAGTCCTACCCAGGATGCCACTCTACACTACTCCTTGGGGTCCCTTATTGAGCCAGGCTCCAAACAAATAAGAGTAAATCCTGACTCTACCCCTAGCTTGTAGCCAACCCGTGGATGTAGATGTGTGAGCTAGCTTTGCCCTGTTTTCACATCCTCACAGCTAACAGTTTGCACCAACACAAAGCTCACCCGGGAGATGCAACTGAAGGTAACATCATCCTTTTTGGATTCAGTTCCACTCTATAGCAAGCCATCAAGAGGATATGAGCAAAACAACAGCTGGAATTGCATTCTCCATTACTTCATTTTAAAAAGTACCTTTGTCCATTGCTTGACCTACAGATATAAAACAAAAATAATGAGCAGTCCCCAAAGACATCCCTTTGCAGCATGCACAGCTATTCTGGCTGGACAGGCAAGAGTTCTGAGATCATTCCCAGCCCCCAGACCTGGTGCGTTCCATTTTAAACTAAGAACATAATTTTAAAAGCTTTGATTAACTGTAAATCTAAGTGGCTACAGTTAGAATCCCTCCAACTCTTATTTGGCACAAAAAATTATTTTTTTCATAGAAAAAAAATTATCCTTCTCCAAAGTGAGGTTTTCATTAAAAAAACTGTTGAGGTCTTTGGGTGTCTGAATTTCTACAAAAAAACCCAAAACCCGTTGTGCCTTTTTATTACCCTTATTATTGTTATATTCTAATAATATCATGATAAACTAATTATACCTTAACATATAATTATAACTAAATTATATGCGCTATAAATGTATCTTAACATATTTAATGAAATGAAACGGGAGTTTTTGTTTATAAACAAAAATTCTTATTACTATAAAAAGTTAAATTGCAATTATTTTTTTCAGCTATTCCAGTAACAATAGTTTTGGAAGAATTGGGGATCTTTTTTTTTTTTTTTTTAATAAAGGCTCCGTATAAAAAATTAACTTAAAATTAATTTTAAAAAAGGAAAAATCTGATTTTTTTTTGGCAAAATCAGGCTGTATTTAAACAAACTCTATTATAATCAAATTTATAAATATTTTCATATTATTAAAAGTTTTCTTTGACTATGAAAGCCTCTAAATTCTACTTTGGACCAAGCATTAGTGTCTCAGACAATGTGATTTCAGCACTGTTATCAAAACCTGAGAAACAAGTTTTATTTTATGAGTGTTTTGAAATGCCTGGTCATAAAACTTAAATCCTACATTTAAAATCATGGCCCAATAAAGTGGTAACACTCATATTGGCTTCAGCAGAATCAGGATTTTACCTATTTCTGTAAATAAATGGTTTGAACTATAAATATGAACATGGTATTTTAAAACACCTGCTAGAGCTTTCTACTCGTTCTCCCCGACTTCTCCTTTTGACAGCCAGGATCCTGTTTCTAACCTGAACACTAGTGTCTTCAAAACTCCATTCTGAGACAAATGTGTGCAAATAATTTGTCTCAACTAGATCTGTGTTGTGCACTTACAAGTCCCTTCACAGTCAGATACATAGGTGTAATCTGCAGGCAACATTACCCCTTTATTACTGTTCCAAACCCCCAAAAGGGAGGCATTTCCAACAACAACTTAAACAGTTCTAAAAAACATGAATAGTAAAGGTTTAAAAACAACATTCTAATTTCCATTTCTAATGCATACAGCATTAGCACTTACAATTAGCACTTAAACCTGACATTTCAATATACATTGCTCATATTGAGGTTAAGAGACAAAACACACTGTAGATTGTTACCAGCTGAATAGAGAGAGAGTTAAAAAAAGAACTGATGGAGCAAATTTCATACTGGTAAAGGAAACAGAAATCATTTCTAACTTCAGCCTGGCAGTTTTGAAATGCTGCCCAATCTTTCTGATACCATTTCAAGAAGTTAAGACTAAAGGTGTGTACAGACATTTGTGGAAGTTAGGGGGAGGTTAAAGTTAAAAATGGTCACCCAATCTTAGGTAAATTAGGATAGAAGGATAGGAGGTGGGGAACGTGGGAGGGGGCAGTTCAGGGGTCTGAAGGGCAGTTGGTGGGGATCCACGGGGTTAATAGAGTTCACAGGGGGATTGGTGGGTTTGGGGAGCTAGTGGGATCCATGGTAGGTTTGGGTGGAAGGGGATTGGTGGGATTGGGATGGGTTTCTGCTGAATTGCCTTCAATCCTTCAAACTGCTCTTAGGGCCAGTTTTATCAGTGTTCACCAGTCCTAGGAACCTGAATGAAGGTGGGATAGGGGGAAATGATAGGTGGACTGGGGGAGCTGCTGGCTTTGTTGGGGGATCAGTGGGATTGATGGGGCTGGCAGCTCCATGGGATGAGTTTGGGAGGGTTGTGGGGGGTTCTCTCCCCCCTAGACCAGGGGCTGTTTATAGCTCCCCATTTTTCCCTACCCCCAGATGAACAAACTCTCCCCCAGGAAACCAAGCCCCTGCTATCCTACCTGCTCCTCCCCTCATCCCAATTTATTTCCATTAGCTCCTGGCACCAGCAGACCCCAGTAAAATTGCTGGACTGTGCCATTTGACAGGCTTGAGAAGTGGATTATTCATCTGGGGGTAGGGTGAAGAGCTAGGGCAGGCTAAAAATAGCTTGGTGCTCGGAGGTTGGATAGGAAAAGCACAGCCTTGGTGCTGGGGCCAGTGGCTGGGCTTTCCCAGCTTCAGGGCTGCACTTGAAACGTTTACAGAGTTCAGTTAGATTGGTCTCACTGGACCCAGTCTAAGTCAGACTACCACCAAGATATAGTTAACTTAGATCTGGTAGGCCATTTTTTCGCTGATCTAGTCCTCCTGGAACTTTGGTAAAGTTTGCACTTAGATCAGCCTTACTAGGGATCCAAGTGTAAGGGCCTCACCTGGGCAAATTCAGTTTGCTTGGGGGACCATTTTAATGCGATTGGACCTCTCCCTAACCTCCCTGGATGTCTGTATCTAGTCTAAAAGTCAGCTGGGGGAAAACACATTGACACTCAAGCCGCCCCTGCTCAGTGCTTGCCAGATAGCTTAGGAAAAAGCCAGAATCACATTAATATTAATGTCCTCAATTTACTATTTATATGTGCACAAAGGAAAACAAGTATTAACCTTTTTGCATATTTTTCAAGCCAGAATTTAGTTTTCTGTTCCATACAGTCTAATGAAATTTGAACTAATAAAGTGGAGTAAAAAAGAAAATACCTGAAGAATAAACAAGAACACGTGACATAAGACAACAAAACAAAACAAACAAGGCTTGTAGTAGATCTAGTGCTAAATATTACATTGGTTTCGGGATAATAACCTCAGATAAGATAATTTCCTCATTAGAGACCAAAGTGCTGTTGCTTCATAATGAATGGTACCTTGCATTGTGAATATTTACTCCTATTAACAAAGTGAGACCACTGCTAGAATAACATACTCTTCATTAAAGCTAAAAGTCTCACTGTTTTTCCTACTTCTCCTTCAAGCACTTGCACATATTCACAGAATAGAGACAATTGGATGAATTTTAAAAACAGAGCAAGATAAAATGTTTCCTTTTCAATTCCAGAAATATGTCAGTTTTTCCTCAAAAAACTGACACCAAGAGGAAGATTATTTTACCCACACATTAAATTAAATGCCAGAAGTCTTCAATGTGTCGAGAAGATTTCTGAAGTCTACAAGAAGGTATGATAAATTATCAGTCATTTTTGATAGCTCATTTAACCAGTGGGAATTTAGCATTTCATCATGTCACAAGTGATGTGAACTTGCCCTTTTGCCGGTTTTGATCCTAGGACAATCGAAGGTAGCAAATGTTATGCTCAGGGAGTCGACATTTGCAGAATAGGAGTTACAGAGTAAACCATTCCCTTTTCCCATCTAACTGTAATTGTGCAGAACTAAAACATGGAAGACCACATACTAGACATTAAAGGAATCATTGGTGAGGATTACAAATATATTAAGAACTTGGATTTAGTCCATTCTCTTAGTCAGGACAATACTCAAAAGAAAATAAATCAGGTTGGGTGCCATTTTAATCAACATCTGGTCACCAGGCTTAGTTTTTCAGTGAGTATCTTATTCTTCCCAAAATATGCAAACTTATGACCACAAGAAAGTAATTCAGCCAAGACAGGCGATTACTAAAGCCACTAAAAGCATTATTTCCTGTACAATGTGCATAAAATCTTAGCTTTTTGTAAAGCTCCTTGCTGTGGAAATACTGAAGCATTTTATAAAAAATGCAGAATCCCTTTCAAAGTTGTTGTTCTCTGTAAAAATTCAGCTTTGAATATAATACTGCTTCTAGGCACATTGTAAACCTCAGCAGGAAAAGAGCCCTGCAGTGCTCTAAATAAACATCATGGTGTATGTCCTCTGCATATACCCAGCATGTGATACATAGTTGCTACCTCATATTTCCAATATGCCTGGAAGCTATTGCTTAAACAAAACACCCGTAACTCCAGTAAGAACATGCAGTTCCCCAGGGGGGTATTCTGACATCCATGAATGCAGTTATTACCAAGGAAAAGCAGCTTTGGCTTTTAAAGTAGTATGCCAATGATAATTTATAGCTTACTGTGCCATCTTAGGTACGTAACAAACCAAAATAGAAAATGGGATTTCTTTCCGATTTAATGCAATACAATAATAATTCGCAGATAATAAAAATATGTGTATTCTGTACTGCTTTTAAGGCGTTGATAACACAATTATCATGTGGTAGTTAATTTATAAGGGTACCACAGTTTTATATTGGCCTCTTCTGCCTAAAGATGAATTTGGCCCATTTTAGTACAACAGAAACTACCTCAGGTATTTGGACAATATATACTTCAGTGTAAGAGAACCAGCAGAGATAAGTTTCCATCAGAACTGAAATCTTCATCTAACTTGAACCCAGAATTGAAACCTAGACATGTATCTAGTCTGAATTTTGCAATTTGCATATGTCACTGATGTGCCAAATGTCCCTGGTGTTTGAAGCCTTTGAAATTCAGATCTCTATGTGTATGGTACACCTTACTCAAATCTCTGTTTTGTAAAGTAAGCACTCAATACTATGTCTAGCACTAAGGCCAAAATATCCATTCATCAAATGATTTTGTATTTGATCTTATGTTTTTTGGGTTTTTTTTAACCAGCAGCCGCATGAGTTTGTTTTTTTGGGTAAAATTTGTGAAATTTGAGACTAAGCAAAAAACTACCCTGCTTAAGTGGTTCCAAAGTAGGATATTCATGAAGCTTTACGGTACTGTCATTGTGAGCTTTAAAATACTGTCACTGTGGCCAAAGCTTTACATTATGGTAGTAGGAGTTATCCCTGATGATGAGCCCTTTTTGTTACAACGTTTAATTTTAAAAGTCTTTTTCTTTTTGATAACATATTCCTCCAGTTATATTTTTTGCTAATTCCAGCTATCTTCTGATTTGAAGAATTTTGAGTGTTTTATACAGTAACAGTGTTAATGAAAACAAACACACATTTGGACACATCTTACAGCTGACATAATTGTACTCTTTTCCTGCTTCACTAGATTTGCATTCAGTGCTGCTGATATGAGCCCTGTGAACTATGCAAAAACTTTTCATTTATAAATGTTTTTAATTAAGCTGTCAAAAAAGAGAAAATCTGTAGTGTAATGTCCTTGTATCAAAAAATTAGTAAGAGCCTGGCAGCTGTGGACACAAAAAAACAGAGAAAGGCAGTGAAGGTTACAAGGTTCATGAGCCCAAATCATAGCTGATATGAGTCCATTAGACTTATTTACAAATAGAGTCAATGAAGCTGCACTAGAGAGAGAACTGAGATATAGAAAGAGGCAGTCACAAAATTGTGGCATACATGTTCACCAGTTCACTTAAATAACATCATTATAGTATTTTTAGCACTGCCTCTGACTAAAGTTACTTGCCCCTCATTCTCAGTTGCTTGTAACTTTGCCAAATTTCAACCATTTGTGCTAACATTATTCATGCTAAATGTTTACCTTGTCTAATCGTTCCTTTTTAAAATCAAAAGTTGTTCAGCTATTTCCAAGAATAATGTTAGGAGGGGAAAAAAAACCCACATGTTTGGCTTCTATTAAAAAACAACTGAAAACAATTTCATTGAGAAGATTTAATGCCTCTTTTCAATGGAACATAGACTTGAATTTGGCAGGGGATCACTCTTATATCAAGGATAAGCTGTCTGCCTTCTTTATGAAGTGTCTCAGATTTGGCCAAGTTAAAAGTCTGAAAAATCTGAAAACTTTGCTGAAAAAGCAAACTTTGTTCTGGCATTTCTGAACTTCTGAGTCCTTGATTTTGGTGCTATAATTCCTTTGATATGCTTTACAGTGAGGTGGGTATCATTGTCTACACCCCCCAAAAGTTCAATGAAATTACTTTGTAAGTGACATTATAAATTACTTAAGATACCTGGCCTTGTGGGAATTCCAATGTACATATAGTTAAACTGAGATGAACAAGACTTAAGACAGTGATTATAGTACAAGGGAAGCATCTAAGAGCAGAATTTTGTCCTCACTATAAAACATTTCTGAGAAAATTTATTCATCCTGAGATAGTACAATAGATTTATTGAAACAAATTCTCAGGTGATTTAAAGACTTCAAGTAGAGTGATGCCAATTTACACTTGCTAAAAATCTGGCCTAGGAGCTGTCTAGCTACAGGATGTCATTTATGCATTCAGAAATGTCTTATCATTTCAAAATAGACATTTTTTTTTCTGTGAGCATTTTACATCTACAACATGGTAAGGTAAAGGCAAAGTAAAATCCTGGATCTTGAGCTCCCAAAAAGACTACTTCAAAGTATGCGTGTTCTGTTCTCCAGGACATCTAAGCATGCTCAGAAGTGTTCAGGAAAGTATGACTACATCACTCAGCAATATTTTCCTTCTACTTTTCATTACTTATCCTCCAGAATGAAAAGACAAATAGTAGTCATCCTTTTGTTGTCTTGGATTTCCCCTGTCTATTAGCTTTAACAAGATTAGAATGCTTAACTGGTGTTAGATGTTATCCACTCATAGTTATAAATGAGTTGAGAGTTGATAATTAATTCATTTGTAACTTGAACCTCAGCTGCCATTTCAGCTTTCTTCTGGAGTTCCAGTAGTCCTAAAATTGCTACTGGGCCTCAAATTTGCAGTGCAAAGCAATGTTTGCTTTAACCATCTTAGTGGAAAAGATTTATTCCATTTCATCAAGCAATCACAGTTAGGCTACACCCATTCATTTTCTCCAGATTTGTCTCCAATTTGAAACTTGTGTGTGAAAGCCTCTCTTCTGGCACAGTTCCATGCCATCTGTTCCTGTGTCTCCAAAGCCATCAACAGTGAGGAGCCCCAACAATTGATGCAATGGAGCATAAGTGTTCTTACAGTAAGAGGCAGACAAGGTTCTTTGGGTAAAAGTGATATATTTTATTAGACCAACTAAATCGTTGGAAAATTTGTTCTTTGCATGCTTTTGGACACAAAAACCCTTTCTTCAGGCATAGGGAAAGTTTGCTGTTGTTTTGTGTTCTCCTGGATGAAATAGAAACCAATAAAGCTCATAAAGAACATTTTTCCAACTATTTAGTTGATCTAATAAACGATACCATATTTAGCTAAAGAGCCTTGTCTACTAATATCCTTACACAAACATGGCTACAACCAATGGCACCAAAACTTGCAGTAAGATTATTCTCGTGCCCAAGTAGACCTAAAAAAAGGATTACGTTAGTCTGGACTATCCTGGTCTACAGCCTCCTTCAGCTTCTATTGCTTTTCATGTATATGCCTTTACAAGTTGGGGGTAAATCAACTGTTAATTTTTAATATCCAGTAGAAGGGAAACACATCTTCCAAGTGTCTCTAAGAGAATAACATAAACATTTTTCATGTTTCCTCTCCAGATTAAAATCAAAGAAAATTAAATACAGGGATAAGTGGAGCTCTAACAAGGTGGAAGTTCTCTCAGTCCCTGAGAGATGCAGGCAAGGAGCCTCTCGAAGTTCTAGCAAGGCATGAGCATGGCATTCTGGCACAAGGAACTGCTTAAATAACATGGGTACACCACCAGCACCTATAACATTTTTCATAGACTAGCTTTAAGCCAGACAGACTTGCTTTTCTGGATTTAGCAGAGGGTATGATAGCCGAGCCAGATTTCAGGACTGCAATTTTTCATTCTTGCTTTCAGGAGCTATCCATTTCAGTCACTACTGCATATAAAGCATTAATGTTTCTATGAAGATTAACTGTTACAGATACAAACAGGAGATACAACAAAGATGTTACCTTGCCAATTTGAGCAAACCCCTCCTAAAATCGAAGAATCACAAAAGTCAGAGATGAGAGTTGGGATTAATAGATTACACTTAATGAACTAAAAGGACATGTCAGAGTGCTCCAGAGTCACCAGGCTCAACCTTCTGATAAAAGGCACGTTGACATTTGAGCTGTTGCTTTAGAGCATTCATGTAAATGCCAAATTTTAGAACTGGTCTTGTGTGTGATACAACTTCTAATAGTATTGCAGAATATCTAACAGGAACATCACTACTGCCACCTCTTTTGGTTCATTTGCCTCTGTATTTGACAGTGACAGCAGTGCTGTCAAATATTTGCCTGGAGAAGGTTCAAATAATAAGTCATATAGTTTAATTGATTGAATGATAATGTTATCTCAGTGCTTGCATCAGAGCTATCTGCATAAATATTATGCTAGTGATAATTTTGGCCCCTTATTTTCAGACCTGTGAAATGCTGAATTCAGAACACACAAAAAATCCAGTTATAGTATTATTTAAGTTTGTTCCCATCTCCTGCTTTCAGCCAACACCTCAAAGTGCTTTACCAAAGTCAGCAAGTACCATTTAATTTTAATAAATGGGAAAACTATAGCCCAAAGTGACTTGTCCAAGATTGTAGAATGTGTCAATGCGGAAGTTGGGTCTCTTGATTCTTTATCCAATACTTGAACCTCTAATCTCTGACCCTATGAGAAGATAAATCCGCTTTCCCCCAGGGGTTCATAGAATCATTGCAAAGGGAGAGGTGGGAAGGGGACAGGATTCCTGGAGTATAAGAAGGAGCTACACATGCTGTGGGTGTTCAAGAACACAGCTCCATATGGTTTCATTGCAGCTCAAGGTTGTGAGTGGGTGAGGATATGAGGGAAGGAGGTCCATGACTGGCTTTTAGTTGCAGTGGCCTTTTTTCCCCTTCCCACATAGGGACTCACGTCACATGCAGATAGATGTTGCTATAGTAGCGAGACCACATTAGTAGCTGAAAAGCACCACCAAAGCAATTCTGGGGCTTAGTCAGAGGATTCTTTTCTCTCAGAAAGGATGCTGTGCCAGTGTATAAAGATGCTGTGCCTCTATAAAGAATACAGGACTTGGTCTTGTGTTGACTCAGGAAAACTCGGTAATTAAATACAAAGCTGTGTAATTTCTGGTCTGTACCAATGAAAATAACTCAGACAATGAATTCAAGTTAGAAAGGATGAGGGACTATACTGACCTGACTAAGCATACTAACTGGCAATGTGCCGAGATCTTTAAAGTATTTAGCATTTGGTTTGTCCACGTGTCCTGCTTTGCACATATTCCAAAAAAGCTTTCTGGAAGGTGAATAAGAAGAACAAAATGTAATGTTTGCAGCCAAATACATTACCCAGTAGCAGTTTCAGTAATTCTGAAGTACTGAATATTCTTTAATTTAGACATTCAAATAATCTGACTCAAAAGAAATAACTCCAGGAAGTATCTATAAGAAGGAAACATGATCTAGAGTCACACTGATCAGAAAAATGCCTAAAGAAAACTGTTTAGAAAATACTAAATAGTGACATAACAGAAATGAGAACATCTTTAGTCATTTGAACCCTCAACAACATGTATATTTGTTATCCTGAGTCTGTCAATAAACACACAAGCCATCTTCAACATCACTTAGACCTTCTAAATTACAAATCAGTTATGCATAAATTGACCCAGAAGCTATATATGGACGTAGCAGAAATCTGATTCAAGAAGGACAAATGAGTTAGATGGTGGCATTCTGTTAAAGAGAATGATCAGTTCCAGAGTTTTCAGCCCTGCAATATGGCAAAGGCCCTGAATCAAAGTCTTCGCAGCTTCCAGATACCTTATCAGGTGTACACAGCACCGCAATCTTTTAGGAAAATTCAGTCATGTATTCAGTTAGAAGAACAAGCAAAGCAGGATCTTCAGAGATAGTCAGTGCTCAGTCACAGTCCTCTGTGTCACAGCAGCCATTTTATTAGTCAAAAGTGCATGATGAGGAAAAAACATGAAATATAGAAAAAATGTTTACATGGTGCTTTTATCCTCTTCTATGAGCATAATGACCAGTTTCTTCCTGCAGAAGTGGGCTACTTGCTATATAAACCACTTGTACATAATAAAAAAAATGGCTTAATAGGCTTAAAAAGGAAAACAAAAGCAAATATTACTAATCTTTAATGCCAAGATCTACAAAACAACATGCATATCTTTAGAGCAAATGTTCAGTTCACTGAATGCATTGTAGTTATGCGAGTCAGAAGTTTCCTGAAAATACAAAGACTTTTTCACTGTAGAAATTAACCTTCTTTCCTTTACACATATGAATTAAGTCCTGTAAATGAGACTACTCACGTCAATCAATCATATATGGACAAATATTATGTAGAGAGCCACCTTTTACTAAAGCAGCCAGAACTCTAATTCACAGGAAAGCATTCACTCATAGAATTGTGCGATAGAGATGTAACAAGGACAGCGATATACAAGTTACACTGGGTTGCTTGGATACAACTGTATACTTGGCCAGTATTTTCAAATATAGGCCACAAAGTTGTCACCTGAAGTCAACAGAAGTTGTGAGAGCTCAATTTCCCTAATTATCAGATTGTAAACAATTAGTTAGCCAGCTAAGTTGAGGTAGCCTTATTTACAAGTTTTAACTAAAATTAAATGAATGTTCAGCCTTGGAAAATGATGATTTGTGTACATGAAATATTTCATTGATACAATAACTGTTACCTCATCCTAGGAACATAGATAGTTGCCTATTGGCCAGTTCCTCTGGATTTCATGATCTCTGACACAAGACAAAAGGAAACGTTAGTGTTTAAAAATATAAGAATACAGTAGGGAAATCTTGGCACTTTAACACTATTGGAATTTGGTTTTAATTTCTAATGTTTGTACATTTTAATAATTTTAAAGAATATATGTATTCTTTAAAAGCAACCATGGCAGGGTCTTTAATATTTCAAAGTAGAGAGAAATACTGTCTGCCCAATCCAGACTTATTAATTACCAAAAGGTAAGGACATATCTGGGGAGGGGAGGGGCGGGAAGCAGTGGTGTGGTCTCATCCCTCTTCGGTTATGTGGCATATTCATAATGAGCTCTCTGAGTTAACTGGCACATCAACAGAGTTTCTGCCAGAAATCTGCATGTCATGTGCTCTGAGCTCACCAGCTGATCAGAGTGGCTAAGGGCAGACATTACACATAAACTGGTTTAAATGAACAGAAACTGTTTATCTTGCTGGGATCCTCTGACTCCTGCTGACTTCCTGCCTCTTGGGCAGGGTGCTGAACTCGATGATCTTCTGAGGTCCCTTCAAGCCCTAATGTCTATGAAATCTATGAAAAAAAAAAAAAGAGAGAGCTTTCATAGATTACAATTCTTCCTCTGCACGGATATCAACAGTATGGCTAGCCCACAAGAGCACTAATACCCTGTGTAATGACCTCTCAGATGAGCTCTTAATAGTAGTTGCAGTCACATGTGGTTATATTGTTCACTGATCAGTAATAGGAAAGGAAATCTGTTCCACAGCAAGGAGAAGCCAAGAACCAGATTGTGACTCCCAATTTGGTTCTCAGTGGGCACGTCTACACATGCCATTAATGTACATCAACAAACTATTCCAGAGTTTATTGCTCTGGGAAGCTCCCAAGCATGCTGTTTACATGTGTCCCTGGACCACAGCACATGGAGTCTGGTTGGAATAGCCCTGGCTGACAGACCAGGACCCTGAGGAATTAGACTACCAGCCCTGGGCTGCTCCAACTGGGCTAAGTATGCTGTAGAGGAGCTGGCTGGGGCATGAGGGTGCTTCAGTGTGGGGGTAGCTGGCAGTTTATTAGTTAGGTGAGCCCTAATAGGAGTGTACATGTACATGCTGATATATTTACTGCCATGGATGATGGGTGCCACCTTTGTTGGGGGGGAGGGGAGATGTGCCTCTCCATGACCAGTCCTGCCAACCTGGGGGGGATCCCCTGCAGCTGATCCTGAACACTTGGGGGGTGATTAGACTGCTTAGGCAATGGGTGAGGGGGCAAGAGGGAGTGCTGGTGCCCCCCTGCAAGCACCAGACAATTGCTGCAATCATTGCAGCTGTTTCTGGGAGTGGCTGCAGTTGCTTGTGGGAGCAAGCGCTGGCCAATCCCTGCAGCTGCTGGTAGAAGTGGCCACAGTGATCAGCTGGTGCTTGCAGGGGGGGGGGGTGTGCACCAGTGAGAACAGTCAGTCCCGGGGTGCACCGGCACTTTCAGGGGGTGCTTTCACTCCACTGAGACATTAAAATGCTATGTGCTTCTGACAAATACATTCTCGGTGTCTCTCACATACTATTTTTCATTCAAAAGCACTATTGTTAATAAAATGAAGGCTATTGTCATTGTCATGGCTGAGATTCAATGCTGAACCCAGATTTCCGGAGGACATTAGTAATTATTTTTGTGCCTAACTATAGTCTTTTGAAAATCTTTGTCAGTGCCAAACACTCAAAATGTGGCACTTGTGACCTGCCTAAAATTATAGGGATAAAGCCAGGAATTGAATTCAGATTAAGTTTGAGTCCAACACCTTAACCACAAGCCCTGCCTTCCTCCCTTTCTTCACATGGTGAATTCTGTTATAAAATTTTACTTATAGCACAACAAAAATTACATGCAATCTTCAGATAAAAGCTCACGAAGGGAAAGAAAAATTTGTGACTAACTACAGAGCAGCAATCAGGCTCTAAATTACATGGCTTTCATTGCAGCTTTGCAAACCTCCAAAGGTCACATTTTCATTATCTATAGTGAAAACTCTGTGTTTCTTGCAAAAGTGGAACTACAAAAGATTAAAACTATATTGTACAATGCAGGCCAAGGAAACAAAATACCTCTGGAGGGCACCAGCTGGAGCCTGCAATTTTTCCATTGAAAGTGTCCTATTGACAGCACTTTGCAGAGCTTTTCCACCATTGATAGCTTTGAAAATATTGGCTCTTTTTATCAGAATAACAAATACAGCCATTTTTTCTTATGACTGTTGTAACTGCAGATTTATTTTCTCTATTAAATTGTCAGTAACTTTTCATTGAAACTGCTCTCATTTTCAGAAATCTGATTGCCTCATGGCAGAGAGGAAATGGGGAAAAACTATCCATTTAAACTCATTGAAATCTCTTATTTGGTAACTAGTCTATATATAATATAAATGGTGCAATATGTTCAGTGCCTCTAAAATTGCTTAAGTCACTTTTTTCCTGAAAACTTTATTCATAGTGTGTATTGAGTAAAATTTTCTATGAGATCTTGTAACCCAACCATACAAACTTAAAGACAATATTTGAACCAATTTGGTGAAAACACCCAGGCAATCAGTCATTTGGATCAAACAAAATAGATTGGAAGAAGAGAAGCATCCATAACAGCTAAGAAGTTTTACATGATTGTGGAGAAAATGGATGTGTGTGTTGTCTTTACAAACACATTACATTCTCCTTGTCTCTCCCTGCAACAGAAAATAATTGACATCTATAACATGAATAGCAAAAATGACAGCGTTGGGGAGTGGAACAAATCTGTTCTGAAATTCTTGACTGGAATGAAGTGATTGAAATGCTAAGCAGCACCTTCAACGTAGCATATACTAGGGCTGTGCAAAGCAGCACCATTTCATTTTGACTTCCGTTTTGCCATTTTGATGGGACAGTGTTTCATTCTGAGTTTCATTTTGTTTTGTTTTGAAGCACTGTTCCATTTTGTTTTGTCAGAATTGTTTCACTGTTTTGACGTTTTACACATAGGTTATAATGGGGAAGTACAAAACTGCCAATAACTTCATAATTTTTTAGCATGTTTGGGTGCACACAGCAAGAATGCTAGCCCCTTCTGAGGGCATGAAGTCTGCCAAGTTTCAAGGAGATAGGTATAGGGGTTTCTGGAAAACTGCACCTCAAAATTCTGCAAGCAAAACTTGTGTCACTTGTAAGCGTGAAGGCACAGGGGGTGAAAACAGCAGGCACGGTAGCCCTTGCTGAGGCCACAAAGCCTGCCAATTTTCAAGGAGATAAGTGCAGGGGTTTCTGGGAAACCGCACCTCAAGCTGCTGACAAGCAAAACTCGTGACGTGTGGCTGTGTGTGTGTTAAGGTATGCCCTCACTAGTGCTGGGGCCTCCACATGACATGGTAGTGTGCCCCAGTGAGGTCTCCTCTTCCTCTACAGCCTCATCTCAGTCCACCACTTTAAATAACAACAGGTAATAAGTTAGGAAGCAGCACAGTAGCACCAGTAGCATCTCAGGCAGCCAAACAGTCACAGACAATATCAGACCAGCCCTTCCCCACTCTTCCCCCTCCCTCTCCTTTCTTTGTGTTTCCCTGCAGGCAAACCCCACTTCAGCTTTGAAACTCAAAACATTTTGAAACGTTTTGACTGCCCTCATTTCATTTCGAGGCTGTTTCAAAGCCATTCATTTCATTTCATTTTCAGTGTTTTGAGCTCCAAGTAAGTCAAAACAACGTTGAAACGAAACAGCTGTTGAAATTTTGCACAGCCCTAGCATATAAGATAGATGTTTGCAGTTTTCTTTGGCAGCATTAACATTCCAATCCCCCTTACCTTATGTCATTTTTTTTTTGTTGTTTTAAAGCAGATATTGCTCTTGTATTAATGGAATATTCCATCAGTAGAAACACTGATTTTTCTCAGAGTTGACAGCAGGTATTATTTGTTGGAAGATGGACATAATAAACTGCTGTAAGGAGATTACTGCTAGTTTCATTTACACTTGAACACACAACCAGTGTTTCTACCATGGGGTAGCCATTTAATAGAATGAGGGCCAAGTGTGCACCACAAAACAACTCACACATCTGGCGACAAACACCACATTTTGTTTCCATTCGTCTTTATTCCTAATAAAGAAGCTAAGAATGAATGGATCACTGTGACTAAATTAAATTCCAAAGACAGAGATCCTGGAAAGAAAAGGTGACTTTAAGGGCATGCTTGGGATGGATGGGCTACATCTCTCCCCTAAAGGCAAACGTGTCTCTTCTTCCAGGTTGGCTGATATCATACAACATGCTTTAAACTAGCTTGGCTGGGGGTTGGGGCCACAGGAGGACATGAGGACACCTCCCAGCCAAGACAGGTGATGTGCACAAGGAGTATCCAGGTAAGTGACACGGGTCCAGATACTCCTAAGAATTGGGGAGCGGTGCATGTACCAATACAAGGCCTTAAATGCCTCTACACTAATGCTCATAGCATGGAGAATAAGCAGGAGGAACTTGCCCTTTGGATAGCTAGTACAAACCCAGACATAGTAGGGCTCACAGAAACCTGGTGGGATTCATCCCACAACTGGGCAGTAAGCATTAGGGCCTACAGACTATACAGGCAGGATAGAATGGGGAGGAAAGGTGGGGGGTCTACACATCAAAGAGCAATATACATCCTCAACTAACAGGATGGGGTCAGAGGAGGGGCAGGATGAAGTGCTCTGGGTCAGAGTACAGGGGGGTCATGGGGGAAGGGACTTAACTGTGGGTGTCTACTACAGACCACCCAACCAAGGGGAAGAGCTGGACCATGATTTCTTGAGTCAACTTAAGGCGAGGGATGTAGTCATCATGGATGATCTAAATTACCCAGACATCTGCTGGGAGAAGCAGTCAGCTAGGTTGGACCACTCAGGATGGTTCTTTGCTGAGATACAGGACCTCCACTTAGCCCAGGAGGTGCACAGTCCCACCAGGGGGAATGCCCTGTTGGACCTGGTTCTGGCCAGAGACGATGACCTGGTGAGGGGACTCCAGGTTCTTGACCACCTGGGTGATAGTGATCATCACCTACTGGAATTCACCATTCAGCGCAGGATGTCAAGGGCCTGCAGCAAGGCAATAGCCCTTGACTTCAAGAGGGCAAACTTCAATGAGTTGAGATTGGTAGGAGGGGCATTGGGGTCCTGGAGGGTAGGGGAACTGGGTGTCCAAGATGAGTGGTTGTTCCTGAAGGAGATGATCCTCCAAGCCCAAGAGGTGACAGTCCCAATGAGACTCAAAGTGGGCAAGAGTGCTCAAAAGCCCCCCTGGCTCACCAAACGCATTCAGAAATGCCTGAAAGCCAAAAAGGAAGTGTACACCCAGTGGAAGGGAGGGGCTATCACCAAAGAGAAGTATACCTCCATTGCTTAGGTCTGCAGAGGGGCTGTTAGGAAAGCCAAGGCATATATGGAAGTAGGGCTAGCATCAGGGATCAAGGACAACAAACAGTCCTTTTTTAAATGCATAGGGAATATGAAGACGGCACCAGGTAATGTGGGGTCCCTGCAGGATACGCTTGGCAATCTGGTGGTTGCATCAAAGGAAAAGGCAGACCTTTTTAACAATTTCTTTGCCTCCATTTCTTTGTGTGCAGGGACTGGGACTCCCCCACCAAGATTCAGGACAGACTCAGGAGAGACTCCACCAGGCCGAGGGCCAGGGAGGACTGAGTTAGGGAACTTCTGGAGGGGCTGGATGTGTTCAAATCAGCAGGTCCAAATGATCTCCAACCCCAGGGTTCTGAGGGAATTGGCAGGGGTTATTGCGGAGCCCCTGGCATGGTTTAATGAGCACTTGTGGTGCTCTGGCTAGTGCCAGATGACTGGAAAAGGGCCAATGTGGTCCCCATTTTCAAAAAAGGGAGGATGGAGGACCCAGGCAACTATAGGTCTATTAGTATTACTTTGGTCCTGGGGAAGCTCTTTGAGAAAATTATCTACAAGCACATCTGTGAAGGGCCAGCAGGGGGGATAATGCTCAGGGGCAACCAGCATGAGTTCATTAGGGACAGGTCCTGTCAGACCAATCTGACTGCTTTCTATGATCTGGTCACAAAATCATTGGACGCAGGTGTTGCAGTGGATGCAGTCTTTTTGGACAAGCGGAAATAAGTGCAGACAAGTCAGACTCCAGGCACTGAAGGTGCAGATAGAAGCGCAGTTCCTGGGTCTTGCCCATGGTGCTTCATAGAAAGTGCCATAAGTTTGACCAATTTTCCTGACCCAACAGATATTAGCTGTTGCACTGGGAGGGTGGGAGATTTGAAACTGCTCTAGGGAGAAAGCCTGCATTTCTGGAGTCTCTTCCCCTGGTTTCACCACCCTCTCCCAGATCCTGTGCTGATTCAGAATGAGAAGGGGAGAAGGCAGGAGAGGGAGATCTGTTTTGGGGTTCTCAGCTGAGTTGAAGTGGGGGGGGGTAACAGGAAAGCTGTCTACTCACCTCACTCTCCAGCGCCAGCTGGGTAACCTTCAGAACGAGATCCCTCTGCTCCCTCCCTCCTTCCTATCCTGAAAACAGTGCCAGGACAAGTGCTGAGCTGCATCAGCCAAGCCCTGCTCCCAGGAAGCACAACAGAAATTACCGAGGGTGCTCCACTTTGGGGTGCCTTCATCTGAACCTTCATGTAATGAGTTAGTTGAAACCAGATCTTGCTTTGAGGTTTTAAATCAGTAATAAAAGATATTACACATTGTACTTTCATAGCATCTTTAATTCAAGGATCTGACAGCACTGAACAAACACTAAAGCCCTTGTGAGGTAGATGCTGTTGTGTTCCAGATTTTAAGAAACAGTGTATGGAGCTCATTGGTTATATTTTTCCTACCAGCTTTGAACACCTTAGGTGGTATGTCATCAGGGCCAGACGCTTTGTTGTACTTTATCTGTCTAATTAACTGGTGGACTTCTTCAGAGGTTGGTAGAATGGAAAGTGCTTTCCTTACTTCAGGAGCTTCTGGTAGTGCTCCTTCCAGTGGTTTTTAATGGACTTGCCCTGAGGTGTGTACTGCCATCTTCAGACCAAAGTGGGATGAATGCACAAGAATTTGGTCTGTCCACAGCCTTGATCACACTGAAAAAGCTCTGCATATCATGATAGTCAGCAAATTATTGGATTTCTTTTGCCTTCTCTTCCCACCATTTGTTCTTGATTTCTCAAATCTTCCTCTGGGCTTCTGGTTTATGCTGTCAACAAGTTCCCTGCTTCTGACTGGACATAGGATGGTTTTGCCTGTCACAGAAAGCTTTTCTCTTCTGATTGAGAAGAGTTTTGATCTCAGTTGTTTTCATCAAACTAGTCCTGATTGCATCAGGTGATAAAGACAATTAATTCCATGCAGACCTCATGGATGATCTCTCTTAAATCTTGCCAGTCTTCCTCAATGCATGGGTTATCATTTTCAATACTAAGATTGGAGAGTTTCTTACTGAGATGTGTTTGGAGGGCTTTATTGACAGGCAGAAGATGGAGAATCTTTAGCACTTTGCATACCTCCACTGCCATCTCCGTAAGAAGGGCAATATCAATGAGGAGATCCAGTATAAGATCCGACGTGCCAGCTCTGCCTTCAGAAGACTGTATCATTGTGTATTCAATCCTCATGACATCAGGACACAAACAAAGCTCCTATTACATAAGGCTAACTCTTCTCTATGGCTGTGAAGCTTGGTCACCTACAGAGACCACCTGAAAAGCACCTTTACCAGCACCACCTTCAAAAGATCCTTGGCATAAAGTGAGAGGATCATCACACAAATTCTAGTGTCCTTAGCAATGCTAACACCACTGCATAAAAGTGTTGATTATTCAATATCAGATGCAGAAGACGGCATTGTGAGCGTGTGCCTAATGTACATTTACCAAAAAACTGCTATACTTTCAACTCAGCCAAGGCCAAAGGGTATACAAGGGCTAGAGAAAACACTTCAGGGACACATTCAAGGCAAACATTAAGAAGTGTGACACTGACATCACAAACTGGAAAAAAAAACTAGCTCGGGATAGGGCTACATGGCAACACCCTGTGAGAGGAGGTATGTATTGGCCTGGAGGCAGAAAAGTGACAGAAACAGAAGGAAAGAAAACAAAACCAAGAAATCTATGGTCCAGCCCTCCCTTTAAATCACCATCTGTGGCATCTGCCAGAGAGTTTGCAGCTCTAGGATCAGCCTTTCTTACCTGTCAATGGACTTATCTGCAACCTTTACTTGACCCTTAGGAGTGATTGTCCTCAACCTTGAGGGATCACTGCCACTCCTGACAAGATACTGTTGTAAATGGGTAAACAGAGCTTATCAAAGAGGACAGAGAGAAATTGTGGGATAATCAAAAACAAACAAAAAACCCGGCAACAACAACAAGAGTTCTTTTAGTTCCCTGGTGTAACATGTACTAAGCTCTGAAATCTATCAGCAGCATGCAACTCGGCTTACAAACAAACTTACTATATCTGATTCTGGACTCTAGCAATTATTTTGGACTTTATGTACAAAGTAGCATTTAAGTTTGCAAATCCCCAAATGTTTTCATCCCACTACACTCCATGTGTGACCTTATACTTCACCATTTGGCCCCAGATACTGAGTGAAGAAATGGAATAAGTGATGGCAACCATTCTATTAACCACTGCATTATGCAACTGTTAAGGAAACAGATGAATGACATGTTTGGCCCAGTTTCATAGATTACAGAATCTGAAGGGACCCAAGGGAACATTGTGTCTGACCCCTTGCCTCTGGCAGGAAAGAGGACTGAGGTCAGATGACTCCAGCCAGGTGACTGTCAAGCCTCCTCTTAAAGACCTCCAAGTTAGGTGATAGGACCACCTCTCTTGGAAGCCCATTCCAGACTCTGGCCACCCTTATTGTAAAAAAATTTCTTCCTGATGTCTAACCTAAATCCACTAGTTTGCACCCATTATTCCTAGTTACTTCCTGGGGCACTCTGGTAAACAGCACATCCCCAATTCCCTGCTGTCCCTCCCCTGATAAATTTATAGGTGGGCTTCCAGGTCACCCCTCAGTCATCTTTTGTATAGGCTAAGGAGATTCAAATCTCTCAACCTCTCCTCATAGGATCTTTCACAGAGACCACTAATCATGTGAACGGCCCTTCTCTGAACCCTCTCCAGATCCTCTGCGTCCCTCTTGAAGTGCAGTGCCCAAAACTGGAAACAGTACTCCAACTGCGTCCTGACCAATGCCGCATAAAGGGGGAGCATCACCCCCCTCAATATGTTGGACATGCATCTGCTAATACACAAGGTGCAATTGGCTTTGTTGCTTATGTTCATCTTGGAGTCAACTAGGACTCCAAGATCTCTCTCAGCCTCTGAGCTGCTGAGAAGTACATCCCCCAACCTGTAGGTGTGCTGGGGATTCCTCCTTCCTAGGTGGAGTACCTTACATTTATCTTTGTTGAATTGCATCCTATTATGTTCCGCCCATTGATCTAACCTGTCCAGGTGGTCAGCCTGTAACTGCTCCCTGTCCTCTGGTGAATTCACTTTGCCTTATAATTTGGTATCATCCGTGAATTTGGAGTGGGTGCTCACCACACCCTCATCCAAATTGCTGATGAAGTTATTTAATAACACCAGCCCAAGGACTGAACTCTGCAGCACCCCACTGTCCACCTCCTTCCGGGCTGAGAATACCCCATCAACCACCACTCTCTGGCTGCAGTCCCTAAGCCAGTTAGCCACCCACCTGACTGTGTAGGCATCCACCTTGCAGCCCGTTAGCTTCCCTATGAGAATAGGATGCGAAACTCTGTTGAAGGCCTTCCTAAAATCAAGGTAGATAACATCGGCCTCCACTCCTGTGTTGAGGCAGTGTGTGACCTGGTCATAAAAGGCTATAAAGTCTGTCAGGCAGGATTTACCTGTGATGACCCCATGCTGGTTTCTTTTCAGCGTTGTTTCCCCTGCTGGGTTTTCACAAATACACTCTTTGATGATTTTTTCTAGTATTTTCCCAGGGATAGAAGTAAGACTTACTGGCCTAAAGTTACCCGGGTCCTTCCTTCTCCCATTCTTAACAATGGGCACCACGTTGGCCTTTTCCCAGTCCTTGGGGACCCGCCCAGAGCACCATGAGAGCTCAGGCAGTCATGCCAGTGGCTCACTGGCCAATGCCTTCAGCACTTGTGGATGGAGGTCATCCGGTCCAGCTGACTTGTACTCATTCAGCCCTTCCAAGTGTTCTTTAACTAAGTCAACACTAACCTTTGGCAGTTTGGTGCCTTTTGGACATCTGTCTATGCTCAAGGTGGGAGGATTGTCTTGGTAAGTATTAAGGAATACCGAAGCAAAGAACTCATTGAAGAGCTCTGCCTTTTTGTCTGCATCAACCACCAACTGACCTAATTTGTCCTTCAGGGATCCTATGCTACTCTGGCTCCTTTTTGCTTGCTATGCATCTGTAGAAAGACTTTTTATTGTCCTTGATTGTTTTAGCCAGCCTAAGCTCCAGTCCTGACTTGGCCTGCTCAACTGACTCCCTGTAATAGCATGCCAGGGTGGTGTATGCCTCCTTGGTGGCTGCCCCGTACTTCCATTGCCTATACATCTCTTTCTTTGCCCCCAGTCTTCCCTTAAGCTCCCTGATAAGCAAAGGGGACTTTTTTTAGCCCCTTAGCCCCTTTCCTGTGTAAGGAGATAGACTCCTTTTCTGCTCCAAGGATTACTCCCTTGAGAAACTTCCAACCCTCTTGGACTCTAAGTAGCCTGATGCTCTTGAGTTCAGCTACCTCGCTAACTAGGTTCCTAAGTTTACTGAAGTTGGCCCTTCTGAAGTCTAAAATTTTAGCATCACTCATTTTTTTTCTTCACCCTTTGCTGGATAGTGAACTTGTTTCCTTAGCCACTGAAGTGAATGAGACAGCAGCTGGACCAGCCTTGGGGTGCAAACGAGCATAAACCTGAATTGGGATCACTGGGAACATCTACATATGTGCATTTACTGCACAGTAACCAAAATTACTGTACAGTATGGGCACAAGTTGACAAATGCACACCCATACTGTGCAGTAATAATGCTGACTTACATCTACTTGAGCATATATTTGATACCAGCATCACACAGGTATCAAATTTATGCCCAATTAGTTACTGCAAGGCAACACGTGTGTAGATGCCCTTACTGCACAGTAATACTGTGTGTATGGACTGACTTGGGACTAATTTTAGTTAGTCCACACACAGTATTAATACACTTCAATACCTGTATGTGTAGATGGCAGCCTATTCCCACTTACTGCATAGTAACTTATTGCACAGTAAATTTAAACTGGCATAAATGAGTATGCAGACATGGCCACTGTGTGCAAGTATTTGCTGCTTCCCAATAGGTGGCATGGGAGATGGAGGTAAATAAGATGGGCAGGGTGCTGGTGGTCCAGGGAAAGCAGCCTAGTTGTGGTGGTGGATGCACTGGTCAGGATGGCAAAAAAAATAGCATATTCAAGGTCAAAAAAAATTTTCATCCCAACCACAGGGTGGGGATCAGGGGAGGGGAAGGGGAGGGAAATGGGGCACAGACAGAGTGGTAAAAACAGCAACCTTTCAGACTGTGGAGAGTGCCTGGGCTTTCCCAGCTTCAGGACTGTGATGGGAATGTGTGCAAGTGTTTGTTAAGTCAGGTTAATACATGCTGATCTAAAAAAAGTTCTGCTGATCTAAAGAAAATTCATATATGACAAGAACTAACTTTAGACTAGCATGTGCCATTTTTAGGGTGATCCAAGCCCTACAAATGCATGCAAATCTTAGCATTTATATCAACCTAAACTTGGTTAGAGTAATCTAAATGTAACATTAGCTTGTGTCCTTTCTGTGACTTTAAATTTGTTTAACTTTTAGCGCTCTAGCAAAATACATGTGCTATGGTAATCCACATTTTCAACTGTTGCGAAGAACTAGCAGCAGGCAGGTCAAGCTTTTCATAGCTTTTTCTTAATACTTTCCCTATATAAATATGCCTTTTCATTTTTAAGTTTTGTAATTTGTAAAGGGATTAAATTGTTTCAGTACACAGATTAAGTAATGTGGTCTAAAATAGTTTTCTTAATATTGCATTCATTAAAGAGCTGTTATCCAGTCAACATTTGGTCCTTGTCTCTGCAGCCATAGTGTGGTTTATTTTTCAAGAGCCTCACTTTTTTTGGACAAAAATGCTATCACAGTATAAGGCATTAATACAATCTCCATTCAGTTAGTCTTATTTGTTGGAGGATGAAAGCATTCTTGGTTAGCAGATGTGAAAAGTGTAAAACTGTAGCACCCAGCATGTAAAACTATGGTTCAAATAATAGTTTTTTGATTGCAATGAGGTCTACATTATCCCCAGTAGTGTGCTGAGCTGCTGTTGGAGGCAAGTTTATTGTATCGACTAAGAAACAGACATAATAAACACCTGTGAGCAATACAGTTTGTGTTTCTGAGACCAGCAGGAAGTTCACATTCAGAATTGACTTTGGAACATCTCAAGTGCATCTTGAATATCTCTGATCTCCCCAAGTAGCAAATTCCAATCATGCTATCACAATGACTCATTCATTTTCCTTTCTGCTCTGACACAGAAAACAGCAACATCTCTAAAAGAGTTGAACTAATTACTTATTTTAATCTCTATTGCAGAGAATAAAATCATTTGAAATCTTGCACTTTTTTGTATTTACTCTGTTCACCTACAATTTTATAAGGTGCATGGCTCAGATCCAAACCCTGGGACCACTCTCAGCAGTCCAGTAAATTCTAATCAGATGGTATCCCTATGGTCTTCATGGCTTCCCATACACAAAATATTAGCTCACTGTTTTCCTCCATTCTCTTCTGTTCTACATGATAGGTGCCTTAGTTCATTTCTTCTATATTTAGGGAGCACACTGCCACAAGTTTGGCTCCTCTTTCTCCACACTATTTCTCCTGCTGTTCTCCACTTATACTCTCATACTGCTCCATTGTTTGCTTTCCCACCTGGCTGAGCTCAGAATAATACCACAGAGCCCAGAAACTTGTAAGCGTGGCTGCTAACAACTTCCTATGGTCAGAGAAATTAAGTAACCCCAGCTCTTTGCGCTCACTGAAAGAAAGAGAAGATCAGAGCTGAAGTCCATCTGTAATACTACCTTTTTCTCCTTTAAGAAGCAGCACCTGTATACCTCTTCCTGTACGGAGGAAGAGATCTTGGCTCCTATATTGTGTTGAACTCAGTCACAAAACTTAGAGAAGAAGAAACTGCTCAGGAACAGTCAGCATGGATTCACCAAGAGCAAGTCATGACTAACCTGATTACCTTCTATGGTGAGATAACTGGCTCTGTGGATTCAGGGAAAGCAACGGACACGATATATCTTGACTTTAGCAAGGGTTTTGATACAGTCTCCCACAGCATCCATGCAAGCCAGCTGAGGAAGTATGGGTTGGATGAATGGACTGTAAGGTGAACAGAAAGCATGCTGGACTGCTGGGCTCAATGGATAGTGATCAATGGTTTGTGGTCCAGCTGGCAGCCAGTATCAAGTAGAGTGTCCTAGGGGTCAGTCCTGGGGCTGGTTTTGTTCAGTATCTTCAATAATGATCTGGAAGATTGGATGGATTGCACCCTAAACAATTTTGTGGATGAAACCAAGATGGGGGGAAGTAGACATGCTGGAGTAATAAGGTTAGGATTCAAAGTGACCTTCAACAAGGACAAGTGCAAAGTCCTGCACTTAGGACAGAACAATTCCATGAATAGGCTTGGGACACACTGGCTAAGCATGAGGTTTGAAGAAAAGGACCTGGGGGTTGCAGTGGACAATAAGCTGGAAATGAATCAACAGTGTGTCCTTTTTGCCAAGAAGGCTAGTGGCATACTGGGCTGCATTAGCAGGAGTGTTGCTAGCAGATTGAGGGAAGTACTTATTCCCATCTATTCTGCACTGGTGAGGCCACATCTGGAGTACGATGTCCAGTTTTGGGCACCTCACTATAGAAAGAATATAGATAAGTTAGAGTCCAGCAGAGGACAATGAAAATAGGAAACTGGGGCACATGACTTTGGAGGAGAGGCTGATGGAACTGGTCTTATTTACTCTGCAGAAGAAAGACTGAGAGGAGATTTGATAGCAGACTTTAACTACCTGAAGGGTGGCTCCAAAGAGGATGAAGCTAGATTGTTCTCAGTGGTAGCAGATGATGGAACAAGGAACAATGGTCTTATGTTGCAGCAAAGGAGGTTTAGGTTGAATAGTAGGAAAAACCTTTTTACTAGGAGGGTGGTGAAGCACTGGAATGGGTTACCTAGAGAGGTGGTGGAATCTCCATCCTTGGATGTATTTGAGGCCTGGCTCAACCAAGCCCTGACTGGAATGATCTAGCTGGTCCTGCTTTGAGCACAGAGTTGGACTAGATGACCTCCTGAGGTCCCTCCTAACCTTCATTTCCTATGCTTCTACAAGGTAGATATGGTGCTCAAGTCTAGTATTTGGGAACAGCAGTTCACATAACCACACAACCATTTAGTTTCAGGGCTAATATCTTTTCTTGATACATTCAGGAATGTCCATAGTGCACTCTCCTTGATCTTATTTAGTTCCTATACTAATGCTTAACATGAAAAGTATTGGTTCCTTTGTCAGAAACTCCTCTCAGTACTGACATGACAATGCGTTTTATACAATACTGCTAGCAGGGCCGGATTGATGCATAGACAAACTAGGCAGACATGCCTAGGGTCCTGAGCTGCTCAAGGGGAGGAGTGGGGGAGGGATTGGTGAATGGCCACATCCATCTCCCTTCCCTTCCCTTCTGTTCCGCTGGCATTGCTACTGCAGCAGCTGCTTATTAGTGGTGACTCTGAGCTCCACTTCCAGCAGGTGGCAGTGCCAGGGTAGGGAGAGGGGGCTTTGACCAGCACAGGGCCTATGAGTTTGTTTACCTAGGGCCCACTAAAGGATTTATTTGGCCCTGACTGCTAGTATCAGGTAAGATGTCTATATTGCCCCAATTATATAAAGAGTGAAATACAATAAAAAAGGGTAAATGATGGTCTCAGAGTTGCACATAAGTCTAAAGCATAACTGAGAATAGAAGCCATCATCTCCTATCATCCAGCATCAATACCATATACTCCTTCCCATGTAATCTGCAATGCTATCCACAGCTCATAATTGCCTCTGTGACTGTGAAGCCAGTAGAGCTCTAGCCCTGTGTGTCCATCTGGTGCTTCCTTTGTTTGCATCCATAGGATTTGATCTTATTTGGCTGCCTAAACACGTGTGTAGATGAAACAGGGGCCCTAAATTGAAGTGGTGGGTTTTTAAAAACACTGCTTCAATTTACGGCTGATTAAAGTCCCATGTCATGCACACACTGACTTACTTGCGTCTCCAGTGGCAGGGAGGGGAGGACGAGCTGCTGGCAGGCAGAACAATCCCTAGGCTGCTGGGGTGGGCAGAAGGGCACCCTCCCGCAGGCACTGTCCTCAGGCACCCAGCTTAGGCACTTCCAGGGGACACAGCAGCTCTGGAGGGAAGCACTGAGCCCACACACAGCTCAGGCAGGCAGGCAGGCTCCAAGGTGGGGTGGGAGGAGAAAAATTCAGTCTCGCCCCTTTTTTCCCCCCCTCTCTTGGGTGAAGCCTGCTTTCCCAAGCTGCCGCCAGGCTGCCCGCAGAGTTGTGGAGCTGCATGGAGCCCAGTGCTTCGCTCAGCAGCTGTGGGGACAGCAAACTAAAACTCCTTGGAGGAGCTTCAGCTTGCTGTACCCCAAGTCATTTAAGGCACATTATGCTGCCAAATTTCCTACAGCAGCTTGAATTAATGCTCAACCTACACCACCAAAGTGTGCAAACACTGACACCATTAGAGCAGTGCAAAAGCATTTAGCCCACTTTAAAATGTTATGCACACATGCCCCACATTTTGGCTATGCTCAGCCTAATTTCTCTGCTCTTCTACTGACTCTTCTTAGTCTAAGTCATATACAGCTGCTAGGGAATGATAAAGGAACAGTGCTAATGAAATGTCTGTTGTTCCAGAGCAAAAGGCAGGTTGCCTTCTAGCTGGCTGACAGGCAAATGTGTAAGGAAATTGTTTAAGTTGCCCAACACAGCCCTAAAGCTCAGACTCATGACTAAAATGCAGGTAGGGTGGTGGCATCCATCCATTTGGTGGCAGATTCCTACTTTATGCAGTCAGGAACCTGTTTCGTGATTGAATCTAGGGTGTATTAAATGTAGACACTGTAGCCACAAACTAGATATTCTGGTGACTGATGGAGTCTCTGTTATTTCAGAGCATGAGAAAAAAAACTTCTTGGTTTTTACCATATCAAACCCCTAAACTTAGGTCTTCTCTATCCTCAATGAATGCCAGCTCAGCAAGGGCATGCAGGAGAGAGAAAGCCAGGGTAGAGCCAACTTGCATCTATTACCTGCTGTCAAAGGAGCAGTACTACTCCCAGATACTATATGTTATAGAGATCTTTACTGAAACATCCATTAACTTAAAGAACAGCATCAAACAGTTTTTAATTTCAATCCAACAAAGTTCAGCTAACAGGATACATACTTTTCTTGCATTTTAAAGCAAATTCCCTTATTTGGAAGCATTTCAGAAGTATGGAATCTATAAAAGAGCAAGATCTATGAAACTGCTCCACTTCAGGGAACTGCATGCAGCACAAGCCAATAGACGATGACTGAATTTTATTAAAGTGTTATTTTTATAAGTGCTATTTCCTGATTTGCAAATTAAAGTAGCAACAGTATATTATAAAAACTGTGGAAGTAAAATGCAAGATTTTTAATGTATTTTTTTTAAATCTTGCTGTCAAATGGCTGTAGTATAAAGAAAGCCAAGAGTTTAATTTGGACTAAAAGAAAAACATATAGCTGATCATTAATGCATCAATGTGTACCATTCAGCTACATCAACACCAGAGGCAAAGGAACTATTTGCATATGAAATTCACAAATTAAAAATGTGAACAGATGACTACTGAACATCTTGATTCGCACTGTGTTTTTCCTGCTTGTCAGTTTCTGGTGGTTATGAATTGAAGCTTGAATAAGTGATGATAACACAGATTCAGAACCTGACTCTAGGTTGTGTCGTGCTTTTATGACTTTCATGCTCCATTTACTACTGGAATTGACAAAATGACCCTGACTCAGGAAAATATCATCTTACTTTAATGAAGATTAGAAATTAATATTACATATGAAAAGGAGACCTTACTTATATCTAGAATGTGTATATTATGCTTAAATTATATACGGGCATGGTTTAATCAGGGATGATCCTGCCTCAAACAGGGGCCTCTAAAGATATACTTTAATATTAATATATATATATATATATAATAACTCTATAATTTTTACACACACACACACACACACACACACACACACACACACACACACACACACACACACACACACACACGTGCATTTTTTCATATGCTTCCAAGTATTTTGATACCCCTTTCAAAAATACAATTTATTTATACACCTTAGATGCTAATGGCACACTACAACCTTGACAAAGTTATTGTTGTAAGTCTTTTCTACCATGCCCAATGCATAATTCAGCAAGGTTAGTCTATGAAGCTGCTTCAAATAGAGATTCATGGACACAAATATACTTATCTTTTGCATAGCTTGTTAGTACAGTCTAGTTGATATGCAGACACTACATACAATACAGCGTCGGAAGGCACTACAGTCAGAGCACAACCTAGAAGAGATATGTAGCCAGTAAATCCAAGACAAAGAAATTAAGAAGTGTTTTATGCTTTGCTATTGTTGGTTTCCAGCTTATTTATGCTTAGATCCAGTTTAGTTAATGTTGTTCCTGTAAAACAGGAACAGCTCCCTTAGAATATTTTGCAATGAAACTTAACTGAAGTTTCAGAATAGATAGACAATAGTACATAATGATAATAATTGTTATTTTTTACTTAGATCAGTTAGAATTGGGCATGTAAATTCTTGAATCATATTTAAAAAAAAGCATAATAGTGCATTTCAGTACAGTGCTTTAGGCATAATGATGGCTTTAGACTTTTTTTTTTAATTGTCCCATAACAAAGAATGAATAGTTTGCTAAAACAAACTTTTGCTGTGCTTCAAACTCCTAAACCCATTTAACCTTGGCATATTTTAAGTCCTAATCACTTAAAAATAAAGCTGGTCAGCACAAAGAATTTCCATCTTGTGGGAAATGTTGACATTTCAAGATGTAATTGAATTTTCAATGGGAATGAAAATGCACTTTTGAAATTTCCCATGAAACTAAAATGGTTAAAAAAATTGTAGAAAATTTTGTTTTTAAAAGTTTGAAATTGTTTTTAAATGATTCTTTTATGTTGCAATTTATTGTATATTAATAAATAATATGGTTATTATATTTTTATAATATAATATGGTTAGTTTTTATACTACTTATATAGTATATACGATGGTATACTAGTATATACTATATACTTTTTTATGGTTAGTTTTATAATACTGTGTGGCATAACAGTAGTATCTGTATGCCATCTATATGACACTCTGTAATAGTGCTACATTTTCATTTAATGCGCTACTATTTCTGGCATGTATGATGTAATAATAGAAATATTATTTCATTTTTAAGATCAAGAGCAGCTGCTACATAGGAGAAATGAAGATATTTTATGTTCTTTTATTATTCAGGCATCCCCAATTTGTATTGTAATGAAACAGTTTGATACTTGGACAAAGATTAAGGAGATTCTGTAAACACTTCATTAAAGGAGCAGCCATCTTCAATATCCTTGTGTTAGTCTAGGATAATTTTTTTCCTAGAATGTTTAAAACAGCTGCTTTTCTAATTAGTAAATTAAATGCTTGTCTTCTATCTGCATTATTCTGTAAAACAAAACCAAACAACAAAATCCCCCAAAACAAAATCCTACCAACTGGGTCAAAACATTTTTTTTAACAAAAATTTCTTGGGTGAATATTTTAGAACCAATACAGTTACTTATTCTCTTCCAGTAAACAGATGGACAGAGCTAGTCTAATACCTTTTGAAATCAATGGAAGAACTTCAGCCGCTGTTTGGTGCATGCCACCATTCTGAAATTTTGTATTCATTATTTTTAGACACAAACTTTTTATTAGGTTTCAAATTTGCTTTAAAAAACAAAGATAAAATGATCCAAATTTTGCAGTGTACATTGGGTTAAAGAAAATCAACTCTGCACCTTCTCCCCCACCAAAATCGAAATATACGTTTTAAAAAGAAACAAGAAGAAAAGCTGCCATATCACTAAGAAATATATAGCAGAGCAAACAAGTGAAAACTTGTGGCAGTCAAAATATTCTGGCCAAAAGAATTTGCCCATGCCTAGTACTGACTATGGCATATTCTTATCATTCTGATTTCTTCTTCCCAGTTAAGATTTCTGAAATTCTTCAGGTAAATTAGAGAAAAATGGGATTACTTAATGCCAGTTCAAAGTATATATTTCTTAGGATGTTCACCAACAGACTGACAGGTAAGTGAAGAAACCTACAGCACATCTGTTATACCTACAGTCATCTTGGTTCTTCAGCAATTACTGAAGATCATATCCTGTCCCACATCCTGTGGGTGGGAAAAACATCAGCAGATGTAAATGTCTAGAGTAAGACCAATATGCTGTGAGTCAGAATAATTTTCTGAATTTCTTTTATTAAGATGACATAAGGATAGCAAGAATTTGGAATCTAAGCTTTATACTAGATGTGAACTCATGCCAGCTGACAAGTGGGAATTTGCTCCTTCACTCATCTGATTAATAATAAATAAAGGAAGCCAAAATTCTTTTGAAAAGTTTTCACTCCTGACATTTTCTTTCCTGCCATGTGCTTGGTTATACAAGGCAATATAGTTTAGATCAAGGCTGTCCAACGGATGGCTCTCAAGCTGCATGTGGTCCATTAGGGGCCTGCATTTAGCCCTCAGGTCCCTGTAGCAGGCTCTCCCACATCCATGAGGTACACTGGCACTGCCTGTGCAGCACGGGGAAGGATCCTGGTGGGGCCAGTGTGGAAGAAATGCCACCATGGGTGCCCCTCTCCAGAAACCTCTCCCTGTGTCAGCCTGAGAGGCTGCTGGTGAATTCCTCAGGGCGGGGATCTCCTCCCTGTCTGCATGACAAAGGCCTGGGAGGGGATGCTGTAGTCACCTGGGGAGGGAAGCGACCCGGCCCTGGACCCGTGCTCAGCTCAGGTGACCAAGG
>JAGPOW010001918.1:4053654-4079892 GCA_030014935.1 Caiman crocodilus | reverse complement strand
GTGCTGGTATTGGGTCTAGGACCCAGTGGACGAACAGGCCTGTGTTTTCCAAGGTGCACAGGGCCAGAAGTAAGTCCAGAGCCTTGGATGGTGGCAGCGAAAACCCCAGGCTAGCGGGTGTGCTCCAGGGAAGGGGTCGGCCGGATGCAAGGCACCCTAAGGGAGGCACTCGGAGCCTGGAAGGTGGTCGGGCGCAGGGAGGTGGACAGCTCAAAACAGGAGCGCCCCCTGCTGGCTCGCCACAGCCTGCCCCTATAGCATATGGCTGGCATGGTACAGCCTCCTGAAGAAGTTTGACAGCCTTGATAATAAATAGACAATACCGACTTCTCTGTCTCTAGCTTCCATGAGAGCCTAGCAGAGATGTAAAAATCTTATGAAGGGAAAATGTTCTTCGCTGTATTTGGAGTGAAAGTATACATCCTGAGGCAAAGTAGAGAGAGGTGACGACAGTCTTCATTAAGAAAGACTGAATTAAAATTGCAGAAACAAATAAGGAGCTGATTATAAATAAAACTGGTTTCAAAGAACTCTCCCCCCACCCCGTTCACTCAGACTACTTCCTGACAATACATTTAAATTAATTAAACGCAAGTCAAAAGTAACATCATTCTCCTCCAGGTTGTTGAGCAACCAAGAATTGATGACACTGTCAACTTGAAATTTCTAAAAATTAATAAAGTCTTTTCTGGATTAAATCTATTGTCGATGGGTAAATCTACACATGCTCTTAAATGTGCTTTAGCCTATTTTAATGTGCATTGAAAGCATCACTAAAAAAAGTGCTGTTTAGTTAATGCACATTAAGACAGGCCAGTGTACATTCTCCTAGTACCTCATAATGGAGGGTGCCTATGCACGAGTGCGGAGGTTGCTCCGACGCACTGGAATTCCAGCACATCTGAGCAGACTTGATTAACTGAATCTGCTGGAGTGTGGTAATTGCATCTTGGGTATCAATACCCCCACTCTTAAAAATGGCAGTGGAAGTTCTTGAACTAAACCTAATAGAATGACCTTTAGTTCAGGCACTCCCACAACCATTTTTAAGTTCAGGGGTGAGGCACAGTGGCACTTTATTTAGAGTGGCTCCAAGAGCTCTAATTAAAGCACCCCCCTCCACCACCCATGGAGCATGTGTAAAAGTGCACAGAGGTACTAGATTTAATGTTCATTAACTAAAGCGCATTAATGCACATATAGACATGCCTGTTAGTATTACTATATTACCTAGGAGACCTAGTCATGGATCAGTCATGGACCCACAATGACTTGCCCAAAGAGTCTACAATCTAAGCATGAAGGAAGATACAGATGGAAGGCATAATATAAAGGAGATAATGAGACACTTCTATTAACATGTCTTAGCATATCAGTAGCTCAGCCATTGTCAAGTTTTTTATGGGCATCAAGGTACACAGCAGAGTTTCAAGGAGGGAGCTGAAGGAGTACAAATTGGGTATCTCAAGGGGATTTTATAGGAAGCCCCTTACAAGAATAAGAGGCAGCCTGGGAGGAATCGGAAATGTGATTGCTTCATATCTAAACAAATGGATAATGGCAGCTAGAATCACAGGCTGACTGGGCAGATGGGTATCCACTTCTCCATATTAAATTAAATGATTGGTAACATGGGGATAGTTCATGAAAAGCCTTGATTATAAAGAAGAAAAATAGCTTCCATTTGATGTAACAGAGAAGGAGGATGGATGCAAAGAGAGAGAGGGATACATTAAAAAAAAAATACAGAAAGTGACCTGTACAACACTCTGGATGGATATGGGCCAAGTAAGATTGCATTTGTCAAGGCTAAAAATTCCCTGGACAAAAAAAGAGGATGTGGGGATAAGAACTGATGAGGAGGTGTTGGCAAGGGAAAAAATAAAACAAAACAGATTTTACCACATGAAAAATCTGGATTGGGAGCTATTTGCCAAATTTTTCACTTTTCATGTTTTTAGTGTAAACATCCTTTCCTCCCTCCTCACAGAGCTCCAAAGAAGCTCTAGAAGTATCAGTAACAGAATGAAATTTACACTGGATTAATCTCCATTTGATTTTCAAATTGTTAATAGGAGTTGAAAATCTTGATGTGCTGCCATCTTCTATAATAAACAGAATACAAACACGCTGAAAAAAATTAAATCAGACAAAACACACAGGGTAGTAAAGAGATTCCATCACCAAAGCCAAAATCACTATTAAGGAATGCAAATTAATAAAAGGTCCTCTTCCAAAAATGACAAATAATTATTAATGTTCTGCACCTGGGAATTTGCAAATAATCTTGTTGTTAAACCGAATAAACACCAGCCAGATTAACAATGCTTCCTAAACAACTATCTTAATATTAATTTTGAAGGCTGATTATCATTTTGAATAGAAAGAAGGGTACTCTTTACTAGTTAATCAGCTTTACTAGTTGCATGCTGTCAGCTTCTGAGTGTAATTAGTAGGCCATTAATAATTCCATGTGTAAAAAAACTTGTCAAAATGCACTTTTAATACTTAAAAGGAGCATATGAGGTAAATATAATGTCAGATTGGGGGTGTTAGCCAGTCTGAATGGGAAAGCTAACTTGAAGGGAAATAAATTGTTTTCTAAATTAACTGAACTAAAGACAATGCAGGCAAACTTTAGTCTGTACTATAAATGTCCCTGTTGGTATCAAAAGCAGTAACTGTGGTAGAGGTGATATCTTTTATTGGACCAACTAGATTGGTGTCAAGATTTTGGTGTCAAGGTCACATAGCCTAGCAAACAAAGGGAAATGGTTTTTAATTTTGTAGCCATTGAGGATTCTCCATGCTCTAGCCTGTAACAGAAAATGCAACAGAATCTATGGTAATTGCAATTAGAGAAAGGGATTCAGAAACTGCATAAAATGAATGCAAATTATACTCCATATACTGTAAGGGTATTACATGTTCCTTCTGCATATGGACTTCTCCATAAATACAATTATAATTACAATGATTTACTCGTATTTCTGTAAAATAATTAGCATGATTTATGGAAATATCCCCTGTACAATGTTCTTTAGAGCGTAAGTTGCCCCTGTTTGGTTCCTTTCTTCCAATACAGGCATTCTTTGTGGAACACTTGATACAGCTTGAGAAAGGATTTGCCTATAAATTTTAGCCTCCTATTATGCCATTTTTATATCACATTTTCATAGGCTTCAACCTTACTTATTGCAATGATATCTGTTATGAATGAGAAAGTCAACCATAAAAAGTTGACTTAGTTCTGAAGTCTATGCTCTTGAACTGCAAATATATCTTCCAACTCATTTTCAGTTATCTCAAGAACTATAAAGGGCAATAAGCATAATTACTTAATGTAAACTGTAAACATAAAAGTGGTATTGTAATCACTCACATTGAACATGGAAGAAGGAGCACAGGTTGCAAGTGTGGGGAGTTTCCAAGGGCTTTTATGATGTCAGTTTACCCGCAGATAGCTAAAATGCTAGCTACAATTGCAGCATCTCTTAATGAAGACTGAGTTCAGCTTAGCAAACAGTTTTCTCATTTTATTACTCAGCATACAGAACGTGAAACAGGATGACAGCAACCTGTCATGAGAAACCCACAGCAAGGCAGGAAGCAAAATTAAAAAGCAAATAAAACTGCACTTAGATCTGAACCAGAGACACGTTTCTAAATAACCCTGTAGACAAGGTTCTTTGGGCAAATGTGATATCTTTTATTAGATTCAGGCACAATCATAGAATCATACTACTGGAAGGGAACCTGAAGGATCAACAGGTCCAACCCCCTGCATGAAAAGGAAAAACATCTGGGGTCAGACAACCCCAGCCAAGTGACTATCCAGTCTTCTCTTAAAGATCTCTAGGCTAGATGATTGCACCACCTCTGGGGAAAGCTTGTATCATAGTTTGGACACCCTAGTGATAAAGAAGTTTTTCCTAATGTGCAGCCTGAAACTATCTTCCAGGAGTTTGTGGTGATTGTTTCTAGTTTTCCCCCAGGGTACCCTGGCGAGCAGTGAACAGTTGTTCACCGAGCCCCTGATGTACACCTCTGATATAGAGGTAAGCTGCAATCAGGTCCTCTCTCAGCCTTCTTTTCCTTAGGCTGAAGAGTCCAAGATCCCTCAACCTCTCCTCATGGCTTCCCATGCAAGTTCCTGATCATATGGGTGGCCCTTCTCTGGACCCTCTTGAGCTTTAGCACATCCTTGTTGAAGTTCAGTGCCCAGAGCTGGCTGCAATACTCCAGCTGCGGCTACACCAATGTTGAATGAAGTGAGAGAATCACTAATTTGGATTTACTGGAGATGCATCAATTGATGCTTGCCATAGTTTTATTGGTCCTAGTGGATACTGCGTCGCATTGTTGGCTCATTCATGCTGGGGTCTATTGTTACCCCCAGATCCCTTCCATTTATAGTGGTGATCAGGTTAGCGATGCCCAGCCTGTAGGTGAGCTGGGTGCTCTTCCTTCTCAGATGCATCATTTTGCCCTTCTCTAATATATTGAACCTCATCTAGTTCCATTCTGCCTAACATACCAGCCTGTCTAGGTCAGCTTGTATCTGCAGCCCATCTGTGGGTGTATCCGGACAACCCCATATCTTGGTGTCATCCATGAACTTGGCCAATGGGCTTTTCACCCCCTCATTCAGGTCACTGATAAAGATATTGAACAGCACTGGGCCAAGTACCAACTCCTGGGGTATGCCGCTGCCCACATCTCGCCAGGACAACACCGACCCATTCACTTGGCCTCTGTGTTTCCTACCCCACAACCAGTTTTGCACCCACTTGATGGTCCTGCAGTTGAACCCAATATCTTCCAGTTTTCTGATCAGTACCTCATGGGATACCAGGTCAAAACCTTACTGGAAGTTGAGGTATATGATGTCAACCACTTTTCTCTCATCCAGGTGACAAGTCACCTGATCATAGAAAGAAATGCAATTGGTCAGACAAGACCTGCCTGTGACAAAGTCATGCTGCCTGCCATTTAGGATCATGCCTTCTGCAAGTTTGTCACATATAGCTTCTTTGATGAATGTTTCTAGAATTTTCCCTGGAATAGAAGTTAAGCTAATCGGCCTGTAGCTTCCTGGGTCTTCATGCTTCCCCTTGTTGAAGATGGGCACAACATTGGCCCTCTCCCAGTCCTTTGGTATTTCTCCAGAGGCCCATGATTTTTCAGAAACCTTTGCCAGGGGCTCTGCGATTACGTTGGCAGCACTCTTGGGTGCAGTTCATCCAGTCCTGCTGATTTATTTATGTCTAATTTCTTTAATTGACCAGTTCTATGGCAATGATGGAAACAGTGTCAATCCCACCCTGCTCGTTCTGTGCCGTACCTGGCATGTTAGTCTTTCACAAAACCAAAGGGAACGAGGCAAAGTAGTCATTTAAGAGTTCTGTTTTTTCCCCACGTGTTAGTGACCAGGTATCCTAAGACATTGAGCAGGAGCTCTGCACTCCCATTAGTTTTCCTTTTACTCCCTATGAAGCTAAAGAAGGACTTCTTGTTGTCCTTTATTCTTGTAGCTAGTTCCTGCCTTAGCTTGCCGAATCTGTTTTCTACAAGTGCAGGCCATTGTCAAGTAGTCTTCCTTAGAGGCTGTCCCAAACTTCCATTGGTTGTGCATCTCTTTCTTTTTCTGTAGGAGGACTGCAACTATCCTGCTTAGCCAAGAGGTTTTTTTGACCCTTCTGCTACTTTTTCTCCATAAGGGAATGGATTTTCTCTAAGACTTAAGGATTGTATCCTTAAGGAACAACTACTCTTCTTGTGTTCCCTTTATCTGTGGTCCTTGGTCTCTGAGGGCATTCTCTACTAGTGACCAGAGCTTATTAACATTTGCATTTTTGAAGTCTAAGACTTTGAGCTTGGTATCTGTTTTGTCAGCCTTGTGACAGACTGAGAATATAAAGATTTAATGGTCACTATCACCTAGAGTGCCCTCTATGTTTAAGTTGGTCACCAAGTCACCTGCTTTGGCCATGACCAGGTCAAGAACTGCATTGCCTCCAGCTGGCCTGTGCACCTTCCGAGTCAAAAAAGCTCTTTGGTGCCAGTCATGAAGGATCATGATCAATCTGAGCTGGCTGAGCATTCCTCCCAGGAGATGTCTAAGTAGTTAAAGTCACCCATGACAACCAGGTCCTATGCACGTGGCCTCCATTAGTTCACGGGCAAATGCTAGATTAAGTTCCCCCCCTTGGTTAGTCATCCTGTAGTATACATATACAGTCAGGTCTCTTTCACCATGCCTCCCTCAGAGCTTGACTCAGTTTCAAACTGTTCTTCTTTGGGGCTAACATTGGCCTGTGGGGAGATGTATTGCTCCTTCACATAGAGGGCAACACCCCCACATCTCTTCCCTATCCAATCCCTTCTGTGAAGGATGTAGCCCTTTATGGCTAGGCTCCAGTCATGAGAGGAGTCCCACCAGGTCTCCATGATCCCTACTAGATCGTAGTACCCAGCAGAAAGCAGGACTAGTTTCTCCTTCTTTTTCCCCATGCTTCTGGCATTGGTGTACAGGCACCTAAATCCTTCTACTGAAGTCACTGGCCACCTGTTACATTGAAGAAGAGCTGTTTTCTCAGCTCCTGTAAGAGTGGCTTGCTTGGTTTCATTGTCGACGGAGCTTGCTTGTATACTGGTCCCTTGGTAAGCTCCAGGTAGCATTTCTCCATCCCTCTGTGATCTTAGTTTAAGCCCTAAGAAATCAGCCATCCTGGCCAAGAAAAGGGACTTAGCTTTCCATGTGAGGTGGATGCTGTCTCTCCCCAGGAGTCCTCTGTCCTTGAAGTGGGCACCACGGTCGTAGAAGACAAAGCCTTCTTTGGGGCGTGAGTATGGGAGGTCTGCTGTCTCCCTGGGGCACAGACCACTGTCGGAGACGCTAGTTCACCTCATCAATGCATTCTCGCCTCCTTGGACTGTGGCCTGAAACAAGGAGCACAGAGGAAAAGACTACCTGAGCCCTCAATCATTTAAACCCAGCTCCCAGGGCCTTGTAGTCACTCATGATGCAGTCTGGATTGCTCCTGGCTGTGTCATTTGTTTCCATATGGATAAGGAGCATGGGGTAGTAATCTGTGGGCTGGACAAGCCTAGGGATCCTTTCTGTGACATCACGGATCTGTGCCTCAGGGAGACAGCAGACCTCCCATACTGTGGGATCCAGGAGGCAGATGTCTCCCTCTGTTCCTCTCAGCAGGGAGCTGCCTACTATGATTACCCCATGTCTTCTCCTATGGTTTCCCTGTTGCCTCACAACCTGCCTGGTGGTAGTTGTGGGTGTGGCCTCCATTGCTGCACTCTCTGTTGCTGCATTCACTCCCAGCAATGCCATGGCCTTAAATTGGTTCCCCAGCTGCACTGGAGGAGTTGTTCCAGCAATGCGGGGTCTAATTCTGCATCATCTAGAACTAGGTGACTGTCTTCCATATGTCTGTGTCAGGTCCCCTTTGTGCTGCCATCCCACCATTGCAGCGATCATGCAAAGAGTGGAATCATCATCAATCTCATCCTCAGTGGCTCTGATCCCACACAGACTGCTAACCTCTGCCTGGACTTCCCTCACCTGCCCCACCAGGTCCTCAATCCAGGCACGCGTGGGACAGGTGAGGGGACTCCTGGCCATCCTACTCCCCCAAGGCCCTCAAGGACCTACCAGGCAACACCTGCAGGCAGGGGGCCCCGAGTGCCACTGACCCACCTAAAAGCTCCATGTGGGTGGAAGCCTCAGAGGAGCCTCGGGCAGAAGGCAGCAGTGGGGCAGGGTCCCTGGCTACACTCTGAGTCACCATGCACATTAAGACTCCCTCCTGTGCACTCACGTAAAGACTTTGGAGACTGTCCAAAGCTACTGACTCTGATGTGTGGAGTCTCAAGCCCTTCCTGCTCTCTCCCCTGTGTGAACTCCCATAAGAGGGGAGGAAAACCCCTTCTCAATTCCCTACAGCCAGCCTGACTGGCCTGGCTTCTCCTCCCTCTTCCCCTCTGTCATGCCTGGCTTGCCTTGATTCATCTGTTGGCTCCTTGCTCACTGCTCTGCTTAGTGTGGTCCGGGGGAGGCGAGGGCTCATGTGTGCTGACAGACATGTATCTTCTTCAGCATCCAAGCCCAACTGGTGGGGATTTGAACAAACATCATTCTTCAAGTAATGGGGAGAGTCTGTTGCCTGAAGAAGGGTGTTTGTGCCTGAAAGCTTGCAAAGAACATTGTTTCCATCTATTTTTCTTGGTCTAATAAAAGATATCACATCTACCCAAAGAACCTTTTTTCTCAACGTCCTTAGACCAACAGAGCTATAAACAACAACTCTAAACAGAAAGTACAGCTGAAATGTCCAGGGAAAGGACCAAAGCAATAACAGGCACTGGCGAAGAACAAATACATAGGCTCCAGCAACAGGAACCAAAACAGACTCGAGCTGACCAAGAATGCAAGTGTCACAATATCAGTGCATATAGTATGGCAAACAAAATAAAGGGCAGGAAGAAAATGTGCCCAACTTATGGCAAGGGGGAAAGAGGTGTGTAGAGCAGTGCTTCTTTTTGTCCCAGCTACCACAGATTAAGGTCCTAAAGGCCACCAAAATAAAAAGGTATCTGCTCACAGTGTCATTAGGGTGGTGGTGAGTGGGGCACCAGCCCAGGGTGCTGTCTTAAATTAATTTATGTGTAACTTCTGTCCTTAGCCTAAGTGATCGGAAACTGGTTTAAACATGTAACATAACAGAATTTCAGTGCACATAAACCAGTTTCAAAACAGCTAAAACTGGTTTAAGATAAACCTGTTTGAATGTAACATCGGAATAAATGATTTGAATCAACTCGTTTATGAAACTTATGTCCCAGACATAAGTTTTCCAGCCGTGGGGGAGGGGGAAAGACTTCTCTAGCACCCCCTTGCTTCTGGCCTGAGCCACTGCAAATATGTGGGTGCATTTTCTGAATAAAAAATGAATGTCTGTACAGTTATTTCTCAGTTTAATTTTGGCAGCTTTAACTAATCTGCAAAGACTGAATTGATTTAGCCTTGGGCTTTTTGACTGTCTGTATGTAGCTAAAAGGAAAGCCAGAACTGAATCCCACCCCCTCCGAATCTTTGCAATGGCAGAAATAGCTCTGCCATGCTTGGCCACAGAAGCCAGAAAGCCCCATACCAAGTAGTGTAGCCAGGGGGTAGGGAGATGAGAGGAAAGGTACGTCTCTCTCCATGGAATCTTTACTGTAGCAGGCACAGCCCTGCACTCAGCAGTGTATTTGGGTAGGGAGGGGGAGTGCATGGGGCACCAGAGGAGCCCATAGTACAGGGCTCTTGCTGCTGCTGGGCAGCAAGCCTGTCCCCCAGCAGCAGCCGCCTGAGCCCACACTACTACAGCAGTAGCAGCTGCCACTTGAGTGCAGAGAGAAGGGATGCATAAGAATCTTGTCTGCTTCTCTCACCCCCAACCCTGTTCTCTAATGATTTGCATAATCACCTCCCCTCCTCACACACCCTGGACATTGAAGAAGCTCACTGCACTGCTGGTATCTGCAATGTGAGCTAAGCAATTCCAGAACCCTCAACATATTTGCATGCTAACAAAGACAGCTGCCAGCCAGCCAACCATCCTGTTTGCCATTGTGCTTGTAGATCAACCGCTATTTTGATTCCAGCTGAATTGCAGAACTAGCTTCAGTATAATCCCAGAAGAAATCTTGAGCATTTCAATTTTATAGAGAGAGTACCAGTGCCTAATTGTGTACAATAAAATCATTTGGAGGCAGACAGACAAATGCTGGCTGTCAATAAGAAATCCATGGCTCAATAGATGTTACTGCTCGAGTGTTATAGATGTTGATGCATAAGAAGTCTGTAGGGTAACAAGGCAGTGGAAACTGTGAATCTGTTTGCAGAATATTCTGAACATGAAAGAGTAGTACAGCAGTGAGCATAGACTATGTCCAGGATTATAGCAGAATGCAAAGATATATTTCATGGATACCTAGAGGGCAACATGCAAACTCCAACCAGCTAAAGAGACTGTTGAACAGACAGAGCATTGGCAGAGCCCAGAAAGTAGTCAATTACATTCGCAGAAACCAGCACAGAGTACATCAGAAGCTAAGTCATGGTGAGAAAGTCTTCAGACAAATGGAGCATCTGCATTGATCTTAAATCACTGAACAAAGCATTAATAAGAAATCACTGCCCGTTACAAACAGCTGAGGACATAATACCCGATTTACCCAAAGCAGAAATGGGTTCCTAGTAAGCTAGATAGTGCTTGCCACTCCTTGGTCTAGTGCCCTAACTGCAAGGCTATTTGGCTAAAGTATGGGAGGACCCTTCTAAGTTTCCTTTTTCCCTCCTCTTTATCACAGATTTTTGCCTAGTTTCAACTTCAGGATTTACCCAGTCTTTGCTGTGTACCCACCAAAACAGAGCACAGCTTTATAGAGCATGTTCATTGGATGCATGCACGCTCACATGACCAGAACTAAACACTAAACTGTGTGTAAGTGCCAAAAACTGGTAGCACAGCTGCATGTGTACCAGTTAGGCAGGTAAAGTGAAGCAAGACTTAACTCTTGTCCTTCCGAAAAATCTCAGTAGGCACCCATCTGCATCTTCAGATACTAAATATCTTTAAACGTCTGGTTCTCTGTCCTTCAGCCACAAGATCATTTTTGCCCTTTAAATAAATAATTAAAGCCAAATAAAAGAACCCAGGAGATTTTGCCATCCAATACCAACATTTACAATCCCAACTAACAGATAATGCTACTTCTCTCATTTTTGTCTACTAGCAGAGCATAGATAAAAGGAAAGACATCACTGATCTGACTTTTCCCATGAGAAGTTTGTAGAGTAAGTTGTTTCTCTCTACGTTGTACAAAACTTTTCTCCAGATAACTATTGTTTGTTTCTTTTCTACTCTGCTGCCTACTCTATTGTCCAATTTTGAACATATTGTCAAATTTTTAATATTTTTCCTTTGCCAATATTGCCATCATTTAATAAACTATTACTCAGAATTATGTTTTCCCATATGGTATTGTTATTCTACCATTAAGACAATATAGGGGGTAGACAGATATAACAATTAAAACATTTCAGATGTCTTTGAAACGTTTCAACGTGCATACAAAAAAGCCCTTTGAAACATTGTAAGAATGGGTGAAGCACTCCAAAATAGAGCCTCTAAAGGGAAGTGCTATTTTGGAGTGCTTCACTTCTTGTTTGTATCTGGCTGGAGAAAGTGGCACCATAGCTCTTCCAGAATCTACAGTGTTCTGTCCTCCACCTACCCCTATCATGAGGGGTGGAAGGGAAGGGAAGGCAAGCTGGGTGGATAGCTAGTACTTCAGCCCTAATGACTTCTTCATTGGAGGGAGAAGAGTGGTCCTGGGGACGTGGGGCTGGAGTCCCTGTGGTGGGAGCCTCACACCACTGTCACAGACCTATGGTGACCACTGCTGGGGTTCCTGGGACTCTCCATGAAAAGATCACTCTCTGCCCTGGGGACACTTTTCAGATGGGGACAATCCCTGCATGCTGCTGCTTTGGTTCTTCCATCAGGGTTTTTCTATTAACTGTTTACAAAGATTTACAGGCCCTGGATTTTTTCAATGTATTACACCATAAGATAAATTACAGAATGTACATGCCTTGACAAATGTATTGTAACAAATGCAAATATTTGGCTTTGGTAAACTAGGAATTATCAGCTTTTTTTTGTTTTTTTTTACCCAGATTTTAAGTCTTTGACCTTTCTCTGATGCAGATGTGTATCAGAGCTAGCCCCAGTTTGCTCTTGTGTGGGTATGAATTATTCATTATCTTATACAGGATACAGACTAGCATGGGGAATGTTCTCCTTTTTTCTAGCAGGGGTGTTTACTACAATAATGTAGTATTCGTTTTCCTGGTGTGGATTCTTTCTCGACTTATGTCAAAATGTTACAATACCATGAATACATTCAGCATTACTGGTTCATTGCAGCCACATGCAACAATGACCTATAACACTGGACAAGAAACAAACACAATTGCATTAATTCCTGTCCAAAGTTCTGTAATTAGGAAACACTATTTTCTGGGAAGGTATCAGCACTAGAGAAGCTTGGGTGGTATAGAGGTGCACTAGAATAAACAACTTAAGTAGCAATGTGATGAAACAGCTAATATTTATGGCATGCCAAGTGGTTGGAGCAGATACAGCATCAGGAAATCTGGCTTATCTTTTCTGTTCTCTAACTGAATGGTTTATGAGACTATTGGCAAACTGGTTTGCACCTGATTCAAACTATTATTAGCTTCAGTGGCATGTAATCTTTCCCTTCTGCAAAATGGGGATTATATTTACCCAAAGGACTTTTTGATTCACACATGCAGGATATATAAATGGAAATTATTCTTTTTAGGATTAGGACTTGCACAAACCTCAGTTACGGGAGGGAGTGTCTATGACAACTCTGGCTTCTGTGTTTGCACGTGTTTAATGCCACTCTGAGTTCTGAGAATAGAAAACTAAATTACTAACTGCAAGGGGGCAGGCTTACCTGCTTCTCTTCACCATGTTGGAATCACAGGGACTTGTATCTAAGCTTCTGTCCCTCTCACTTGCCACATTTTGATGTCGTTATTCTTTGGGAGTATAGATGGTCTTTTGGGCGATGATCATACAGACAAGGTCAGTCTTCCACAGGGCTCTACCACTCCTACACCCTGTCCCTTTCCACTTGGGTGACAAATCATCTTTTTCTGCTGGTACCACATGCAAGTCGCTGGTTCTCAGGTTCTTTCTGGCCCTCTGGCTCTGAACTTCGTGAGAGGTTGATGACTGTGTTCTGTAGATGGGCCTCTTTACCTTATGTGTTTAAACACAGATTACTGTAATCTTCTTTCTCTCCAGGATCAGTGGATCCCTGGGAGATGGAATCTTTGTTTGCTAGTCCCAGAGGTTCACACTCAGGAACCTCACTGATTCTCACCTGTTGACTCCCTGATTTAATTAATTTAAACTCAGGTGTGTAGGGGATCAGCTTTTCCCTCTAAATGTTTCTGTAGCCTAGGATTATGAAGTTACACAATAAAAGAAATAAACTTCTGAGCCTGTTCTAGCCTCCATCTCTGCTATTAGTAGCTGCCCCAAGCCTGTGGGCTCTTCTGCATCCCGCCGGGTGCATTTTTCCCTGGCATAGTCCCTCCCATAGGGGTCTAGCAGGGTCCACTTCCCAGCCCTTGCTATACTAAGCTTTCCCTATTTTTGGGAAGCCATTCAGAAAACTGGGCCCAAGTTTTAGGTCTGTAATAAAAAGATAAATCTAACCTGTTTTAACGACTTATCATGAAAACTTTATACAATTGTACTTAACTAACACAATTCAAAATGGTCAGAAGGATGAGTATAGAAGTGATTTTTTCATTTTAAAATAGAGTATATCTTTAACTGTTTGGCTAATTCATTTACCTATTCCTTTTTGTAATTTTAGATAGATGGATAGATAGATAGATAGATAGATATGTGTGCGAGAGTGTGCACATATATTTACATTATATTATATATTGTCTTTATATAAGCCATGTGTGTAATCATGTCTGTCAGGGTTGAAGGAAGAGTTTCCATGGGGAATTAAGGTGAACTTAAGAATTAAGGAGAATCCAGACAGCATGGGTCAACGCTTGCTTTGGGAAAAATCAGCTGTACAAAATGTTAACACTGTTCCTGTTGTGATGGGCTAGCTGGAAGTGACTTAGTCCAGGGGTTTTGAAAGGGCAAAAGGTGACTGGAGGACTTGGGATTCCCTTTCCTCACCAATCAGGCCCTAGAGACTCACCCTCTGTGTCCCCTGATTGGCCCCTTGTGTTACCTGGAAGGGGATAAAAGGGGCAGTGTGGCTGACTCAGGCGAGACCAGCGAGAAACCACAAGGAAACAGGTTCAAAGATCTGGCAAGAGCTGGACCAGTGGGGTGGGAGCAGTTGCCCCAGAAGAGCCTGAAGGAGTGGGGCCTGCAGGCAGCTGTTGGACCTCAGCAGCATGGCATGCAGCTGGCAGGAGAGGCTCCCCGCTTGGCTCCAGGATTGCCTACAAGAGGCTGTGGCCAGCAGGAGAGGCTCCCCAGCTCCAGCAAGGATCTGAGCAGTGACTTGAAAGGTTCCCAGCTCTGCTTCCAGCTCCTCCAATAAGAGGCCAGGCAGCTCAACATGAAGCCAGGCCTCTGGGAGAGGTCAAGACCCCTAGCAGCTTGGAGCAATACCAGCACTGGTGGTTGTGTGGTAGAGTTTCTGCCTACCATGTGGGAGATCTGAGTTCAAGTCACTTGGGGTGAGTGAGCCAACAGGGAGAAGTTCTTCTTACAGTGGAAAGGGGCCATTGTGTTTTCTCCCCCTCCAGGTACCTAGGACCTATATTCCTTGTCATTTGATATTTTGTGCCTTTTATATTTCACCAACCAGTATGGTTTGTTCTGCTGTTTGTGTTTTATACTTTGGTTAACCCTGTCTTTTGTCAGCTGGATGAATATATCTATGATTGTAAATGTCTAACCTTTGTCGAACCCTGCCCCCTTGGGGCATTGTAATGTCTCCTTTACCCCCTGGTTTATACAGGTTATGTTCCCGGTATTGTTCTCTCATTAAAAGGTACATGTTTAAGTCCCCATTAGTGGTCTGGCTCTGCTCTATAGGGAGAGGAGAGTCCCTACACCTCCCACAGCACTTGTGTACCTGCTTTGATCCCTTCAGTTGGAAAAGGTGTACCTCAGGGTTACACTGTTATCAGCTTGCATGACTCTTGCTTCACATTCCAATCTTTGTCAAGTGCATTGAGCAATGCATCTCCTCAATACCTAATTTCAGCTAATTTAATATGCCTTCTAATTCTTAGGCAGCTACCATCTCAGGAAAGCTTGGCAGAGACTCTAGGTACAGCTACCCTATTCATATAAGAACACTAACACTGCATGCGCCAGTTATATGAGAGCACAAAAATGGGTGTACACTTCAAACATCCCAGCTTCTCCATCTCTAACAAGATACACTTTGTAAATCTATCTTGCCATGGCAGGAACTATGTTCCTCTGCTCCCATTCTCACTTATCGCTCATCTGTTCTTCTTTTGCATCTCCCCCATAGTCCTTACACTGCTGCCCACTCTGAACAGATTCTAGACCAGATGCTCCTGCCCTATGCCCTCCCAGATCAGTGGCAGGAGCAGTGGCAAGAGCCGCTGAACAAGCCACCACATGGGCAGCTCCTAAACAAGCCACCCCATCCCCACCCTGGGCAGTGCTTGCCCCAGCTCAGGTCCCAGCTCCAATCGTTCCCTCACTGTGGGGGCATTTATCTGCCCCACCAAGCTCCTTCCCTCCCATCTCTGCCCACCACAACAGACTTACCAGCTGGAGGGAGCTGTGTCCAGCGTCCTCAAAGATTGATGCTTGTTTAGTTTATAGCCAAATCTCCAAATCGGTGCCAGATATTTCCCAAATCAGTTCAGAGGCTTCCAATTCAATTCGGAGCTTTTAATGGGTCTCCTGATTGATTTGGCTTCGGAGATTCAGCCACCAAATTGAGCTGAATCTCCTCCGATTTGAATCAGCTACCGAAGCTTCATGCAGCTCTACTGCTTACTGCTATCACTACTCACCCCTAGTCTTCTTTGTGTCCCTGGCTGTTTTGCTTCCCAGTGTCTTGTGTTTCCCATAACTTTATGTCCCCATTCCTGCCACTCTCCTCCCCCTTTGGTTTTAATCTCTCAGAGTCCAAGCTTCAGTCAGAGCCAGTCAAGCAGTTGTCTTTGATATCTGTAGGTAGCCACAAAGGGTGGCAGTGATTATTTTGCCTGCAGCATTAGACTATATTGAGGTATTGGTTTTCCTCCAACTCATGCTTTTCCAATGTTTCAGACTGCCCAAAGTCAGTAGGAGTGTGCTTATTGGTGCACAGAACATTCCCTGAAATTTTGGAATTACTGGAACGTGGCATTTCAAAGTTATTGTTTTACAGACAAACTGAGAAATGTTATTAAGGTAAGTGTTAGACTTGGCTTCTTTCATTCAAAGTAAATGAAGACATACTATGAATGAATTTGTTATGTGGATGTACATTTTGATCCTAAATTAACTCAATTGATGAGATGCACCTTTGGCTAGGATTTTAAAAAGGAGCTCAAGACACTTATCTCTTTCAAAATATCAATGAGTGCCTATGTCACTTAAGCATCCTATACCAGGCATCTCAGGAATATCAGTCTAAGCACCTCAACCCAATAGTCTGAAATTGTTTTTTATTGACACTACTGAAAATGTTAGACTGAACTAGAATAAGAGTTCAGGAAGCCATCATTCTACACAATCAATGTGACTGGTGGCATCTTTTAACATTTTGATTCTATCTGAATGAAAAACACATTTTACAAAACGCTTTGAGTGGACTGATTAATGCTGTGTAGTTCAGTTTAAAAACACATAAATAACAAACAAAAAAAAATTAAAGTTACTATATAACCACACTGCCAAAAAAACCCCACCTCTTTGGATGTATCATTATCATTGTGTTCATTGCTAACCATTTTAGGAAACATGTCCAGATGTTACTTATTCTGTTATAACAGAATATCCATAATATCTTTAACATTACATGGCCAGTGCTCCAGGGTGGAAATATATGAGATGCATTCAGTATGAGATTGCACACCAAACAGAATGGAAAATTAATTATGAAGTACAGTAGATGATGATAATAATGGAAAAGAGTAAGAGGTATAAGGAAATCTATTTACTCATATTGAAGGGTTTAGTTTTTTAATTAAGCAAATTATAGAAAAGATTTGCATTTCTATGTTTCTAATTGAAACAGAACCAGTGATGGAAAGAGTGCTAGGGGCTGACATTATCTTTGTGCAAATGTTTTCACATGGATACCACGTGAAGAATTGCAGCAATACAGAAGAAACCCCACTATGAATTGTACACCACTGGTTATGACATATCATCCCTCCCTGGAACCTATACAGAAATTCCTCAAACAATTGCAATCATGCTAGAAGGAGACCCGGTTCTCAAAGAGGTTTTCCCAGAACCACCCATTCTATCCAAGCACCGAACCTCACCAAACTCATCACCAGAAGCAAAATTCCTATGTTCCAGGTAAACCCTCCACTTTTTATTAACTATTTTCATTCCCTGCTCCCCACCCCCCATTCTCCCATCCTTTGACTACAGCTACACAAATTCTCCCTTCTTTCCCCCCCCCCCCCCCAACCTACTGACCACCACCTCAAGTTATATTTTCACTGACTGGCTTTTTTGTATATGTACTGGTCTCTGGCTGCTTTACCACTATATATCCAGGAAGAGCACGGTCCATCTGCAGATGCTTCCATAGCCTGATGAAGGGTGTTTGTGCCCAAAAGCTTGCCAAGAATAATTTTTTCAACTATTTGAGCTGGTTTGATATAGGATATTGGATTGATCCAATGAACCTGGTCTGCCTGTTTTCATAAGACACTGGTAAATTGGTCTTTCTACATTGATGTAGCTCCGTAATGGCTTATCTGCACTAGAAAGTTGTGCTTGAACTACACTGGTTGCAATAGTAGGGAGGCAGTTATACTAGTATACAAGTGCTTTCCAAGCCCAAGGTCCATGCTGAGCCTACATAGCTCAGACTAGCAAGGTTAAGATCCTTCGGTATCTTGCCAACAGCACTCAAGAGTGGTATGTCCAGCATTGCATTCAGCTGCCTTTGGTTCAGCCGCCTGTTCGCTATGTAGTCACTCATTGCTGGGTCAATGCAGGAGTTCAGCTTGAGACTTAAATTCATCCTTCTGGACCCTTGGCAAAACGCCTTAATTGGTCTGCTACTATTCCCCATAAAGTTGCCTTATAGCAGTATAGTTATTCTCATTGGGGATGGGGAATAACCATACTAGTACACCACTATAACTGTCCATAGTAGGATTCTTATCACTATAACTAGTTTGGAAAAAGTAAATAAATTACATCCCTAAACAAGATAATTGCACTGGTAGAATTCAAGTGTAGACTAACTCTGAGAGTAAGTGGGCATGGATGATGTAGATCTATGTTTCTGATACTAAATCATATCATAAACTGTTGCTGTTGTAACAAAAATATGACAAGCTATTTTGCAGAAATTACAGATTTGTCAGAATGCGACAGGCCAGGCCAAAAATGCTTATAATGTGGCCCCATAAAGTACAATGGGGGTTGGGACAGAACACAAAGCCAAAGCAATGGTTGTATGTTGGCATAAATAACTTTAAAATAGGGATTGTTTATATGCTATCTAATGTGGCCATCATTTTGAGAAATGGTGGGGCATGAAATATTCAGGAAGCAGAAAATGACTAAATGAATGTATTGGGTATTAAAAGGCAAAATGGAGTGGAAGCCGTGACTAACATGGCAGCTATAAAGCAGTACCTAGCTCTAATACATTTAAATATTTTTTGTAAAATTGTATAATAAGACTTAACACAATACTTACCAGAAATTGTTTCCTTCCACATTTGGGTCTCCATTTGTGATTCGTGTGGACTTTCCGGCTGTGATTTGGTGGGCTCCTGGATCTTCAGGATGGCTTTTGACTTAGGATTCGTTGGATCAATCGTCCTTGATTGCAGTATCAATCTGTCTCCAGCCTCCATCTAAGTTGCTTTGTGTAGCCATGATCATATCTGCAAAATGTGATATGATCACATGGTTTGGGGGCATGGTCTCTAATAATCATATTGTTAATTTCCTCCTTTTAACTGCAGACAATGCAGGACTCCAGAAAACCAACCATTGTCTATAACTCAGCCAGAGCTTCCTTCCCTCATTGTGGTTCCTGCCTGGGTTCCGGCTGAGCCTCCCTCCTCACATTTTTCAGAGAGCTGCTTGTATACCTAACACATTGCAGTGGACAAAATTTAGATGAGTTCATGAATGTTTGTCTTTCCACAAAGGCAATACAGTGAGTACAGGAATACTCACTGTACAATGAGTATTCAATGCAAATGAGTACAGGACCTCAAGCCACTGAAGAACAAGGCATGGCTATTCATATATATGGGGAATGGACTTGGCTGAGGTTGGATTAGCAGAGGAAGACATTTGTTTACACACCAGCATTCCCTCAGTGAGATTGCATTTGGTCCAGATAACCTTGGAGTAGAGAACATATTAGGAAACAGACTGGCAATGCAGCTAGACAGCAGAGGAGGAAGAGATAACTGGAGGAAGACCAGGTAGATGTGCAACAGTTGACTTCTGATGATGGTGCATCCATTTCTATTCTGTTGTGAGTAAACAAAACACACCCAGTATGCCAATAAACCTGATTCCAAAATGAATTTAATAATGTACATTAAAATCTCAGCCCATTCACGAGAAGATTTTTTTTCTGTTTACAGACTTTTTAAAATGCACTTTAAAAACAAAATAACACATTTAACACACAGCAAATTTCAAATGCAGCCAAGTCCTAAGAGAGACAGCAATACTTTGGTTACAGAGTTATTATCCAGGGAGAAGTTAAACTGAGGCAAAAAATATTTCTGTATCTTCCACAAATCATATATTTAGGATTCTTTTATAAAATTATGGTATTTTAATGTACTAGAGAACTGACATTCTGATTAAGTTTACATGCTATTGGAGACTATGAAATTTCTATTTCATTTTACCAATTTCAGGTACCTAAAACTTCTAATTTAGAGGCACTTCATGAAAACAGAAACATGGCTACAAGGCTTTTTAATAATCTATTTCATTTCATTAGAATCTATTTTTTAAAATGAAAAGTCTAGTGCAATTAAAATCTGCCATAAAAATGTAAAAATGTTCAAAATTCAAGCATTTCAAATAGCACTGGGGACATCTTGCCCTATTTTATTTTAAATTCATCATGACAGAAGATTTTGAATGTACCAAGTATAAGTTCATTATTTACAATGTGTTAGGAGATGCATTTGAAAAATGAAATAATTAAACATTGTGTTCTGACTTTGCATAACCTTAACATCTTCCCTTTGCCTAGCAACCACATTATATTCAATTAAATGCAAGTTTACAATAATTGGTACACCAATATATGTTTATATATTGGAATTTGCAGATGCTATCTTGTTGCTATTCTAATATTTCACCTGCATTAATGCTTTATTGCTGACCGGAAAAAGAAGGAAGTTGTCATTAATAGTAACAGGTGCAAGGCACCACAATAAAAGGTGTTAGTAGAAAGGGCAGGAATCACTGAACAATCATGGATAAAACAAAATGAAAAATGAATTACTTTATATGGTAGGGCCAGAAAATGTCAAAATACACTGAAAGATTCAGAGAAGAAAGAACAAGCAGAAGCACACAAATTTAACCACAAAAAAACGGCCTTCCCGAGAGAGAAACTATCATCTTTATAAAATGTGAATAGAATGTTAAAATGTTAAGATACCATCACAAAAAAACATGAAATATACTAAAACATGCATTCACATTATTGATCCAGCATTTAATTCAAGGTATTTATAAAATGCTTCATTTTTTTACTTTTATTATTAACTTCTTTCTCCTAAAGGAAAAGTTAATTGCTTCCCTTCAAGTTTAGAACAATTTTGTAATAGGAATTGAATATTGCAAATAAGTCAAATTATGGCTCTCAGTCCACCTGAATTATTTTAGATTGGGGTAAGGAGAGGAAAGAGCAAGTTTTTTTCCTTTCTCAGCATATCAATGCAGAAAAAAGTCATAAGGAAGCCACATGTGTTCCACTACAGGTGGGCCCCAGCATGGTGGCTGAAAGTACTAGGCAACAACACGACTGCAAGCTTGCCCTCCTATACACCAGTTAATGATAAACATGTAGACATACTGCATTTGTAGTACAGCTGTAGAAAGCACTGCTTCAAGTGACATTCCTCATGGAGGGATTCTGCCTTATATAGGCAAAAGGACAGAGCCTTCATCATAAGAGGAATGGGACTGTATCTACTGACTTGAATGGGAGAAGAACCGAGCCACTTGATTATTACAAAATTGCTCACACATGTACCCTGACCACTCATAGGCTTTTTAGAGTCTGTGGTCCACAATTCACAGTAACGTCAACCACAAGGTTTAAAAAAAGCTTGAGTTATACGAGTATGGCCAAGAATCATGGTTGCTGTTGTGGGATTTTTGTTGGTGTAGGGTTGGTTTGTTTTGTGAAATATGAGAGAGTAAAATCCATATTATCCAGCATTCTACTAGCCAGAATACTCTATTAACTGACACTGCGCCACCACCATCCACCACCCTGTGCTGCCGCCTCTGCCGCTGCGTGCAAGCCTCATGCAACCACACCTCACTGCTGCCACTATTCACCACCCTGTGCAGCCACTGCTGACACATGCACGTCACGTGCAACCACCCTGCACCGCTGCTGCCGCCACGTGCAAGCCCCGCCACAGGTATTTGTAGAGATCTGGAATTTTTACATACTGCCACCCAGCATTCCCCACTCATGCCGGATAACAGACATTTTACTGTATTGTTCTTTTTGGTCTCTCTTGATTTTTTAGCTCCCCTTCTTGACTCCAATGAATCCAATGAAATTCAGGGTTGCTCACCCCACAAATTTTGAATAACGTGCTGTTGGCTGAGAGTGCAGAAGCTCTGATATCTAGCTTTCTTTACTCAAACATGAATTTGTCCCTTCAGCCTATAAAATAATCCCACGTTAGTTTCTATTGGAACAGTACCAGAGAGTCTGAGGAGAAAGGAAGACAACTCCACCTACTTCTGGCAGCTGTCCTGATGAGATGCCCTTTCTTAGGAGGCAGGCAAGTGGAGGAAGGAGTCAATCAAAAAAGGTTGATCTCGGGCATGGTTGGAATGTCAGGAAGATTTTGTTTCTCTGGTGATTTCCAGACTGACTCTAACTTTAGCCAAAAAAACCATGACAGCTGGCAACACTGAACCTACCATAGATTTCTGCTGCTTGTATTATTGCTTTTGTCAATGACAAATTCCAGTGATATAAAAAGCAAGAGGAAAGTTACTTTGCCTGTACAGATAATATAATCAGAAGCAATAAGTTTAGGATAATAAACGACATTTCACTACACAAGTTTTAATTAAAAAGAAAAAAGACACCTTTCAGAAAACTATTTCTTTAAAGCAGATAAGCAGGATAACTAGGGTGTTTATCAAACCCTCATTTTTCCTTTCATACTTGAAGTATTTGGGAAATCTAACTACATGTTAATCCCAAGCCATAAAGATTTATGTATATTTGATTTATAGCAGTATGAATAAAGATTACAATGGTCTCATTACATTTTCCTGTTTCACAGCAAATTATGTTATGAATTCCTCTTCCTCTTTAATCTGAAGCTCTCTTTTACAGTTTCAATAGAAGCATTATTCAAAGAATCACTAATCCGTGGTATGTTATCAGCTTTACTGCAGGCAGCTCCCTACACAGCACCACAGTTTTAGTATTGCTGGTATTTGAAAAATAGCTGTGAATACACACATGCTAAACTTTGTGTGCAACTAGTCCCAATGAAGGCTTCATAATTCCTTCTATATATAAATGGCTGCTGACACTCATGACTGATTATTTCTTTCATAATATTTACTGTTTTTCCTCAGAATCCCAATTATTATAGTAATTTTAAAACAGAAATTTCTATCTAGATTAAAAATTATTAGGTAACTAGGATTCATGACTGCAAAAGATAGATGAAGGCATGACCTGTAGGGGGCTCAAGTGCTGGAGGATATTTTTTTATTAATTAGTTTTTAAAAAATGCCATGATTTTCAAGCCAATGAGTTCTATGGGTCTAATTAGATGATTTATAAATGCTTTGAGTTAGAAAATCAGAATTAAGCATGTGCATGTGTGTTCATTGATTTGACACTGTAAAAATTTAATTAAATCAGTGCAATTACCTGTGCTGAGCTCAGTTCTGCTCACACTGGTTGCACACTGTAGTGTAGCTAAATGGGGTCAAATTGTGCAAATTAAGTCATTGGAGTCCTCTGTAAAGTAAGGTACTACTCAGAATAGGTAGGAGGTATCAGAATCTGGGCCATAAAACCAATGCAATGTGGTGCATACTCTTTGGAGGATAGAAATAGCTGAAAGGACTGCAAGTTAGCTCAATGGCAAAACCCCAAGGACTACAGTAGGCTGCGATTTGGAATACAGTAAAATCCCTGTTATTCAGCCGTTAAGTAACCTGGAACTCTGTTAACCAGACTTTCTGGCTGGCCAGCCAGAGATGGGAGGGCAGGAGGGAGGGAGGGAGGGAGCTTGCATGCAGCGACCGCCACCCACCATCCTGTGCTGCAGCTGCTCCATGTGCGGCTGCTGCCATCCCCCATTCTGCATCTGGCTGAAAACCACAGGCCTCATGTAACCAGCATTTTTAGATACCCAGCACTCTCCCATTCTCCACTCATTCCAGATAACAGAGATTTTACTGCAAGTAAAACAAGCGTTGAAACGTACTTGCAAGAGAATAATAACAACTGTTATAGGAAATAATTTCTCTCACCAAAGAATCAGCATATAATTCAAATAAAATTTTTTTAAAGAAATTCATCTTTATTAATGCTCAGGTCAATTGAAAACAATATAGAAAATGGGAAATGAATTTGTAAACTTAATTAGGGAAATACTATATTTTCTGGCATACAACATATACCTTTCCCAACTCCTCCCAGGCACCCACTTTTGGGTGGTTTGATTTGGTAGGGGGCAGAGGATTACAGTGGGGAAGCTGATTTTCTGACCAGGATAGAAGCATCCTGCTTTAACTTCTGTTCCACACTGCACCAGCTGTTGCATTACTGTTCAGGCAACTGAGGGTCATTGTTCTTCACTCCAGAGGCAGCAGTGATGGTCTGATGCATGTCTTTATCATGGCAGCTGGAACAGAAGCATGGAGGAACTGAAAGAGAAATGATCAGCCTGCCAACTTCTAATGCCCGCTAACTTTTAAAGAGGCAGAATCCAGTGCTAAACTTTTGCAACTGTTCTCAAATGGGCAATGATTTTTGGCTGAACAGCCAAATCAGCAGCCAGAAACAAATTGAACTAGCTAAATTAATAGGGTTAAAACTGGACATCATCTTTCCTGCTCGCTGTTACACAAAGCACCTAGCAGCTATTTTGCAGCATTGCCTCTTCCTGAAAAAAACAGTTTTATACCATGATTTCAGAAAAATCTTACATTTTGCCTCCCCAAAACACAGTGTGCATCTTATTTAAGGGCATGCTGTAAGTGAGAAAACATGGTATAAGCATGAAGGGTCAAGTTTTGGATCTATTTGTGAAACCAAAGTTTAATTTAGACTCGTGGCAACCTGCATCCAGCTACATTCTCTACTTTCTAGTAACAGTCCTTGGGGTAACAGGGGTAAAGTCTCCCTGTTACAGGAGATCAAAATAACTCAGTTTATTTCAAATCCTCCAATGAAACCTTAATGCTGTATGCATTCTGTGTATGCCACTTGGGTGACAGAAAAAACTACTTCCAAAACAGCTGAGTGCACTTAAAATAGTTCCAAAGGAATTTTTAAAGATCTCTCTACCTATAAAGATAGGTGTCTTCAATACCATAAGTCCAGTTTTATAGGTCTTAAATGACAATGTATGTGTTCATAAAAGGATTTCTGTACTTAAAAGATTTCCATAAATAAAGCTGTCATGAATTTGAAGTCTGATATATTACACCCATCCAGCCCTAGATCCCGTCTGGAAGTGGAGACTATTTCATAAAGTGACCCACAACCGAAACAAAAGATCATGAAACTTTCAGCATGACTTGCTTTTTCATATACTGGTAGTATTTGAGTAATTTTGTACCCATGATGGTCCAGGTAATATATGTGCCCTGTGGGGTCATGGTTGCTATGATCCCCAAGTCTTAGGGGTATATGCTAGCCCCAAGACCACCTGGGTTTCTTGGTTCTGGCTGTGCTTCCCTTCGCTGCACACATGGACCCACACCTTCCAGATCCATGCGTGGGGCAGGCATGGGCTGTGGGCTGCCAACCTGCTGCCCTCCCCTAGGGCCTCCACAGATTGCTGCGTGCAACCTGGCATGGCAGGGCACGGCACAGTGAGGCCAATGCAGAGAAGCTTCTCACTGCTGTGGGCTCCATGCTGCCCTGGTGACATGCCCACTGTGCATGCCACTGCTTAGAGGGGTACAACCCCATACCGCTGCTCTCACTGTAGTTCTGTGTGCAGGGGGAGTGTCACCAGGGCAGCATGAACAAAAATCAGTGGCAAGCAGCTGCTCTTCCCCACCATGCCAGGTCAGGTCAGGGCTCTTCCCTGCCATACCCCACTGGAGCTCTGCAGCCATGCATTATGGCCCTGGGCCACAAGGCACCATCCAGCTGGGCAGCAGCCCCAGCCTTGCCCAGCTCCCTCCCTCCAGGGGCCTCATTCCCTTTCTCCCCTCCTTCAATTACCTGTTGAAGCTGCTTTCGGGCTGCCTAGACCCAAGTGCATGTCCATGCCCATGGCACCCTCTGTCTCACCACCTTCCTCCCACTCCCTCCCAGCTGGCTAGAACTCTGCCAGCCTGCAGGGATCTCGCTGCAAAATGGCAAAATCTGTGGGTTTCTCTGGTAAAATGAGAAATCTGCATTTGCCTCTAGCTAAAAGGTAAAATCCACAGTTTACTCTGTTTTTCTGTGGGAAACAGAAAACCAGGATCCCTGGTAATAAGGCACAATTTAATCTTTTTCAAATATGTGGGGAGCAAAAAGAGAGCCCCGGACAACGTCGGACCCCTGAGGGACTCGTTGGGCAACCTGGTGCTCGCAGCCGATGGGAAGGCTGAGATCTTCAATGGGTTCTTTGCCTCAGTCTTCCTGAGGGGGGACTGAGACTTCCCTCCTGCTGGAAGTCTGTATTCCCCCTCAGGAATCACTGCTAAGCCAAGGGTGAGGGTAGACCTGGTGGAAGGGCTGGATGTCTTTATGTCGGTGGGTCCGGATGACCTGCACCCAAGGGTGTTGAAGGAGCTGGCGGGGGTGATTGCTGAGTCCTTGGCTCGGTTATATGAGTGCTCTTGGAGCTCTGGACAAGTGCTGGAGGACTGGAAGGTGGCCAATATGGTTCCCATTTTTTAAAAGGGGAGGAAGGAGGACCCAGAGAACTACAGGCCTGTCAGTCTCACCTCGGTTCTGGGAAAGATCTTTGAGAAAATTCTCAAGTCCCACATCTGTGAG
>JAGPOW010001918.1:3990040-4044300 GCA_030014935.1 Caiman crocodilus | reverse complement strand
GGGGGGGGAGGAGCAGCAGGTGCAGCCTAATAGCCTTGCGATGAATGCATGCAGCAAAATCCTCGGCTCATGCAGCTCATTCAGCGCACAAAAAAAAGACCCAATCCCATTGGCTGTTAGGGCAGTATAAAAGCAAAGCCTGCGGAAAAGAAAGCAGGAAAGCAGGACCCACACAACGTCGGCGAGGCTTGATCACCCCCACCGGAGGTCCTGCGTCCACGGCTCCCTTTCCCCTCCCTGGAAAACCCCCCCCCCCCCCCGTCTTGGATAATTGCATCAGTTGGATGCCTGAAGAGCTCTCGAGTTCCCTACGTTTTTTGGTTTCGGAATTATTGTAAGGGGAACTGCCGGCGCGGACGTGCAAACGAAGCATTTATGTGTTTCACGGTGTAACTTTACGGAGCGTGCCTACACTGTGTGCATTGACGTGAGTCTCTGTACTGCAGTTTGTAAGTAAAGCGTTTGCTTATTATATTGCCTTCGGACTCTTCTTGAATGGGAAAAACTAGAGAAAAGGAAAATAGTGTTCCATAACCCTTTCATCCCCGGCCTGCTCGGATCTAGGGGTTAATCACCCCCTCCGTTTCCCGACCACAGACCACAAGGTTGAATATGAGCAAACAATATACTCTTGTTGCAAAACAAGTCAACAGCGTAGTGTCCATAATAGGAGTGTCACTTGCAAATCAAGGGAAGCGATTCCTCTATTCTACTGAGCACTGGTGAGGCAACAGCTGGAGGACTGCGTCCAGTTTTTACCCTACACTTCAAGAAGGATGTGGACTGTTTGGAAAGAGTCCAGGGCAAAGCAACAAAAATTATGAGACTTGGAGGCAAGAGTTATGGAGAAAAGGCTGAAAGAGCTAGGGTCATTTAGCTTGGAGAAAAGAAGATTGTATGGGGATTTGATAATAGTGTCCTTTCTAGCTCTACTTTTCTATGATCCTATGACACTGGCATTTCAAATACTGTGTCAGATTCATTCAACAAGGTGCTTAAAATGTCATCTGTCTACACCGGGACCATTAAGACTGATGAGGCTGAAGCAGTTTCAGTAGGTTGGAAAAGGAAGCTCAGCTATAACCATGTGGACTACATACCTGGCTGGGAGGGACTGTGCATGCATTTCCCTCTTTCCTTTCCATAATTTGTAAAAGACTATCCATTTAACAGTTAAACCAGGAAAGCCCCTACACCTCATCATACACTTTAGCGACAAGAAATCTGTATGATCACACACAAATTCTGAACAAGGCCAACAATTATTCTCCAATACATTATTCTGTATACAATATATTGAGTATATTGGTTTCATGTGGCCAAACACTGTAGCTATTTGTATATAATGAAATATCTACTGCCATATGGGTATTGCTAGCGAGTATGGTCATACAAATTGCAATGATCCTAAAAGCTTACTTGAAAAGCTTACAGTTTATTGAGTCTGCTGGAGTGTTTTTATCAAAATGCTCCAAGATGCTGAAATATCTCATGTATTTAGCATCCCTGCATTTCAAAACGGAGCTTTAGTTAAAAAAACCCTGCCATCACTTTGAAACATGGGACGCTGTCCAATGCTGGGGACATTTTAATTAGTGTTGCTACCAAGAGACCCAGGTTTAGTTCCTGGACAGCCATCAAGGCATCAAACATCCAGACTCAGTCTGACCATTGGATACTGTATCAGTGGTCTCTTGGGGGATGGAAAGCCTGGGCAGCCTCCACTTCTCCATGCTCCTGCCTAGATATACATGTCAAAGCTCCTGGTGACCTCTCACACATACACCACGATACAGAAGATTGCCTGCTATACCATATCTACCCATCATTCACATCACAGAACCAATTGGTTAAGTCATATTTAACATGGTTCCAGTATTGTCGGTTGGCACACCATGAGACACTTTGATGTAGAGACAATGAAACATACAAGGCCAAAGCATTGTTTGCTACTGAAAGTTATCTAAAAATATTTTTAGATATTTCAGATTTAAAAAAAAAAAAAAAAAAATGTTACTATTGTTGTCGTTATGGTACCTGTATGACAACTCAGGGCTTGTTTGCAGAGATGCCCGTCTTGGGAAACCTCTAGGTTTAGTTCCTTGAAATGTTTGGTCCTTGTAGAATCTCCCTTGGTGAAATACTGCTATGAAAAGAAAAAAGTAGATCCTAACTTTGTTTCCTGAAGGCTGCCTGAAAATAAAAATGCTTTGGTGAGCAACGTGAAGATTTGGAGAAATCTAAACATAAGAAAAGAACATCCTGTTCAACCAGCTGTAAAACTGTGCAAGTGGGAGAACAGACAGTGACTAAATGTAGCATTCACACTGGTGTAGGTGAAAATAGAATAGATGCATGTTTGGGCAAGGTGACGGCACTTGGATGATGAGCAACACTGCTTCGTTTCCAAGGCAGTGAAAGCCATGAAGTGAAGTGCTAGTTACTCTGGATTATTTACCTACTGCCATCAGGAGTCATGTTAGTTGTGAAACCACCCTTTAGGACAAAGACGTAGATCTGCAGCCTTTAATCTACACCTATCACAGGGTGTTAGTTCAGAAATTCCATTTTTGCCTAACTCATGCTTAGTAACATCACTGAGGAGAAAAGGACAGGCCAAGCAGTTTCTTGCTGCATAAATGTAGTTACACCAGTTTCAGTATTATGTCTTTTACACCGTGTAATAGGAGTTTAAGGCCCCGACTCACTCCACATCATGTTTTGTGTTGTTCATACCAATATTTCAAAGTGCTGGTCAATGACTTCATCCTGGTGCCATTGTAGAATGAAGGCCTTGGAAAAGTAAAACAGAACCTACTCTTTCTTTCCTGTTTTACAGCACCACAGTGGACACAGCTCCTTATAATCTTTTGCTGAATTGAAACGAAATAACCATCTTTTAAAAGGAAAGGAGAGATGGGCATCAAAATACGACTGAGAAAAATTAATTAAAATTAGTCATCTTGATCCTAGAGTAAGTACCTAAGTGCAATGCATTACTCCCTCCCTTTTATATGTTATACATTGATTTTGTTATACTTGTTAACAAGTCTGCCTATCTAACAACACTTTTGATTTCCATTTCCTAAGGAAGGTTAAGGTAGTTTAGCCTTACTTAGTAATTTTTAACTATATATAGACTTCTGCTTTTCAGCAGAAGAGCCAGAGCTATAAATACCAGGAAGAACAATAAAAGAGCATATTTAAGCATATACTTTCCTATGCATGTTAAAATGAATGCCACCTTAGATTGAGCTAAACCAGTGGAACTAGGAAATGTATTTATTATTTATTTTCCCAGTTTGCACCAAGGCCTTCCACACTTTTTCTAGGAACATAAGCAATACACAATTTAAAACCCATATGTTAATAAACAAAACCTGACAAGGTCAACTGTAATCTTAAAAACCTCTTTTTTCCACCTCAGCAAACTAAGACTTCCCCCATTTTTCTCCATATGGAAATACTGAGACAATTAGTAAGTTCTGCAATATTGTGGAGATACGTGGAGATCATGTAGCTCACATTGACAGAACAAGAGGAAACCGAACACCAAACGAAAGGTCTTGTATTGAGTATATTGAGAATGAGGAAACCAATCAGTGGTCTCTGTAATGTTCTCTAATATGCTTGAAATCTGCTCATAATCTGTGAAGTATCATGTCCCATAATTAAATAAGATATCTACAGGTCAAACCAGGGTGAATTCAGGGGGGTAGGGGTGCACTGGTGCACTTGTACCCACCCCCCGCCCTTTGATTCCTGCTCCACCCAAAGTTCAAAGCCAACTGTTTGGCGACATTCATTTCAACATGCATAGGAAAGGTCTAAAATATGCTCCTTTATTGTATTTCTAGTCAGGCAGTACTGAGGGAATCACTTGACTTCATGACTAATTATAAATTTACCTGATTCCTTTTAAACTCTTCATTCCATAGGTGTTAATGACCCCTCTCTATTTTAAAAGGTCCTGATGTTCCACCAATCAAGCTACCCTTTATTCTGCAATTCTGCTTTCTATTAGCTAGTAATGACGCTCTTATTTCATAGCCTGACAGACTGTTTTTAACTCATTGCAATGAGGTTATACTAGTTTTTGCTTCTATCTTAAACCAAATACAACAGCCCTAGGCCCCTAGTTTGTTAATAAAAGTTTCTAGTTTATTTTTAACTTGAAAAAAAAAAATACGTGTTGTTTCATATGTGATGATTCACTTCACCATCTGCACCTCTTTTCAAAATTGTGGATCTGCCCATGGGGCAGATATCATTAAAGGGAACTTTTATACATGCAAGTGCAGCAGCGCTGGGTGCTTTGAAAAGTGTTGTGATACTTGCAGTTGTGTAAGAGGTTAAGTGTGCATCAGCACTGAGAAAATGGCAGCGGCATGCTTTTGAACTAAAACACCTTAGAGGTGCTTTAGTTCAAAAGCATACCACTGTCATTTTTCCATGTGCCGACATGCATTTCACTGCTTATACAACTGCACACAGCTCAGCACAGTTGGTCTTAGCTCACATGTGGAACAGCAGATCTCTAGCACATTGCAAGAAAAAAGTATGTGTATAAATGCCTGAAGACATCATACCACAGAAAAGCTTTGTATTTGAACTGTAACAAGAAGTTTACAAATCTATTAAGCAGAGAAGTGCAAATCAATGTGGAAAGCAGTTAGCCACTATTATGGAAATTCTGAACCGACTTTCAGTTCAGTCATTTTGTCTTTCCCTTCTCTGCATGCATGGAAACTACTTTTGCTATTTGTGAGCGAGGAGAGTGGTTTTATTTATACAAGTAGTAGAGGCATTTGTGAGAATGAGCACATTTGTGCATGAACTAGTACATACAGAGCTCCCTCCTGCTGCAAAAGTATACATACATGTGTAGCAGGTGCTCATCCCATGGGTGGCCATGACACCCCCTAGTGGCTACTCAGACCCTGCACCTCAGGCTTGCTCCTGCACCTCACTTGGCCTACTTTATTGTTATTAGATCCTTGGAAAGGAGGCTGCCCCAGGGATCCCTGATCTCATGTTATCGTTCATGTTTCACTACTCAGTGCCTTAAGGGCTTATTACATGGCTCCAACCTCCTATTACACTACGTCTATGCCTCACAGATAGTATCAGTTAATGCCACTCAGTCTATGCTGGGACCCAGTTTCTGCAACTTCTGGGACTTGCAGTCCCTGTGCCATCAACCTTCCTAGACCCCTTCTGAGCTCAGACCACTGTCTAGGGTCAGAGTTATAACTGGGAGCAGCAAAGACTGTTTTCTCACCATCTCATGTTGGAGATTCTCAGAAGAAATCTTGTTCTCTGCAAAACTGTCAATCCCACTTTCAAAACTAGTATTCACCTAAACTTAATACAAGCATATAAACTTCTGAACGCTCACTGGGACAGAAGCAAAGTTCTGAACTCTACATTCATCCATTTCTTATCCTCTCTTGCTTGAGGTGCAGTTTGGTTCCAAAGAGAATGGAGCTAGACTATTCTCAGTGATGAGAGAACAAGGAGCAACAGTCTTAAGTTGCAGCAAGGGAGGTTTAAGTTGTATATTAGGAAGAAAACCTCTTTCACTGGGAGGGTGGTAAAGCACTGGAACAGGTCAATCTCCATCACTAGAAGTTTTTAAGGCCCAGGTTGACAAAGCCCTGGCTGGAATCATCTAGTTTGGGATTCTCCTGCTTTGGGAAGGGAGTTGGACTAGATGACCTCCTGAGGTCCCTTCCAACCCTAGTTTTCTATGATTCTATAAAAGCAGAAAAAACACAATACAGCACTGAATCTAGAAAGGAGGCTTTTTTGGTGATTTCCATAAATTGTTTTTCAGCAGTTCCCTTCTGAAAACAGGTATATCCCTCCCTCTCTCTACCAGACTGTATGGAGTCCAGAATATCAGGTTCTCCTCTGAGAACAAACAGGGACAAACCAAATAGCCCAAATGGTAGGGCTGTGTGAATCAGCATCGTTCTGATTCAACTTCTGTTTCGATGATTCAATGGAACAGCGTTTCATTTCAAGTTTTGTTTAGTTTCGAAAGCACTGCTCCATTTTGTCAAAACTGTTTTGTTGTTTCAACATTGTTTTGCTGTTTTGCCCATAGGTTATTATGGGGAAACATAAAATGCAGTGGGCAGGCAGACTGGGGGCTTGCCCACACCCCCAAAGGGCTGCCGGAGCTGTGAGCCTTTGATCTGCCAGCCAGATAACAGACCAGTGCTGGGTGCAGCTTGCACCCAGTGCCAGGAAGATTGGTGCTGCAACTGGCCCCAGGCAACAGCACCCAGCTCTTGTCAGCTGGCAGGCAGATCAGGGGCATGCACCCCTGGGACGACTCTGGCACAGCCCCCACAGCCCACCTGGGGGTGCTGGTAGGCCCCAATCTGCCTGCCAGCTGACAGGAACTGGGTGCTGCTGCTTGGGGGCCAGTACGGCCAGGACAGATCACCTTGGGCAGGGACCTGCTGCCCTGATCCTGGGGCAGGAGAGCATCCCTGCACCAGCTGTTCTGTCCCGGGCCCCCACCTGGTGTAGTTCCAGTAGGGGGAGGGACAGTTCAGTGTGGGTGGGGACCCACCACCCCAATCCCCAGGTGGGGAGCATCCCTGCATCAACTGATCTGCCCTGGTCCCCCACCTGGCCAGTTCTGGTAGGGAGAGGGGCAAATCAGCTGGTGTGGGGACCCACCACCTCGATCCAGCATTACTCAGTGGAAGAAAATATAGATTTTAGCCCTATATGATGAATGACGTTCCTAGTGTAGGCCATTTTGTAACAGTTCCTAGTATAGAACATTTTGTAACAGTCAGAAGACTAGGAGAAAAACAACTAAAAAGCAGCTACTCAAAAGAAACCACTTAAAAAAAAAAAAAAAAAAAAGAGATTCACGGGGATGGATAAAGATGAAGACTTTCCCAAATTATTTCACCTACTCTTATTATTATTTATTTGGCATGTGAAGCTCTTTTTGGTTTCTAAATATGTAGAAAAAACTATATAGTGAATCAGAGTGTATTACTGCTCTCTACCATTTGGAAACAGAATTGCTCAACTGTCCACGCTGTTCATAGCTCAAGCTGGATAAACTATGTTAGAAACCACTTGTTCATCAAATCTGGCCTTTAGTTTTCTTTGTGAACTGTTCATTAACTTCTGAGGATTTTCAAGTCATCCATTATCTGTGACACTTCAAACATTTTTTTACAAAGGCATATTTGAGCCAAAGGGGAGAGTATGGAGGTTTAGCAAACTACATATAGATTCATTTGTTGTGTATCCAGAATTCCCAATTCAATATTGACACCTGCATAACAAATGATGATTTCTGTTCCTTGAGAGCAGGCCTGAAAACAATCATTGGGGAACTTACCATTTACAAGAAAGTACATTTTGGGATAAAAGAAATGAGCAGATGTGGTAAAATTTGAAGGCTTAAACTCTTTCCTTTCTTTTTGTAAAAGAAAGAACACTGTGTGCATCAATGTACCTGGGTCAAAAAAGTTAATCTACCTGGGCTTTACCAGTTCTGACTGAAGGAACAGGGTGACTCCTGTGCAATGAACAATTTTTATATTCAGTTTTCGTTTATTACATTCAGACTAGGGCTGTGCGAAGCTTCGGCCCGTTTCAGTTTGGTGGAGATTCGGCCCGAATCAGAACCCTCTGAATCGATTCAGAGAGATTCGGAAAGATTCTGACATTTGGACATTAACAGAGCTTTAAATGTTTTTTCACATACCTCTAGGAAGCAGGTGGCTCATGAATGCTGTGATGCTGGGGAACAATGAGTATCCCATAGGAGCATGGGGGGTTCCCCAGCACACTCGCCAGCAGAACTGGAGGCAGACCAGAAGCACTTGTGGTCCAATTCTCGGTCCTCTAGGGAGCATGCTGGGGCCCCTCCCTCACATCCCCACCTCAGCAACTGGTGCCTCCTTGGTCTATGGGGGACATGCAGGGTCCCCCTGCAGGTGAGGGGGGAGAAGGATTCCCCCACATGCTCCCCAGATGTCACAGAAGTGAACCGAAAATACTCCCAGTCCACTTCCAGGTTCACTGCTGAGCACGTGGATAGCCTGCCTGCACTCCTGTGAGACGCTCCATGCACCCCATCATTGCAGCATTCATGAGCCCTGCTGGTACCTCAAGATATTTAGATAAAGCATTTAAAGCTGTATCTATGTCTGAACTGCTGATTCAGAGAATCTGGGACACTGATCCAAACCAACAAATCCAAATCTCTGTCCCTGATTCAGGCCAAATTTGAATCCGAATTGAATAGGGCTCGCTTCGCATACCCCTAATTCAGACCTGGAAACTGGTTGGCATGCACAAACAAGTGGTCCCAATTGCTTAAATGTTAGAATTCAAACTAAAGAGCTACTGTCTCTCATTTACTTCATCTGTTAAGCCATGTTCTAATTCACAACTATTCAAACATGGGTCTTCTTTTTTTTGTTAGTGCTGTTAAAATACAAAAGGATGTTCCTGTGCCCTTTTTAATATTAGCTGATGGTGTTGGGTAGGACAGACCAGAGGACATATTTACTGCAATGGGCATGACTTCTTTTTTTCTTTTTAATATTGTTTGAGCCTGTCTTTCCGTTTTTCCTTCCAAAACTAACTTTCTTGGTAACCCACAAAGAAAAGTCTAAAATTACTGAGATGAACTGTGGACATTTGCTCTAGAATACCTCATCAGTTCAAAGCCCTACTCTGCATCCATTAAAGCCAAAAAGGAAACAACTTCAGTAAGTTAATAACTGTAACTTTTTCACCCAGCTTAACCCAGAGTTCTCACTTTTCTTACAGACAGTACATTTTCCTTTTAGCTTGTGTAATTTTGAAGAAGGAGGTAAATACTATCGTTATACCCGTCAGGAAGTTGAAAGGCATTTATGCACATGCTATATTGTGCATCACGACCAATATTATTTTACACATTCTGTACAAATGACAAAAGTTACTTTTTTGCCTCCTACATATTGGCTAACTTTGGCATATATCTCAAACCACTTCACTGAAACCAACCCTACTCCCTCATCTACTCTTTTCTGCCTAGCTGAAGAGGAGGAGGAAGAGGAAAGAGGAGGAAGGACTCAATTTGCAACACTAGGGTCAGCCTAGATCTAACTGAAAAATTTCAAATCTTTACACCATCTTGTTCAGCACAGTTTGGCTGCTATGGTTGTCTCAATGAAGACTATGGCTGCTATGGAAAAAATTATGTAATGTTGTTTTGAGGCATTTTCTCTTTTGTTTTGTTTTTATTTCCCCGGACCTGCATGATAACCACCAGAAACAAGCAGGATAATTCTGCCCTTGATTCCCCTACATTTCAGGAAAATTTCCTTTTTTCTATTTATCTTCGGGTATATGGCAGCCCTGCAGATTATTATTCTTGCAAACCTGTAAGACTCGATATATTATACCTAGGCACATGTGCTATACAAAGAACCTGTGCTTGTGGGCTTTAGATCGAAAATTCTGAACCTATTTTTATTATAGCTCACTTTAGTTTAATAGCAACTCCATTAACTAGGGAAAGGGAGACTATACACACATGGTATATGCAGATATGTACTATATAAAACAGTTTTAGCATCTGCACATGTTCAGTTGTGTAAGAAAACTGAATGTTTGTTAAGGGAACTTCTTATGAGGCCACAGAGGGAGGTGCCGCACTGGTCCTTGAGAAAGGTTTCTAAGAGAGTGAGCAAACTCGGCCATGACAAAAGAAAGGGTTTGAAGGTAGACTAGTGGGAATATTTAAGTGATTACAGTAGCATAATTAAAAGGGAGCATCCAGAACACCAGGTCCAGACACTGACTGGGAGATGGGAGCCTACAAAAATAGCCACTGCTGTTCTGTGGCTGATGGGCCTGAGTGTTAAGATGCTAATAAAAAAGTTGGGAGTTCAAGTGTGGGGGAGAAGAGTCCAGGAGAGCTGGCTGTAGTTTAAAGAGGCCTCACGGAGAGTGCAGGAACAAATCATCCAGACACACAGGAAGACTAGCAAGTATGGCAGAAGACAAGCTTGGCTTAGCAGGGAACTCTTTAGTGTACTAAATCACCAAAAGAAAGTTTATAAAGAGGTAGGAGTATCAAAAGTATTGCTCAGGCATTCAGAGATGAAGTCAGGAAGTCCAAGCACAATTGGAGTTGCAGCTAGGATGGCATGTGAAGGGTAACAAGAAGGGTTTCTACAAGTATGTCAGTAACAGGAGGAAGATCAAGCAAAGTGTGGGTCCCTTTCTGAGTGGGGGAGGCAACCGTGTGACAGAGGATGCAGAAAAAGCTGAAGTACTCAATGTTTTTTCACCTCAGTCTTCACAGGCAAGGTCAGCTCCCAGACTAGTGCACCAGGCAGTACAATTTGGGGAATAGGTGAGCAGTCAGTGTTAAAAGAACAGGTTAGGGATTATTTAGAAAAAGTGGACATAGGGCTGGATGGGATACACCTGAAGGTGCTGAAGGAGTTGGCTGATGTGATTGCAGAACCACTGGCAATCAACTTTGAAAACTCATGGCAATCAGGAGAGGTACCAGATGATTGGAAAAGGGAAAACATAGTTAAGAAAGCTAAAGAGGAACATCCAGGGAACTACAGGCTAGTCAGCCACACTTCCGTCCCTGGAAAAATCATGGAACAGATTCTCAAGAAATCCATTTCTAAGTACCCAGAGGAGAAAAAGGTGATTAGGAATAGTCAGCATGGATTTACCAGGGGCAAGTCATGCCTGACCAACCTGACTGCCTTCTGTGATGAGATTACTTTGGATGTTATATACCTTGATTTTAGCAAGGATTTTGATACAGTCTCCTACAACATTCTCGAAAGTAACCTAAAGAAGTACGGGCTGGATGAATGGACTGTAAGATGGCTAGAACTCTAGCTGGAACATCAGGCTTATACAGTAGCAAAACCAATACTTTGAAGTTTAGTTGGCAGCCAGTATTAACTGAAGTGCCCCAAGGGTCGGTCTGGGGGTCAATTATATTTAATATCTTCAGTGACCTGGAAGATGGCATAGAGAGCACCCTCAGCAAGTTTGCAGATGACATCTACCTGAGGGGAATAGTAGATATGCTGGAAGGTAGGGCTAGGGTTTAGAGTGACCTAGACAAACTGGAGGATTGGGCCAAACAAACAAACCAACCAAAACACAAAACAAAACAAAACAAAAAAACCCCCACAAACACATTCATGAGTTTCAACAAGGACAAGTTCAAAGTCCTGCACTTAGGATGGAACAATCCCATGCACCAGTACAGGCTGGAGGCTGACTGGCTGGGCAGCAGCTCTGCAGAAAAGGACCTGAGGATTACACTGAACAATAAGCTGAATACAAGTCACCGGTGTGCCCTTGTTGCTAAGAATGCTAACAACATACTGGGCTGAATTTGTAGGAATGTTGTCAGTGGGTCAAGGGAAGTGGTTATTCCCCTCTATTCAGTACTGATGAGGCCATATCTGGACTGTCTTTAGTTGTAGCCCCTCCACTACAGAAAGGTTGCAGACAAATTGGAGAGAGTCCAGTGGAGGGCAACAAAAATGGTGAGGAGGCTGAGGGATGCGTCCTCTGAGGAGAGGCTGGGAGAGCAGAACTTATTTAGTCTAAAGAAGAGAAGACTGAGAGGGGATTTAATAGCAAGGGGGGTTCAAAACAGGATGGATCCAGGTTGTTTTCAGTGGTGACGGATGACAGAACAAGGAGTACTGGTCTGAAGTTGAAGCAAGAGAAGTTTAGCTTGGATATTAGGAAGAATTTTCTCATTAGAAAGGGTAGTAAAACACTGGAACAGGTTACTCAGAGAGGTTGTGGACTCTCCATCCTTGGGGGTTTTTAAGACCCAACTAATCCTTGCTGGGAAGATCTAAATGATGATTCCTGCTTTGAGGACAGGGTCAAACTAAATAACCTCTTGAGGTCCCTTTCAACACTAATTTTATATGATGCTACTGCCACCACCAGTAGTCTGTCTATAGCAGATATCCCTTGCACCACCAACTCCTGGAGTGCAAAACTGCCAATTGTACCTTTGAATATTTCAGCTTACTGCTCTGCAATCACACATTCACTCTTTCACTAACTGATACTGCTCCAAAGGTTTAAATGCAATCACCAAACAATATCAGTGAGTGTGTGAATGGTCATTAGTCTAAGTATGTTTGGTTTCTTACAGATGCAAAATCACAACTGCCAATGCATAATATTTAATCTATATTTTGAAAAGTGCAATATACACATTCATCTAATTGCCCTTTTCCCCTGCTTAGAATTACTAACTAGCCTTAAAAAAAAGGAAAGATTTGACATCTCAGAAACACTTAACAGGGCTCTATTTCATTATTTTAGCACTTAAATTAATTCAAACAGTTCCCTCTTCCATCTGAATGATTTCAGCAGGGGAGATGTTTGTGCTGTCTGTCTTTGCCAGCAAACCAAAATTTCTCATGCAAACTCAACCCTCCCAAAACAACAGCTATAATTCTCTTCACAAAAGGTCTCCAACAGCAAAGCAAGCACATGCAATGCATTCAATTACAGATAAAGTACATAAATTTATGTTATTTCCCCAGTCTCTATAACTGCTTCTTTAAATAGAGTCATGGAAGACACAGGTGATGAGTATGCCCACAAGCCAACTGTCATTATGTCAGTCCTACTGATAGCTGTCTTCATGCTGACAATTAGCAGTTTCTCTGAGTGGGCATTGTGCCTAGTTACATTAGTTAGTCACTCTTACTGAACTAAAACAAATGGGTAGTGACTTTGTGTGACACCAGATTAGAATTATATACTGGTGCATATGAAGTACAGCACAGGGAAATCAATAAGAATAATCACAGAGCTTGATGATGTGCTATTGATTGTAGTGTTGCTGCTGTTGCCATTTGTATAATTTTTTAGGTAATTGTAGTTCAGGGGGAAAATATACTTAATTTATTTCACACCTACCAGGGGACATTAGATGGGATTAGACAATTGGAAGTATTATTAAAATAAAATGGTCCTAATTTGACAGTAACTTCTTGTGCACTGCAGTTACAATAGGGCAGTTGTGCTATGCTTCACCAGTTATTCTACTGCTCCCCTCCATTATTTCAACAATCATTTGAGGATTTTTCCCCAAGAAAAATAAAATTGTATTTTCTCAACATTAATATAAGCACGCAAGCACACACAAGAAATTCTGAAAAGTTTAAGAAACTGTTAGGCAATGAAATTCTCAGTTGATTTTAACTGCAATATTTATACAGCATATATAATTAAAAGAGTCTTTAGTATCAGCATAATTAATCTCAGAAGTTCAGTATTCAAAGAGCAGAGGAAATCAGCTTTTGCTGCTCATTATATATCATGCAATTACATAATGAAGACATCCAGTCATAATTATGTGTCATAATAATTATTCTGTGTCAGAAAAGTCCTATACATCTAGAAATAATCAAAAAGTGGGCCTAAAACAGTTTGCCTATAAGCCTGGGGGGACAATTTTATAGAGCCTCTAAATGTTGCTGCAGGCTAAAGAGAATTAAAAAAAAAAAAAAAGAGAGAGAGAGAAAGAAGCTGTTGCCTCAGGGAGAGAATGAAAACTGTTCCTACTGACATAATTCCCAGGAGGTCATGTAACGTTGCACAAGTCTAGGAAAGGACATTGACAGGCTGAGCTGTGGGGTCGCTCACAGCTGTTGAATATCTGCTTTTTCTCCGTGGGTAGCAGAACAAACAGCAATGCATTTAGTGCACAACAGGTTTCTTGGGAAAAAAAAAAAGCTTTTAAAATCCTCTAAGATGCAAACATGCTGATAATTTAAATATGAATAGAATCTTAGGTTCTCCTCCTAATACTTTTCAAGCATTATATTCACGTTCAGTTTTGCCCTCATGTGCTTTCTATTTAGAAAAAATAACTCATAGCAAAATAAACAAATGTTACCTCGGTATTATTTATGCACCGATTAATCCACTTTGGTATCAAGAATACTAGTGAAGTGGTTCTGCCTTTTCCAGCACCTTTAAAGCCAGAGTCATAAGAAATAGTAACTAACCTTTCTTCCCAGGCCCTTCAAGCCTTCTTCCCAAAATACCATCTCTTCACCTTATTGTACAACACTTTCCTTCCAAGAAGCTCATTTGGTTGAGGAAAGGACAATTTCTCCCATGCCAAGGCAATTTGTCATTCTGGTCAATCCTCCAGAATCAAGGTGCATTTGGTTTGTGAAAATGTACAACCATCAATCCAACAGCCTGGGAGCTGTACATTTATGCAAGGATATGGACAGCCTGCCCTTATTTCTTTTCTGGGCTGTTATTTGGGACATTTGATTTTGTTCTGGTTTGAGAGACTTAAGATGCAACACTCATTCCAGTCAACAGAAATGCCATTACCATTTTGTGTTTCTCCCAACCTTTCAAGTTATTTTATGAATGTTCTCTGTGTCTGAGCTCCAAGGTATCCGAGTGATCAGAAGCTAATTAATGATCTATATTCAAATTAATTGCTCGTAGACTCTGGATGGCTCAGGAGACTAGCAAAGACTGAGAAAGCAGAGCTTTAGATTTTTCAGTTTGGTAGCTGGACCATGAAAACAAATGCTTCTGGGTGAACCTGAAATATCTTCCAGTAACATATTTCATTGGGGGGGATTATATAACCACTCCCCTGACTTTAAAAAAAAAGTTAGAAAAGGGGTCAATTTTGTTGTTTCAACTTTTAAAAAAATATATATACCTTCATTTTGATCATCCAGAAACTATTTTTCATCAAATTAATTATTTGCCAAAAAGAATGCGAAGAGTTTTTACCTCTTCCTCATGAGTTCAGCACTAAAATTAATGGGCTGTTCACAGGCCAATGTGAAATAAGTTGGTAGTTTTGAAGTCAAATTCCTAGTGGACAGGTGTCTATATTTCTGAAGGAATTATCAAGCTTGCATTCTCCTTGGATGCATATTGAGGAGACAAAGAACTGAAAAAGCATCTACATTGAACTATGATCTCCCACCAGGTGTTGTCTCTCTAAATTAGGTTTGAGGTGCAATGGCAGGGAACTGAGAGGGAGCTATACTTTCCATATTCTGTGCAGAAAAGGAATTTTAGCTATCAGCTGGGTTCAAACAGTATATGTTGTTCAGCATATTTGGAAGAAGAATTTGGAATCTGAATTCATATTGAACAATGCTAACTTGTTTTGCAAAATACAATCTTCCCCACTACCAGCTATAGTTTTGTTGTTAAATCAGCTTAATCAGTAAGGAACTTTTTCAGTAATGTAAGTAAGATAATTGCCAGTACGATAAAAATAACAACCAACATATCTGAAACATGGCCCTGTACCCCAAGCCTGCGCCTCAAGCCCACTGATCATCACACACTTGTCAGAAATTAATCTGAAAAACGTAAGTATTTAATGGATTCATAGATTGTTAGGGGCTGGAAGGGACCTCACAGATCATTGTGTCCAGCCCCCCTCTGCTCTAGGCAGGAAGACAACTGGGGTCAAGTGACCCCAGTGATGTGATTGTCCAGTCTCTTCTTGAAAACCTCCAGGGTAGGTGACTGCACCACCTCTGGAAGAAGTTTATTCCACAGTGTGGGCACCCTGACTATGGAGTTTTTCCTGGTATTAAGCCTGAAGTGGCCTTCCAGGAGTTTGTATCCATTGGTCCTGGTCTTCCCCAGGGGGGCCCTAGTGAACAGTTGTTCACTAAGCTCCTGATGCACTTCTCTGATATAGCAGTAAGCTACTCCTCCACCTTTTCTCCCTACTCTGTTCCTTCTGTGCAGGGTGCAACCCTCCATGGCTACACTCCAATCATGCGAGGAGTCCCACCAGCTCTCCGTGATCCCTACCAGGTCATGTTGGCCACAAGAGAGCAGGAGGGTTAGCTCCTTCTGCTTATTCCCCATGCTCTTGGCACCGATGTACAGGCAGCTGAGGCCCTCAACTGACACCTGATTTCCTGAGACACTGCAGGAGAACTGTTTAGTTAGCTTTTTCAAAAACAGTTGTGTTAGTGTCCTTCAGAAGGGAGCTTTCCTCTGTGCCAGTCCCCGGGCATGCTCCACTTGGAGTTTCCCTGTCCCCAGCAATATCAGTTTAAAGCCTTGTCCAGTAGATCAACCATCCTGGCTGAGAACTGGACCTTACCTCTTTGCGTGAGTTGAATGCCATCTTGTCCTAGGAGTCCTGTCTCTGAAGTGCATGCTGTAGTCGAAGACACCAAACCCCTTGCGGTAAGAGCACCATCTGAGGCGTCTGCTAACTTCTTCCATACAGCCTTCCCTCCTGGGTCCGTGGCCTGCAACAGGGAGCACAGAAGAGAAAACTACTTGAGACCCTAGACACTTGAGCCCAGCCCCCAGAGCCCTGTAGTCACTCATGACCCAGTCAGAGTTAACCCTGGCTGTGTCATTTGTGCCCACATGGATGAGGAGCATGAAGTAAGAGTCAGAGGGATGGACAAGCCTGGGGATCCTCTATGCAACATCTTGGATGTGGGCCCCAGGGAGACAGTAGATCTCTTGGGCTAAGGGGTCCGGATAGCAGATAGAAAAGGAGAATCCAGGGAACTATGGACCAGTCAGCCTCAGCTCTGGCCCCTGAAAAATCATGGAGCAGATCTTCAAGGAATCCATTTTCTAAGCACTTGGAGGAGAAAAACATGATTAGAAACAGTCAACATGGATTCACTATGGGCACTTCATGCTTAACCAACCTATTTGCCTTCTAGGATGACACGACTGGTTCTGTGGAGGCAGGGAGACCAGTGGATACGATATACCTTCATTTTAGCAAGGCTTTTGATACAGTCTCCCACGACATTCTCCCAGGAAAGCTAAGTAAGTATGGGCTAGATGAATGGACTGTAAAGTGGATAGAAAACTGGCTGGAGCATCCCATTCAGAGGGTAGTAATCAATGGCTTGATGTCTAGTTGGCAGCCAATATCAAAGGAAGTACCCCAGTGGTCAGTCCTGGGGCCAGTTTCATTCAATGTCTTAATCAACAACTTGGAAGATGACATAGGGTGCACCCTCAGTAAGTCTGCAGATGACACCAAGCTGGGGGCAGGGGGAGGGGTAGTAGAGGGTAGGGATAGGATTCAGAGTGACCTAGACAAATTGGAGGAATGGGCCAAAAGAAATCTCATGAGGTTCAACAAGGACAAGTGCTAAGTCCACCACTTAGAATGGAACAATCCCATGGAACAGTACAGGCTGGGCCCTGACTGCAGCAGCTCTGCAGAAAAGGACATGGGGATTACAGTGCACAATAAGCTGAATATGAGCCAGCAGCGTGCCCTTTTTGCCAAGAAGGCTAATGGCATACTGTGCTACATTGACAGGAGTGTTGTCAGCAAGTCAAGGGAGGCGATTACTCCCCTGTATTCAGGACTGGTGAGGCCACATCTGAAGTACTGTGTTCACTTTTGGGGCCCCCACTAGCGAAACAATGTGGAAAAATTGGAGAAGCCAGTGGAGGGTAACAAAAATGGTGAGGGGGCTGAGGGAGATGACTTACGAGGCAAAACTGAGAGAACTGAGCTTATTTAGCTTAGAAAAGGGGAGACCAAGAGGGACATAATAGAAGCCTTCAACTACCTGAAGGAGGGTTCAAAAGAAGACGGAGCTAGACTGTTTTTAGTGGTGGCAGATGACAGAACAAGGAGAAATGGTCTCAAGTTGCAGCAAGAGAAGTTTAGGTTAGATATTAGGAAGAATTTTCTCAATAACTGGGTAGTAACACACTGGAACAGATTACCAAGAGAGGTGGTGCAAGCTCCATCCTTGGTGGGTTTCAAAACCCAGCTTGACAAAGATTTGGCTGGAATGATCTTGTTGTGGCTGGTCCTGCTTTGAGCAGGGGGTTGGACTAAATGACCTCCTGTGGTCCCTTCCAAACCTAACTTTCTGTGATTCTGTGATTTGAAGACACAAGACACAGAAAAAATTTCCGAATAAAGATCTGATACACAATACTTAATGCTAATCTATCTATGTTACATAAAGAAATGCAAAACAACATCAGGAGATGTTGACAGCAGCACTTTGGACACTCACCACACTGATTTAGGGCTGAGCCTCCCACAATATATTAAGTTATGCTTCATGATCTGAATAGCCTGTGAGCTGTAAGAAATGTCAGGGACTATGAAGTGGTTAGACATTTTCAGGAACACAATAAAACTGACCTGAGAAACAAACCACATGGCCCAGCCATCTGATATCAGCAGTATACTAAGAGCAACCACTTGCCAATCTAATTTACTTTTTAAATTGTTCAAAATGGCCTTGGCTGCCTGCAGAGAAAGATTTCAAAACTTAAATATAAGCTGCAGTGGATGCTAAGGATGGATGGTTTTATCTGATGTGATAAACCATTAGGGCTGCGTGAAGCTTCGGTCCCTGATTCGATTTAATGGGGATTCAACCTGATGATTCGGTGGCTGAATCTCCAGATCCAAATCGTATCAGACGATCTTTTAATCTCTCCGAATTGAATCAGAACCCTCCGAATCGATCCAGAGAAATTTGGACAGATTTGGCGATTTGGACGTAGACACAGTTTTAAATGTTTTTTCTACATAGCTCTAGGTAGCAGGGGCTCTGAACGCAGTGGTGCTGGGGCAGATGCAGCGTCCCACAGAAGCATGGGGGGCTCCCCAGTGAGCTTGGCAGCAGACCCAGAAGTGGACCAGAAGCACTTCTGGTCCGCTTCCTGGTCCACTAGGGAATGTGTTGAGGTACCCCCCTGCACCCCTCCAGCTCAGCAACTGGTCCCTCCTGGGTCCGAGAGGAGCACCTGGGGTCCCCCTGCTACTGATTGCCAATCCAGGGGAAAGTGGGAAGGCCCCCCACTCTGCTTCCTGGCAGACCCGGAAGTGGAACGGATGGACTTCCAGTCCACTTCTGGGTTCACTGCCCCAGGACCGCAGTGATCGTAAGGCACGCTGCTACTTCAAGGTATGTAGAAAAAAATATATCTTTTAAGCTGTGCCTGTGTCTGAATCGCTGATTCATCACATCAGCATTGAATCATCAGATTCAGATTTGGCCAAATTGAATCAGGGACAGTGATCTGAATCAACGGATTGAATCACTGTCCCTGATTCAGGCTGGATCTGAATTGAACAGGGCCCATTTTGCACAGCCCTATAAACCATCTTTCAGCCACCTAGATGTAAATTTGCTTATTGCAGCTGTAAGTATTGTATCACAATCAAATAGTGAATATACTAAGTGCCTCTTACACATGCCCCTTGACTCCTAGCTGCCAACAGCAGAAAGCAGCTCCATACAAAGGACTGGATACCAGAAAGTATTTGTTAGTCACTGGGCACGAATCTACACATTTGTTAATGTGCCTTAGATACTGCACATTTAGTTTAGTACTTCCTTAATAAACTAACTAAATGTGCAGTACCTAGAGTTATTGAATAGTAGCACTGGCACATGGTTATTTAGTGACACTTAGGGCATGTTGCCCTAATAACACTGCACAGTAGCCTATTAGCACAGCTTTTACCATGCCACACTACTGCACAATGTTATTAGGTTAAAGTGCAGTAAACATTGTGTGTAGATGCACCCTCTATTGATAGGACTTTACTCAAATGGTGCTCCATTTTCAAACCCAGATATGAAAACATCCCTGGCTTGTAGCCTATGCAGACCTATCACAAGCACTTGCTTCCTTTACATATGTAAATCTAATATCTGCTTATGCTAATGGAGACAATACATGCAGCAACACTCCAAATACTACATCTTGAACAAGGCAGAGTAGAAACTGTATTTGCTGTAGGGGAATGCGGCAGGTGTCATTGTCACAGTATATATTCAAGATTGGACTGCAGCATAAAGGGAGCAACAGAATGCCAAAGGGAAACAATTCTTTAAAAAGTATTTTTGAGTAGCTACTAATGTACATCAGAGAGAGATCCCACCATTCAGTTGGTGAAAATAAGAATGAGAAGAAAATGCATGTAGTTAAACACTTCTGGTATTCAGGATTTTTGTATGTTTGCAAAATCAGTAAAAAAATAAATAAATAATGAGAAATCATATTTTAACAGTTGATTCTATGCCCATTGAAATTTACACTGCACATTAACTTTTATGGCTACTTTGCAAATATATTTTCCAAATGAGGTATGAATGCCAGAAAATGCTGTCAGTTGCAAAGCAAAATAAACCACACTGCTATCCCCCCTCCTCCCACTTCCCCCCTTACAAATCAGGTCTTTAGCAGAAATGGGGTTTGCAATTCACTGGCAGTGTATAATGATTCCCTGCTATGATCTTCCTGCAGAACAAACCAGCATCTTTAGCTTCTCAAGATATCACAGAAATCCAGACTGTGATGGTTGTGTGTGACTGTTTTCTTTTCTCAAAGCCTGGATGTAATATGCCTTGCACTGGTAGCTGTTGCCTTCAAATGTTATAAATTAAATACTCTTTCTGCTGTTACATTAGTTCTCCTTGATTCAGTAAACCAGTTTACTAAGAGTCCCAGATCATTTTCTGCTTCTCCATGCTCACGAGGTAAAAAAAAAACAAACAAACAAACAAAAAAAACCCAAACCTCTCTCAAATGTAGACCATTCCACGTACCAACAGGTCAAGAATAGAGTTAAGCTGAAAAATATAAGGCTTCCTCTCACATGGCTATTTGCATAGTATTTTGTTGAGAAAAATGTGAAAATAAACAGTTTTACAATAATAAAACTGTTTATTTTCACATTTTTTCACAACAGGGCAGGAATCAAGGCATGACCCTATGATGATTCAAGATGCCAGGGTTAGGTACAATGCATTATGCTTAAGTCTTACTCAAGAATGAATATCAGTTCCTATTTTCCATTACAGCTTAGCACGTGTTGCAATATTCCAGTTTCGAACATACAGGAGGCAACTACACATTGAGTCTGGCAGGCAAACAACAGATAAAGTGTAAGAAACATTGCTCCTCTTTTCACCTTATTAAGGTGCTTGGAACAAGATTCACAAAGCAGGCAAGGAAGGGGAGAATCCCACCTGCTTGCATTTGTATACAGGGCATTAGAGGTATAGAAAAGTTCTACAGAATCTAGTAGATCATTTAAGTGCTGAATCTCAAATAGTGGATTTTTTCCCCTCATCACCTAGAATCTGACAGAAAGTATCTCTGTTCTTGTATTATACAGGTTAGTTAAGAGAAAGAATAATTAAAAAATGCTAAATTTTTGGGCTGTGTAAAGCTTCGGCCCCTGATTTAATTCAGCAGAGATTTGGCCCGATTCAGTGGCTGAATTGCCAAATACAAATTGAATCAGAGGACCCTTTAATCTCTCCGAATCAAATCGAAACCCTCCAAACTGATTTGGAGAGAAAGATTCAGTGATTTGGACACAGAGACAGTTTTAAATGTTTTTTTCTGCATACTTCTAGATAGGAGAGGCTCATGAATGCTGCAACGCTGGGACAAATGGAGTGTCCCACAGAAGCATGGCGGGGGCTCCCCAGTGCACTCAACAACAAACCCGGAAGTTCACCAGAAGCACTTCTGGTCCAATTCTGAGTCTGCTGTGAAGCACGTGGGGGCCCCCCGTGCCATCCTGGCTTGGTGACTGGTGCTCTCCCAGGTCTGGGAGGGGCACCTGTGGTTCTCCTGTGGCTGGTCACCATTTCCAGGTTTGCTGTAGATCTCATGGAGGGCCCCCCCATGCAATTCTGTGGGACGCTCCATGCGCTCCAGCATCGCAGCGATCATGAGCCACGCTGCTACCTCAAGGTATTTAGAAAAAACATTTAAAGCTGTGTCTAGGTCCAAATCACTGATTCTCCAAATCAGCATTGAATCGGGGACAATGATCCAAATCAACAGCTCAAATCACTGTCCCCGATTTGGGCTGAATCCGAATCCAAATCAAATATGGCCCGCTTTGCACACCCCTACTAATTTTCGATTAGTATAGTACCAGTAGTTTTGGTAGTTCATTTACATCCGTCTCTAAAACAATCTAGTGGTGTAATTGCACAAACTTTTAGGTTAAGTACTATTAAACGTTTGAAAGGGTTTGAAATTATATTAAAGTTTCCAAACTAAATATTTTAAAAAGTGGCTTAGCTTTGGTCTCATACAATGTTCCATGCTTGGACTTTGGCAGGTAGAGAGATCTTAATCTATTTTTTAGTCTTTCAGAACATTGAATAAAAATTAAAACCTTCCCTTAAACACTGAAATCAGTGGTTATTTGAAGCATTTACTGGTCCTGTTTTAAATACCATTTACAAAAACAATAAGATATCATTCCTCTACACAGCATTTTCAAGTGTATTCAATTGATCTTGATACATTAAGGCCTCTGTGAGAAAAATGTCTCATGTAGGTGTTTCAAACAGACTGTATTAAACATTTCATGTGAAATATGTATTTATGAAGCTGTTCTCTCTGATTATAACAGGCTATGAAACATAATGAAACTCTCATTGTGGCACTGGAAGAGGATCATGAAATTATAATTAGGGATGTTCTCAATCTGTATTGCCTGTTACTTACTTCTAGCTGGAAGTGGTGAAAAAATATCTGCTCTTCAATGATAAATATTTCCCTTTAACAAAAATTTAGTTAGATGGACAGACCAGAACCAGATACTGTTCAACTCTGAGAAGCGTAAAGTTCTCCATCGGGAGAGGAAAAATCCACAACAAACTTACAGGGTCGGTGATGATATGCTAGCTAGCACCAAATCCAAAAAGGGACCTGGGGGTCATAATTGACCATAAAGTCAATAATGAGCCTCTAGCATGATGCTACAGCTAGCAGAGCAAACAATAATGTTGGTCTGCATCAACCGATGCATCTTAAGGAAAACCAAGGAAATTATTCCCTTCTCTACTTGGCATTGGTGAGGCTGCAGCTGGAGTACTGCATCCAGTTCTGGGCACCACACTTCAAGGTGTGGAAAAAGCTTGAGAGAATCCAGAGAAGAGCCACTTGGTATGATTAGAGGACTAAAGAGCAAGCTATACGAGGAAAGGCTGACCGACACAGGACTGTTCAGCCTAAAAAAAGAGAATTAGGGGTTGGGCAAACAACTATTCACCAAAGCACCCCAGGGGAAAACCAAGAGCAATGACCATAAACTCTAAGAGCAGTGGTTCCCAACCTTTTTTTTTTTTGCTGCAACCCTAGTTGGCCACAAACAGTGTGCAGGCGTGTGCATAAGTGAGTGTGCGTATGCATGTGTGTGCAGGCCCTTCATGACCCTGATTTGGGTTGCACCCCAAGGTTCAGAACCAAATGTGCTAGAAGGTTTTAGATAGGATATAAGAAAAAACTTTTTAATGGTTTGTATGACCAGACTCTGGAATAGATTCCTAGCAGCAGTGGTGCAGGCACCTACCCTAGAGATCTTCAAAAGGAGACCAAATGCACACCTTGCTGGGGTTATTTGACCCCAACAGTCCTTCCTGCCTAGAGCAGGGGTGCAGCACCTGATGCTCTCATGAGGTCCCTTCCAGCCCTAAACTTTTGTGAATCTGTGAGTCTGTGAATTTCCCTTCGCAAAAATTTGGTCACACAAAAAAAAAAAGAGCAAACACTGTGAAAGTGTAAGCACACATTTCAAGCAAGGAACTCTGGGAGCTAGCTTTTTACCTACATTTGCAATTTAATCATAGATTCCCAGACTTTTGTTTTGTTTGCACTTATCAGGAAATGCTTCATTTCAAAGAAGGGTGTCCTGTCCCTATTCCACCCCAAAAAGCAGCAGCCATATGGACAGAGCTGTTTTCCATAGATTCTTGCTCTTTTCCCACACCCAAATCCTCTGATAGGTGCTTTCAAAGTCAATTGCTGCTTTGACTTCTTATGTTTTCTTGCAGAGGTATCAGAGGAAAGTTTAATGCCCTGCATTGCCCAAGTTGTTTCTTCTCCCCTACCACTCAGTTAAGCTACTGTTTTCTTGTCATTGGCTTGGAGGATCTAGAAGATCCCAGGTCAGTTTCTCACCTTCTTCCTTCTCCATTTTCTTCTGCTTGGTCAGGAAGAGGAGGGATCATAACACAGAAGTGAAAATCCACCTTCCATCTGCTTTATATTAAGACCCATTAAGTCACTAGAAAGAAAGATTCTCATTAACTTGATTAGACCCATGAACACAAGTACATCTGCAGATGTAAATGAGAACATGAAGCTTTCTATCACGTCTCACATCGCTCTTAAATACTCCAGTTTTCATCTAGTTATTATACTTGTAATAAAACAAAATGGAAATTGGTTTGTAATGACTACTTATGAGTTCCCAGACAGCTACCATCATAAATTTGGTGTCACTCTTCAGGAACATGGTGCATGTCAACTAGACTGTTCAATGGTATTAAAATTTATTTTAAAAAATAGGAAAATGCTATTTCAGAATATTGCAAGCCTAACTTTAGTCTTCTTAAAAGTAATATTATCTGAAACATATGGGATGATTGGATCTGCTGTTCTTATATCATCAGTTTCTTGCAATAGCAAATACTTTAGTATACTGAGCTAAAATTGATGGGGAACAGAGTTTATTACAGGAAGCAAGCAGGAAATAGCTAGAACCTAACCTGTGTTCAATAGAAATGACTTCTGGTACTTATATAGTGTCCTTAATCACCAAATAAAATGGAGAAGCCCCCCCCCCATAATTCTAGGGAGTTTAAAATGTAAGGGTTAGATTCTGCTCCCTTCTTGCAGTTTGAAAACAGGTCAGATTCAGAGAACATTTAGAAGCCTCTCTCGCCCCACTGTAGGTCCTAGTAAGAGAACCAGTCAGAAATTGAGAGCCTGTATTAAAAGAAATCCAATGACCTGCTCCATTGACCCTAGTGGCAAAGTTCCCCAAGTAGGAATGGCTAAAAATTAGAGCTCAGATTAATAGCTAGCATCATGCAAAAGGGCATGACTGTAGTTGTGTCAAAAATATTCTGTCTTTTTATTATAGGCAATGAACACCCATGGGACAACAAATTTTGGGGGAAATGGTAGTATTCAACATGTGCCTAGAAGCAGCTGAAAAGAAAGACTAGACTGCCTGGATTGCCAACCCAATTATATTTCTTTCTATGGAAATATGTTTCTTTTGCCACTTCTTTGCCAAAAATTATGATTAAAATGCATTTGTTCTTTATAAAAAAAAAAAGGAGGTAATTAATACAGAAGGGAGTCAGATTTTTATTTTATTTATGGAAAAATAGCATAATTCTAAATTACTGATGTAAATAAGTTCAGTTGTGCTCCATTAGCGCAGCCAAATGTGATTCTTTCAGAACAATATATTTAATTTGTCATCTCAAATAATAATAAATTTGATCTCGCAATAAATTCAGAGGAATTCCATTTTTGACTTGAGATGATTACTCATGTGTAACTTACAATAAGATGCCCTCATTAGCATACACTACTAATTTAAAGCACAGCAATCCCATCAAAAGTGTCAGTGCTAGGAATTATAAAAGCTTCTTCTAATTTTAAAGAGCTTTGAATTTTATAAATACCAAGATCTCCCATCTCTCATTGTAGATATAAGTATATTTACACACAAAACTAATGGAGATAAAAGATTGCGCCTGCATATTTTTGCTTTCTATTTTTCCTAGCATTCTTGGTGTCTTAAATTAAAAGCCTAAGAAGTGCCAACTACAGATTAAGATGGCTGATGGATTTGTCTAGGCATACGTTACGTACATCACCACATACAATGTACAGCAACACATGGTGTATAAGTAGGTGATGTTTTTCTCTCTTTCATCAGGTCTCCTGATCTCATACTGCCATATCTTTCACTGTAAGAACAAACATATTGCTGCAAAACTTTCCTCCCAACACTGACGTAATTAGGCTTCATGCTAGGAGAATTCCCGCCTATGCAGACACCTCTTCCATGCCACAGACAATGAGTAAATTTGCTCCATAGGTAAGGAAACAGCTTTAGGAACGCCCTTGCTCCCTGCAAGTAGGAAGGGCCATTCAATATGGTAAGCCATAGAACTGCAATCTTTGTCTCATTACTTAAATGCTCTTTAATTAAATTGCTCCTGGAATGCAAGAAAAGTCATATCCAAAGAATATGACTTCACAAAAGAAAACAAAAAAAGTTTGAAAAGGTAAAGTGAGTTCTGTGCCCACCATATCCTAATAATACCCTGCCAAAAGTTCAGCTTGAAAGTCATCCTAGATTGTGTTAGTGCAATGGTTTTCAACTTTTTTTCCATTTGTGGACCCCTACAAAATTTTAAATGGAGTTGCAGACGCCTTTGGAAATATTGAATGGAAGGGTGGACCACCTTGAATTGTAAGTGTGGGGTACTCACATAATTTTGATTGATCAGTCATCTTTCACAGACCCCTTAGACAGTCTGCGGATGGACCACAGGTTGAAAACTACTACATTAATGTAACTAGGGTTAGTTAGCCCCAGGGTGCCAGCATCACCCCGCACTCCCACAGCGTCTGCGCCCAGGCAGCATGGACAGCTGCATTGCGTTGCTCTTGCAGCAACAGCCGAGTGAACTGACTTTCCCTGTTCCCTGAGCATGTTTTTGAGTTCCCAGTATAGGTAGGTAAGATTCCTGCAGCATCTTCCCCCTGGCCTGCTCTTGGAACCAAGATCCCTTCAGTGCTCCTCCTCCTCTGCTCTCCCGCAGGATTTTCCCAGGGCACAAACCCTGCTTGTTATGCTGGTGCTAGAATGTAAAGCTCTATAAGACAAACTGCATCTTCCCATGAAGAGAGTTTAGTATACCGTGAGTGCTATGAAAATAACAGTAAAACAGCAGTAACTCATTGTCTAGAAACATATGACTACCAATTTTAATGCATAAATCACAGTATTCCAAAAGAACGACCCCAATCAGTTAGAAATCATATTTAAAAAAAAAAAAAAAAAAAAAAATCAGGTCATCTGACTAAAATATCTTTGGCTTGTCTTAGACTAATCCAGAAATAGAAGTATATCAATTACCTTGCCTTTAGTAAACTGTACACAGAGCTCCAGAGATGGCTTGTTTCAGAAGTACATTTTGCTCAAGTAGTATTCCAAGATAGAAAATAACATTCCTGTAAATGAAGATTTAGACCACATTGCTTCCTGAAGCTGGACAAGTGTATTTCACTGACCAAAAATCATCACTACAGATGTGGAATGTTCGGATAGCGTAATCGGCGAGCATTATATGAGCAATGAAGAATACAACCTCCCCACTTAAATGCAAATTAAACCCTTTATTATGGGCATAGAAGAGACACTGATATTTGGTTCTCACCTATCCTGCAGCAGAACCTCAATAAGTCACACCGATGACAGGGACACTTATTATGAATGACTGAATTTTGTGAATTAATCGCTAAGTGAGCAAATAGAATTTAGAGGCAAGGGTAACGCATCAAAAAGGTTATCTGTTTCTTTATTTTGACAACCATAATTGAAACCATTTATGACATATGCTAACACTTCCTAATACACTAATGAGCAAAGCAATGATTACTGCTTTGTAAAAGTAACAAATACCTAGTAACTCAAAATCTCACTAAGTTTTTAATATCAGTTATGGAATGAAAAGTAAGAAGAGGCTGTGAATTATACACTGCTTATTTACATCAGAAAGTCAAATCATGAACACAGGGTTAGCTAAGAAATCAAATCACACATCTTTAAAAACTGCTATTTAGCTGGTCATCTTCCTTTTAGTTTTTATCTTAAATGTAGGCTTTGGCAGAGATACTGTAAGCTAGGCCACAAGGATGCGGGGGGAGGCTCTACGAGCGCACATGTGCCTCTTGCAGCATCTCAAACCCCTTTGAGATGCTGCAAGAGGCACATGTAGGAACAGGAAAAGGTTCCTCCCGCTGCAATTTTGCGGTGCAGTGGCAAAATTAGATCCCTGGATATCCAGGGTCTAAAAAAAAGAAACAGAGTTAAAAAAAGCAGGGCAGGATACGGTCCCAGACTATGCCCTGAGGCAACCAGAGGCTAGGTCCTCCACAGAGATATTCTGGCTGCCAGAGCATGTCTGTGGCTGGCAGGCAGCTTGCCAGCAGCAGGGCTCCACTGCCAGTGAGTAAGGCATTGTGGGGGCTGGAGGAGCAGGGAGGCACTATGGCCCCCCCCCACTACCCCAGCCCCCCAGCCCTGCCCAGTTCCACCCCTCACCTGCCCCCCAGACTCTCCCGATCCTTGCCTTGCCCTGCCCGGCCCCATCTGCCCCCAGCCCCCCAAGGACCCTGATCTCTGCCCCCCACCCTAGCATCCCTACAATAAAAACAAACAAACAATCCCCCCCCCGGCACTTACCAGCATCTGTGTCACTGGGGCCCCGCCTGCACAGCCTGGGCCAGGGGGACAGCCCCAGCAGCCGCAGCCAGGCTCTGCTGCCCCCCGCTAGCCTGTGCTGCTCAGGGAGGCTGGCCCTGGAACCTCCCGCCCCTGCTTCTAGGGTGAGTAGAGGCTTTTTCTTTGACACTTAAAAAAACCCAAAAAAATGCCAGTGCCTGGGGTTAGGGGTTAGCCATGGGGGCCTGGTGTGCATGTGGGGGATGGGGCCGGGCAGGGCACCCACTGGGGGGTCTGGGGGAGCAGAGGGGTAGGGCGCGGCAGCCAGCGAGAGATAGAGCCAGGTGGGGCAGCAATTGGGGGCTGCATGTGGGCCCTGCAGGGGAGTGGTAGCACATGCAGGGGGCATTTGGCACCCGTTGGAGGGCTATAGCCCCTGTGGGGAGCCATAGCCCCTTAGGGCGAGCCGTGGCCCCTGAGTGGGGGCCAGCAAAATATATATTCATGTATTCATGAGACATGTATTTAGAGTTTATTAAATATAATTGTGACACTGGTAGTCTTTCAAATTGCTTTAACACTGTAGCTATATCAATAAAAATATTGCTCAACTGATCGCTCTCTCTCTCTTTATGGTCTTTTGTTTTAATTGCAGAGGAACATGGATTTTGGGGTATTCTAGTGTGACTTTGGGATTTTTTTTCCCCGCCAGGGATTTTTCAGTTTTCCATGTGATAGTGAGGCATTTTAATTGGAGAGGCTTAGCAGGAACCACTCTAATTAAAATACTCCTACCCCTCTCCCCAAGCACAGATATAGACACCTATAGAAATCATGGTGGAACACTGGTGCAGCTCTACACCAATCTTGGCTCAAGGCAGTCGAGTAAAAACCACAGTGTATGTGCAAAAGGCACAAAGTATAAACATAAGGCCAGATCAGGTCTTATCTGGCACAATTCTAGTTTAACTACATTGGTAAAGTAGAATTGGCTTCAATGTCATTGAAGCCAATGACATTGGATGTATGTATGTAAAAACTAGTGATGGACCGAAATCAAATAGTTTTATATTTTCCTATCATTTTTTTTAAATGATGATTTAATATGGCAAGGAACTTTCTTAATACATTTTTAAAAAAATTAAATATAAGGGGGGGCAAGTTTCTTGCAAATTTGTTTTGAAAACGGAGCAAATACAACCCTGGTTGGGAATTGATACTGAAACTAGCCATCTTGTTGTAATATACAGCATACCCCTGACATACCAAACTCCTGTAAGCCAGAGGTGCTTAACAGCCCCAGGATAGCACTGATGGGGTTCTGCTGATCTAAGGATACTAACAGTACATTGAGTGGCCTAATAAGCGACCTGCCTGGCCTGCACAAAAAGTCTGGAACAAAACAGGCTATAAATCTTAGAGATCCCTTAGAGAGGCAGTGCAGGCTAGTGGCTCAAGCAGCAGGCCTTGGCTCGGGAAACCTGGGTTCCATTTCCAACTCTGCCACTGGCTGTCCCAATGGCCTTCAATAAATAACCTTCTGGCTTTGTGCCTCAGTTTCCTCTTTCTAACCATGTTTTTACACTTGAAGAGCAAGACCATCCTTATTCCGCAAAGGTTAACTTAACCGCAGTTACTCAGAAAAAGTAACTTGCTATTGCTATGCACAGCTAAAAGCCATGACCATAAAAGCAAGCAAGATGCTAAGAGGCATAAAGAAGCAGCAGAGAATACTACACAAAATATTGCAACTATTATGTAAAAGTCAAAAACTGCTATCTGATGGAGGGGAATGCCCAGTGAAGTGTCAATTTCTCCATCATAAAAACTGGGATCCAGAGAGATGGGTGAAGAGTATGCTAAGGAACAGAGAAATGCTCTGATACTAAAAAAATTATATATATATATATATATATATATATATACACACACACACACACACACACACACACACACACACACTGAAAAGATTGAAACTTTTTTTTTTTAAACCTTAGAAAAAACAAAGAGCAGCATAGTACTCTGAGAAATGAAAAATCCAGAGATAGTAGCTCAAGTGCTTTTGCTTCACTTGCATTGTTACCCAGTGAGGATACAGGCTATAACTTTGAAAGGCAGCACATTCAAAACTGAGAAAAAGGCAACTCTCTTACACAATGCATAATCGGACATGGAATGTATTGCTACAGGATGTCACTTGGGCCAATAATTTCCAAATGTTAAAAAAAATGATCAAGAGATCAGATGTTTACATAATCAACAAGGAAACCCAGGTTTTCATTAGTCTTGACTACTATAAATCTTGGAAGAGATAATAATGATATAGGTTATAGATTTAAGTCAGGAAAGAAGCTTCCTAGGTGACAGATTATCCCATCTCAGCTTTCTGCGATATTTTTTACACCTGCCTCTAAAGCACTTGGTGCTGGCTTGGCCACAGATTAGACAAGATGCAAGTCTAGATGGACCACAGGTATGATCTACCATGACACTTCCACATAACCTTGAATAACTCCATATCTTAAATATCCTATGTCATTAGTTTCTCTAATTTTTAAGCAGTTATTACTTACAATTAAGGAATGATGTTATTCAAACAGAAAAGGAAGAGAACATGTCATTTCATAAGAAACTATATCAACTGCTGGCACTAAAACAGGCAACATTCAGTCTACCTTGCAAAACCACACACTGTGATAGTGTCTCTTGCTGAAAAGAAATCATTAAGAAAGTCATAATCATAACATTTTATGAATTCATGCAGAGATGAAATCTCTTTAGTTTCTACTCATTATAAATCTCTATGTCCTTTGTCCTTTTTACAGACTGTAAAGCAATTCAGAGTATATGTTCTGTAAAGGACTGAACTGGAAAAAAAGCATCTATTAATGCTTAGCTACCTGTAGCTAAGCATCTTCTTAAAAGCAGCCCAAAATGTCAAACTATATTAACTCTTGCCCCAGCACAGCATGCATGATAAGTTAGTTTAAGTATGTTAAAGCAGTCTTTATGCTTCATACTTTTGTGCATTTGAAAAACATGTTAACCACTTTCAATTTACAAAAGCTCTTTACATTTCATGTTTTCAGAGCCCTCTTGCTCTGAATCCTGTAGAAAGACATTTAAGCTAAAAATTTTCATATCCCCTTTGCCTGATATTTTTATTCTGCCTCATCATAAAAGCAGCTTGTTTTGCATAAGGTTATTTTTTCCTTAATGCAAAGGGGACATAGAAACAAGCAATGCCCATATGTAGTCTCTTGGGTGATTAATGTACTATTTCTGTATTGTACTGCATGTTCCCTATCAATGACAAGCTGAGTACTCCTACACACATCTTTCTAATACACTGGAGGCTAAAGGAATTCTCTAGTAACTAGAAACTGTTTTTTGTTGTTTTTTTTTTAACATTAAATCTCAGGAGCCACATCATTATTACCAGGTCACATGCAAGTTACTTTGATGTTCCTGAACACTTGGAGGTGCACATGGTTTTTGGGCAAAGAGATGCATGTCTGTGTATATGTACATGAAGTAGCTATAGATAATTTCTATCAGTCCAGTGCAAATTCTTCGCAACAAATTCCTTTGGAAGGAATGCACTATCCTTTCTTATGGACCATTTGTTAATCTTCAGGCACTCAACATGACATTTATTCATCTTATACTTAAAGGGAACCTGAAAGAAGACTGATCTCTTAACCACCACCAATCTTGAATATCAGAGTCTTCTTTGTTATGTCAATTTTGGTTTACATCTAGTCAGCTTTTTCCCAAAACTTGGGTACTTTAAAGCCCTCGGGAATGAAGGAAGAGCCAGGGAGTCAAGACAGAACCTCTCAATTTTTCTCCGGGGTTCTTTTTTTAAGCAGGTCTCTAGCTAATATGGTTAAGAAGAATAACTTCCCAAATGTGCCCCATCCATAACTGATGCAGTGATATTTGCCCTAGTCTGCAGAAAGGCAGACTAATTGCCGAGGAGGGGAATACCCCACTCATTTCAAAACCTGACAACTAATATGCCAAGGACTTGCTCCATCCAGGCTGGATGAGCAGCCCTTTTGGTTTAGTGTCTAACTTGGTATGATAATGATGAAGGGAAAGGCTCTTGCGTTTTGAAGAGCAGGATTATTAGCTCCCCAGCAGAGAAGCTCTGTAGCTGCCTCAGGGTTCCGCCTGTTGCTGAATGTTGGGAACGTTGAGGGGAAGAGGAGAGCCTTTCAGAAGTTTAGGAAATACTGCAGCAATGTGTTTCTAAATTGCACAAAGAAGCTGGAAGAGATTTTTTTCATAAATTCTATATATTCCTGGTTCAAAAATGCATTATAACATGAGACAGAAAAGGAAAAATCATTTAAAGGTATTCCTGATGTCGCTAAACGTACTTTCACGTCTCAGAGAGAGTGGGAGTGGAATGGGGGAGGGAGCACGATGCATTGACATCTGCAGAGATAACTACGCTGCTGCTGCAGAGGGAGAGGATGACAGGAAGGGAGCCAAAGGATAAAAGACTGATGTTGTTCTTATAAAAGCTGGAGCCAGTCTGTGTCAACACAACTCCCCTCTTGCTCAATAAACCACCTCCCTCACTGTGTTCCTGGGCTACTGCGGTCTGTTGCCCATATTGAAGCTATAGGAAAAAGGAGGCAGAGGTTAAAGAGGTTCTGCTCCCAAACGGACATTTCTAATTTCCATCTCAACAGTGCAAATCTGGAGTAATTTTCTGAAGTAATTGGGCTCTGAGCCCACTCTCCTGCTCTGCCTACCTGCCCCAGACCCCGCACAGCTGGATTCTGCTGTGCTGATATGTCAGTATTTCAGTCAAGACTGGAACAGCAGTATAAAATTTACACTCAAATACTTAAACTCCAATTGGGTTTCAGAATACAAAACTATTCACTCTTTTAAAGGAAGGTATTGTTATTGCTGCTGTTAGAACAACTCTATAAAAAGCTGCTTCCCTTCTTGCAGAATTCATTCACTGCTATCGACAACCGAGGAGAAGATGGGCTTTTGTTATGTTCGTCAATAAAGCCAATGTGGGTGCCTGCCAAAACCACGCAGTGCTGACTGTATTGTATAAGCAAGGAAGGAATTTATTTCATCTCAATACATCTGATGTTCTTGGTAAGTCTGTGTCTGCCATCTCACACACACACCTTTGTGTATTTCACTGGTCTAGCAATTAAACATGTCAAAAGACTCTGTCTCAAAAAAACAAAAAAACAAGAAACCTAATAGCCACAGCTACTAATATACTATCAGGCTCTGTAGATTCAGTCACAATAGATACATAAAAGTTTTGGCTTTTAAAGCTGTTGCTGTGACTACCTCTCTTGCTATCACAGCTATGTCTGGGTCACTGGGGCAATACTGAGAAAAACAATGCATTGCACAATGTGATATCATTGGCTACTAAAGAAAGAGGAAGGTTTTAATGAGATTCAGTTTCTTCTTGATTTAGGAAGCAGTGCTAACTCATTGCTAAGAGGATGCATTGGCTTGCTCCAATAAATGAGTTATCAAGCAAGAGAAAGGTCCTCTTGTCCTTGCCTCCATCAGCTTCATGCAACAACAGAGATTACAAAAGCTGAAATGCAAAATAAAGTGCACACATCCTGCTGTGATATCTTTAGAAACACAGCAGTGCTCTTGAGCCATCAAGGCTAGTCCCAGCTACGCTTGCAGGCAGTTGTTTATCCAAGGAACCCCCAAAATCACCACTTCAAACCATCACACACAGCTGCAAGGCAAAAACCCAGAACACCAAGAAAACCCTCTGACAAAAGCAGAGATGAGCACTGCACATCCCTTGCCACCTCAGTGACAGGGCACAGAGCAAGCTGTGATGCATGCCTGACTAATCCAGCCAGAACAACACTCCGCCTAACTGTGGAGCACCTAACTGTGACTCAGTGATGGAGGAAGTTAAATTACCTTTGTGCAGTAAATAGGCTCACTACCAGAAACCCCCCCACAGACTAATAATGGTAATCCTTCATTTCTGAATCACCAGACAGCAAATGCAAAATCAAATGCCTTTGCACTGAATTCACTGAATCTGTATTTGTATATCCTGGGTAAAGATTATGGAATTAACATTCACACAGTAGCTGCTTGACTTGGGGCACATTAGAAAAAGGGGCTCCAGCAGAGATAAGATTTCTAGTTGAATTGCTTCAGTTACTGTTAGCTCCTCCCAATTTTCTTTTAACTCTGATATCCCATTTTTTTTCCTCCTTCTGTCCATAATAGAACTGGGATTACTGGTAAAATGACAGAAATAGTTTTGGATTTTGGCTAAGAATGTCAGGCTGTTCCCCTAACTCAGGGTAGGTCTTATTCTGGAGATCAGGAATAAACTGTTCAACAGTTTGTGCTTTTAATACAGGTATTTGAGACTGTAGAGAATCAAAGTACTCTACAGTGACCTAAGAAACCTCTGTTATATTGACCAAAATACTTGTGAAAATCTGTTGCTAGTCAGTACAACTAGCTGGTGAATGTGTATCACAAGTTTCCCCTACCTTTGTGCCTCATTCATAGACTATGAATTATAGTGAGTTATTGGCTCTTCCCCAGGGCATTGACTCATTAGCTCAGACTATCACAACACACGGTTCTAACCCTGGAGTCAAGAACTGTTTATCACACACACACACACGCTACTACTAACATTTGTAATTACATATTTGATAATACAAAAATCACAGTACATTCACACACACACACACACACACACTCAATCATTAAACCTGAGCTAACATCGGCACCTTAAATTCATGTCCTCTGAATTTAGGAGCAAAGAAATAGCTTTTATATTTGAACCATTTCATTGGAAAGTACAAAATTCATGCAAGTAAGATTTAGTTTCTTGTTTGGATACAGCATAGTAAAGGTCCTCTCTTTTGAAATCTCTTGAGACCAGCCACTGAAATGACACTTCAGCCAAGGACTGTATAACTCAGGGGAGCCTATTCTCACAATTCTTTTAGAAATACCATCTCACAAGAACATTTTGATAATTCTAATACCTTAAAGCCCAAATCACCAAAGCTATGACCTCTGACCCAACTCCTGGAATTTGATTTAAATTAGATTGTATTAGAATAAAACCTAAACTATCTAAATTACAACAAAGTCTCCTTTCTTATTCAAAGGATGAAAATCTGTTCTTCCCAAACAGTCTACTACATTCACACCAGGGGGCTGCTACCTGGTACATATTACAACACTCAGAATAAGACAAATAATAGCCATAGACCCCAGGCAAAACCTCATCTTGCAGAAGTACCATGGCATCTAATGTCACAGAGTAGACAAAAGGTAAAATGTTCAAGTCTTTATTAAGATGTATATGAAAATAGTCCAACTCTTTTCTTGTGCATTTTAATTATATTGTATTAGCAAGATACAGAATTCATATATTTTACTAGTCTGGAATGAAAGTTATAATATTTGCCTAAGGTCTATCTTTGATTACAGCATATATAATTAAAAAAAAAAAATCTGTTTAAGAAACATATACAGCCCCAAATTTCAAATTAAAGCTTTAGTCTTAGTATCAAAGTACCCCAGTACACAGTCGCAGCTTTTTGACAAACTGGAGGCAAGATTTAAGTTTTGCTTTTGTTTGAGTAACAAGACGTAAAACCAGGGACACCATGTAATTTGGTAAAATTTTTTTCTTTTCTCTTTTGACACTACTCAGCTTCTTTCTAAGACACCTTTTTCTACACACAAGATTTATTGGGCATTGTGTATAGTTTCTTCATTCACTGAATCTTGCCTTCACACATATATTTTCACTGCCTTTTTAGCATACAGGCAACATAAACTACCTTCTAAAGACTGCCAGTCAGAACGCCCGGATGGGTATGAATTCACACATTCTTCCATCAGAAAGCCAGTTTCCTTCCCAGAGAAAATGGCTTTCTGACAGACCAGATCATTTGCATTCTAGCTGACAAGGTTTGTCTTGTTTCAGAGCTTTTGTTTTACACAACAGTGTCCTTTCAGATTAACACAGAGATCAGTGGCAGTTCTCTCTCTTAAGGGTTATTCTCTTGTCTGGCATGTTGCTCTAAGTAATACAAATTGCATTGTAACAAAAGCTGGAACTGTTAATAGTATTTCCCCTACGGTAAGATGGAAAAGACAACTGAATGCATTTTTTTAAAAATTGCTCTGTCGCAATTTTAACTGATGCCCGAGATGGAACAATTTAGGGTTTGATTTTACTTTTGCAACATTTCAATCCTGTGTTTAATTTGCATGCATAAAATCCACACCAGTCCTGATTTCAGTGATGAATTAAAGACCTATACACTGAAGGCAACCAGAATTGACAATTTTCAACCAAGCTGGGCCCTGAAAGTGCTCTACAGCCATGACCAAACAGAAGTGCACAGCTGCAGAGCACCTTGAAAGGGCCTGATCCTGCAACAAGCAGAACCCTCATTGCACGCTTCCAAATAGAGCGTCTTCAGTAATTTGTGTCTGCACTGCCCCCTATCTTCGACACTATTTTCAGAATGGGAGGGGGAAAAGGAGCAGAGGAAATTTAATCTGGGATATTTTCAGCCACTGGAGTGGGTGGATTGGAGCTGTCCCACCTCAAGGTGGAGGGGGCACCACCCCACCCTCCATAGCGCTATGAGGCATAGCTGTGAAAAATGGAGCCCACCTTAGGAGGTGCTTGAATCTACCCACTCCACTCTCCAGCACCAGCTGGAAAACCCCGAGAATGAACTCCTACTCCCTTGCTCCCTCTCATTCTGAAAACAGTACCAGGCTTGCAGGGGGGGGCGGGAAGGTGGGAGGGCAAATTTACAGGGGACTAGCTGTAGGCTCAAAGTCAGTAGCTGGATTCCTCCCCACATCAAATTTCTGCTGGGTTCAGGAGACTGTTGCAACTCATAGCACTTTCTGTAGAGTGCTATGAGTTATAGCAGGGAACTGCTCTTCTGTCTGCATCTACAGAAAGTAATTTTCATGCTCCAAGTCTTCACTTCTCACAATTTCAACTACAGCAACAACAATCTTTCTGCCACATCTTGAATACTGTGTACAGTTCTGGTCTTCACATCTCAAAAAGAATTTAGTAAAATTGTAAAAGATATGGAGAAAGGCAACCAAAACAATGAGGGTATGGAGCAGTTGCCATACCAAGAAACACTGAAATTATTAGGATTCATTAGTTTGGAAATGAGAAAGCTGATGAGGAATATGATAGAGATGCACACTCTTCATAATTTTTATAGACCAAGTGAACAGGAAACTCCTGTTCACCAGGCCCACAATATTAGAACTAGGTGACACGCACTAAAATTAGAAGATGATAGGTTTAAAAATAACAAGAGAATCCCTTTTTCAGGCAACATATAGTTATCTGGTATAATTCATTTCCACAGAGGATGGTAGAGGCAGACAGCATAGCCATGTTCAAAAAGGGTCTAGACAATTTTGAGGATGATAGATCCATTAATATTCACTGAACAAAAGGTTAAAGACGTTTCCTCTGGCATCTCTAAACCAATAATGATGGAAGCCAGGGAGAGCAATGAATAGGGAACAGACTACTATACATATATCCGCTCAGTGTTCTCCATCTGCAGCATACACTTCTGCCACTGCTGAAGACAGGATACTGGACTAAATAGACCATTCCCCTGACTTGGTATGGCTGTTCTTATGCTATTTACAATAATTGTAATTTAAGATAAAGGAAACAAAATAATTTCATAAAAGTTGTGTGCCAAAATAAAAAGAGCAGACTGTGAACCAGTTTCAGTATCGGAAAAAGCCATTCCAACACTGTTGTGAAACAGCAAAGTACTTAAGTACATGCATAATTTTAAACACCCAAGCAATATCATCTTACTCTTATAGGGCTATAACATTAGCATTCAGATTTTCATCTAATCACATGCCTCCAGTATCTAGCACTTAAAAAAAAAAAATAAATAAAAAAAAAAAAATAAAAGTAATTATTATGGATTTCCTTGTATTTTTCATCCTGGAAGACTTTAAATATTCCTTCCTGCTTCTTATATTTCCTAATTCCTCAGAATATAACCCCTTCCCCCACTTCTACCACATACTTTGTTCCATTCTGTAGAAGTATTCTTTCCTCTACTGACTCCTAGGTGCTTGGGAGTGGGGGGGTGCTTTCCTATTATTCTCACATTCATTTCCTTTCTATTAACAAGCAGGAAGTCCAGAATATTTCCCTTATAGTTGGTGCCCTTACCTTCTGTTGTAAAAGTTGTCTTCACTGTAAGGTAGTGATTGTTCATCTTTAAGAAGAAGTATTTGATTTTTAAGATGATGGTTCTATAAGTTTCCAGTGGAACTAGTTCACTGTAGAGTTGGTTCTGAAGAAGTTTGCACAATATAATATTGTCCACTGTTCCTTAAATCAATAGACAGAATACTTGGCTTACACAGATATTCTAAAACTGCTTTGACATTCAAAAAAAAACAAAAAAAACCCACCTTACAGGGGAATCGATTTAAGTTTCACAGTTTTCTGTAAATTGTGTAGCTTAGATTGGTAGCAAACAGAATACACATTTGCCATTTTTGTGAAGGGGGTGCAAATCTTAGACCGGGTATTGCCATTTTAAACCAGTCTGTGCGCCAAACTTCTGTTCTGTTAGCAGTCTAGACTTATACTGGTAAAAGTGTAATGTCTGTACCTGGGCTTAGAGAGAAGCCTCGCATTCTTTCTTATTTCCTGTCTGTGTGTGCAGGCAGGAGTTTTGGATTGAAACACTGAAATCCTTAAATGAAAAAAGGCATTTACAGAAAGTAATACAGGACAACAATGCGTTTCATTTATTGGATACCCACTCAGTTTCTGTTATCTTCAACTGCAATAACCAAAAACATATTCATAATTGCTATTCCTCTTGGGGTTACAGTTAGTGCAGAATAAATGGTCTAATTAGTATCACATTAGTCATTTGTACTAGGTCATTGGGAGCCAGCCAGTCCAAAATATTCTCATTAGCATTAGCTGACCAACAGAAGGAACACGACCGCAAGGACTGCATTATTTCTCGTCACAATGTTAAATTTTCACCTCCAATTTTCTAGCTCTTCAGACAGATCAGACTGCTAATTTAAAATTTTCCTATTATACTGATAGCTACCTCAGAAGTTAGTTTTAAAAGGTTGTCTGTATATGAATCCCACACCCACTTCTTTACAACCAAAAGCTGGGATACTGAGGCTTTGTTCATTCTGGTGCCAGTCTGAAGTAAACAGCACTATGAACTGACTTGACTACATGGAAAATGCATAGAGAACATGAGAAAATTGAAAACGGTAACCCTAAAGAGTATATGATTTAGTAACAAATAATCTTTTTTCTCTATGGTATGTGAATCTTTCTTCAGAAGCAATATCATTTTCTATTAAATTATCTGGGACTTTTTCCTATGGAAAAGCTTAAATTCAAATTAAAAATTACTCTATGGAAGTACAACAGGGGTTCACACCCTATATAGCACAATTCCTGAAAATCCCTTTTCCCTTTAAGAAGCCTGTGACACCTATGCAGTTTTGTGGAATGTCTCAGTTTTTTTTCCCAAATCATTTGTCAATGATAGAGTGTAATTGTTTTTTTCTCAGGATCCAAGTATTTCCTGAAGCCTCTGCAAAATCTAAGCACATCTGATACATATGGTAAACAAAGATTTTGAATGTGAAGAATGTATTGTGATAGCTTTCAGAAGAATAATTCTGTTACAGATCCACCAATTTTGAACTAGCCACAGCATCAGCTCCTATTCACCCACCTTATCTACTCATGAGATACATTTTTATTTCATATTATTCTGTATTGTAAAAAGGCAACAAAAGACCTGATCTTTGTACATAACTTACAACTGGGGGGTGGGGGCAGAGGAGGCAGAAGTTATTAGACCATCTGCACTGGTATTAGTATTTGAGTTTTATTCATGGTATACATTTCATGCTAACTGGGTATTTTTGCTTTGTTGGCTTTATGTACTATGCACAAGAGTACAATGGGCTTCATGAAGGAAAATGTTTTACAGTAGTATCTGGAGAGTTTGTTCTGATGTTTCAGTGGGTGTGTTGACACGTGCTGTAATGCACAGTAAACTTTTAAATGTAAAAAACATGATATTACACTAATGTACAGTAAAAGGGTCTACTTTGCATTGTCATTAAAAAGTGTGCAAATGTGCTACTGTACATTAGTACAGACTAATGAGCATTAATATAGTACCTCATGTTGGAGATACTAAAATTAATATGCATTAGAAAAAGCACATTAACGCACATGTAGACAGGCCCAGTTTTCCTTAGAAATAATGCTTTAGGGATAACCTAATGATATCATGAAAAAAATGTTAATAGAGATCTACTGAAGATTGCCATTAGAAAAGAATGACAGAATACCTACAAAGTCTTGCAGACATTTCTTTCCAGAGGCACCAGAACTTTCCATATTAGGTCATCATTAAAAATCTCTTCTGACTAAGAAAGTGACCAGAGTAAGGGAAAATAACAGTATCCTATCAGATTTCATATTATCAAGGGGTTTCCATTAAAAGTAACCTTCCAGGGGCAGACAAACCATGACCCTGCTTCAAACATCACTGAAATTAATAGATGACTGTTTTCACTGGAAATTGAATCAATCCTAAATGATATGAAGTGATGAGCTTCACTAGAACTGCATCAACACAGATCCAGTAGCTCCAAGGATTATTAAGTCAGAAAGTTAATGACTGAATAATGGGGTAAAAAAAAAAAAAATGCTACAGAAAAAAGTGGGGCAGGGCATGGTCCTGGAGCATGCCCTGAGGCAACCAGAGACTTGGTACTCAGAGCCAGGCCAGCCAGAATGTCTCTATGGCTGGCCCTCACCATGGTGATAAAGCACACTGTATGCCCATGGAGGGCAGGCAGAGTGCCAGCCACAAGGAGCTGGACCCGGACTCCTACTGGTAAAGTAGGGGATAGAAGGGACTGGGGAAGGAGGGAGACCATGGGTGGTTCTCTGCCAGCCCCATCCACTATCCCAGTCCCCTCAATTGCTGTCCCACTGGGTCCCATCCCCTAAGTCCCCCTGTTGGCTGCTCTGCCCAGCCATATTCCTTACCCACAATGAAAGGAATTGGGGTCCCCAGACCCCTACAATGGCTGTGCCGCTCAACCCCAACCTCCACCTGCTTCCCCAGGCTTGCCGATCACTGCCCCACCTGGCTCAATCTCCCGCCTGTCCCCCAAGCACCCCAGCGATCACTGATCCATCCAGCCCCAGGATCCCAGCAATTTAAAAAAAATAAGAGAAAAGCCCCACACTCACCAGCAGTAGCAGCTGCCATTGGGGTCACTGGGACCATGTGGCAGAGCCCCCCCCACCCTCACAGCATGGAACCCAGGTGATAACCACAGCAGCCCCAGCTTCCTGACAGAGCATGGAGCCACGTAGCACCCTGCTGACCTGGCTGCACCTGGCACAATGCAGCAGTGGCAGTGTGAGTGCCAGACAGCCGGGGCCAGGCCCCCCTACCCCACACTGCCCTATGCTGTAAAGTGCCTCAAGGCTGCAGTCAGGGGGGCAGTCATTGAGGTGGCTGGGGCTGCAATCAGGGGAATGGGGCTGGGTGGAGCAGCAATCTGCAGGGCTGGGGAAGCAAGCCAGAGTGGGGCATGTGGGTCCTGTAGAAGGGGTGGTAGCCCCTGTTGGGGGGCTGTAACTCTGTGGCACGCAGTTCATGAGCTGTGCAGGAGGGCTGCACCCTGCAGGGGGCAGAGGATCCATCCCTTTTGAGCAGCCCCCTCGCACAGTCCCTCCACAATCCACCCACACCTATCCACACACCCCACACATCCCTCCACAGCCACCCACAGGGATTTATCAGTTTTCAAATAGGGAACACCAGAATTCCTGCTAGGAATGCAAGTGGCAGGACCCAGGAAGAGGAGCCTGCTCACAGCTGGCACCTTGGACCCAGCTGGAGGTGTCTGACCTCCTGGTCTATCGGGACCAGGAAGGCATGCTTTGACAGTTCAAAGCAGACCACCGCACTGGAAGCATCTTCTGGGCAGACATGGCAGTAGTGCCACACAAAGGCCAACTCTGCAGCCCCAGTCCACTGGCAGCTGCACCAGAGGGGTGGATGCCTGTACTGGCTGTGCAGTTCCCATCCAGATCTGGCAGGTATGCAGCAGGTCACTAGGTCCACTACCAGACTGCTGCAGTGAGTAGATGGTTCAGGGAACTCTCAGGGATGCTTCAGCAGTCCAACTGGCACAAGGGATAGTGTTTCCAGGTACCAATTGGCTGGACCTCAGAAGCTCCTGAGAGCAAGTAGCCCTGAGCTACTTGACAGAGCAGCTTTTTATACTGCTGGGGACAGCACAGGTGCTGGCCCCAGGCTCTAGCTCCCCCTGGCTGCAGATCCAGGAGTAGCCAGGCAGGGTTATTTTCTCCCAAGTAGAACAATTTGCCCCATACCAAAGTGCATGTCCAGGCACATGCACCAAGGCAAAACTCCCTGGTGCAAATTTGCACTTCTTCTATTTGAGCTGCTGCAAGTGCACGTGCTTGCATGTATGGACATGGCCATGGCGTGTTAGTCAGAGGAACTCGCTCCAAAATTAGCAGATGAATCCAAAGGTTTTAACAAAGATTATTTTGTATTCCAGTATAATTTCCAAAAGTATTTAACTGGTGGTACATTTAAAAATATCTACTGCCTATAGGTCCCAGCTGAAATTATTGATGCTGGTGTGTTGTACATAATTCCAAACCCAAAGAGTTAATACTATGAATAGAAAAAGCAAATAAAGTATTATCATCACCATTCCCAGTTTAAAAGGGCCCTGCCAGATTAAGGGAGTCTCTGATGATATTGACTAACTTGTGGTTATCCACAACCAGTCCACGCCATATGAGCCACCATGTCCTGCCTAGAGTCTATATTAAAAAACATCCATAGTGTGCTTCTTGTTTGCAAAGCAAAGCCCTTCTGGGAACTGGCCTTCAGATTACTGGTCTCTTTTTCCAGACTTGACTCTATTTTATAGACAGTAGAGAAAAGAAATGCAATATGTAAGGGAGAGTAGTGAGGAACATGGAATTGTGGGAATGCTCCCAATGGATTTTCTGTGCATGCGAGTTGTGGATAAATCATAACCAACTTGGCCAAAATCATAGAGGAATTCTATGGCTTAGCCAGAAATAAACTTATTTCTGAAGTCCTATGCTATAACCAGTGAATTAACTTTATTTTCCACTAGCTCATGGGCAATGTAACTAAATAGTTTTCTTGCTTTTCTCCTGTAGGTTCCCCTGCTCTGTTTAAGAGGAATGTTAACAAAATGTACAACATGGTTTTTAAAGTTTATTTTCTAGGATTATTTTGGTAAAGTACAACACCGAAAAACATTTAAAACTATGAAGTACAATGAAGACTTGCCACTAGTCCAAATTGATACAGTACCATATCTAAACCCTGGTACTATTAAGAGTTTTTTGATCATTATAATATTACATGCTTGGGCTGAGAGGCTGTATGGTAGCATGTAACTGATTAATGTGACTTCAGGACATCTGGAAGAAGAAAACAGCTTAAAAGCAAACTTTGTGTGCTACAAAGTTCATCTTACACTAGTTAATTGGGATGTTCAGGACATGTTACTGAAATAAATTAATTATAGGCAAGTTCTTGCAGGTCATCTGTAAGAATACCAAGCAGGAAAATCTATTTCATACTTCTCGTTAACATTTGACTACATCTTAAAAACCTAGGAATGAAAAAATAAATAAAATAAAAAGTTGTCCAAGTCTTTCTATTCTCTCCTGGTTACATGCTTTTGAAAGCTTACATGTGGTGCAGTGCTGTATTTTGACTTCTGGCAGGTGTGGTTGATAGTAAAAAGGGTCACATTCAGTTATATATAACTGGAAGATGACCTAGGAGGTCCAGTGTCCAATCCCCTTTTAAACACAGGTATTCACAAAATGTATCTTTTTCATTAACTGATTAAGATTTATATTAAAGCTGGCTAGATTCCTTACCCCCCATTAAGAAGCTGTTCAAGAACCTCATTCTTCTGATTGGTTAGAAAATTTCTAATTTCCATGCTATAATTTATTCATTGCCTGTTTATGCCATTTACTTTTGTGACAATGTTGCCCTTTAGTTTAAATAGACTTTTTTGCCTCTCTGGTGCTTACCTCTTTAATATATTTATAAAGGGGATCATATTCCTTTATGAGCTTTTGTTTAAGAAATGGCAGAGCAGTTAAGGTGTTTTACTACAGCCCTGAATATAAAAGTTCTACTCATACCAAAGAGCCACCCCCACCTGTAAATCAGTACCAAGTCATTAGGGCTGGGAAATCAAAGTGATGACAATTATACCTTGTGCTCTTGGCTACAGAACTACTGTGCTTAAACCACAATAGCCCAATGGGTCATTAGATTTGGGAGAACTTTAGTCGAAGCAAGCCAAGCTTAATGAATCTCCTTAGACAATATCAGCTCTCCATTCCATTCATCATTTTAGTCTTGCTTCTCTATACCTGTTCCAGTTTCAATTCATTTTTCCAGTGATATGGTTTGTCAGTGTATCAGTACGACATGCTTCATTCTAGCTGGTATAGTGCTATTAACAGCACTGCCTATTGGAAATATCTTGTCTGATGCATCTGAAGATCCCATAAGCCTTCCTCAAAGATGCACCGTATTGATGACTCATATGCATCCTGTGATCAACCATCACACTTCTCCTACGTCATTCCTTAATGAGGAAATTCCAACTTCTGGTAGAAATTCTTGCTCTTTGTCCATAACTACATGATCTTGCATTGTGTACTGTTAAATGCTATACCATTTCTATTATCCCAATCCTATTCTTTTGTGCTGTAATTATTAAATAAAATAATGGAACAAAAACAGACCCCAAACTGATCCTTGAGCAATTCCATCGGTAGCCTTGCTCAAGCCTGATAGTTTCCCTTTCATCACAACCCATTATCATTTCCCACACAGCCAATGTTTTTACCTACCTTACAGTTTTTGTACTAACCTGATTATCTCCAGCTTAACTAGTCATCTTCAGTGCAGCGCAGTATCAAATTCTTTAGTGAAGCACAGATAGCTTGGATTTACTGATTTAGGTTAAATTGGTTTATTGAACTTCCGTCCCAGATCCAAGTCAACTCACAGTTCCCTAGTATCTCGGGATGCTTTGCACCTCCCCCACAAGTTCCCCTTGCAGGGTGGGTAGGCTAGACTTGGCCCAAACTCTCTGCTCCAGCCAAGAAGGGAGACGTGTTCTAGCACCCCTCAGGTTCTGGCCTGGGCTAAGCAGACATGTGGCTGTATCTCTGGAATAAAAAGTGAGTGTCTTCATTTGCTTATAGGTTCAATCTACACATCTTAATCTAACCTGAAAAGATTGAATTGATTCAGCCTCAGGCTTTTTGACTATCTGTACTCATCTCCATAGAGTTTGCTCCAGGTCCCAAACTCCGCTTCGTACACCACTGCTACCTTAACAGAGATAAGAGAGAGATTTAGTTATGTTAGTCTGAAATCAGCAGCAGGCAGAATAGAGATGCTTATAAAGTAAGTTAGGGAAATACAAGATCCTTAACAGAAAGAAACTCTAGAAGGATAAAGTAGCAACTTCTCCTCGTTTTTAAAATATCATTTAGGGACCCGCACTGAACCACTTTAGATGTTGGTTATGGACAGGGAAACCCCTCACTGTAGGCAATAGGGATGAAGGGAAAGGAGCACCATGCCCACAAGGATAGTTGCATTTTATTACCCCTAAACTCAAATTTAACTGTAGTTTAACCAAATGTTACATAAAATGAAAATGAGGCCTGGCCAATTCAGTCAGTCTTTTATGCGCATCAGCAAGAGAGGTCGGAAGCTAACTCCTTCCCTTCTCTTTCCCCTTCTTCCATCTCCAGCTTGGGCCAGGTTTTTCCCAATTCATCAACTAGTCTCAATAACAAGCTCCCTATTCTCTTGGGTTACAAACCACATGGCTTTCCTTAGGGTTCAACCTGATTATAGTACACCCCCACTTTGACAATTCCAGGAGCAGGAACTGATATTGCCATTATTATTATGCAGCAAATTGACTAAGTATCATAACAGGCACCATCGTTTCAGGAGCTTTTCTCCCAGTCCCATAGGAGTGTGCTATAATGAAGTTATACATTCTAATTTCTGTACAAAAAACTCTGGCCATGGTTATGGATTATGCCCATTCTATACAAGAGTAATTTAAAACCACAGGAAGGGTATAGCCACCAGTCAAAATGAATAGCAGAATTTGCTCACAAAGAGGTTTAGAAAAGAAGTATGCCTGTGCCTCCTAATTATTTTCATGCATTTATACCCACATACCAAAGTTAATGGGCATGGATTTTAAAGGCATGTCACTACCAGTAGCAGAGCGCAGCCCATCATGACTATGTCAAACAGGCCTTCAGACCTGAGACTTATGAGAAAGCAGTGCTGCTTTTTAACTGATATGTGTTATCTATTGATGGAAGAAAGTATATTGAGATAACTGTGTTCCTTTCCTGGCTTATTATAGGAATACAACTTTTCTATAACAGGAGTATAGAATGTTACACTAAGTCAGAAGTTCAAATCTGGAAACCTTATTCAATACCTGGGTGATGCACCACATCTAAAGATTCACCTTCTTTCCTATGGATGAAACAAATAACCAAAGTAGGTTTCTATGTTTTTGGCAAAATACCCAAATAACCTTAAAATATACATTACATTTACCTTCCAATTGTGGAAACAGTGAATTTTGAAAAGATGTATAGGAACAGGAAGCATTTCCTGAGCAGTCACAAGCAGTTCAAGTATGATGTCAGGATCATTATCCTGAGTTTTACCAAAACATCCTGGATCAACACAGACAGAGAAGGTCAAAATCTTTTGAGGCACGGTAAAACTGAATAGAAGTCCTTCCCTTTGTTCTTTGCTTTAGTATCTTTTACCAATACTTATCTATAAATCAGAAACAAAGTACATTCTTTTCCATTTATATTTAAAGATGGTAAAACATTACAGCTATGAATACCAGAGAAAAATAATAACAACCTTCCTAGTTAATTCTTGTGTTTTATTACATTTTTTTAAATTAAAAATCTTTAGCTATAGTTTTTTTTCTCCCCCTATTTTAATTCCCTGAAGTATAACTAGGGAACTAATATGAAAGCCCCAATGAGTATTTCTCTATCATACTTCCCAAGCTCCAAAGCAGTAGAATCTATAGATACTCTTCAGGTTACTATCTGCAACTATTTCATTAATTCATTGTATTAATAATAGATAGCATATACAAATGTGTTACATTTTAAAGGCTAGCAAGCTGCAAAGGGCAGGGCAGGAAAGCAAGACATATCATGAGGCAGCCTTAGCAATAGTCACCAGAAAAAACAAACAGATTATGACATGCCTGTAGTTAGTTTTACACGCTGGCAGATGCTACTCTCTTCTCACTAAAGAAATTTAGCAGTGACACTGCTGGTTAAGTATAAACCTTGTCCTGGGTTCCCAGTATCGGGCTAAATTCATGTTCTAGCCCCTGCACCATATTATCTGCTGGAATGAATCTCTTCCTTGCGTGAGATTTAGAAAAGAAATATATACTAAAATGCACTTGGAAAATATGAACAGCTGAATATAGAACAAAGCCAAATGAATAAGTTAGGCTGAAGGTCTGAGGAAATTGACTTTCTACACAAACGTAGTATATGGCATGTTAATGGATATAGTTTTTTTCTAAATTTAAATAAGTAAGGGTTTAAATAGTGGCATTTTCATGCTAGATGTATTCAGCATGACCTACTATTTCTATCTCCTTGTAACCAAACCCATTTTTCTCAGATTTCACTAGGAACACTAGTGAAACACATCTGGAACACTAGTTCCAGATTTGCACAGAGATTTCAAATTGGAAAGCAAAGTTACTGAACATAGAGTAAGAAAAACAAGTTTGTATCAGCAACTCTACCACTTGGTGTGTCCTTTGGAACCAAGTTTAGTTATTTGCTTACTGCTTAGGGTTTCATGCTGAATAGAACCTGCATGATTAACCCTTGTGATATCAAGGGTATTTTGGGAGAAAGTGATCAACCTTGCAACCTACAGCCTTATGCTTGTTTTGGTATTGCAATTTTAATTAAGCTATGGCACATGAATATTCTGTATTCTGGGAGACAGAATAACACTAGGAGTGCATTATGTGAGATAAAGAAATGTGCCACACAGGAAAAAAAACTACAGAATTTGAGATATCTGGCAGCCTCAATTAAGAATATAGCTCCATATTCTGTATGTGCCAAAGTCTCCCACTGATTTCCATGAGAATTTTGAGTGAGCAAAGAAAACAAAATTAAGACCTAGAGTGAAATTCTGGTTCCACTGAAGTCAATGGGTTTGGGGGGGACAGGGGGTTAGGGGGTAGGGATTAAGAATCAACTGAGCAGAGCCAAAATTTCACCTCTTACATGATGGTGCTACTTCATTGTTTAGGCTTTACAGTTAGCATCATTCCCCTAGGGTTTCCATTAACAGAAAAACTTGTAACATGCTTCTGTAATTTCTTTTTGTGCAACATGGAAACTCATCTCTTCAATCTGTACAGCGAGAAAGGAAGGGGAAAAGAGATGAAGAAAGCTTTGAACAAGGGACATGCCATTCTTTAATGCACCATTACTTGGACTCCTGAAATCTCAGCAGAAATTAACATGGCCCAGAGCGGTCTTCTCTCTCTTGGAGTTCTGCTTCCAGGAAGTAAGAACCAACAAAGCAGCAAGGATGCCTTTAGCATGGGCTGTGGCCTTAGAACAGAAGGACATTCTCTTCCATGTGTACTCTGTATCTAAAGAGTTGAAGGCCAAAAAGGCATCCCAAGTCTCTTTCAGGAGAGAGAAAAAATGCTGCAGTGTTCATATTCTCCTCACTTTCCCACAACCCTCCCACATTAGGAAGAAATCTGGCCTTGGACTAAAAATATGTGACTACTGATCCCAGGAGAATAGAGTGGCACTGAAAAGTAAGAGTGAGAAACAGGCACCTGCACATAGCTTGATATTTAGTTCCTTTTTATTATTATTAAAGATAATTAGAACTTCTTCCAGAACAAGTTATTTTCTTACATAAGTAATAATATGTATGCCATTGTTCAGGACTCAGGGATTAAAAATAGCAATATTAAAAGTCAATGCCTGTTTCTCTCTCTTCTTTTCTTTCTGTTTAATTTCTCCTTCATAAATGTGCTTTGTACATTGCTAGTTAGGTATAATGTGTGTGGGATGTATTGTTGAGGTTGCTATGGTTTCTCATTTTTAATGAGCTCAAAAATTTTATTATCCAACTAAATACATTCATAATAACTACATAGCCTTTGTATAAAAGTCCCTTTCTCTCCTAGTAAGCCCCCCAAAATTGCTAGTGGTGGAAGTAAAACTACTGATTTGAAAGACAATAACACAAAGTAAAAGCCCATCCTCAGAGTTGGCAAACAAAAGCTTAGCAAAGTAATAAGAGAAAATTATCACCATTATCAGACTTGGGGATCTATTACCTATGCCTGTATCTACCCTTAGTATCAAAGCTAAGCACCATATTGTTCTGTTGCTTGTGGGATTCCCAGAAACATTCAGAGAATGAATCACACATGCATCAACAGTGTGTGCTGAACCATTAAAGGCAGGTCACAATATCTTTTATTCTTTGCTAATTTGTGTTTATATTTAAGAAAACAGTGAACTCCCTGAATATAGACTTCAATGTGTTATTGGGCCTGGTAAAAAGTAACTGGACAGCCTCAAGGCTTTTTCCATCAAGGCACATAGTCAGTTTTAAGATCGTGATTCTTAATGGGATCCTATAGCAGGTTGTCATTCAGTTCTTTATTTTTTCTGGGTCAAACTTGTCCCCACAAGGAAAACAGTGTCCATAAACCAAACACTTAAACCAACAACGAGTTAACTCACAGCTATGCTCCTTCCTCAGACCCAGAGAGAGGACACTATGGCTCGGTGCTACCTCCCTTGCACCATCCTTTTCCCTCCTCCTCAGCTCCCCTCTCCTGGAACTTTTCACTTCCTCAGTGACCTGCAGTCATCCCTCTCACATGGCTCCCATCTCCCTGAGCTGGCAGGTGATTACTCATTAACCAACTGCAGAACTATACACCTGGTTACACCCCTCCCCCTCCCAAAACTGGAATCTTTCTTTTCTTCAATGCTTCTCCCTCTCAGCACAAGAAGTCTGAATTTGCATGTGCTGACTCAGGGCAATGATGCGTAACAAAATCAAAGGTTGTAGAGACAGGCACCATCTTGTCAATTGGGGGCTGGCCTCCTGCATGGCATTAAACCACATTAAAGGGGTATGGTCAAATGACCAAACAGAACCTGACCCCTAGGAGGAAGTAGCAGAGAACCTGAACCACCCATTTAATTGCTACGCATTCCTTTTCTATGACTATTTCTCCAAGGGAAGGAGTTTCCTACTGAGGGCCCCCCCGGGATGATCCATCCAGTCCAGCATCCCAGTGCTCACAGTCCATGCCTGGTACCTCAAGGTATGTAGAAAAACCATTTAAAACTGTGTCTATAGCTGAACTACTGATCCTCTGAATCAGCATCAACTCTTCAGATTCAGCCGAATCAAATCTGAATTGAATATGGCCCATTTCACACACCCCTGATGCACAGTAGCCTAATAACACTGTGCAGCAGTGTGCTGGGCAAGAACCGGGTTAATACACTACTGTGCAGTAGTATTAGTGATGCTTACTGTGCAGTAGCCTAAAAAACCATGTGCCAGCAATACTGTGCAGTAATCGAAGTTACCACACATTTCATTAGTACTTCATTAAGCAAGCACTAAACTAAAAGCACGGTAACTACAGTGCGTTAATGACTATGTAGGCATGCCCCGTAAATAAATAAAAACTAGCGCTCTAAAAAAGCCCAATACTCTGAAAAGCCAGACTTTAGACAGTTTAGGTAGTGTTCCCAATATTATTGAATAATTTTAGGCAATTTTAGCATTAATCTTACAGCTCCATGCCCCATCTATTCAAAGGTAATAAATACCTCCACACTGACAGCAAAAAAGGGCCAAGAGAAGCACAGAAGGAAACTCCACAATTCTGCCCATAGAATATGATTTGGATAGATTGTTCCAAAGAGCCACACACACAAAAAAAAAAAAAGAAAAAGAAATATGAATAGTTACCCATTCAGGAAACAGCTTCTACCCTATATTTTGAAAGATGCAATTAAAAACATAGCATTTAATTCTACAGTTAAACATCTTATAACAACACACAACTTTTTCAGGGAGATTTAAATATGGTATTTCTTAATTTGAGTGTTTAACTTTACCATATTAGCATTATTTAAACCTAGGATTTTTGTATTATTATTATATACTATCAACAGTCTGCTAGGCATTTATACAGAAAATTACAAGGTGCTGCTTTAATCCATAATGTAATGAGACAGCATATAAACTCTGAGATGGAGAAAAAGAGCAATACAACAAATCAGTGAAGATTAGCTGTCTTATTTAGTATTGCCTTTCTGTCAGACACACCATGAAAAAACAAGATTTTGCAAGAGCAGTGACAGTACTGCTATCATGGTGGAAGCATGCATGCATTGGGAAAATAGGAAGTTTGTCATGATATCAAACCTGAACAGCACTATTGCTTCTCTTTGTCTGTTCATGTGCATAGTAGCAGCTGCAAATGTGGCTTTATTGGTATTACTGTGATTATAGATGCAGTCCTTAATTTACTGTTGATGGCAAGAACCATTTGTACATGTTAAATGGTTCATGTTTTTTTAAGGATGCTTTATTGTCATAATTAAATGAAGTTTCACCCTTCTGTTTCCTCAAGTAGCCTGTCTCAGTCTTTTTCCTTCTTCATGGCCTTGGCAAAGCACATTTTTTAACTACAGTTCCAAATTAAACACATTTTAAATGATATAGCATTATCTCCCTAAAATAATTTAGGGCAGTTTCAGATTGCATGTCTAAGAATGACCTGTCAGTGGTAGAAATGGCAGAGACCAGAAGTAGTCATTTCAAATGAGTGTTGATGGCAGCATCTTTGGCATAGAGGCTCAGAATTATCTGATGTGCAATATGCTTCTGGGCTTTCCCCTCCCCACTCTCTTTTTTCTGCTACATGTTTCAGGGTTTGTTTGTTTGGGGTTTGTTTTTTTTTGGAGGGGGGGGGAAGGGATGTTAAGAGAATGGTATTAATTTCTTCATTGTTCTGCACTATACGAGTACTCCCTCTCAATGTATAGCCCCACATCTTATGTCCTGAACATATTTCCAATCCTACTTGAAGGCAGAATTTTTACATATCTCCTTATGGACATTTGCATGGCCCTCACCACTGTAATACGTAAGCATTTCATAAACATTATTTTATTTCTATAATGCTGCTGTGAAATGAGGGTGCGGTATTATCCTAATTTTATAGATAGACAGAGTTTGATATTCAATACTACAAAACCTCCGATTTATCCTCTGAGCAGACCTATACCATGCACTTGAATTTTTCTAATACAAAAAGAATCTAAACTGATGAAACAGAAATCACATCATAGTGACACCCATATAATTCATCAGCAGATCTGGAAACTTGAGATGACTTAACATCCTCTGGGAAAACCAGAATGAGCAAAAGATGAGCAAGAGATGATTTCATTTTTCTATGAAATATGTAGATAGCTGCAAATAGCACAATAATGTTGAGATTTAGGAATACTGGTTTCCTATCCCACATTCTGACAGAGAGCATGTGCTAGTGGTTACAGACCCTTCTCCACCAAGCCTGAACTCTTTCTGTCCCTATTTTATTGTACTGTCTCATCATGCTAATCTCATTTCATCCAGCCCCTTCTTTTACCTGCTGCCTCTTCATGTCAACGGCCTCAGTTACAATCCTCCAGGTGCAAGGAAGTGATCACAGCAGTTCTGAGATGGACCCAGCCTATTAATGGCTCACAACAGTGAAAAGCATCATTTCTAATAACCCATCTACTCAGACACAAGCTGGAACATGACTTGTCATACAGAATCATTGGATAATTTAGCTTCCGAACTAAGAGTCTCCTGCATGAACTGAGATTCTTCAGGCTTAAGACTGCTGATAGACATTCACTTTAATCAAGGGGTGAGTAAAATATGGCCCATGGGCCAGGTCCAGCTTACTGAGGGATTTTGTCCAGCCCCTGACAGGTCCCGTGGTCATACCCAGCCCAGGCGTGGGGAGCAGCCTCAGTTGTGGTACACGCGGCTGATCCTTCCACACCGGCCACGTAGTAGGGCTGAGGTAGTGCAGTAGCTGGACTCTGTTTCCTGTCCACTGCTGGACCCAGCCCCACTGTTCAGACACCCCAGCAACTTTGCCCCATATCCACTGCTAGGCATGGGACAGGGTGCATGGTTGAATGGGTAGGATGGGACCGTGAGTGGGGTGCGACAGCCAGAACCAGAGGGATTAATAAGCAATGATGTGTGCTTCTTGGAGGCATTTGGTATTCTGCCTAAATAGATAATATTAGTTAATATAACCTTGTAAATTTGCAAATGACTTGTCTGTCATAAGTTTAACCAAACTGATGAATTGACTGTTCATGGAACTAACTGGGCCCCAGAGACAAAGCTGTAACTGTGAGATTAGCCGGCCTAACTGTTTTTTGCTCAGGGTTCAGCCTTAGCGATAAAACCTGGATCTAACTGCCAGGCACACCCAAGTACATTCCAAGAAGGTGCATCCCAAGAAAGTATATTTAAATGAAGCCTAAAAGGGGTTGGGATTTAGGCGGAGCAATGTCGATTTCAACCCTAAAAGTGCTGCATCATAATTTGCTTATTGGATAAAC